>CM060117.1:26455621-27055621 GCA_030522415.1 Channallabes apus
TAATCAACATCCGTGCATGCGTGCACTGTTTACTATAACACTGTGACCCTGTGTGTGTAAAACATACTTTATTTTGTGTTCGGAAGCGCGTGTGTACAGTGTGTGTACCGTTTCTCCTAACACACATGTGGTCGCGCGAGTAAAGCAAAAGAAATTCTCAATAGAGAGGTTAAAAATCCATTTTCTTCCTCAGCTCATAGCGGTGTGTGTGTGTCTGTGCGCGAGCGTAATTTGACACTGTGCCGGCACAGTGTCAAATTACGGTTGTGTGCGTGCACACACACACACACACAGACATTAAGGCAAGAGACACACACTCTCCTCTGACACACACAGAGGCAAGGTGTGGGTTCATTTGTTTGTTTGTTTTACTTTACAGCAGTGATTCTGTTAGTTTGCGCTCACACGAGTGTCATTAGCGATGTTTATTGCTTATTTTCAGATAAAACAGTGTAGCGAGAGAAAGATGTTGATTTATGACCTCTGTTTACGGAAGCGTAGTCCAGGGAGGGAGATGCATTGTGGGTAATGCAGTGTGTGTGAACGTGAATGCCAGATGTAGGCTAGGATATAGAGCATGAGTTTTGTTCTTCAGTAGTTTTTTTAGTTGGATTTAAGTGCAGGATCCACCCGAAAGTTTGTACTATAGCCCGACAATGCAGCAAATAAAAGAAAGGGGACATCGCGCAGTTTGTCCATGTTACTTTGACCATGTTTTGTTAATGTTACGCTGTCGCAAGCAACATTAAAATAAAGTGAAGAAGCTTTAATAATTTGGTAGAGAACAACAGTTTTTCCATTGATGTGTGTGTGTTTTCAGACAAGAGAAGAAAGTTTTACTGTGTAAGATGTGAAAGGGGACACAGGAAGGGCTGAAAGCAAGTGTCTCCACTTACTCTAGCCTCACACACACACACACACACACACACACACACACACACACACACACACAGCGCCTTGTGCACAAACGGAAACACTTATCTGTCTGGATTTATTTTTACATTTTTTAAAGGTAAAGTGCAGGTTAATTTCTTTTATTTTTATTTTATATTTTGTATTAATTATTTTTATGTATTTGTTTTTTTTGAGCTGTGAAACGAATAATTTATTTTTCCATTATTTCTTATGGGAAAATTAAATTTGGTTTACGAGTATTTTGGAATACGAGCCTGCTTCCGGAATGAATTATGCTTGTAATCCGAGGTTCCACTGTACATGATATATGTCCATAAGTACAGCACAAGAATGTAAATGTACGTGATTATCTTATGGTGTTTAACTGTACTAGACACATGCTGCATTTAAGTCCCGCCTTTCTGCTCTACGATTGGCACAAACAGTGAAGATCAACGTTTTTCTCTCTTTTTTGCTTTCTCTCTCTTACTCTTTCATTTAGGAATTTGTCAAACGGTCTGTTATATAAAATCGATCCAAACCTTGTAGCCAATCAGAATTGAGAATCCGAGTGCACTGGGGTTGTATACAGTACAGTATATTGCACACAGAGACCTTTAAGGCTGTCAAGCTCAAGTTCCGTTTGTGCACTAATAAGTTCTTCAGCACAGCCAGCACTTTCTTGTCAGATAAACAGCCTCGGTTTCCAGACTATATTGCACAGATCACTCCACATCTGAGTCCCGTAACTCAGAGCAGGGCTACACCACATCCCCATCCTTTATGAAGAACCGTGGACCGTTTATCCGGTTTGTCCAACAAGCAGCCACAAATTCTGCCCCCTAAAAGCACCGTGGCTTAGTGTTAGTAAAAATACGAGCCTCCACATGGTGTCAGCGAGGAAACGCTCCAGGTCAGGTCGGTGGATTGATGGTCCAATACAAGTAGAGAGTTAATTTCAGTCTTTATCTTGGGGTAGATCGGTTCGTGTCTTGAGTCAGGGGTGGAAATGATGAGCTGTCTGACAAAGTCTGAAAATTAGAGTAGCTGTGATATCGTCGTTCATTCATTTATTTATTTTTTCCCCCATTTCTGTCCAGGAAATGAAATAACCTTGGGTCAGGATAAAACCTATGGAAAAGTTGAAGCTACAGTACATTTCAGACTTTATGCTTTACAAAATCAAAGCCTATACACAGTACAAGATTTATAGGCTTTCTTTGCACTATTGGAAGGAAATTAATGGCGCTCCCAGTAACATGGACGTATCCTCCACCATCCTGAGGAAGCACTTTATCCTGATCAGAGTCATGGTGGACTCCCTGGTCATGAGGTAGGAATACACCTTTAATAACTCATCATAGGGCAACCTGTGAACATACATTCACGCAAATGAGCAAATTAGTGTTGAAAGTCCAATGGAGAACCCAGAAACCATCCCAAATCAACAGGAGTAGAAGATAGACGGCACTCTGAGCTCAGAGATCCAGGTAAGTGATAATGAATTAGGAAAGGTTATAATACGAAAGTGAAAAAGATGATCAACGTCAGGATCAAAACCAGCTGAGAACAAGATGAAACAGGGAACGTACTCGGAACAGGTGCACACATTAGAGAACAAACCAGTAACAGGACTGGTACAGGAACGGGACTGGAACAGGAACCGAAACATGAGCACATGGTGTTTGTTACCATGGTAACTCTCATGCAAAGCAGGAATCAGCAAAAAAAACAGTGTATTCCTACAGTATAAGAAAACATTCCAAGTAGCATCATTATGTAAAAAAAAAAATAATAATAATAAATCACCAGATTCGTTTATCTGCAGACATCATGAATGAAGCCAAGTTTGAAGGAAGCTGCAGACTTGATATTGTTTATTTCAGCAGATCATAAAGATCGTCTCAATCATTACTTAATTTTATTATTTGTGTATTTTCTAGTTACATGAACAGGTTACACAACCGAACTGATTTAATGGAGCATTCATATCCAGGAATGAAAAATCACCCACAATCCTCCCCAAACGCCTTCACTAATCCCGGCAAATCCTTCAGCACTAAAAGCCTGCGAGCTCTTATTTACCAACCGCGGTAAAGTTTCCAACCCGGCCCATTTCCCGTGCAGAAGAAGCCGGCTGTAATTAACTGTTCATTTGAAATGAGACTGAAATCGAGGGGCCGTGTTTATTTTTGGTCTTAAGTGTTCTAGTTGGATTTAACAACAACGCAGAGTGATGGTGCCCAGATCTCTCAAGGCCATCTGTGAGAAACGAGAGAGAGAGAGAGAGGGAGAGAGAGAGAGAGAGAGAGAGAGCACTGCTTGCACGGCTACTGTTTGGCAAACTTCACACCGTTGAAGGAGCCGAGTCCTCAGGGAAAACCTGCTCCAGTTCCAGGAAGTCGGTTCCGCACCAGCCCTTAATTGATTTTTTTTGTGAATGGAGTCATTACAATGAAAACCCATATTCAATTTCTCAGGTTATTTTTCACTCCGTTATGTAACCCTGTCTCATTTGATCAAACAAAGTGGTAGAAACTGAGGCTTTTTATGGCGTTTGTGTTCAGGAAATCAGTGGGTTTCAAAAGAAATTGCAAACCGCATAAATAAATATAAATAAACAAATATAGTTGAAAGCTACGATGGGCGGGCCCAAGCACCCTGCGCCATCGCCTCCCGGGTGCACCGCACAACCTGTGTGTGTGTTTTTTGAGCATGTTAAGCCCGCAGAAAAGCCAACGCCATCCGGGTGCATGACTTCATACACTATGATGTAATAGAGCTGATGTCAGTTTGGGCCTTAAATATTCACCAAGTCATTAAAGCATCATTTAAATCTTTGAACCGTGTGTGTGTGTGTGTGAGTGAGATGCAAGTGTGTGAATGTGAACACTGGTAATGTGTGCGTGTGCAGAATAGAAAGCATTTTATGTCTAGACCTCCAACAAACCACATAAACTGGAAACAAGCGTCACACTATGATGTCACTCAATATAATGTCACACCAAAAGTTATTACCCACTTTTCAGCTTAAGTCACTGACCTGTTTGAGATATCAAGAATCCTCACATCTTCAATGTCTTTCGATCACATCGGCCCGGTTTGGTGGCGATTGTATAAATCCCCTATGAGGAGTATATCAAAATGCACCGGGTGTGTTTTGCAAACGACCCAAAATAACTGACTTCCTGTTGAGTTGAGCCCATGACATGTAGTGCAAAAGTTGGTCAGCTCAGTGTCCCGGGTTTCGTAGGCATATGTGCAAGTGTGTATGAGCTATAACCAGAAATATCTTATGTGAGATCAGACTCTCAGGCATCGTAATGGCAGCAGATTAAGACCCCCAAAAGCCCCCGGGTGGGTGGGGGTTCTTAAAAGAACAAGAGGGCCCCCACACACTATGACAACAAACTGTAGTGCTTGGACCCTTATAATAATAGACTAATTAAAATGTTGACAAAAACAAAAAAGAGTTTGCATTCAGGCTTATGTTATGTCTTCTGTATGTCTACTGTACACTGACTGTCAGAAATATATTTGAATAAGCAGTAGGTTAGTTTAACATTATTGTTTAAACCATTAAGAGCACATTTTCAGTCACTATATCTTCTTGAAAAATTTGTTGAACTTAACCTGATTGAGCTATCTCTACCATTCGGTAGAGCTGTGATACAGTATGCTTACAAAAATGTATTTTTGGATTGTTTTATAGCAAATAAAGTGGGTTGATTAAAATGTTTACAAACGACCCGTGTAAACATAACATAATTACTGTACATATACATAACTACATCAAAGGGCATGAGCCGTTCGTATATTCTATAGAAACAGGAAGACAAGTAAGGGGAGTTTTAAACGTCTGCCAGTAAACCATATGAATATTGCCATCTAAGGAATAATGAATAATGAAAATGTAAAAGGGAATAAAAGGAAGAAAGAGAAAGGAAAGCATGTGGAAGTCAACAGAGTGAATTTCTCTCAATTTAACGATGTCCAAAAAAATTTGTTCTGTTAATCCACCGCACAGAAATTTCAAGTAGCAATTTCTGTTTATTTATTTATGTTTATTTTGGTACTTTTACCATTAAGTGACATCTCAACCATTTGGAAGAGTCTTATACTGGGCTCTGTTAAATATTTATATTGATTATTGTTATGATTGATCCAAGTAAAACAAATGCAAAGAAGATTTTTTTTTACAGATAAAGGGTTAAAACTAAAAATGTATACCATCATTACAATGTAACAGCATGTAATTGTAAGACATGATCTCATTATTTTATTCTAATTTTATAACTGTCATAATTTTTGCTTATCTTATTACTTTGACTTACAAATGAACAACTCATTATTTTAAAGTGTCTTCCAAGTTATCTCTCTCTCTCTCTCTCTCTCTCTCTCTCTCGATCTACTGACACATCCAGCATCCTGTTACAGTCTGTAATCCGCTGTCTGTATTTGGGCAGACCTGCAGTTCACTGTGAAGATCTCAGACCATCATAGGGGAACAAATGAGAAGCTTAAAATGAAAACCGTGTCAACAGAAAACTGCTGAAGACACGCTGGAGATAGCGGTGAATAGCAACGGTTGCTAAGCAGTAGTTTGAGCAGGAAGAGAACTCTGTAACTCTGTAACTCTGGACTATAACGAGCTTTTACAGCTCTGGTGGAATTAGATTCGAACAGGTGTATTTTAAAGAGCTGAACTGAAGGGGGCGCTACAGTGTGAGCGCCGACAGCGTGTCTCCTCAAGTCAGTGTGTTTACTGCATTTTCATCCTGAGGATTATTCCCTTTAATTAGGTCATGGTCCAGGTCACCTTTCTGTCTGTCCCAGCAGCACGAGTGGTGATCTTCAACGTCCCCATATGTATCATCAAGATACTGAAGGAGCTGGCACACTTTTGGGAAATTCACCGGCCCCATGAAACCCATCCCGCTCGCGTGTAAAAGCTCCAGTGTGAAGCACGTCCCATGTTTCCATTGGCACGTCCTAATGGTTTTAAACGATCAGGAGGAACCACTGAATGTAAACTTTAAATGTAAAGATGGGAATAACAGCTGTGGTGTTTTGAGTGTGGTGACATCGGACATAAAAGGCTGTGCGGCCGGGGAGCTCGCGGGGCGACTCGCCCACAGCGGGCCGCAGTGACACACCGCCCTCAGTATCTACAATGCGGAAGTACAGGAGAAATAGATCAGCACACCATCACCGACACCAAAAGACAACATCCCAGCTAAACCGAGGAAAAAAAGAGAGGAGACACCCACTGCAGAACCCACCACAGAACCCATCATAGAACCCATCACAGAACCCACCACAGAACCCACCACAGAACCCACTACAGAACCCACTACAGAACCCATCATAGAACCCACCACAGAACCCATCACAGAACCCATCATAGAACCCACCACAGAACCCATCACAGAACCCACCACAGAACCCACTACAGAACCCATCATAGAACCCACCACAGAACCCATCACAGAACCCATCATAGAACCCACCACAGAACCCATCACAGAACCCATCAAAGAACCCACCACAGACCCCACTACAGAACCCACCACAGAACCCACCACAGAACCCATCATAGAACCCACCACAGAACCCATCACAGAACCCATCAAAGAACCCACCACAGAACCCACTACAGAACCCACCACAGGACCCATCACAGAACCCATCAAAGAACCCACCACAGAACCCACTACAGAACCCACCACAGAACCCACTACAGAACCCACCACAGGACCCATCACAGAACCCACCACGGAACCCACCACAGAACCCACTACAGAACCCACCACGGAACCCATCACCACACGGAAAACACGCAGTCATACTCTGAGTGCAGCAGCACAGGACAGTGAGGGAGCAGGGTGCAGCACAGCACACACACACACACACACACACACACACACACACACACACACAACACACAGACATTGAGAAACAAGCGAACTGCTTTCTAGAGCATCTAAACCACTTACAGATACCAGATGCAAAAAAATTGTGAAAACGTAACTACAAAGGGACCTAAAAACGCAACAAAAGAATGTTGTTAATGGTGGGGGGGAGGGGGGGGGGTTAATGGGGGGAAACAAACAAAAAAAAACTTTTTACATATGTTAATACTTTAGTGTGTATATATATGTATTGTGTGTGTGTGTGTGTGTGTGTGTGTGTGTGTGTAATAATCACATTACCAAAAAAAATGTTTAATCATCTCACAATAGAGGGTGTATACTGTACACCTCAAACTCTCTCTCTCTCTCTCACACACACACACACACACACACACACACACACACTTTCTCTCTCTCAATTTTGTCTCTCACTTTCAACTCTCTCTCTCTGTTCATCTCTCTTTGTTTTCGTCTCACCCTCTTTCTATTTCTCTGTACAGTATTTATCACTTTCTCTTTCTCTCTCTCTCTCTCTCTCTCTCTCATTCTATGAATCTTTATCCCTTTCTCCCCCTGAGTAACCGCTCTATCCATCTTACTGCACCTCTATTTTATCTCTTTTCTGTGTCTCTCTCTTTCTATCGATGTATATCTCTATCTGTTTTATCTCTCTTTCTGTCTACCTCCTGTACATCACACACACACACACACACACACACACACACACACACACGGTCCTATTCACTTGAATTCAGTTCATCTCTCTCTCTGTCTCTCCCCCGTCTCCCTGTCTCTCCCCCTCACTATCGGTCTTTCAGTATGCCTGTGCCGTGTTTATTTCCCTCTTACATAATCATCTGTTCTCTCCATCGTCTCTTTCCCTCCTCTCTGTTCTGCTGAGTGAAACTGTTCTGCTGCGGTTCTGTGTTCAGGTCAAAGGTCATCATTTTCCCTGTGCTTCATCACCATCGTGTTCTCTCAGGGTTCTCGGACAGGCCTCAAGGAGACGGGTTTTCGCCGCGCCTCGTCGTTTCTCCTCGCGGTCCTGACGAGCAGTGCTTAGCTTCGTCTCCTAATTCCTATCAGGAAGAGACGAATCTCACCGAATCCCTCTCGTCTTATCCAGGTCTTTATGGAGGAGATTTTTTATTCTGTAATACATCTTTTCTTCGAGTACGTGTAGACTTCATGAGTATGGATTACCGTAATTACCAGAATAAATCATTATGGGGAATTTGGAGATGTAAAAAGCATAACCACAAAGAATGTAAAAACATCAAAATGACACACTTACTGTATTGCTAGAGTGATGAAGATCTGCATTAAAAAAAAAAAGCTGCTTACTTTAAGGACGTACGTAATTAAAGACAAATCTGAACTTAATTTAAAGGATAAGATAAAGCGTGAATAAGAAACGCTACTCTTACTCCGCTACACTCAGATACACTCGACTCGTTACTTTTATAACCATTTATTTGGCAAATGCAGACCTGAGAATTTTGTTCCTCATGGTCTGAGAGTCCTTCAGGTGCCTTTTGGCAAACTCCAGGTGGGCTGCCATGTGCCGTTCACTAAGGAGTGGCTTCCGTCTGGTCACTCTACCATATAGGCCTGATTGGTGTATTGCTGCAGAGATGGTTGTCCTTCTGGAAGGTTCTCCTCTCTCCACAGAGGACCTCTGGAGCTCTGACAGAGTGACCATCGGGTTCTTGGTCACCTCCCTGACTAAGGTCCTTCTTCCCCGATCGCTCAGTTTAGATGGCCGGCAGCTCTAGGAAGAGTCCTGGTGGTTTTGAACTTCTTCTACTTACGGATGATGGAGGCCACTGTGTTCATCGGGACCTTCAAAGCGGCAGAAATTTTTCTGTAACCTTCCCCAGATTTGTGCCTCGAGACAATCCTGTCTCTGAGATCTACAGACGATTCCTTTGACTTCATGCTTGGTTTGTCCTCTGACATGAACTGTCAACTGTGGGATCTTACAGTATATAGGCAGATGTGTGCCTTTCCAAATCATGTCCAATCAATTTACCACACGTGGACTCCAATTAAGCTGCAGAAACATCTCAAGGAAGATCATGAAAACACTTCTGAGCTCAATTTTGAGCTTCATGGCAAAAGGGTGTGAATACTTATGTATATGTGCTTTCTCACTTTTGCACTATATGATTTTATTCATTCATTCATTCATTCATCTTCTATACCGCTTAATCCTGTGTTCAGGGTCGCGGGGACCTGGAGCCTATCCCAGGAGACTTCGGGCACTAGGCAGGGTACACCCTGGACAGGGTGCCAATCCATCGCAGGGCACACACACATAATATGATTTTATAATTATTATAATAAAAAGAATTGCGATTTAAACAGTTACTCAGTTCTTGAGTATCTTTTCAGCAAATACTTTTTTACTCTTACTCTTATAATAGTAATATTTTGGATGACTACCTTTTACTTCTACTTGAATAACAGTAGTTACAGTACAGCTACTCTTACTTGAGTAAATCTTTTACTCTACCCACCTCTGATCTGATTGGACGAGAGCTTTTCCAAGTGTGGTGATATTAGACATTAACAGCACTAGGGTGTTTACTTATATATATGAGTGGGCGTGTCCCACATGTTGTCCAGTGGTTAATGACACTAACTGTGTGTCTCAGTGTGGGTGAGAGTAGGCCTGAACGGTCCGCAGTACTGAGGAGAGAACAGCTGCCTGACAAAACCCACATTCACAACCAGTCACAGAAGCACTTTCAGCAAGAACACACATCTGATAACGTTATGTCGTCTTAAACAACACGCCGTCTCTGCACTTATCACTTTTCAGTCGTTCTGAATCATCTCTGAACCGTCCGCGTTCTTTTATTTTATGGTTACAATACTAAATACAGTAGGTCCTAATACACAGCTTAATCTCAAATCCCTCTCTAATCCATGATCAAGGGGAACAAGAGGTTGTACACCCTACATAGTGCACTACCTTTTCATTTAATGCTATTTGGGGTTCAACCTCAGAACCCAGCAATTAACGGAAGTGGAAAGGTGACTTACAAACAATCTGGACTTAAAGAACTCGTTTAAACAGTATGTTGGGGACTGAGTGTAAACGAATCATAATCTGTTGATAATAAATAGTGTTGGAGGAAATGTTGTATAAAAGCAATATTACACTCAAGGTTGTGCTGTTATGCTGAATATCAGCACTCTCGCGCCTACGGCCGCATCGCAACCGTGCTAATAGCCAGCATAACATCCCCTCTCCTGTGATAATGTTTAATTGAAATGATGCTTTTCTGCTCACTCCAACTGCATTAACCAAAGCTCTTGATCTGTATGTATATGTTTTGTGTGATTTGATTTCATCCATTGTTCTACTGCTACGTGTTCAGATGATTGGTTGAATAGGTAAGGATTCCTAATAAAGTGGCCAGTGCATGTACAAGAATTTGGAGTAATTAACAGTTTGTTTAACGCATCAAGATCTTTATTTGTGTGAATTGCACAAGCAGGACAGATGTTGTAAACCCAGATGTTGTGCGGTTTCTCAATTTAAAAAAGGGAATTTTTTGCTGGTGTGAGTCGCTCCATGACCTCACTTCCTCGAGTCGGAATTTGTTTCATAATTTGAGCTGTAAATGTTGTTTTTTGCAGTATATGTCAGTGCTTTGTTTACGGCGGTGCCGTCGCTGCACGTGTGTCACTGCTTTTAGACTCGTGCTTCATTTAAACACGCAGTGCGGTAGCGTGAGCCTCTGCTCCGGTTAGTCCGCACTTCTTAAGATGCTCATTTAAATGCATAGTTAGTCACTGATGAGGTCATTTGAGTGAAAAGTGTGTGAGCGGAGCACGCGGCCTAGAGACGATCTGAAAACGCTTAATTATTCATCACTTCATTGCGGGCGTAAAAACATTCACTACACTCCGGTTTGTAGGGGAGAAAACTCTACGTGGTTTCATAAACGAGCGATTATTTTATTTTATTTTTCCAGGGTGTCGTTTGATATTTTCTACATTTCCAAGAGGTATTGATGTTCGGAGCCCTGCCGGCGCGTCTCTACTACACACACACACACCTCGACTGAGGGCCAGGCTCTGCTCCGGGTCAGACAGGGCCAGCGTTAATGAGAGTGTGTGAAATTCAGGAGGCGGCCGCGTCGACACTTACGGCTCCCGCGGAGGTTAACGGGTTCAGGTGGAGATCCGGGTTACGTCTGACCCCAGACTGGTGTTTATAGAGCGACACGGTTATGACAGACATAAACCCGTCTCATCATTTATATCTCGTTATCCAGCTCCGCTCAGTCGCGAGCGCGGCCTGTCTCATCTAACACTGCGTGAACAACGGCTGAGATTATGTTTATGTAATCGCACTTATTCATCAATATGTTGGTTCTTTTTGTTCATTTCTCTCTTTCTCTTTTTAAAACAACTTTAATTTTCTGTGTATCTGTTGTTTTCCTGTTCATTCTTCTCTCTCTCTCTCTCTCTCTCTCTCTAACAGTATCTCTCACCCTTTTTCACCGTCCATGTCTCTCTTCTCGCCTGCTCCTCTATTTTATCTCTATTTTATGTATGCTTTCCTTAATGAGGTTTGTTTTGCTTTCCATAAATCATAACAGAAATCATCAAGGCTGGTGACACATTTATAAAATAAATAAATAAAAAAATAAATCCATTTAAAAAAAACGCAACTGTTGTAGGCTTAAAATAAACCTGGCGTAACACACGGCGAGACGCCGCTCCGAATCCCCGCATGACGTCACACCGTACCCGGCCTCGTGATTGGCCGGCTCCAGAGCGCGCCTCGGTGTGAGGTAAAGAGGTGCGATGATGGCCGCTGTGAGCACGGGCTAACGCAAACGTCCCCTGCTCGTGTAAAGATGAAAGGCTTCCACAAATAGCCCGCTCCCACAGAGAGTGTAATTGGCGTAGTGTCTCCGGGCAAGAGCAGGAGGAAGCGTCTGCGCTTAGCCGCCAGTGCCCCGCAGGACATGCCCGCTTTGGGCAGCCGGTGCACCAGAGCTCACATTCGCTGCACGATTTTTTTGTTTTTTCATTATAATTTTTTCTCCTTTTCTTCTTTGAGGCTGTTTTAGTGGAACACATTTGCATATTTCTAATTTATACACGTCAGGTTTACTCAGAGTAAGGTTTCTGTTATGTTTTTGCATCGCTTTCTACGTTGTGTTTATGAAAGGAGTGAAATAACAGAACTAATCGGAAAAGGAGAAAAAGTTCAACGTCGTCTGGCTCGGTAATAAATACCTCTTGTGTTAGAAAAGTGGCGCAGTGGTAAAGCGCTCGCCCTATCATCCGGAGATCGCTGGTTCGAACCCCGGGAGAGAGAGCTGATTGGCCGAGCTCTCTCAGGGGGGAGGGGTGGGAGGTGTGGGAGGTACTTGCGCTCCCACATTAATCACGGCTCTACAGCCAATCAGGGGCGTCTGTGAGCTCGCGCACGCGGAAGGAGCGGCCAGCACTTTCCTCCGAGTGTGTTACTCCGCCCCTAATGGTGCGTGAGCAAGCAGTTCGAAAAGATGCGGTCGGCTGATGTCACGTGGATCGGAGGAAACACGTAATAGTCTTCGCCCTCCCGACTGATTGGTAGCCTTAATGTGGAGCCCCCTAGCGACGGGGAGGAATTGGCCACTGCTAAAGTTGGGGAGAAATTAAAAAAAAAAAAAACAAGGGTGTTAGAAACCCAGACTATTTCTGTCTGAATCTCGTTAGAAGATTAAAGTCTGGTGCTAACTCTAGTAGTTATATTATGATATGATGCAGATCTCTCGGAGGCAATCCGGAGCCAAGTTCGATCCGGGTCCTGATTGGAGTCGTCTGCTATCCGGGAAGCTTCTGTTATTAGCCCATTAGCTTTATTAGCCTCACAGCTTCAGTGCAAAATTTACAATAGCAAAGATTAGTTTATTATATGTGTAATATAATACACTATTAGCACTGGCGTCACAAGGACGTGTTGTTACAGCTAGTTCGCTTACGGTACTAATGCTGGATTTTCAGATAGTCACGTTATTAAGAAACCGCAACGTGGAAACTTTCCTGTCCTGAAAAATTGTGTGGTTTTGATCTCTGGGCTAGATGCATGGAGTTTGCATGTTCTCCAAGTCTTGCCTTTTTCGACTTTGTGAAAGATTTACTGTATAACTTGTGCCTTATTTGCGCTTTATTTTTAATCAATTTATAGAAACTCATCTCTCAGCTCCCCAAGTGTTTGCTCAGGAGGCTAATGGGGTGTAAACCGCTGACCTCGGGGTCAGAGCGGGTGAAAACAGGACCCAAATAGAAAAATACACGAACAGCACAAAAGCACAAACCAGTTCGCATGTCTAGTCTCCAATCAACTACATGAAACCCATAGTCTTGTCACTCTTTTGGTTCCCAGTAGCAGGTACCTGCAGAACAACCCATAAAACTTTATCTTTAAACTTACTCAAGGTCAATCATCATCACCTACAGTACGCTCTGCAGTCTGCGATCCAATGCCAGCACTGCGTGGTACTAATTGATAAACTCTTTCCTGTGATGGTTGTTCATTTGTTCTTTGAGAACAAATGAAACTCCAACTCTACCATTAGCAACCAGAGCCTCAAACATCTGAGCCATGACTGCCCCCTTATAAAAAAAAATGTAGAAGCTCCCCCTTAAATTCCCCTTTTCCACCAAAGAGGTTCAGGTGCTGGTACTAGTGCACAAGTTCATGTCTGGCACTAGTGCCGGTTCAGAGCCAGTATAATAGTGAACCTCCTAAGATCTGGCTTTGGTTTTCCATGGGCTAGAGAATCACATCATTACATCACTGTTTACATTTGTGTATGTTTCTACTGTGACAGCAATGCTAGCACCAAAAAAAGCTAGCGGAAAGCATTACAACAACAACAATGGTGAACTTCAACATGGGGCTTTGCGAGCAGTTCTCCTGGCTTTGCGAGGCTACTCTGGGATCAGACCATCATTACTAGAAAGTACCTGAGCAGCCAATTGAGTAATTTTTTTAAACAGATGCCAGTAACAAACTTTTAGTTGGTCTTGATAATCCTGTCCTCCAGCCCCTGACTGAAGCGGTTCTTTGTTCTAGTCCAGCAAAGTGTTGGTGCTGCCATAGAACCATTTTTTCTGTCTGAGGGTCAATTCTCAAAGAACTGGTTCAAAATTGGGCTCTCACTCCAAACTATGCCTGGAACTGCCTTGGTGGGAAACATGCAACACAATTATTCCAAATTATTATGCAAATTGGATGTAAGTATCATAAACATTAAATGTTTAGTTTTTAAATTAAACTCATGGATGGTGTTGTGTCTCAGGGCTCTTTGGATCACTGAAATGAATCTCAGACACGTGTGATAATTAGTTTGCCAGATGAGGCCAATTAAAGGAAAAGTACTGAAGAAGGTTGTTCCACATTATTAAACAGGCCGCAGGTTTCAAGCGATATGGGAAAGAAAAAGGATCTCTGCTGCTGAAAAGCGTCAAATAGTGCAATGCCTTGGACAAGGTATTAGGACATTAGATATTTCCTGAAAACTTAAGTGTGATCATCGTACTGTGAAGACATTCGTGGCTGATTCAGAGCACAGACAGGTTCGTGCAGATAAAGGCAGAATGAAGAAGGTTTCTGCAAGACAAATTCATCAGATTAAGAGAGCAGCTGCTGAAATGCCATTACAAAGCAGCAAACAGGTATTTGAAGCTGCTGGTGCCTCTGGAGTCCCGCGAACCTCAAGGTGTTGGATCCTTTAAAGGCTTGCAATTGTGCATAAACCTACTATTCGGCCCCTAATCAATGCTCACAAGCAGAAACGGTTGCAATGGGCCCAGGCATACATGAAGACAAGTTTTTAAACAGTCTTGTTTACTGATGAGTGTCGTGCAACCCTGGATGGTCCAGATGGATGGAGTAGTGGATGGTTGGTGGATGGCCACCATGTCCCAACAAGGCTGCGACGTCAACAAGGAGGTGCCGGAGTCATGTTTTGGGCCAGAATCACGGAGAGAGAGCTGGTAGGCCGCTTTAGGATTCCTGAAGGTGTGAAAATGACCTCTGCAAAGTATATTGACTCACCACTTTCTTCCATGGGATAAAAAGAAAAACTGTGCCGTCCGTAGCAAAATAATCTTCATGCACGACAATGCACCATCTCATGCTGCAAAGAATACCTCTGTGTCATTGGCTGCTATGGGAATAAAAGAGAAACTCATGGTGTGGCCACCATCCTCCCCTGACCTCAACCCCATTGAGAACCTATGAGGGTGGGAGGCAGCTTGATTCAAAACAGCAGCTCTGGGAGGCTATTCTGACCTTCCGCAAAGAATTTCAAGCAGAAACTGTCCAAAAACTCACAAGTTCAATGGATGCAAGAATTGTGAAGGTGATATAAAGAAGGGGTCCTATGTTAAGATGTAACATGTAGCCCTGTTAGGATGTTTTTGATTGAAATAGTTTTTGATTTCAGTAAATATGACCTCCTAATGCTGCAAATTCAACAAAAGCACATTTTCAGTTCTTTACAACCAATAAAATGTTTCAACTCTGTTGTGCATAATAATTTGGAACAGTGCGTTTTCATTTTTTTTAAATAAATATTATGATTAGGAGGTTTGTTCAATGAAATTCAAATTATATCCTAATAGTTGATGACTAGAAAATTATACTGACTGTCATTTGCATTTACTAATTATGAAAATCAGAGAAAGATATCATTTGCATTATAATTTGGAACGCAGTATAATGATTCCTCGATTGTTCCTCTGAGGGGACGGTTGATAGTTCCATATAGATACATAGCGGAAGGTGTTTTTTTATTAGTATGGTAGAACCAGGCTTGGAAAAATACACGAACAGCACAAAAGCACAAACGTAGTAGCTCTTTAAGGGTTCCAAAGAACCCTTAAAGAATCGAAGTAGAAGAAGGCAAGACTTGTAGAACATGCAAACTCCATGCACCAGAGATCAGGTTTAAACACTGACCATGAAGGTAAGACGTAAGAGTGCTAAGCGCCAAGCCCCCCTATGCCCCCCCCTCCCCCGGTGACTAAAACGATATTTAAATATAGCAACAGCTGGTGAGGTGCTAGCATTAACTGTGTATGGAACTGAATTTTGGACTCTGCTCTTGGAAATCATTAGAGCCTGTGTGAGAAGTGTGTGAAAGCTGCATTTTCTCCCACACACACTGTTCCTGGACACCATGCTGAGAGGCGACTGACCGTGTTATCCTCATCCCTGCTGTGCTCTGTGACTGGCGGTGGGGGGCAGAAGATGGGCATAAAACCTTAGTTAGCATGTGAGCGTTTGATCAGTTAAGGCTAGTCATATGTGAAAGTGAGAACAATAACAACATTACATCCGCAAAACTAAACAAAAAATCTCTGACACTCGCTGGGTGATGGTTAGGGAGCCTGAGGGGGACAAACTGGTGGATCCAGAGCAGGGTGGTCAGGGTTGGCGAGGTTCAAAGCAAACTCACAGAAACACAGTGATCAAATTTGGGACGATATCCGCGTTCGGTATTTATCATTCAGAATTATATCACTCAATTCTCAACTCTGATTGGCCCGAAAATGTGCTGATTAATTTTCTACTAATTCATTTTCTACATACTGGCAGCTCTGACAGGTTTACATTCATTTGATTTTAAATGTAAAACTGTAACGTTATGTTTCTCGAACAACTGTAAAGGATCTAACCTTCATGCAGCCACGCTAGCGCTACAGTAATCTGATGCAATTTCCTCAACAAATTTGCAACACCGTGATCCTGGATCTACCCCCGAGCAATGAGATATGCGACATCATCAGCCTATCAGTCTATTAGCCAAATAATCTTTTACTCAGTTGGGTAATTAGCCTGAATCTCGCTAGTTAGCAAAAGTAAATGTCTGAACAAGAGTGTGATTAGCCTTGAGCTCCTCTTGTGCTACAAGCAGCTGCTTGTTTAGTGAGTGAAAGTCAGAAACTCGTCTAGTTTCTCAGTTTTTATGCATCTCCATCTCATTTATCCTAACCATCTGACACGGTTATTACCACACGATCTGTTTCTCCATCTCCTTCCACTCCTCGCTGTCTCTAAGGAACTATAATTCTGCCTTTTCCTCCAAGAGCTGACTCTTTTAGATGGTAATTTCTTGCCCTCTTTCCGACTCTGTCGATGTGACCGAGTTTTTGAAAGTCCGACCCTCTCGACTTGTTTATCAAAACGCTGATGAGGAAATCACTCTCCATACCTGGATCTAGGTAATATTTGTCCATCTATCGATTTAAGGGGCAAATTCACTTCCTTCATGGCGGTTCTGTGATACCGCTCCACTCACCGCCCCACTGACCTTTCCCGTTAAAAGATGCAACTCTGTCATTTATCCCCCTCACCTCTGTCCAATTTTGCGAGCATGTGTTATTTATGAGGTGGTATGAATTCGGAGGGTAATGAGTTCACTCCACTCCAATCTCAGAAACCTGGATGAGAGCGGTGCAGTTATCAGCACAGCTTTTCAATCAGGCCTTTACTTCGACCCAGAATAATTTGGTTTGCGGAATTGCAAATGATGAGAGGAAATGTTGAGGAGAGAACGGGATGTGGAAATGCATTATTAAGCAGGTTATTATAAAAAATGAGCAGTTTTTTTTTTTTGCGCATACTTCTCCCACACAGAAGAGACCGGAAACTCATCAGATTCCAACAACAAGGTTTGGGTTTATTTCATCAGCTTTAAAATGTACAGTAATTCAATTTCTCTTACTGTAAACAGCCTTTCTAAAGCAGTGCACTATTTACATTAATCAGCCATAACTTGCATCACAAAACATTATACCCAGTACAGTGAAGGTTCTACTTGTGGAACCGGGCTAGCTGCGGTCCCATAGGGCATGACTTCAACATTGTGGTGTCTGGCACCAGTATGTTGGTATGGAATTCTTTGGATGCTGTAGGTTGGGAGTGGGGGCGCCATGGCACATCCAATCTCTGCAAATTGGGAGTTTGGAGGCCGGGTCTGTGACCTTTTGTTTGCCTGCTGGGCTCCATGTGAGGCGGGCGTTGGTGCCCTGGTGCTTTACTATCATGCCAGCATTGACTTTTTTTAGCCAGTTGTACTGCATTGGCATTGTGGGATTGGACCAGACAAGCTGGCCTTTGGTCCCCATGGGCATAAATGAGTCTTGGCTGCCCATGATCCTTTCACCAGTTTAATAAATGTTAACACAACTTATACGGCAAAAATAGCATCATAGTCATATCATGACTAATTTAATCAGAATCAGATATATAAGATATGTGAGGCTTTTTTGTCCAAATCCTAATTTCTAGTTGTTCTTAGTGAATCGATGTTGAGGTTTATTCCCAAAAGACGTGTATCTACTCAACCCGGGAGCTTTATCAGTTTCACTAAGTGGTGTGAAGTCTTACTATGACGCGTGATTCACACCAGCGACGTCAAGAAACTCAATTGACATGGAAGTATGAGGGTGTGAATTGCTGTGAAACCGCAAACCACCAGGGTATTAAAAAATAAAAAAAAAACACCAAGCCTGGTTTATGCTCTCTTACAAAGTGTGACTCATGACAGAGTGTGAATTGACGTGATGAACAACGATCTGTGAGATCTTATGTAGGTCGTCCTACAGTACATCCTGCTAAGATTCTGTATTGTTTTCCTTGAGAGCTGGGCAACAAGCTAGGAAGTGATAACTGACTTGTGCTGGGATCACGGGGCATGAAGTCAGGATACGTCCACAAGGGGTAACTAGTATTCTGATAAATTTGGGAAGGTACAGTACAGTAGGTGATAGGTGTCAGATCTCTGCTTTGGTTTTGTTCAGATGATCTAGTTTATTCTTCTTCTGACCCAGACTGGGGGCCATTGTTGTCTGGAAAAGGACCGATGATACCTCTTGGACGGGTGAACAAACACAAATCCAGTCGCCCCACATAATGTTACCAATACATGTCCGAAATTCACATGACCCACGGTTACCCTCACCATCCAGAAGCAAAAATCACTATATGTTATGTTGATTAAAGCAAAATACAACATTTTCCCAGCACATTGCCCTGTTTTAATTCTACCATCATAATTTTGGTTACATGAACAAATGTATGTACATTCAGTTGCATAACTAAACATTTTTTTGCCTAATTCTCTAGATCCTGAGTTTTTCCGTTGAATCCCTCCTGATCCAAACTGACCACTTTATTGTTGGCCTCAAGCCCTTTGGCTCAGGTAGAAGAGATCTCAGGCTTGCTGCTGCTGTGACCCGGGTGCGTCGAGCTTTGTTAGAGGTTGTGGACGCTGCCGAGGAGAGCGTTTGAGACATGCGGAGAAGCCGGCTGTTCATCTTTCTCTCCCTCTCCCTGCTGCTTTCAGCTCCCATCTGTGTCAGAGCTGCAATCGAAGCTTTTGATGTTGACCTAAATATATCCCAGAGCTCCTCTAGAACATTTGAACTACTTTAGAAGTTCAAGCTCTAAAAGTATTTTTTTTTTCTTCAGAGAAATTTGAGAGCTTGATTTCAGTTTGAAAGATGATAAGTCTATTGTGCCTTAGAGGTCAGTCGTGTAGAACGGTACAAGTTATCTGGGTTTATGGGGTGAGACATGTCTTTGGGTCAGCTGGGAAGGGATTTCAAGTTAATTTAAATCAGGCAATCATAATAAAAAAAATCAAATAATAATAAGCGCCAGAGTTTACATACATTTAGATAGCTTGTTTCCTTAGTTTTTGTGTTTGAAATTTAGCTAGCTTGCTTGGTTGCGATTATAACAGTTTTCCTAACATTAGCTAGAACTCCTTATTAGCTTCCAAATGCCTGATATTAATGACAAAATAAACTCACATACCTAATGTTAGTTGGCATTTTATCAAACTTGGCTAGTTTTATTTCAACGTACAGGTGTTAGCCATAATTGCTATTAAACCTGGCCAGTTTCAGTTTCATACACAATACAGTAGTTCATCTAATGATTGTAGACTTTCGAGCAATCTTGGCTAGTTTTATTATGCAGTATAGTAGTTTATCTAATGACAGATCGACTAGCTTTTTTACGCAGTACAGTAATTCATTGAACGTTAGCTAGCATTTCTATTAAACCTGGCTAGTTTTACTACACAGTAAAGAAGTTTAAGTATAATTCACTGGCTTTTTATTAAACTTGGCTAGTTTCTTTATAATATAATAGTATAATGTATAAATACAGTAAACTAATTAATTTAATGTTAGCTAGCTTTTTAGCAACCGTAGCTAGTTTTATTATAAAGTACTGTAGTTAGCTTGCTTTCAGGAAAACTTTAATACAGAGTACCGTAGTTAATTTACTGTTAGCTAGCTTTTTAGTAAACTTGTTTTTTTTTTCTCAAGCAACGAAAGAACACCAAAGAAAATCATTGTATGTTTTCTAAATCTGTACACCTGTCATCTGTATCTAGACCCTGTATGTTCATCAGCCTGCGATGTGTAAAATATTTTTGAATAATTTGTATTAACTTTGTCAAAGTTTTTTTTTGTCATTATTGATAAAATATGAAATTAAAAAGAGGTCTTGAAAATGCTTTCTGAATTTCAGACCATATTGTACTGTGTGTGTCAAACACTTTAAACGCTGTTAGCTCAGCGGCAGTGGGACGAGCCGTGATCTGTGATCTAATGCGAGAGGACTTCCAACATGCTTACTGTCAGTGTAATGAACCATGGGAGCAAAACCCTGTGCTTTCTAATCAATAATCCATTCTGAGCATGTCGCCATTTTGTATTTAGCTGCTGCTTGTCATTGGCTAAAGTGAGTAGTCCTACAGGTTTAATCATAAACATGGCAACTGAAAGACGCTGGGAACACATCCTGGACATTTTAAATTGCAGGTGTCATTCAGAGTTCTTGGTGGGATTTTGACAAAAAAATTATCTATTTTGAAGCAATTAGACAAAAACAGCTGTCTCAGGGTTGCACGATAGGATGCATCATATTCCAATAATTTTATTTCTTTATATTTCTGGTGAGGAGGCCCACTAGTGGTATTGGGTGAAATTGGCAAGTGATCCTGTGATAAGTTAGTGGGATCATTTGCAAGTTGCATCCATTATTGTGATTTATTGTGAGATCAGCACATATATCATAAATGATTAAAAGAAATCATGCTGGGAGCAATAACATAATATATCAATAACAACAGTATATAATATATTGTATATATGTTATTATTATTATATAATCTATCATTATTTACTACATTAGGGTGAGATTTTATAATATCTCACACCAATGTAGTAAATAACAATATTTATAAACTCTTGAGTACTCTTAAAATTCTGTATACTCCCCTTGTCCTAAGACAACATAAGGGTTAAGGACTAATGAAACATTGGAGCAGCATGAGGAGCGGCAGCGAGTTGACCGTCCATTCGCAGGTAACGGTAGCACGCTGGCGTCAGGGTCTGCACGAGTCGCAGGTAAACCTCAATAAATAAGAGATATTCTAATTGCTAACCTGCTCCTAACTGTACCCTTAATCTTGTAAATAAATAAATATATATATATATATATATATATATATATATATATATATATATATATATATATAGTATTTTTATATAATGAAATCAATTAAATGATACAAGCACTTTAGACTACTTCTATAAATATCATTTTGCAATTTTTTGTGCATTTTACACTAATGCTTTTATCAAATCGCACATATTTTGCATTGTATTCATTGATGATTTTCCTTTTTTTTAACCTCCACGTTCGCACTCCAAACCAATTTGACAAATATTGCCTTTTATCCATTTATTGTTAAAGTACATTTGATGTTACGGAAGGTCAATGAAACTAATTATTGAAAAGGAGGTACTGTATATTGCTCTAAGGTCTAACAGTGGGAGCCTGGGGGTGTTGGGGCTCGAACAGGGGAGTTCCTGATCAGCAGTCCACCACCTTAACCACACTTGCCCCCAACTCTTGTTATTAGGAGCTACAGTATAAACAATCAATTTGCTTCCTTTTAAATATATCAAAACACACACACACACACACACAGAAATTGGAACGCCTCCCTAATGAAGAACCTCCTTCTTTCCTGAGGATGAAGCTGTTACATAGCACTGACACTGGAGACTCCTTACATTAAAAATGAACAAATCTTTATGTGCTGAGCCTGTTGCTATGGTAACAATAAGGATAATGAATGCAGTAATACATTATAGAAATTTGATTTATAAAAATCTAATCAATGCACAGAAAAGAAAAAAACAGTCAGATTAGAGAATTCCAACCAGGTCGCCTGGATTAATGACTTACAACACGGGCATTGAGGACAGCTGAATGTCATCATGTGGTTAACTTTAATTAATCAATTATTCGATTAATTACACGGTTAATTCATGCGGACTGATCGTCAGAGCCGCGACGACGATTTAACCGATTTCTCGGAATATCGTGGCTGCTGTTGCGTTATTCTCCCCGATGCTACACACACTCACCCCCCCTACACACTCACCCCCCCCTCCCTCCCTCCCATCAGCAGCAGTATAGAGGCGGCGTAGCGCGCGGCTCTGTCTCACCGGCGCGCGCGGGCGGAAGCAGGGGGTGACGCTTCCCCGGTAAACGGCGCGCGCGCGCCTCCTCCAGTCGCAGTCAGTGAGTCACTGCGCGCGGTCACTCGCTCGCGCTCGGTCACGGATACGAGGGGAATGTAACGGCAGGATGTGAAGAACACCAGCACCGAACCGAACCGCGCACACAGGACCGGTCGGTGAGTGCTGCGCGCGCGTCTGACGGAGACAGAGAGAGAGAGAGAGAGAGAGAGAGAGAGAAAACATCATCATCATCATCATCACGCCGGGGTGAAAATGCGGAGCGCGTCGGCGAGGAGCTGAACCGCAACTCACTCACTCACTCACTCACTCATACACGCTCTCACTCACTCACTCACGGGGATTATCATCATCATCATCATCATCATCATCATCATCATAAATCAGAATCAGAAAAAACAACAACAGCAACAACAAAACAACAGCAACAAACCCGCAGCGTCAATGAGCAACAGCGCGCGGGCGCGCGAGTCCAGGCGCGCTCGTGCGCTCTACGTGTCCGAGATGACCGGATGAGGGAAGGGCACGCGCGACTGGGCTCGAGCAGCGGGTTCACCGGCGAACAAGCACGCGCAGGTCGGTCCTGATGATTCTATATACACACATTTGTTATTATTATTATTATTGCTGAAGATGTGAAGGAGAAGTTATCTATCTATCCATCTGTATGTATATAATCTCTCTCTCTCTCTCTCTCATCTTCTACCTGTCTGCATGTTAATGATGTGTCTCAATGAAGTAAATCTATCTATCTATCTATCTATATATCTATAAATTCTCTTTATAGAGTCTCTTTCTCTATATGTAGTCTCTCTCTCTCTCTCTCTTGATCTATCCATCTTCTACATATCTGCAGTTTACAGATGTCTCAATGAACTCTCTTTCTACATCTATCTATCTATCTATCTATCTATCTATCTATCTATCTATCTATCTATCTATCTATCTATCTATACACACACTTTGTGTAGATCTCCACCTCTACAACCTTCACAGCAGTCCTACAGAACCAACACGGTTCATTATAAGTGAATGGGCGGAGTCAGGGGCGGTGCTGGGGTGGAGTTGTGGGTGGGGCTATGTGCGTGGTTAATATTAATAGCACTTCTTGTGTTATTCTTAATGTTATTACAGTCGTTACACAGAGGTTTCTGGTGTGTGTGTGTGTGTGTGTGGGGGGGGGGGTTATAAAGTTGGTGTCATGTTGTTGCTAAGGACAAAGAGCTGGCAAGTTCCTTTCCTCCTCCATCTTCTTCTTCTTTTGGTTGTTTTTCCTACCAACATGATCAGTAACTAAATGGAAAAGTCCAAACCTGATGGATGGGGTCATGGCCTGTACAGTAGCTGTACTCTGCTCACACACACACACACACACACACACACACACACACACACACACACACACACACACACACCGTGCTCAAATGTCTTTCTGTCTGTCCATCACAGAAAATCTGTAATTTTATTTTTCTGAATCTGCCTTTCTGTCTCTCTGTCTGTCAGTCTGTTTGCCTCCCTCCCTGTCTGTGTCTCTCTGTCTATGTACCTGTCTGTCTGTCTGTCTGTCTGCCTATCTATCTATCTTTCGGTCTCTCTTGTCTGTCTGTGTCTGTTGTGTAGTCCTCTGCCTCGGTCCTGTCTCACCCCACAGTGCAGTGTTTTATGGCATTCCCTCACACACTGAGACGTCTCATTTGCATAAGACAGTAAGACAAACGTGTGTGATCTGTCATGTGTTTCTCTGAGTGTGTGTGTGCGCGTGCATGTGTGTGTGTGCGTGTGCGCGTGTGTGTGTGTGCTAATGTGCTGGCATAATATCAAGCAGGTCACGTCCTCCACTACAGCAGAGCCATAACTCACTGAATGGGAAAGATATACTGCTCGCTCTCTCTCTGTCTCACTCTCTCTTCATCTATATCCTGGTCTCACGCTCTTTTTATGCCCTGCCATTTCTCTCTCTCTCTCTCTCTCTCTCTCTCTCTCTGTCTGTCTCTTTTTCCGTCTCACTCTCAGTCTTTAATCTTTCTTTGTCTCTCTCAATGTCTGCCTTACTTGCACCCGTCTTACTTTCTCACTTCCACCTCTCTACATTTTCTATAAAACTCCCTGTCTCAATTTTCTGTCTGTCTCACTTTCTGTCTCACTCTCTTCTTATTTTCATTCTCCATCTTATGTCTTTTTGTCTCTCTCATTTTTTCTGTCTAAGTCTGTCACTTTTACTGTATTTTCTCTCCTTTTCCGCCTCACTCCTTACCTTCCTAGTTTACCCTCACTCTCCATCCCTCTCTCTCTCTGTCTCTCTCTCTCTCTCTCTCTCTCTGTCTCCATCTCATGTCCTCTGTATCCTTTGAGCTCGATGTCTCAGCTTCACCTCTCCACCAGCTGCCAGGCTGAGCTGGTGTTTAGCGGGCGTGTCCCTCAGATGGCCTGCACTTGGCCCGGGCCCAGCTGGTCCCCTGGGATAACTGAGTCCCTCAGCAGGTTTCTTGTTGTTGTTGTTCTTCTTCAATTTGACGCGAGTTTCAGCTGCTGATTCTGGATTCCAGCTGCTGCAGTTAAAAGTTTCCAGGCAGATGATTGACAGCTGAGAAGCCAATCAAAAGACAGCTCAGCTCAGACAGATTGGTGAAGATGCGTCCCATTGTGAATCTCTGCAGCTGGAGAAGCTAAATATCACCAAGGAGCTTCTGATAGTGCACGAAGATCACGACATACAGTGCTGTGACAAAGTATTCTCTGATTTTTAAGGGAAAAAATCCTGTCCAAACCTGCCAGGCCCTGTGTGAAAAATTAATTGCCCACACCACACTTTGCTAAATAATGAATGAGTTGTGATTGACCACATTCTTTGGAAAGCTAAGTTAGATTTCACTCTCCACACCCAGGCCTGATTACTTCCAGACCCGTTGAATCAAGAAATCGCTTAAGTAGACTCTTCCTGAAGCATGCTAAGAGATCTAAAGCTGTATTTACTCTGGGTAGCCTTGCGTAACATAAAATTTTGTTTAATGATGTCAATCTTTTGTGATATATATATATATAAAAAAAACTTTTTCACAGCACTCTATTCATTCATTCATTCATCTTCTGTACCGCTTTATCCTCTATTCAGGGTCGCGGGGGACCTGGAGCCTATCCCAGGAGACTTCGGGCACAAGGCAGGGTACACCCTGGACAGGGTGCCAATCCATCGCAGGGCACACACTCATACGCACATTCACACACTCATTCACACACTACGGTCAATTTGGGAACGCCAATTAGCCTAACCTGCATATCTTTGGACTGTGGGAGGAAACCGGAGTACCCGGAGGAAACCCACCAAGCACGGGGAGAACATGCAAACTCCATGCACACAGAGCCGGGAATCGAGCCTGGCCGGGGAATCGAACCCAGACCCTGGAGGTGCAAGGCGACGGTGCTAACCACTACACCACCGTGCCGCCATACAGCACTCTAATGTAGGTTATATGGTACCATAGCACTGTTGGGTTCTCTGTTGTGATTGATCAGAAGCTCATTCGTTTTAAATAACAGTAGACTTGACTGCATAAGATGATCATAGAGATGCTTCTCCAGATGTTCTCCTCAGGCTCATGTAAGTTCCTCCAAGGTTCCCAGGTTCCTCCCACCCACATGCAGTAAGCAGATTCGGTGCACTAAATTACCCATAAGGTGTTTTACATTACATGTGGACTGAACTTTGAATCTCATTAAGCCCTGTCGGTCACCAGGCTTGTCTCCAGATTCACCATGACCAGACTGAAAGACCAGCCTTTTCCGAAATAGTACAAAAAAATCCAGATTTCATGACACGAGAAGATGCCTTTTTGCTTACATTATATAAGCTGCTCCTGACCAGGTTTGCGCTTACAGACCTGTCGCCTTGACAACAAGTCTGTTTCCAGCGTTTCTCGCTAATTGACGTGTGATCTCGGATATTTTTTCTTCACTACAGCATCATAGAGGAGTGTAACATCTTTTTCACGTCCTCAAGCTTATTGCTGTTGTTCTTTTCTAAGCATTCGGCTGGCAAACGGGCCCCTGGCAGATCATCGTCTCCACCGTCTACACCGTAAACATCTTTAATGACTAGATGGGAAGTTGTGGCCTGGTTTTCACAGTAGAAAGCATTCTCAGAGTAACATCATTCTGTTCACATCGATTATGGATTAGGTTCGAAGACCCCATTGAGGAAGGCTCGGACGTCCGTGAAGAAACCAGTGACGTTTGAATCAAAGCAACTGGGATATCTGGGACCATCCTGCTGTCTGTGAGGTTCCTGATAAACCAGGAACGATTATTGCTATAGTAGTTTAAAACTCAGTGTGAGATCGACGTCTCAGGGACTGATTGTCAACGGTGAGGAAATGGAGACGGAGCTGATACCGACGCAGAAATACATGCCAGACCCTGGACATGGGCTGAATTGGAAATTGCCTGGATGGATTTGTGACCTACGGGACCAGTTCCCTGCTCTTCGGTGAAATGATATCTCCACCGCCGTCAACGCCATCCAATGCCAGCTATGGCCACCTTCCTGGTTATAACAAGGGCTCATGAGAAAAAAAAGACTAACTTGTTCTCAAATTTGGCAAAATGTGTTGGCAGCTTTGCAAAGAGAGAGAGAGAGAGAGAGAGGGAAAAAAAACATCTCACCCATCTCGCTCAGTGGGTTTGGAGGAGCTGGCAGCTCGCCAGCGTGACAGTCAGGACGATACCGCCGCTTCACATTTATTTCCTAACCAGTGAGCAGGGAATAAAACCATCTCAGAGGGTGCAGTAATAGGGAAATGATCAGTGTTGATGATGCTAGTTTCCAATAACACTTCACACGTACAGTATAAGAAACGTCTCAATGAGGGACCGTTTTACCAACAGCAACACAAAAGAACTTGATTTATCCCTTTATAGTTGCATTTAATACCCAGGAGATGAGAAGTTACTTCCTGTTCTCGCTTATCTTATAGCAGCTATAAATATAAATTCCTCATGAGCATTGTAAACTTGACAGCTATGTCAAGAAATATTATTTGAGAGGAATTTATTCAGGTTTATGTGCCATGGCTATGATCCTGATGCTATTTCCTTTGCATCCTTTACATCGGCCATACCGCCCATCTGTGCAATGTTTTACCTCCCCAAGCACTAAGCAGGTATTAATTGGACCGGGGTTCAGGTTTAGCGCCCTGACATGATTGTACACGTGTTACTCCAGCTTTTAAACGTCGCAGTGGCTTGGGACTGTGAGCGCTATCACCACCGCTGCTCTCCGCTCCTCGTCTATTATCACCATATCCGCTCGGTTTGCAGTAACATGTTAATCTGCGCGGATCCGCAAACCTCGCGGGGCGTCCGCGCTCTTGCTGTCGCCATCGCTGTCGGTTCTCACCACGTTCCCTTCATCGCTTTCATTTGTCCTCGCAAATAATCCTGCATGTGATGCCTGTCACTTGCTTGAAATTGGATATTACTGTATATACTACCTGTATAGATAAACCAGAACAAGGAATTAAATATTTTTGACAAGTAAAGACAGGTTTACTCAGAGCTCCCCAAAGTGTGTAAGTGTGAATGCTCCAGCTGTTTCACTCCTCCTCCAAAATTACCGTTTCAGTGTCTAAATATATGAGCTACTGTAGAGGAACAACCATGGTCTTGTACATATGAGGTCACATTAGAGGAAGATTCTGCTTTGCTTGACCAAATAGTGAATGTTGTATAATAGATGCCCTTTAAATTTAACAAATCAGTAAACGAACAGTTACAGTGTTTCCGACACATGAAGTATACTTAGGCGAGCCACCCAAGTACATTTTCCTGGTCATTTCTAAAAACGTATTCAGGAGAACGATGCCATCCGCCTTCCCGCTCCTGTACCTGTTTATTGTGCTACCGTGAGAGTGGGGTACTGAGAGGAAGTAAATGCAGCGGACACCAGCAGCCATAAAAGGTGTAAGAAGGACGTACTGACTTTCTTCAGAATTAGTTACGAAGATTCCAGTGACGAATTTCCACAGATACGTGTGTGTGTGCGCGGGAGTCGGCCTCACCAGTTTCAATGAATCAGTCCGGGAGCACGATGACAGAAAATGTCTTTCCGGTAAAAGTCTTTCCTGTACTGATGGTGAATAA
Source organism: Channallabes apus (assembly GCA_030522415.1). Lineage (NCBI taxonomy): Eukaryota > Metazoa > Chordata > Actinopteri > Siluriformes > Clariidae > Channallabes > Channallabes apus. The sequence goes on from CM060117.1 coordinate 26,484,154, forward strand.
TCCTAAATTTATATAATTTTAGAAAATCCTCAACAGAACACAGAGTTCACAGTCCAATACAGTGGAAAAACGGCTCTCAGACGAAATAGCATCCGGGATTACCCTCGCGATTTAAAGGCGCAGAGAGAACACTGTTACATTTCACCTAATTTCCTTACATTCATTTCCTTGGCGCGGTTACAGCGACATGATGGCAGTGTGGGGGGAGGGGACAGAGGTGAAGTCAAGTGGATTGGTATGCTTTACATTGTATTAGGGCTGCAACTAACGATTATTTTGATCATCAATTAGTAGGCCGATTATTGTTTCGATTAATCGATTAATCGGATACAAGCGGAACGCTTCTTTAATTTGATGTTTTGCTTCTAATTATATATAAAACCATACCAACATTTTTGTTTTTAACAATAATTGCAGATGTATATATAACATTGTCAACTTGCCATCTGCATATATATATATCGATTAATGTCGATTAATTAATTAATTAATATTGAATTATCGGATAAAAGCTAGACGCTTTAGTTTGATGTTTTGCTTAACTATATGAAACCGTAAATCAGGGTATTATTTATGTATAAAAGTAAACTTGTAAAAATGCAATAGCCACATAGAGTTTAGTTATCTTTAATTTTGACATTTAGATGTAATTTAGACATTTTATGTAAATCAACATTTTAGTTTTTAACAATAATTGCAGACGGCAAGTTGACAGTGTGTATATACTGTGTGTATACAGTATATATATATATATATATATATATATATATATATATATATATATAGTTTAAAAAAAATACACTGAAATTCAGTTGTTAAGAATGACCTCAATTTTAAATTCTCTTAAATTAATTCGACTTAATTCAATTCAATTTTATTTATATAGCGCTTTTAACAATGGTCATTGTCTCAAAGCAGCTTCACAAAAATTTAAGAAATTTAACAAAAAAAAAAAAATTAAATAATAATAATAATAAAAAATAAATAAATAAATTTAAAAATAAATAAATAAAAAAATAAATAAAAAAAAATAATAATAATAAAAAATAAGAATAGACTTCTAGATTATGATATTATTTTTAATTTAAGTGTCTACTACATCCTTTCCACAGTTTATACATTATTTCGATCCTCTCGTGTGTATTTTATCCTTTTTTTTTGTTGTCTCAATAAAAAAAAAAAATTAAAAAATAAAAATAAATATTTAGACCATTTTGCTATACTAGACATTCTCGTAATACGGCGACGTAGGGAGAGAGAAAAACTCGCCGCTACCGGGTTCTCTCTGTTTATTTTGCCCTTTTTCCGCATTTCCCTCTGTATAGCGTGTAGGATGATGGGACATATCCGGTCCTCCGAAGTGTAAAATGAATGTGAAGAAAACGAACTACTGTAGAAGTGTTTTCCTCGCGTTTGTTGGGATTTAAATGCCAAGAAAAAGCTGCATGCTACGTTTTTTTTTTTTGGACACCATATAACCGCGCAGCCGGACAAACGCACATCACCAAAGCCGCGTGAACACACTCATTAACTCCTATGTGTAGAAAACCCTACGAACGGCTCGATTTTAACGCCCGATAAGAGGTGTTTAATGTAAATTGCTCCCATACCTTGCACAAATAGAACCAGTCTCTTTAACCGTGCTGAGCAGAAGAGCACGTCAGAACACACACTTCTGAGGGAGATGAACCACACCAGCAGGAGAACACTCTGAATAAAGAGGCTGCTGAGCGACTCTACTATATACATCCCATAATATCATGTTTCTGTAAATAGTGCCACAGTGTAATCCTGACTGAGTGCCCTGTGCATATATATATATATGTGTGTGTGTATGTATGTGTGTGTGTGTGTGCTCATCCTGGCATGGGCTATTGTCTCAGACAAGGATCTTCACGCGTCCTGATATCCGAAGCAGAGATAACACGGTCTCTGCGCGGTGCTGACGGGAAGCGCGAGGACTCCGCACTCTTCACACTTCACACACTGATTCAGCTCAGGACATATTATAGAGTACGGCACAAAGAGCAAACCCGATCACTGAACATCCTGAGCGATACACACACTCTCACACACATACACTGTCCGCGTCGGGCCGGTTTAGGAGAAATCTTGTGCTTTTGTCATAATACACAGTGTCCTCGGTGGTGCTTGAGATTTAGGTTTATGGGCCTGAGAGGTTGTGTAAAGTTGGTTCTGCAGATCTGTGATGCTGATCTGTTTATACCAGAGTTTATGAGGGTTATATAAAAATATAAATTATTAACAAAATGTCTGATTGTTCGGAATGTGTTGCACAACAGCTACGAAGCTACAACAGCTACGAATAAAACATCCTGTATTATTTATTAGAACTTTTTCAAAACAGAAAGCAGCTAATAAAATCTCTTCCCTTTCTGAGACACCGTCTCCAGCCCGGAGCTAGCCTCTGTCCCAATGACCTGCCATTACCTAATGATCATATACCATTGGAGAGACGGAGCTGCTCCGGCTGACGCGATGCCATTTTTCCAAAGGTTGTGCTGCATTCCTGGATCCTGATCTGCGGAGTTTCCATGCAGCCGGGAAACCTCAGGAACCTCGTCTGGCTCAGACGTTCTCTAGAGGCCTCAGATCTCAGGCTCTCTCCTGGTCACTGAGAGAACCTGCTTCCTGTTTGTTCATCTCCTGCTCTTAATTAGTCTCACCGGTGTCTTATTAACCTCTGTGTGAGTGTATGTGTGTGTGTGTTTGGCTCAGTGCTTTGGCTATTTCTAGGGCAGTGGTATCTCAGAGGGTTAAGGCTCTGAGTTACTGATCGAAAGGTTAGTGGTTCGAGCCCCAGCTCCACCACATGTTGTTACTGTTGGGCCCTTGAGCAAGGCCCTTAACCCTGTCTGCTCCCGGGGCTCTGTATCATGCCATGCTCTGAAGCCAGTTATACTTGGTTATGCGAGGAAAGAATTTCACTGATAAAGGTGTAACAACGTTCCATGTTGCTAATGCAGAATTAAAGGACTGCTGGGTTTCCCTCATGCTGGATGCTAATAGATGAGCCAAGCAGACTGAAGATCTTCTGACATGATGATCACACATTACATTATGTATGATCCAGGTCTTTCTGTCTGGCTCATTGATTAAATACTCCTCCATTTAATTCACCATTTTGGCCCTCGTGCTTTAATTCACAGGCTCTTCCTGCACGTTTGAGGTTTTTTTCTCAGCACCTAGCAAACCTGATTTAACTAATCAGCTCACTAACAGCCTTTCACTGACCTGACGTGTTTGCGATAAAGCGGGGAAAACACCATAATGTGCAGGGCGTTCGGTCCTCCGGGGGACGGAGTCGAGAACCAGCGCTTTAATTAATTCCGACATGAACGCTGTAACCCTGATTAATCAGTTCACTGTGCAGACCAGAATTCCCAACACCGACTTCCAAAGTCGCACTTAAACCGCATCGGCTGGCTAATTAGCTTCTAGCGCGGCCTCATCCGGAATCTTCTTAAGCCCCTTCTTCATCAACAGCTGGCCCACTGAGCACTCCTGGCTCTCCTCCAGGGTTGTTTCAGGGGAAGGAAAGACATCATATGGGACGAGGTATTTCAGCGTCTCTCGAAGCAGCTTGCGCTTAAGTTCTGAAGGACGAAGGACACACGAGAAGGAGACGTTTTGATCTGTTTATTGTTATGGAAGGTCTGTTAGACAAAACAGTTTATTGACAAACAAGTTATCACATTTGGTAGCAGATAAGGTGGGGTACCGGCGGTTGAGGGTTCAATTCCCACCTCTTGTGTGTGCGTGGAGTTTGCATGTTCTTCCATACAGTATATAATGATAATAATAAATAATTAGGTACAAAGTAAGTCTTCAGAAGTCATCAGAATAAGCTTACTGCACTCAGACGCTGCCGTTTCTGACCTTCGACTCAAATATGAAGTGCTTTCTTAAGCAAAAACATCTGGCGTGTGGTTTAGCGACGATAAGAGGAAGCGCGGTTTGCTTTAAAGCAGGTATTATTTAGACACAGCAGTTAATTATGGGGAAAATGTCCTTCACTCAGGCTAATGATATTTTTTCAACCTAAAAAAAAAACAACAACACTGAGGAGAAATAACTCTGACCTGTAAACTGTAAGTCGCGGGAAACCTGGGGGGAAACGCTTTCGGGCAGTGATACAGAACAGCGCTCGTTAGCATCAAAAGAGAGAAAAACGCATCGAGGCGTTCTCACAGAGTCGGCCGCAAGCGTCGGAGTGAAACACACTGGGGTTGTTTAGAAAAGATCACGACCAGGTTCGGTTTCTGCACACTCGAGCGATCCGAGTCGTCGGGGTTCATCCGGGACGCGGCGCGCGGTGGGACGAGAGTGGCAGTTTCACATTTTCATCATGACGCGCGTCTTATAAAAAATGTTAAAAAATCCAAGTTTAAAAGGTTAGCTTTGTCTACCGAGATCCAATCCCTCACATCCGAGCATTTGTGATCAAAATGTAGCAAAAAAAAAAAAAAAAAGGTTTAAAATTTCTTTTGCATTTTTGTTTTAAAGGGCCCCCTTATCCAAAACATACTTTTTAGATGTGCCTGATGTTTCCCTATTGCGTGACCTCATATAAGAAGCTTTCCTCCCCCGACTAGTTGCTCAGCTCTGCTGTTCACTTTAGGGGCGTGGCTTAGCAGTAACACAATTACGTAGACACTAAAACAGCACATTTAGAGAAGGAGTGAAGTAAAGAAAGTTTCAGGTATAACACAAAAATGTATTATCATAAGTATTATAATAAGATTACAGGTTCGGATGCGACCTGGTAGGGACAATACGATACAAAATGATACGATATCATCACGATACCCAGGTACCGATACGATTTGTATCGCGATTATCTAAGTATCACGATTTTACAAATGTCCTGATTCTGTTTTCTTTTTTTTTTCAGATTTTGTTAAAACTTAATAATTTGAAGTGCCCCACCTGCAGGATTGTAGAGGAATTTACCGCTTCAAATACCAGCATATAGTATATACATTTAAAATTGATTTAAAAATATATATATATCACTTTCGGACTTTGTAGGAAAATACATGAGTTGCCACAAAAAAGAATAATTTTAATTTCTAAAAATTTTTTATTATTTAGACTGTCAATAAAGACTAGGGCTGTCAATAAAGAGATTTTAATGTTACTATTGTTTTTAACACAAATTAATCATATGACCAAGTTTGACCCTAATGGCTTCCCATAACCCAGCTGTGTGTGATAATAGCACGAATAATAAGATGGACGAGGAAACATCACCAGGTGTGCTGGAAGTTTGGATGAAAACCAAAGTCGCGTGCTCGAGGGACCTTCAAGGGGAAACTATTATTACAAGAACACATTAAATGTAAGATGTGTGAGCGGTGGCTCAGGCGGCCAAGGCTCTTAGGTTGTTGATCCTCGGATCTTAAACACACCTCATACTATCCAGACAGTACATGCTGCACCGGTCCCATCTGAGAAATTAAAATTTAACATTTGTTAAATGTTAATGTTTAAGATATTACAAAAACAAAAAAAACAAGGCATAATCTGTTTCCTCTGACCAGTTTCTCATGGATTTCTTTATTTCAACACTGCACGTTTATAAAACAAGTAAATCGGAGTATTTAAAAATTGTGATTAATTAACATACTATGACTGTGATTAATCAGATTAAAAAAAAAGATCAATTAACAGCACTAGGAAAAACATTACGAACATTATATTTAGCCATTCTAAGCGGACCCTGCTTAAATCTGTACAATTGCATAATTATCATCATAGCAATTCATATAAAAACATCTGGATTTAAAATTTTGATACTCTGAATTTTTTTTTTTAAACTCTTAAACAACACATAACATACATACACTTAGGCTTTTTTTCAACTGAGGCAAATCTTTGGCATGCTGATTTTTTTCCATGTTACTCTTAACATCTACGTAAGGAGTCTCCAGTTCCAGAGCTATAACTTCTTCAAAGGTTTTCCTGACATCTTTAGCAGAGAGGAGCTGATAATCTAAAATCGCTGTGCCATGGGAACTGTGATGTGTTCGGCTCCGCGCTTTACCACATCATTCTGAAGTTATTTGTTTATTTTTTTATTATTATTTTTGTTTTAATAACAACACAACCTGTTAAATTGCTATTTGATGTAATGTGTAAACATAATTTTGGTATTTGTTTTGTGATATTACGATAACATGATGTCATATTGTGTGCATTTGAATCATTATACTTAATTTTTTTCTTAGTTTTTATACAATAAATGTAAAGAAAATTTTTTAAAGAAAAACATCTAAAACGTGAGCGTACTGCGTGCTAGTGCTGAAGGATGAAAGGCTTTGTTTCATGGCGTCATGTGATCTCTGTTTAGGAATGTGGTTATAAGATTCGTCTCCCTGAAGAATGAAAAAAGAGACTCTTGATTAGAATCAATACTGCGTTCATCAAATCCGATGATCAGGATGGAAACACGCATGCACACGCACACACACACACACACACGTACTGTACAGTACACGTACACACTCACATACACATATATACACACTCACAGGCACACAGATGGTCTGGGAAGCGTTTTGGCAATGTGTATCACGTCCGCATTAAACCCGCGGGCAGACCGTTGGCCTCTGGAGAATCTGGTTCTTGTCTTACAAGCTGCCAATCTAATTCAATTAGCGAGCAGTTCAGCAATCAATAACAGGAAGCGTTGGCGATTCCGCATCTTCATCTGCAGAACGCTGCAGAACCGTAACACATAAGAACCGTGTCAAAAACATGAAGGCAGAAACGCAAAGTGGAGGTCCTCCCACCGGAACATCACTTCCTCGTTACTGATTGGACACATGCAGCTCTAGCCAATCAGGAACGAGCATGTGATGTTCAATAAGGACTTTTCTGGTTTTTGTTCCAACAGTAATGAAGTCAACAACCTCAAAACGTTGTTCCTTTTTATAACCTTCCCTTTATGTTTCCAGGTAACGTCTGTGTGTTTTTGCTTTCGTTGTCGTGTTATGTTTGACATAAATGCAAAACGGGAAGGTGAGATCACGGTTGACTTGCTCTTGTCTGATTGGACATATAGCGTAGCACTCGAGCCAATCAGAAACAAGTATGAGATGTAATAAAGTGACAAGTTGTGTTCACATAAGACAAGGGCAAAACCGAAAAGGCAACATCGGTGAGTTTTCACCTTAGCCAATCAGACCTGAGCATGTGACAATCCGGAGTCTTTTAAACACCCAGCTTTTCCGTTTTTAGTTAACATCAGAGTGTTTTTTCGATTTTGATGTTGTGTCTTGGGTGACATCATTCGGTGAGGTCCTTATCGAACATCACTCGATCATTTCTAGACTCTTGGTCTTTAAACGATGCCGGAACGTCACATGCTCGGTTCTGGTTTCTGATGAGCTAGAGTGTTTTTGTATCCAATAAGAAATGTGCAAATCATGTTCAATCATGATCTTCCCTCCCCGTTAACTGAAAACGCTTTCATGTAACTCAAAACAAGTGAAAACCAACAGCGCTACCTTAAACAGAACGGGAAGGTCATTATTAAAAACAACATCCGTAACCAATCAGAAATGAGCATGTGATGACGACATCCTGAAAAGCATTAGCTGCCGTAAGCCTTCGCACAGAAACCCAAACGAGCGATATTATTAAATGGAGTTCATCAGCTGTGCCTTGGTACATGTACATTCCCGAACCTTCATATACTGTACGCCATCTGTAGACTTGAATCTGATTGGTCAGGAGGTGGTTATTTCTAGCACGGGTGTAAACTGATGCACTCGTTCTAATACATAAGTGTTTTTAGTAACAGCTCGTTTATTAAGATGGTGGTTGGACGAACATATTTTTTGTAATGTTTATGGAAGGAGTCTCCAGTGTTATCGCTAGGAAGAGTCAGAAGGAAATCTGTAGCTTCAAGAGGAGTTTTTACGTTTTATTTGTAGTTTATTTGAAACGTGCTAACGAGTTTTTTAATAGGTTCAATAGGCGCGGTGGTGTAGTGGTTAGCACTGTCGCCTTGCACTTCCAGGGTCCGGGTTCGATTCCCGGCCAGGCTCGATTCCCGTCTCTGTGTGCATGGAGTTTGCATGTTCTCCCCGTGCTTGGTGGGTTTCCTCCGGGTACTCCGGTTTCCTCCCACAGTCCAAAGATATGCAGGTTAGGCTAATTGATGTTTTCAAATTGCCAGTAGTGTGTGAATGAGTGTGTGTGTATGTGTGTGTGCCCTGCGATGGATTGGCACGCTGTCGAGGGTGTACCCCACCTCATGCCCTAAGCCTCCTGGGATAGGCTCCAGGTCCCCGCGACCCTGAATGCAGGATAAAGCGGTATAGAAGATGAATGAGTGAGTGAGAATATACACAACATTAAACGTAACTACTGTACAAACAGATAAAATGTACAGTACGTCGCATAATTTTTATATCTTAGTGTTGGCAAAGTGCTGAAAGACATAAAACACTTCGAGACGCGCTGTTACTGGAATGAAATAAAAATCACCTTCATGTTGGGCCTCATCTGATTATTTTCCAAAAGCGGCACAACCTGAAGTGTTTCATTAGTTGCCTAATTAATGTGACCACGTCTTGAGCAGCTGTGTTGGAAACAAACGTGTCATCTCATAATCACAGCCAGGACTCCAAGTGAGCTACGTGTGAATTAATAACGCTTCCTTCATTTATTAGTTAATCACACCGGAATCGAGTCCAAAGCCCTCCTGACCTTTCGGCACCAGGATTATACAGGGCATACAGGAGACGCTCGTGAATTCAAACTGTTTCCCGAGAAGTTCTCAGATTTTCTACGTCATGCCCCCAATGTGACCCCAAATCTCTGTGAGCTCGGTGCGAATATCTGTATCAGACATACTGTACGGTCATGTGAACCTTGTTAGTGCTGCTGTTACAGGACAGATTGTATTAAGGTTTTAAGAAGACGTTAATGCATTAATGCCGATCAAATTGTTTGTCCTCGTGTTGAAATGATAAAAGGAACAATTCCGATTGTGGTGGAAAAAAGGAAATTATCATCTCTGTTAAAATTCTATCAGACTGAAGCAATTTGTTCCATCAACACAAACGTGAGAAAAGCTTCAAAAGTGATTCATAAACTGGAACGTAAAACGTACGTAAATGTCTCTCTCTAAAAGCAATCGATCAGCCACTTCAGTCATATCTATAGACTGTATAAAAGAGCTGCGAATTCCCTGTGGTGTCACATGTAGGTTTTCTGAAGAAGCTCAGCTGTGTGAGTTCTGCTCATGGCTGTCTTGGCGGTAGCTTGGCGGTATGTAATCCATAAACGGGCAAGTGGCAGAACAAACAGAGCCGGGCTGTTGGTTGGAACACGACTACTTATATTATTATTTACCACAAGCTAGCTAGCTTAGATTTAGCATAGCAAAAATGCTAAGGTTGCTAACATGAATTTATATTCCGATGTTATGTTGCATTTGATTGACACATCATCCCATGTCAGCTCTTACGGTTAGTTGAACTACAAATAAGGACGTAGGGAACAACTAGCAGTTTGACACAGCTGTCAGTCAAATCAACTCCTCCCCTAATTAAGCATACAGCTAGTCCCAGACTTACGAACGAGTTCCGTTCCAGAAGCACATTCATAAGTCCGATTTGTTCCTAAGTCTGACAAAGTGAATTTTATACGCCTTAAAGCATACCAATCTATTCTACTAAATTTTACCCCCCCCCCCCCCCCCACACACACTTACACACACACATACAATATACCAGACTTTAGACACTAAGAATATTGTATATAATTGTAAATATTGGTACCTGGTGCATTGCAGCGTCTTATTTTTTGTGCAATATACTTGAGGTACTTCCGCATTTGAACTGGAAGTAGAACCGCGGTCCGTCCATATTTGTGGAAATCCGTAACTCGAATGTTCGTAAGTCGAGGACTACCTGTAATTTTATGGTTCAGTATAATTCTCCCAGCATACAGTTGTCATAAATGGGAAAACTAACTCTTGTACCCGCCTGTAAATGTGTTTTATGGTGCTCCCAGTGGACACATGAGGTTTCGGCGCTTCACATTGGACTCATTTTTCAGAACCAGAGGTTGCGCCTTTGTTATTTCCCCTAATGTATGTTTAGAGGAATAATACACTTGTTTTAAATACTAAGAAGTTAATGTAGTGTAAAGCACATTAATGCGTGGGTTTTTCTCTCTCTCTCTCTCTCGCTCTCTCTCTCTCTCTCGCTCTCTGTCTCTCACCTTTAAGCGTCCTCCTTCAGCGAGGTCAGTCAACCGAATCCAACAGCCTTAGCTTTGCACTTTAGCCTCATTTGTGCGATGCTCTGGTTTTATGGAGCGCGTCCGGCGCTGAGTGAAAAAACACGCCAATTTGAGCATGCGGTATTTAAACCTACAGTACAGTATGTCTGACTGCATAATGGATTCGATGCGTCTGCGGTTCTGTCATGCAGACGGTGACTGGTGAAGCGGAGGAAACACCCGACAAGGCGAGTGAAGAAAAGAAACGATCTTAACTTGATTCCAGTCCTCTTTTTTTATTTTTATTTTGTACAAGGTAGCACTACTCATTTGCTGTTTTTAAAATTATTCATTTATGCAAAACGATTTTGTTTAAAGTACATAGAGTAAGAAATGTACCAGAACCCTTATTTGATGTAATAAATGTTAATATACATCGCGCTAAACTGGTAACTAACTGTGAACACGATCCGATTCGATTTTTGTTCAATACAAATTCTGAGCTGATTCGATTAAACGACACTGATGTTTATTGCCTGATGAGTCTCAAGCAGCTATAAATCTTATTGGAGTAAATATTAAAAACTAATAAAAGTGTCTAATAAACACTGTAGGAGTGGTTAGCTTTTGTTCTTAATTGATTAAATTACACATTGCAGTGTTGTCAATCTGCTCCAAGCTCCAGTCCAGTAACCTCAAAAGAAGAAGAAGAAAAAAATGTGAAGTGAAGAAATCTCAAGTCAAAACTTTGTATTGTGAAATATAGGAAAAACATTAAAATAATGTAAATGCAGATAATAATTTAAGATAATAAAATATTACCTATATTACCAATTTCTAATTCCTATAATCATATTTCTTTATATCATATTTCCATCTGCTTTTCTAGCAAAACTGAAAGCGGCTCCATTTTCTTCTTGCTACCGTCCTTGATAACATTCTTGGGACCCGTGGTGCTGTGACTTCACTAAATCTTACACAAAGAGTAAAAAAAAAAAAGTAATAAATGTCTTGCAAAAGTTCAGTGTGTATGGCGTTCATACGGTGAGTTACAACTTTAACTGCAGAAAATGTCAAAGGTTTCTGTTTCCTGCAAAGGGGGTAGGGGGGGGTGTCCAATTTTCTCCCCAATTTAGTTGTGGTCAATTCCTCCCCATCACTAGGGGGCTCCACATTAAGGCTACCACTACCACTCAGTCGGGAGGGCGAAGACTATCACGTGTTTCCTCCGAACCGCGTGACGTCAGCCGACCGCATCTTTTCTAACTACTTGCTCACGCGCCATTAGGGGCGGAGTAACACTCGGAGGAAAGCGCTATCCGCTCCTTCCGCGTGCGCGAGCTCACAAACGCCTCTGATTGGCTGTAGAGCTGTGATTAATGTGGGAGCACAAAGTACCTCTCATCCCTCCCCCCTGAGAGAGCTCGGCCAATCAGCTCTCTCTGTGCCTCCGGCTGTGTGGAAAACAGCATCACCCGGGGTTCGAACCAGCGATCTCCAGATGATAGGGCGAGCGCTTTACCACTGTGCCACTCGGAGGTTTAATTATTCACTAAATTTTAATCTATTAGAGTGCGTAATAGTTATTAATTGCACAGCTCTAGGTTTCCCACAGAAAAGAAAACACCAGGATCCCCAAAAAATGAAGATAACATTGCATATATCGTTTCTTTACCTTCATGCTATGTACTTAAAAAAAACTATAGTGTATTTCATTTATGAAATCAATGAATTGCTACAGAGAAAAAAAAAATTTATGCATGAAACAAAATACATTTTGAACTGCAAAAAAAAGAAAGAAAAAAAAGACGCAGAGTTATAGGTCACTTTCACACAAAATAATTAATGTTTATTTGATTGATAAATAAAGCTGGACTTAAATTATCCACCTACAGAAAACCAAAAGTGCCGTCGCACATCAGGTTGTGGCAACAAAAAAATAAACATGTTTTATTTTTTTTATATAAACATGATAGAGACACCGAGTATGACGCTGTTCTTTTACAAGCCAAACGTTTTGTATATTCCGCAAAATTAAAGAAAGTTCCGGAAACCACTGTTTGCGCTAGTGCAGTGAGTGTATGTAGGACGGATTCACAGGTACGATGAACTTATAGAACACCAGCTAAAGTCCAGATTGGTCAAACTGAGTCATGTGATCATTGTTGCTGCGTCTGATTGGTGAAACAGTCATGCGGTGGATCCACCGGCTACATGTGTCGAATAAATGGTTAGAAAAGTAACGAGTCGAGTGTAGCGGAGTAGCGTTTCTTCTTCACAAATCTACTCAACTTCAAATAGTTACTCAAGTAAATGTAACGGAGTAAATGTGACTCATTACTGCCCCCCTCTGTCTGGGTATAATCTATTTGATCAAACTTAAAATTTTCAGTTTAGTTAAGCCTCGGACACAGGTATATTTACATGAATTAATTTATCAATTCAGTGATATTTATGTATTTATGAAGGTGACCAATTGTGCCTATAAAAAAAAATAATAAATGATGTAGTACATCCAAACAATAAAATTCAGCCTGTCATATTGTTGTTATATCAAACTCTCAGACGGTGGCGCTGGTCAGAAGTTCTGTAGTTACACCTGAGGTCTAAATGGATGCAACATCAGATCACGTCCACACACACACACACACACACTCGGCCATTTTTGTTTTGGTGTTTGTTAAACCTGTCAGTTGACTCCTAATCAGTATCTCCTGTTTTTGCTTTTTTTATTTCTGAGCTTTAACAGCACATGGTTTGTGCACACACACACACACACACACACACACACTTTGAGAAGTCGTGCCAATCCCCTGTTGTGTGTTTGGCGAGTCTAGACGGCGTGTTAACCCTGTTTACCCTTCCTGTGCGTGAACGTTCGCTGTTTCTTATCATTTGGATTATCCTTCACTGTCAGTTCCTTCACTGTCAGTTTGCGTTTAATAAAATCTTAAATGCAGATTTGTACAAATGTTTGAATTACGATTCACGAAATGCTCCGTAGGCGTTAACTCCCCGACTGACTGCGGTTCAACCTCGACCGCTTTCTTATCTACGTCTCCATACTCGCGAGCTGCAGCTGCTGCTTTTCTCCATCGCCTCGTGTCGTTCCTGATAGAGCGAACCTAATTAATTTTGCCGGGAGTCAGAGTTATTAATTGTCTTCGGGGTGACGAAATCTTCTCCATCGCTCGTGCGCAGTGAGGCTGCATGCTCGTCCTGGTTGGGCCGCATAGGACTTGGTGTCGCTTGCAGGAAGCTATGAAGGAACGCGTTCGCTGTCTTTCACAGGAAGCTCGCGATAAACATGCAGACACGCGATAAAGGAGAAACATAGTGAGTCGCTGCTTTCCTGTAAAGCGACGTGGACCTTTTCCAACGTAACCAGGCCTTTTGTTTTCGGTTTTCTTTTGGGAGACGGGACACAGTAGAGGACAAGTGAAGGTGGAGGATGTTGTATCGTGTGTATGGTTGTTGTTGTTGTTGCAGCGTGTCGTCCTTCATCTGTGGGTTGAGTTTGAGATAATAAAATAAAACTGAACAGAAACATGCAGATAAAACAAAATGATACAGTCTGTATTCGTATCTGTAGCTGAACTACAAGTCATTCTTTCTTTCTTTCTTTCTTTCTCTCCAAATACATACTGTGCACCTGTTGTTCTCTGTGTAAATCTCATTCCTGCTGCTTTCAAGTAGTGTTAATTTCGTCCATGAAAATATTGAAGAAAAACATTCCAGGACGACCTTTTTGGAAACGAGGCGATGACGAGACGTCACGGATATCAATAAACAGTTATGGTGACGAAATCAGCGTGGAATATTGCTGACGAAAAAAATACCAGACTAAAATTTGGTTTAAAAAATTAAAAATCTGTCTTTATTTTCATCAACATATAATTTTCGTCACGCAGCGGATTATTTCGTTCCCTGGGCCCGTTTTCACAAAGCTTCTTAGTATTCTCTCAGAGAGCTCCTATCTCAGTCCTAGCTGGGAGTCTTAGACTAAAAGTGATTAAGGGAACTTCTCAGAGCAACTCTGAGTAAACCTTTATCTTAGTGAGGAGGCGTGGTTGACCCCGTTGCTACGGATGATGCAGCAATTCAAGGACTGTGATTGGTTGATAACAAATAACCTCTGACCTCTGTAAAGGTCTTGAAATGTGTTCTTTGTGAAAATAAAACACATGATAATTAGGGTTGGGTATCGTTTGGGTTTTTTTCGATACCGGTGCCAAATCGGTACTTTGAAAACGGTACCGGTGCCAAAACGGTGCCTGAACCGATACTTTTAAGCCAAAAAATTATAGTGGATGACTCAAGAATGAATTTTTATTGAACAAAAAATTTTATGCTTAAAATTTAACAATATATTAAAAGTTTAAAGTATATATGAATATGTAAGCTTCAAATTTTAGCAATTCTTTTGCAGAAATTTCACCATATTTGCCTTTTCTGTCAAAATACGACTCCTTTCCTGACTTATTGCCCTGCACGGGACATGCATAGCCTTCTTTACAATGGTAAATGGGGTCACTGGTGTAGTGCTACTAGTACAGGCTGGAAAGCCATAATTATAAACAGAATCCATGTTACATTAGTTTTTTACATTAGTTTGACTATTTGTTAGCATGAATGCAAGATTTGCATTTTGCTATTAACATTACATTATCCTACTACTAACCTGCGGAAAGTCTGCTGACGTCATCATAATCGGTGACTCCTTTTTGCTACAGTTGGTGTGACTGGGACTGAGGGTCGTCCACACTGATAGCGCCAGCTGTTGTCCACAAGCTGTTAAACACGGTGCCTCCCTCTGCTTTTAACTTTATTCCGTCTGCCCTCGAATGTTTCATTAGATTTAACGTGTTTCCGCCTTTACACGCAACTGCTGTAAGACATTCGCTGCACGTCGCGGTGCCGGAATCCTTTCTTGTGAAATGCAGCCACACTTTCGACCGTTTAGTTTTAGGCATTTTAACGAGAGTTGTTTACTTTAGCATGCTAAGCTATCGGTAGACCGCCTGCTGCTGTCAGAGCGAGTGTAACGTTAGTTGCTGCGTTCACGCGCATGTCGGATGGTCTCTCATTTCCGGATGATTTGTGCTTTTAATTTCTTTATTTAATCTAATAAACGATTAATCTACAAAAATATATGAATCTAGAGAACAAATATTTCAATCGACAGTTCAGGCATTTAAGTGGCACCGAAATGAGGCACCGAAATTCGCGTTTCTGTTTCGGTCCGGTACATACCGGTTCTATAGGTACCGGTGCCGTCTTGGCACCGGGTTTCGGTACACAACCCTACTGATAATACAACAAACAGTGAAATCATAATGTTTGTATATAATGAAATTGTATAATCATGACTACAGGCTTCTTTATGCAAAGTTTCTGTTACAGGCTAAATATCTTAAAGATAATTAAACAGACAAATGTTGAAAATGTGTCTACTATGGAAATGGGTTGCTTCAAAAGTAACTATATTTAAGTTTTTATAATTGATTTTATTACTTGTAATCCATTTCAGATTGATGAGAGCAAAATGGCTCAGCGTTTACCAGTTTACATGGTGACAGGACAGTCTGTTTAAGTTGCACTTTGGATGGTATGTAGCCAACGATCTTCTGGAAGGAAGTAAAACAACAAGAAAACCAAATTGGACAGGAGAGCAGTGTTTACTTTTAGCTTTATGTTTAGAGTTTGGAGAATATTTCTTCTTTCCGCCATTTTGTCCTCTGCTATAGAAACTCTTAAGCCTCTTAAAAGTCCTCCTCTCTACTCTTAACAACTTTTACCGTAGGAGCTGTTTTTAGGGCTAAGATGTTTCATGAATAATCTTTATCTTTACTAAGATTTAATACTAAATTTAAGGGGAAATTCTAAGAAAATGTCATAATTCTAAGAATTTTCTTAGAATTTCGTCACTAGGAGCAACTTTTAGGCTTAAGAAGCTCTGCGATGCGAATATGGGCCGTGATGTTTAACGGCGGCTCTCAAACCACGTAGAAGCATACTTCCACCTGCCGTATCGGAGGGTGAAAACATGAATGTGTACCCGAGTACGGAGAATAAAAATAATGTGGGTAGGGGCACGGTACAACCCAAATGTGCCTGAAGTGAAAACACCCTTAAGTAACAGATAGGTTTTTCCTTCCACTGTATTTCTCGAACACATGATCCGCCTGTTCTGAATAGTGCATTTGCATTCTAATCCTTTCGTAATGGAAGGAGGAAATCGGCTGAACTTACTTTATCTCCAGTATGAATCAGGTATACAGTCCTAGATGGAATGGAAATGTGTAAATGCATTAGAATTCTCTCTGTGTGTCTCTTTCTCTCCCTCTCTCACTTGTTTCCTCTCATTTCTCTGAGTGGAGCTACGATGCAGGAGAAAAGCATCCTCATTATCCGTCGGCCCAAAGGGCACCGACTTAATGAATAAAATGGACAATCAGCATCGGCTCAATAGCTAAGACGGTTAAGATAGATGACATTTGACGGAAAATAAAGTGATTTAAGTCCTGTTAATAAAAAGGCACAACAGATCAAACCTGGTAGTCTTTAATTCTCTCGGTCCGAATTCAAGTCTTATGTAATCTGTGAGTGGAAAGGCTGATGGGAGTGTTAGCAGTGGTGTCATGGCTTTATGGGTTGTTAGAGAGAAAGACTTCAACACTCACCAGCATTAGAAACCGCCAGAGAACCCAGAATGTTCTGTATGAGATATAAATCCAAACCATTTTCCCAGAATTTTGCAGCTTTTCATTCACGATGCAGCAAAACCTGAGAGTCTTCCGTGTTGGACGTAATATTCGTTCATTGATGAGATCTATCTACTGTATGATACAGATGCATATTGGACAGCTCAGCTCAGGGATCTCAAGGTTCTGCAAATCTCAATAATGTAGGGAAGAAAGAGAGCCATACGTCGCTCAAAAAGTGTTGCAGTAAGACCTGGAAGCAGCAACAAGAAGAGTTACAGAGAGAGGGATATGTTTAAGCCACGCCCACTTCTTTTTTTGAGGTCAGATACGGTGTTTTAGGGACGTGACATCGAAAAAACAGATCACTACCATTCACAAGGTTCACTTCCACCGCTTCCATCGACCAGTGTGTGGAGATTACAGCAATTTAAACACACTCGGGTCAGGGTGTAAATAAATGCTTACATAAGCGTCACCTACATCATGATCATCACCCATAATTCATATTGTCTGTGTGTGCTGATGGAAGGTTTGACGCTCAGAGTCAGAAAAATCCTTCTGTAGGTCAGAGCGTAGAGAAAAAAGCATCCATCCCAGGAAGAAAACTGTAGATACGGTATTTTCTCGCACCGAGACTGGTTTATTTGTGTTTGTTTAGTCGCATGATTGCTTTAGGAACATGGACCTGGCGCTATTTTTATATTGACACCCGCTGAAGGATCAGAATATTTTTAGGTTTAATAGCAGACGGAAAAAGGGCAAGGAAAAAGAAAGAAGAAAAAAAAAAGCTCAATTTAGTTCCATTTGCTCTGTGCTTTATTTTAACGCAGCATGCCCTTTTGAAATGTGACATTCAAAGAGAAAAAAGAAAAAAATAAAACAGCACAAGTGACATTTATTGAGCGGCTACATTTACAGGATTTACTGTAAAATTGTTTGGTTGCAGGTGCACATGTTGTGTACACGTTTGTGGACATGTGCTCTGTATTTATATAGATAGATGCTAACATTTCTAGCGGGTATGAACAGTTTGGAATTTTATTTATAAAATTAGCAAATTATTAGAATAAAAACCTTCAACTTTGCCTAAGTAGCGGCACGGTGGTGTAGTGGTTAGCACTGTTGCCTTGCACCTCCAGGGTCCGGGTTCGATTCCCCGGCCAGGCTCGATTCCCGTCTTTGCCTAATAATAATAAGTCTTGCTTTTAAGTTTTAACTGTGGGTTTTTTAGATTCAGTAACACTAATGCTTGCTTGATTTGTCTCTAGCGGCTATATTTGTTATGAAATAACAACAAATAAAAAATATATAATCGGTTGTAAAAAAAAACAAAAACACTGAAATACTATCATATCTCATTCAAAGCTGCAAATCTTCTGCAGCACACTCCAGTCCAGTAGGTGGCGGTATTGTGCAAACCGCACTTAAAATCAAAAGAGGAAGATGCTAATCTTGCAAAATGTAGGGTTTTTTTTGCATGTGCTTTGTGGAAGATGGAACCACATTGTATTTTCTTCAAGTATTGTTTTGTATTTTCAAGGAATTGGTCAATTTTTAACCATTTAACGTTTGTAAATTTATGTAAATAATAAAAAAATGTAAATCGCTTCTGATTTCAAAACTGATCCAATTAAAGGGCACAGATCTACTGCTAGTTATTGTCATGTTGCGAGTAAAATAAAAAAAAAATTACGCACTTTTATGCTACATTTGTTGTTTAACAGAAAAAAAGCGCAAAACAATTAAACAAGAGCAAGATTCTGATTGGTGGAACCAACCGAACTGACCTGGGGGTGGAGCTACAACAGAGACGAATTACAGCTACGGACTGTTTTGTTTAGTTTTTTAGAAAGAAAAACACAACAACTCTGTGCTATCTATGTTAAAATGGAATTATAATCTGCGCACCTTGTTGTCCAACAACTAACACTTATGTACGTTCGTAAGCTGCACGTAAGTCATTTCATTAGTCATAAATCTCTAATCAAATTCGTAGAATGATTTGCAGTTTCACGTTCACAGTTTGCATGGTGTGATAATAAATTACAACCGATGTACAGTATTGTCAGGCTACGTTTTTGAATCATAGGTTGCAAACAAATCTGCAAAGGTTTAACCTTTAATAATGGAAGTAACAATTATAACATTCCTGGTGGGCGGGACCAAAGGGATCAGGCAAGGGGTGGGGACTAAAACTAGGTAGCTACACGATGTCGAAACTTTTAAATGGCTACTCGAGTAATAAAGAGACACTATGGGAATGAGAATGCAGTGTTAGCTCAGCAGATTACGGTCGGTCTTTAAGCTCCAGCTCCACCAGGCTGCCAGTGTCATAATTACAGGAAATGTTCAAACTTCACTGCAATGCGTCTGATAGAAAAATGACTCAGTTTATATATACTTTGCTCTTATCGTCCTTGAGTCCTTGTTTTTTTTCCCAGCTGTCCCCTTAGCATCTTCACGCTTCACACAGTAAACAAATCTGCAATAGCTCAGTTGCTGTAAACCCCACAATCCAGAAACACACTAATGATATGAAATGTGTCCTGAAACTTCCATTTTGTTGCGTTCTCGTGCCCTCGACGGGGCGAAAAAGTAGACTCAGGCAGAAGGTAATGTAAGAGCATCTGTCTGCAGTCTGTACGCCTCGGGGGATGTCATGAATTATTCGAAAAATTTATAAACGGCCTGCGAAATTGTTCATTTATTATATACCAACATATGGATTTTCACTGTTGAGTTAGCTGAGCAGTAAAGTTAAGCACTAGACACTTCATATATAGTGCTGTGATATGGAGTATACGCCGCCCCCCCCCCCTTTCTGATTTTATATTTACTTCTTTTGTATATTTGTCTTATACATACTTAAGTGATTGAGACCATGGAATACATTTTAAATGCAAAATGCAGTTTTTAAATAATGATTAAATTTATTAAGGGAGCAAAGCTGTCCTAACCTGCCTGGTCCTAAGGGAAAAAGCAATTGCTAAATCATGAATAAACTGTGATTTTTGGAAAGCTGAGTTAAATGTCACTCGCCACACCCAGTCCTGATTACTGCCAGACCTGTTGAATCAATAAATCACTTGCATGCTAAAAGATCTAAAGAAACTTAAGAACAGTTGAGAAATAATTGTCATATATAAGCCTGGGAAGGGTTACAAAGCCATTTCAAAGGCTTTGGGACTCCAGTGAACCACAGTGAGAGCTATTATCCACAAATAGAGGAAACTTGGAACAGCGGTGAACGACGGCTTCTCCAGGAGTTCATAAAAGAACCCAGAACAACATCTAAAGAACTGCACTTCCTAATTTGCTTCTGCTAAGGTCAGTGTTCATGATTCAACAGTAATAAATGAGAGACTGGGCAAAAACAGAGCATTTCATTAAAAAGAACATAATAGTAATAGTAGTAACATAGTCACACATGGTGGTGGTAGTGTGATGGTCTCAGGCTGCTTTGCATCTTCAGGACCTGGACGACTTGTCATAATTGATGGAACTATGAATTCTGCGCTTTACCAGAAAATCCTGAGGGAGAATGTCCAGCCATCAGTTTGTGACCTCAAGTTCAGGAGTACTTGGGTTCTGCAGCAGGTCAATGAGCTGAAACACACCAGCACCTCTGAATGGCTCAAAAAAACTAAATTCAGATTTTGACTTAAATCTGATTAAACGGATTGTTTGTGCTCAAAACCCTCCAATGTGGCTGAATTAAATCAATTCTGCAAAGAAGATTGGGCCAAAATTCCTCCATAGCGATGTGAAAGACTCATAGCCACTTATTGCAAATGCTTGATTGTAGTTGTTGCTGCCAAGCGTGGCACAACCAGTTATTGGGTTTTTGGGGAAAATAAGTTTTCTCTGTACTGTAATCACCTTTAGAACCACTGTAGTCCAACTAGGGACCGTGGAAGCCACTGGTGGTTACCATTGTATTTGCTCCCATTTTTACAAATTTGGTGGGATCTCCGGGGTCAACATTCACATGGGCGTTCACTCACTGTACTATGGGTGTTAGCCTAGGCCAGTTAGCCTAATCTGCATGTATTTAGACTGTGAGAAGAAACTGGAGTACCTCGAGAAAACCCACCAAGCACAGGGAGAACATGCAAACTCCATACACACAGACCTGGTGTGGAAATCAAACTCGGACCCTGGAGGTGCAAATTACTGTAACAATGCTAAACACTAAGCCACCTTCCCTTTTACCTAGCAGATCTTTATGAATATAATTGTAGCACTGATTCTCAAATCGGATTGTCTCCAAGTCTCACTTCGTAACAGTCCGCCATTTTTCCTGTTTTTGCCCTAGAAATATTTGTGTAGCCTCTTTAGCTGCTACAACATAAGTAATACCACTAATCTATTCTGATTCGTAAATGTTTCACAACATTGGAGCGACTTCTCTCTCTGACTGCTACAGTAGGATGTTATGCTAGTAGGTGTAGCAGCTGTGCTAAAGGTACAGATTTCCTAGAATTCCTTTATAGGCTTAAATACTTAATAAAACATTTTAAATAAAATTGTCTTCCAAGTTCTGTAGTTTAATAGTCCAGTAAACAAGTTCTGACCAGGAGTTAGCATCTCCTCCCACATCCTGCTAAACGCTCTCACTGGTTAGCTAGCCAGCTCCGACTCTGCTTCTTCTACTCTACATACACATAGCACAAGAAACCAAATATTTTCCCTGAAACAGTGCAGTCTTAACAGAATTCTGCTCATCCCAAAGCACTTTTCGTTTCCTCCAGCCGGTGTAATTGTCTGTGACCGGGCTCTGCTAAAAGTGCTGAGGTGCTGAAGTCTGCTCTTAGCGTCATTAGCAATCAGCAAAGAAAAAGCTTGCTCCAAAGTTGTTGTTATTGTGGTTGTATTCTAGCTGTGTTGTCGCTATCCTTAGCGAACACATTTCGAATAAGTTCTCTCGCCGAGGTGTGTGATTCGGCCACCAGCTCCAGATCATCACATTCACGTTGGAACTGGGAAGTAACGTACAGATAGACGCCACCGTCTTCGGGCCTGCACAGTTTTGCACTTTTTCCATTCCGACATGCTGCTGGTGCGATTCATTACCGTCTCACCTAAAAACATGTCTCGCAGGTCTGTTTATTCTTAAGGAATATTTCTTCTTTAAATTAGTTTCATATGTTTTATATGTTAATATGATCCATGAATGCTAATTAAACCAATAAAGGGGTTTATATGGAGGCAAGACATTCTTACTGTTGAAACACTAACATATTTGTAAATGAAATGGATTCCTATAACCTTTGTGTCGGACTAGCTGTTACAGGAAATCCATCAGAATCGAGAATTCATGAGCGCCGAGGTATAAAAGGAGATAAACGTAACGTGCGGTGTTGTATAGGTCTAGCTATAATAGTAAATATTGTGAAGAACGTACGCGAGCGGTCGTGTTGACGTTGTCGCAGTCATGATAAATCTGTTACAAAGGCAGCCGGTGCTCAGGGGTCGCTTCAACATGTTCACTATTCAGAGCACGGAGTACCGGAGCGACGAAAAAAGGACGAGAGAAGATAAATAGAAAGAGGGAGAGAATGAGACTGAGGGAAAGGATGCGAGCAAGCGTGCGTACACGTCCATGTTTTTGCAAGACAGGAGAAGGAGAAGAAGCCAGGGAGTAAAAAGAAGTGTCGTGGATGTGAATTTGATGCGTAGATCATTAGCAGTCTAAGCATTTCTGCAATGCAAGCCTCTCTGTTTTTTTTTTTTCTTCGTTATTTTTCTCTCTCTTTTCTCTCTCCCCCTGTTTTTCTCGCTTTCCATTTCTGTCCATCGATACAATTCGGGATTGGAGCAGCCCACTGCATTGCCCTCTTACGACCCGCCGAACCACGCCGTTTCACAGGCTTGATGGAAACACCGCGGGGGCCACAGACCCATCATCCAGCTTTACAAAGAGAGCAAAAGAACGAGGGAGGGAGATCCGAGGCTTTGAAATGTACATCAGCAGGGAACATGTGGCATTTCTGAGCCTAGAAAATCACTGCTGCAAATTGTTGATGTACCCGTGTATCTGGTTTATACCGTATCAGGCCGTATTTAGCGTCGAGTTGTTGGAGGATTTAATATTGAAATTGTCAGGGTCGGTATTCACACAGCTATACAGTACGGGT
The DNA here is from genome assembly GCA_030522415.1 of Channallabes apus. Classification (NCBI taxonomy): domain Eukaryota; kingdom Metazoa; phylum Chordata; class Actinopteri; order Siluriformes; family Clariidae; genus Channallabes; species Channallabes apus. The sequence continues at coordinate 26,507,258 of CM060117.1, forward strand.
GGGGGTTAAGATTTATAAAAAGAGTCAGGTCTCAGTTACGTACTTGGACGTGCGCTTGTCTCATATCGGCTCGAGCGCCTGGTCTGACAGTGTGATCTAACCATCATATCCAAGTGAATACATACTGTATGTATACTGAAATATTACTGTATGTAGTCAGTACTTTACCTATGCTCTACTTATATTCATTCTTAATATGAACCTACAGTATCCAAGCAGACTTCGGGCACAAGACGGGGTACACTCCTAGACGGGGGTGCCTATCCATTGTGGGGCACATCGGGAATGGCAATTAGCAAATTATGTGGGAGGAAACTGGAGGAAATCCACCAATCACATGGGAGAACTGAGGCGTGAATCGAACCTTCGATCTTGGAAATGGAGGTGCAAGGCCACAGTGCCAACCACTATTCCACCGTGCCACCTCTCTAATTATTGTGCATATTATAAACTATTTTTATAGGTCACATGAAGGCAAAATTAACTGCATAAAAATAAAAGTTGTTAAAAGTCTCGTCCTGAGGACATTCAGGACATATATTTCCTTTTTAGTCTGCTTTTTTTTTTTAAATCCCTGTTTCCAAGGACAACAGTTGAAAGGTGGTGGTCTAAATAGTAGGCACGGATGATTTCCTCTGATTCAGACACACAGAAAATCAATATGAAATATGTGCTTAACCCAACTCTGAATATGAGCAACTTTCCTTCTCAAAAAAATTGCATATTGTGATAAAGTTCATTATTTTCTGTAATGTACTGATAAACATTAGACTTTCAAATATTTTAGATTCATTACACACAAACTGAAGTAGTTCAAGCCTTTTATTGTTTTAATATTGATGATTGTGGCATACAGCTCATGAAAACCCAAAAAATTAGCATATAATGAAAAGGTTCTCTAAACGAGCTATTAACCTAATCATCTGAATCAACTAATTAACTCTAAACACCTGCAAAAGATTCCTGAGGCTTTTAAAAACTCCCAGCCTGGTTCATTACTCAAAACCGCAATCATGGGTAAGACTGCCGACCTGACTGCTGTCCAGAAGGCCATCATTGACACCCTCAAGCAAGAGGGTAAGACACAGAAAGACATTTCTGAACGAATAGGCTGTTCCCAGAGTGCTGTATCAAGGCACCTCAGTGGGAAGTCTGTGGGAAGGAAAAAGTGTGGCAGAAAACGCTGCACAACGAGAAGAGGTGACCGGGCCCTGAGGAAGATTGTGGAGAAGGACCGATTCCAGACCTTGGGGGACCTGCGGAAGCAGTGGACTGAGTCTGGAGTAGAAACATCCAGAGCCACTGTGTACAGGCGTGTGCAGGAAATGGGCTACAGGTCGCAAATTTTGCATGTCATTCGGAAATCAAGGTGCCAGAGTCTGGAGGAAGACTGGGGAGAGGGAAATGCCAAAATGCCTGAAGTCCAGTGTCAAGTATCCACAGTCAGTGATGGTCTGGGGTGCCATGTCAGCTGCTGGGGTTGGTCCACTGTGTTTTATTAAGGGCAGGCTCAATGCAGCTAGCTATCAGGAGATTTTGGAGCACTTCATGCTTCCATCTGCTGAAAAGCTTTATGGAGATGAAGATTTCATTTTTCAGCACGACCTGGCACCTGCTCACAGTGCCGAAACCACTGGTAAATGGTTTACTGACCATGGTATTACTGTGCTCAAATGGCCTGCCAACTCTCCTGACCTGAACCCCATAGAGAATCTGTGGGATATTGTGAAGAGAAAGTTGAGAGACACAAGAATCTGCAAAAGGATTCCCGACCAAGTATTGAGTGCAGAACTGAACATAATTATTTGAAGGTTGACTTTTTTTTTTTAATTAAAAACACTTTTCTTTTATTGGTCGGATGAAATATGCTAATTTTTTGAGATTTCATGAGCTGTATGCCACAATCATCAATATTAAAACAATAAAAGGCTTGAACTACTTCAGTTTGTGTGTAATGAATCTAAAATATATGAAAGTCTAATGTTTATCAGTACATTACAGAAAATAATGAACTTTATCACAATATGCTAATTTTTTGAGAAGGACCTGTATTTACATTTAGCGTATCTTTTACATTCAAGTTACCAACTCTGACACAACTGTTCTAAAACATTAGCGCGTGTTTTAAATAAACCGAACTAAACAAGTTGTTGCACAAAACATACCGCAGTACTAGATAAAAAAAAATGGTACTATACTGTTTAAAAATAACTTTAACTAAACTTTAACTGTTTTTTTTTAGTATAATGCTAACAGCAGCGACATTGCACACGACATAGCCACGGTAGAGAAAGCAGAGCACGTTTTCATTTTATTCAGAGGCTTGACTCAAAGAGATGGATGCAGTAAAAAAAGACGGCCCGAAGTGAAATATGGAGATATTTGAGTTATAAAGTGGGCGAAAGAGACGAGTGCTGGAACACAGCAGCAACACTGAGCACGCGCTGTGTTAGAGATGGTTTTATACTGAGGCACTTACTGCACATCTGAAATAAAAAAAAATGACAAAAATGTGTATTACTCTGGAGAACCACGAGAACAACAACAAAAAAGTAAAACCTCAGTATATGTTTACATTTTCTTCTGCTGAATCTCACCGCAGACAATCTCTCAGAAACGCTGATCATGGCGGCTTTATAGCGATGGAGTCAGTTAGGGAGCGTCTGAAAACTACATGTAAGACTCTACCGAGATTAAAGTCGTCTACGAGGTGTGTTCGAGTCAAACCGGGACTTTTGATTGTGCAGATCAACTACTGGAGATTTCCAAGTTATGAAGTAACACATATGGCATTGGATAATTAAGTCAGTTTTAAGACATGAAGGTCTTCAGCTGTTCTGGAATAGTTCTTGCAAGAACAGTATTGTATCAAGTGCATTTATTTGTAAAACCCATTAAGCAAAATGATGATGAAACTGTCTTCTCATGAAGACCTTCCCAGGGAAGCAAGACCAAAACTGACCTCTGCTGCAGAGGAGACGTTCATTTAGAGTCACCAGCCTCAGAGATCACCAATTAACAAGCAGCACCTCAGATTAGAGCCGTTATGAAGCTTTACAGAGCAGAAGTAGCATCTCAATATCAACTGTTTAAAGGAGATTATTGCGTATTTTGGATAATAAACGCCTTCAGTATTGTTTCACTATGTAGAAAGAAATATACTCAGCATAAAAAGAAACACCCCTTTTTCAGGACTGTGTATTTCAACAATAATGTTGTAAAAATCCAAATAACTTCATTGTTAAGGGTTTAAACAATGTTTTCCATGCATGTTCAATTAACCATAATCAATTAATTAACATGCACCTGTGGAATGGTCGTTAAGACCTTAACAGCTTACAGAAAGTAGGCATTTAAGGTCACAGTTGTAAAAACGCAGGACACTAAAGAGACTTGTCTACCGACTGTGAAAAACACCCAAAGAAAGATGCCCAGGGTCCCTGCTCATCTACGTGAACGTGCATTAGGCATGCTGCAGGGAGGCATGAGGACTGCTGATGTGGCTATAGGGCAATAAATCGCCATGTCCGCACTGTGAGACGCCTAAGACGGCGCTACAGGGAGACGGGAAGGACAACTGATCATCCTCGCAGTGGAAGACCACGTGTAACAACACCTGCACAGGATGGCTACATCCGAATATCACACCTGCGTGACAGGTACAGGATGGCCACAACAACTGCCCGAGTCCCACCAGGAACACACAATCCCTCCATCTCACAGCAAGAACTGACAAATCTGGTCCAGTCCATGAGGAGGAGATGCACTGCAGTACTTCAAGCAGCTGGTGGCCACAACAGATACTGACTGGTACTGACTGATTTTGAGCCTCCCTTCATTCAGGGACACATTGGGAAACATTTTTACTTTATGTCTTATGGTGTCGACTCTTTTAGTGTTCATACAAATATTTACACATTAAGTTTACTGAAAGTAAAAACAGTTGAAAGTCAGAGGACGTTTCTTTTTTTGCTGAGTATAGAAATCAGGAAAGACCATGGAGTTCGAAGGGGTGTCCAGACTTTTGACCGGCCCTGTACTTCCCGATGTACTTCTCGTCTGTTCATCGATAACGTGTTCTAGGCTCATGTCACGTCCTGTAACATCTTATTGTATTTCAGGATCTTTAGTAATATTGACAAGTCTATAGTTTTACTGCGCATTAAAATAAATAAATGAAAAACTTTTTTGAAGATCACATCAACACACACACACACACACACACACACACTCGCTGCTAACCAAGCTTCTTTTCTTGGCTCGTGTAGCTGCGGGTTTTTCACTCTCCAGCCAAATCGCAGTCACAACTAATAGCTGCATGAAGTCCACGATCGATGAACTGAACGAGTTTGACTGGAATGAAATATTAATGTTCGAATCATTATTCTTTTATAAACATTATTAAAACAAGCTCTCATCAAAACTGTTGTGTCAGTACTTTTGCGCTTGGCGGTAAGCAGCCTGTCAGATTCATAGTGCACGTTACACATGGAATCTTTAGGGTTAGGGCTCATGACTGTCTTAAGGAAGCGCTTCTGGGACTCTTTAAAGACTTCCATCATAGCATAACATTGTAGCGCCAAATTAGCCAAATTTCCGTGTTGAACATGCTGCATTGTCAATCATGCTAGCACGATGTTTAGCATCATCAGAATCACGTCTAGCATCAGGAGTGTCAGTCAACATGCAAAACATCTCAAGTATCATCTACAACTTATTAGCATAACTAGCATGATGTGTAGCAATGTCATAGCGAGAATCATAGTGTAATTAGGATCAATTAGTAAGCCTGTTAGATTGAAATCAGGACTCTTGGCATCATTAATGTCAGTAATTTTGCACATTTTATCATGTCACTCATTCACATCAGGTTTATCTTGATCCGTGACAACAATTATATTATAAAAGATTAATCATCAAACAGTATTATTACAACACTAAGCATCATCGTCGTGAAACATTCTGCTTATTGAGCTTTGTATGCTAGCATTACGTTAAGGTTCATCAGCGTCATGTATTCCGCAAAACTGGCCATCTTCAGCATTATATACTGATCAAAAACATTAGGGGAACACTTAGTCTCGGTTTGACTTGAACGCTCCTCGTGTACAGGATACGTAGAGACAGAATTAGTAGGTTGAAGGTTGAGGCTAAAAATAAGATGATCAGCGTCTGCTCATAACTTCCCTTCTACTTAACATTTTAATTTAATTCATGGCGTGAGGTTCAGTTTCATAGTGTACGTCCCATTTTTTTATTTTAGTGTACGTAAGCCATGCTAGTGTTTGTGAGGATTGTGGAAGTGCATAGCTGCAGGGTCTGTGTCTTCCACATACCCTGTGTATACACGGTAAACTATTGCGTTGATTGACTCGTATAGCCAGTTGAGTGACGCGTATAGCCACGCCCAGTTCCTAGGGTTTTCATTGTATTAAGTTTTTACTAAATTCTGTTCCGCTAGTTTCATGTGATGCTGTGACAAATTTGGCTGGACACACATACAGATATACAGAAATACATATACAGAGGACAGAAAAATATCTGTCATTACAGTATGCATATCATACTGAGTATCGCGCATATAACAATTGTTATGCTTGTTATATTGAAACTTGATTGATAAGTCAATAAATAAATAAGTAAGAAGAAAAGATCAAAGCCATAAGGGTCACAGTTTCGGAAAAAGAGTAACAGAAAAAATTTATGTTATCTACTTTTATATCTTAAGAATATCATGTACGTAGTAAAATGCATTGCTGTGTCGCTAGCTTTCAGAACACTGGATATAATTTCATAATTTATTTAATAGTTTCATCTTAGCAAAGTTAGGGCAAAAGTTATATGCAACTTTTACAAATACTATATAGAAGGAGAAGGAAGTAATGTACAAGGGGTTGTTCAAGTCAAACCGGGACTTTTCTCATGTATGAAGATGTAAAGCCAATTGTAGTCTAGTTTCTAACCCCCAGCCCACCCTCCCTCGAGACAATGATCCCCGCCCCCCCCTCCCCCCTACTGGTCACATAGGACTAGCATGATGCTACAGTAAGTGTGATACAAAGAGTGAGATACAAGAGATACAAGGAAATGAAATGGCTGTAAGTATGGAGCACGAGCATCGTTAGCATTCATCGTTATGCATGTGATCACTTTGCATCGTCACTGTTAATTGCTATGCAAATTAGATGCAAAATCACAAGGCGTAACTTCATCACTGTCAATCATAATGAATGTTTAATCGCACTAGCATGGTGCTTAGCATTATCCGCGTCATACCTAGCATCGCGAGCATTACATTAGTGTCAGGTTACCCAGCCTTATGATATTGTTTACTTTATTTATTTATTTATTTATTTATTTTTTAGATTTTTTTCCAGCACATGTTTGCAAACCCCGGTATTCCGCCCACGCGGGTTAACGGACCACGACCGCGCTTAACCAGCGCTGCAGAACGTGTCATTCCTACCCGTAATCAGCAATGTGAGCAAGGTCAAACAGATATTAATTAAATATTTGCACGGTACAGTGAAATCTAGCCCAGAAGCCATTAGCCATTAGTTTACTGGCTCACACTCCACTGCTCTGTGAAGCCATCTGTCCGTTTCCCTGTAAAGATTTTACTCGACACTCAGCCTCCTTTCTTTTCCCTGAGTTTCTCCCTGATGTGTGTGTGGGTGATGCATGTGTGTGTGTGTGTGTGTGTGTGTCTGTGGGAGGGTGTTTGGCATGATGAGAATGCCGACCAAAAAAAAGACCTTGTAGTGAGAAGGTGTTCCCTTGTGACAAGGTCGTAAATTAAAGGCCACTGGAATGTGACACACGCACGCGGATGAATAGCAAGACGCTGAAAATGGCGCTAACAAGTGCGGCGCAGGGTCTGCAGGATCGACGCTCCATATTATCCCGCCCGAATTGTAGTGGGCGGGGACAGCGGGGCAGCCGGGAATTAAGGTCTCTTCAAGAGAGGATGAGGAAATATGATGGAGATAAAATGATGCCCCTGTTGCCTCACAGCTTTCAGATGTCAGAGGTTCGAATCTCGCCTCCGGTCTGCGTGCGCGTTTGGAGTTTGCCCGTTCTCCACATGCTCCTCCAAAGATGTGCAGCGTTGACTGACTGGTGTTTCCAAATTGCCCGTAGTGTATGATTGGGAGTGTGAAGAGTGTGCACACCATCCAGCACTACAGACACGCCAATTTGAATAATCTGTATGTCTTTGAATTGTGGGAAAAAACCGGAGTACACGGAGGAAATCCACCAATCATGGAAAGAACATGCTAATCGATGCTCACAGACCCAGAGGCGGGAATCGAACCCAGACCCGGGAGGTACAAGGCCACAGTGCCACCATAATGGTAACATTTATAGGCAATAAAACAGCATTATGTCAGTTCCATACAGTGAATATAATTAGTAATAATAATCAGGGGAAATAACATCATTTGAACAGCAGAAGAGTTTTAGTTTTCCCTCCACATCCTTCACTCCATCAGCCGTCCTCATCATATCTCTACGATAAGAGCGTAGCTAGCTGGCCAGTCGTAATCAACAGAAATAAATAATAAAATTTGTGATAAATCACCATAAACTGTGTTTAAAATGCCATCAAACACGTAATCAGGAATCGAAACGAAGAATTTATAAAACATTTCAAAGCACCGGCTACGACCGACTTATTAACTAGCTTCTTAGTGCCGGCGCATTTTCCGTGTCCCCGTGTCAGACCGCGCACTGGAAATTCTCTCTATTTTTACAACAGATGCGAAACGAAGCGATACGAGTGTTTGAAATTCCCACTCGTGAAAATATTCCACCCTCTGTGCTTTGCTCTTTATCTGTCTTTTTATCGCTCTCTCTTTCTATCTCTGCCTCTCTGTCTGTCTTTCTATCGCTCAGCCTTGATCTCCTTTGTTATTGCGCTCTTTTCATCTCGCCGTCCTGACCTTCGGACTCTCGTTTTATCTCCGGCTCCATCTCACCGCTCTGCTTTTGGGAGATTTGGTCCTGTTCCTCCTCTCCTATATAGCATGGATGTTTTTTTAGGTATTTACTGACAGAATAATTGAATCTGCCGTGAAGACAGGCGTGTGTGTGTGTGTGTGTGTGTGTGTGTGTGTGTGTGTGTGTGAGAGATGATATGATCATCGTTACAGAGAGGACGTGCGTTACCAAAAAAATTGGCGTGCAGGTACATCACCCATGGTGTTGTCTCAAAGTGCGGCAAATCAATTTCAAAGGTGCCAATATTTACGAATTGCTTTTCTTCTTCTTTTTTTTTTTTTTTTTAAATAAAGCTATAGTCAAAGCTTTTATATGGTCAGAACTCCGTATGTAGCTAATCATACCTTAACATCGTTATCGTTTCTATAGTAACCAGTAAGCGCATAGTAACCATCGTGCTCTTGCTCATGGGTCTGGAACTAATAAGCGCGCGGATGTTAAATGAGGGAAGAGAGGGTTAAGGGTTTCTTCAGAAGAGCTCCATCGAGTCATTTTTGTCATTTTTTATTCTTCTTAATAGTAAACCAGCGAATTTCATTTTCACCTTCAAAGTGTGTTTACGACTTTATGGAGTCAAAAGTAATTTATTTCTAAAAAAAATGTTTTAATGTTTTCTTAATGAGAAACGCGCTGATACGGGAAACAGCGAAGCCTCAATCTACGGCAGACTTAATGAAGAGAACGGCGGCCGAGAGAGAGCGAGAGAGAGTGTATGCCGCTTTGCTACACTTCTGCATCATTTATAGAATTTGTTGTGTGTGTGTGTGTGTGTGTGTGTGTGTGTGTTTGTGTTCAGAGCTCGGGTCAGTTTTGTTGATTTCTTGGCTTGAGTCTCTGCAGTGTTGTGTGTGTTTGAGTGACATTCGGACTGTACATGTTATAAACTGATGGATGAAGTGGATAAAGACTCGACGATTAGATAACGGCTCAGGATTCTGGTACTGGTTTCTCCACTACATGGAATATTTTTCTAAAAATGGGAATAACTGCCTGAGTGGAATAAAACTGTGTCATGTAAGGGAAAGGCTCTGATTGGCTCACCGTTTCACACACGGACCAATCGTAGACGAGACAGAATTAACCAAAGTAACCCATCATAACCATGGTTGAAAGTAAACCAGTACAATCTGCAGTACAGGAAGGAGAGGAGAGCAGCCGCCTGCCAAAACCCACATTCAAAACCGGTCACAGGAGCACTTTCAGCATGAAAAGACATCTGATAATGTCACATCATCCTTAAACAACGCTTAGCATTACAACTATATACAGTAACAATAACCTAGCTTAGCAAATCCTTAGCGATCGCTTCTAAGTCGCTCCAAATTGCGGTGATGAAACCCCGCCCACTCTGACAAAAAAAAAAAAACAGGCACAAATATCAACTCTACTCTGCTCTGAATTAGTATATTTTTTATTATCAAGATGAAACATTATTTTATTATTTAAATTGATGTTTAAACATTATGGCGGCACGGTGGTGTAGTGGTGAGCACTTTCACCTTGCACCTCCAGGGTCTGTGTGTATGGAGTGTGCATGTTCTCCCTGTGCTTGGTGGGTTTCCTGCAGATCCTCCGGTTTCCCCTCACAGTCAAAAGCTGATCGTGCTGACTGGCGTTCCCAAATTACCTGTAATTGTGTGAAACATGTCGTTAATAAATACGATGGTCACCGTCTGCCTCCACGGCCCCTAGTTGGACTACAGAGGTTCCTGGATGGATGGAAGGGATTTGGACATCATGACTGTTGTTTTCATTTAATTATTGAGCAAAAGTTCTACACGTATTAAACGGAAAGCAGAATCAGCCGCCTCTCTGTTGAAATTAAAAGTAAACCGAGCAGCAGCTTGCTTTGGGAATCCTTTAATTGTTCACACTTGGCCTCAAACCACAGAACTTCCAGAGAGCCACTGTCGGCTCTTTAACCCTCATTGTCCACCGCACTCTGAAATTACAGCATGCTTGTAATTAGGGGAGGCGGCGCGGTGGTGTAGTGGTTAGCACTGTCGCCTTGCACCTCCAGGGTCTGGTTTCGATTCCCCGGCCAGGCTCGATTCCCATCTCTGTGTGCATGGAGTTTGCATGTTCTCCCCGTGCTTGGTGGGTTTCCTCCGGGTACTCCGGTTTCCTCCCACAGTCCAAAGATATGCAGGTTAGGCTAATTGGCGTTCCCAAATTGCCCGTAGTGTGTGAGTGTGTGTATGTGTGTATGTGTGTGTGCTCTGCGATGGATTGGCACCCTGTCCAGGGTGTACCCCGCCTAGTGCCCGAAGTCTCCTGGGATAGGCTCCAGGTCCCCCGCCACCCTGAACACAGGATTAAGCGGTATAGATAATGAATGAATGTAATTAGGGGTGTAACGGATCACAAAACACACAGTTCGAATTGTATCACGGCTTTCAGTCACGGATCGGGGAAAAAACGTGAGGAGGGGCAAATATAAGTGAGCAAGTATAATTTTGGTTTCCGTTTAATACTTAAACTTAGAACTTAAACACTTTAAGCAAAGAACTTCTGCTCATTGTTTAAATAAAATCTTAAAATAATAATAATAATAATAATAGGGTAGTTTTTATGTCTTGGTAATAAATATTAGACTAATTCAGAGTAGAGTTCATCTAGTAGAGTTTGACTATTTGGCCTGGTTTGTGTCAGAGTGGGCAGGGATAGTTTAAACACTACAATAGGCGTTCAAGTCAAGCGGGACTTTTGCTTGTGCAGAATAACAGAACAGTAAAAACTCATAATCCTTATTTCTCTATATTATCTCCTGCTATACCAATGCACTTATCCCAGTGTTTCACTAGTACTTGGACACCATCAAGGTAGAAAGTTCTCTCAATATGAAATTCCATCACAAGTACCCGTTTGATTCGAACGGCCCTAGTATACTTGACAAATGATGGTTAGTGAGAGAAAATATCATTTGTGTGCATTAAAATAATTTTCTTTAACAGGGATGGGCCCAAATATAACACCGCATAGCGGCAGTACAATTTTCCCTTCACATTATGATGCACCAGGGGGTCGTGTGTTCGTCTCTCGCAGGATCTTCGTCTGAGTTAAAACTTTCAAGCTCCGTTATTTCTCAGATTAGCTTCATGACTTTATTGACTCCACTACTGAATTCAATTGTTGCGTTCAGGAACAAGAGAAAGACCGAATTATGGCTCTGGGACAATAAGACAGCGTGTTGTCTCACCGCATCGTCGTTCCACGTGGAGAAATCTCATTACACCAACAAAAGAATTTAAGATGAGTTCAAATAAAGATGAATTTAAAAAGGCACAGAGACACACAGTTATGCGAAAGAAAAAAAAGAAGAAAAAAAAAAATATATATATATATATATATATATATAGAGTCAAATCTTAAGTGCTGTAGAATTTGTTTTTATTTAATGGAGGTGTCTGTGTGAGTAAGCGTAATTAGTTTGATTGCTCCCAAAGCGTTCGGGATGAACTCGCTAACGCTCGTGGGTTGTGACTTGTGCTGATCTTCCGCTGCTGTCTCGCTGCTTTCTCGTCTGCGTCCACAGCAACTCAGTCTGGAATTCAAGCAGAAACTGGGCTTTCTCTGTAAAGCTTCCTGCTGATATTTCTTCCGGATATGTCTAGGATGCTAATCAGCTAGCAGGAAGGTAGCTAATTGGGTTATTTCATGGGTTGCGAATTTTTTAATTGTAAAATAAGACAAAAAGATTTAACACTGGGGTTGGAGATCATATTGTCCTGCTTATGTTCTGGTTTGAAATTTACTGCATTTTTTACTGCAAATTTACTTGGAACGTTAGCTAAAATAAGCTGCATCATCGAGGTTAGCGTTAACTAGGGTTGTTCCGATTCTAGTATCGGAAATGCTGCCGATACCACAAAAAAATCTGGCATCGGAATCGGCGAGTATTTGAGTCCACGTACCGATCCGATACCATTTTCCTAAACATAACCTATTTATGCCCGCTAGTTTTGCTAGCTTAGCTTACTTACAGAGTGTCACGGCGTGCGCCTGTGATGGGCGTGCGTCCAAATTGATATCGCTCCTCGCTCACTAGTTAGGCGGCCTCCACCCCCTTTAGGTATGTGAAGGAGCAGAGCCGCAGAATCAGGCAACGGCCCATGAGCTATCGCCGCTAATGATCCCGGCGCTATAAAACACAGCGGGGAGTGTAGCTCGGGGTCTGACTGTTGGGAAGCTGGACTTTGCGACGCGGTGGATTTTATGAGAGACAGTGGCACAAGAGCTGGGCGATGTGATGCGCCCCAGAGACTTTAAAAAGGGGGGCGCCTTTGATCTCCGCGAGAGGAGCGCATGAATGAGCTGCGCAAGCTCCCGCGGCACCTTCACTTCCGCGTAGAGCCCGCCTTCGCATCCCTGCCGCCGAAGTGGAAAAGGCCGCAGAGAGCCTTTAACCCTTTCCTTACCCATTTTTCTAAGTAAATGACCCTTTTTCCTATAAGACCTCGCCTTGTGTCCGTGTTTCATGCTGTCGCCCGTGCACTTAGGGTCGAACCCGTTACACAGGGCTAGTAGTATTTTACTTAAAAAAAGAAATGCTATATATATATATACACACACACACACACTGTACAGATACACACCCAGGTATCGGATCGGTACTCGGTATCGGCGGATACCCTGAGCCCAAGTATCGGAATCGGTATCGGGAGGGGAAAAATGGTATCGGAACATCTCTAGTGTTAACGCTGTTGAAAGTAACGCGGGATAGGTGCAGGTAATAAAAAGTAGTTAAGCAAACTAATACACTTGATGTACACGAGAAACATCAAAGGGCTAATATTTTATGCTTAGCCATGAACTAGCTAAGTGCAAATGCATAAAGGACAAAAAACTACTGTAAGCTACAGTATTGAGATTAGCTAATGCATTTTATGGTTTAGCTAACAACAGCAGCAGCAAAATACTAATAATTTCCTAGTTGTAGGGTCAGGGGTAGCTCAGTGGTTAAGGCATTGGACTACGGTTCGGAAGATTCCAGGTTCAAACCCCACAACCACCAAGTTGCCACTGTTGGGCCCTTGAGCAAGTCCCTTAACCCTCAACTGCTCAGATGTGTAATGAGATAAAAATGTAAGTCGCTCTGGATAAGAGCGTCTGCCAAATGCCTAAATATAAATGTAGTTGTTTCCAAATTAAAGATTAAAAAAATATTGTATACCAACATCTTTCCTGGTCGTTTTGCAAATATTACGACATGCATGATCAAATCAGGATATCAAGGTTTTTGATGCATGAGGAAGCATTTTACAGTATGCTGTGTGTTTTATGTGTGTGTGTGTGATATGAGTTTATTCAAGTCAATTCGATTTAAATGAATAGACCTCGTCCCAAAGCAGCTTAGCTCATCATGCTATGCTCCCATCACGGGCTCCGCTAATTCTGAAATGAATCGGCGAAGCTCACTTTGTAATCACCGCGGCATTAGAATTAGCACTTCATGTAACTAGACTAGTCTGGGTCGATCCCAGAACTATTAATTATTTTTACATTTCCTGGCGTTAAGTTACGTAAGTGCAAGAAGTTGTACTGTAGTTTGCGAGACTATCGCCTTTATGGACCTACACACCCTTTGTAGTAGCGAGCGCAATGCATCATATGAGCTTTAATCCAGAATGATGAACATCCATACATCAACTCCAAGAGGTTTATGATGTAATTACGCTGCCCAGGGATCTTTTTTGGTGGCAGGGCGGCGTTCGGTTTGTTGTCTTTGTTGCATGAGACAAGGTTTTCCACGTAGCTGCTGTAGCATGAGGACCGGAGAGCGGCGGAGACGTCAAGTGAATTGATTCTGAATCGTCTCATCAACATGAAACTAAACCAAATAACAAACAAATCGCACAAGTCAATTTTCACCCTGATTCTGACTCTGCGAATGATCTTGAACGTTGCTTCGGACACCAGTGCACTTGTCATTATCTGAAGATATACACTATAAATCCAAATGCATGATGGGAACGCGCTGCTTGTGCATTTGGGGTTTCACATGAGCCTGAAGTTCAGAAAAAAAATGGAAGAATTAAAAAATTTTTTTTAAAAAGGAAGGTAGAAAGGGAGTTATAACAGAGAGAGACAACCCAAGAGAGCACAACAGAGTCGAGAGAGAGAGAAGAGGAAAAAGAGAGAGCACCATAGAGAATCAAAACATCATAGGAAGATTAGAAAAAGCAAATGTTAGAGCAAATGAGATGTGGGAAACCGAGTAAAGGAGGGAAGCAGAGAATGAGAGGAAGACAAGGATGAGAGATTTTGTTAAAATGCGTTGTTTTCGTATTTTACTTTCGTTATTTTTCCACTTCCATCGATCATTGTGCTCTTCTTCTTCATTGGGGATTCTTCATACAGCGGGAATGACGTTTCGTGAAACGGAAACATTCTGTTGCGAACAGCTCTCACTAGGCATTGTGTCATCCACCATGTCGGGGAGAGTACCTCCTCCAAACGGTGCTTGGATGAACAAGCACCGACAAAATGAGTCAAGAGGGAGAAATGCGGCATATTGCACCACATCTCCTCTCCAAATGGCGTCTGGATAACGAGAGTTCTTCCGAGAAGCCGAGCGACAGCAGTTTGTGTCTCGGAAAAACTCAAGAAGGCCTGCTAGGATTTATGTTCATTAAGCTAAAAGAGCGTTAGTGAGATGTTCAAAGAGCCTCCGGTTCTTCTTGATCCTTAAATATGTTCAGTGGGGTTGTGGTCAGGTTATAGTATTCTAACTGTCTTGAACCATGGAGCTTGCTTGCTCATGCTGGAACAGGTTTGAGAGACATTCCATGGACTTGTGTGGCACCAGTTTGAAGAAGAACCTCACACTGGTTTGACAAGCAAGTGTCCACATTCTATACTTTTGTCCATATTTTGTAAGTTCTTCTACTTACGGTGGTTCAGGCATGTGTTCTGACAAACAAGAAGCTTACTATGATGACCCTGATATACATGGTACTGTATGATCACCACAATACACCCGGACCAAGGTTCTAGACCCAATTAGTCTCTGTGTTCAAGTTAAGTTGTATTGATTTGGAAGAGCTCTTTGCTCTGAAACATTGTTGGTCATCAACTCCAACCATTAGACATGTACTCTGTTACAGTAGCACCTCAGATTGTCAGGAGCTTCTGAAGGAACCTACTGAAGACCATGATATCAAAACTCTTTGCCAAGCCCGAATAAGACTCCTTGAAGATGGTGTTGAAGAAAATGCTTCTTTTTTTTTTTCTTCGCCGTGATGTAATGTCGAACACCATTCTTCATGCCTTAAAAAGACTAAATAGCGACCAACTTCTCAAGGTTCCACCTCCACACTCGTGGTAGACTTTAAAAGCTAAAATTGTCCTCTATATGGAGCAGAGGAACACGCTGGAAGTTAAAAAGAAAATGTTGAGAGAAAGAGAGAGAGGGGGGAAAAAATGAATGGCTCAGGATCTCAGGGGAATAGAAAATAGAAAGGGCGAGAATGTGTGAGGAGGAGGAGGAGGAAGAGGAGGAAGAAGAGCGACAAAGAGAATATGAGAGTAGAGGAAGGAAAAATGAGAGAGAACGAGAGAGAAAGAGAGAGAGAAAGAGGAGAAAGGAGGAGGCCGAGCTCTATAGGAGCTAATTATGATGAGTCATCCGTGGCAGTTCTGCTTCTCCTCCTCTGGGCTCTGGAGGAGGATGAGTGTGTCTGTCAGCCGTCTGACTCGAACATTCACCCAGCTCACGCCGCGGCTCGTGTGCTAGCAGGATTCCCGGGTTTTTCGAGCGTTTTTCAGCGCCGCTGCATTCGCCTGTTGTCTTGGCAGGGGGAGATATTTTCGGGACAGCTGATATGAAAGGAAAGATCGGGCCTCAGCAGCGTCGTGGGTGTTGTTTTGACAGGCCTGTGTAATATGATTCTGGATGCGTGGTCGGTTTTATTTGGAGACAACATGGCCTCACGATCGCAAATCGTTCAACCCGAGGGTGCAGTTTAAGGTGGAGGTGATGGGGGGTCAGGGTGTAACCATATATACACAAAATTCAAACTGGATACCATAGTGATGAAGATGATGATGATGATGATGATGATGATAAAACATTTCTGATGTGGATCCAAAGATTTCAGTTTTCAATTCACAGTTTTGAAGCACAGTAATAATGACAAAAGTGTTTGTACAACCCGTAAAAGTGTAGAATTAGATACTGAGAGCTAATTATGGTGACACTGTGGTGTAGTTGGGTAGCACTATGGCCTTGTGCTTCCATGGTCAGGGTTGGATTCCCACCTCAGGGTCTGTGTGTATGGAGTTTGCATGTTCTCTCCGTGCTTGGTGGGTTTCCTCCGGGTACTCCGGTTTCTTCCCACTGTTCCAAAGACATGCAGATTAGGCTAATTAGCGTTCGCAAATTGCAGGGACCGGAGGACTGGCGCACGGCCCAGGCTGTACACCGCCTTGTTCCCTCAGTCTCCTGGGATGGGTACACTACTAGGAACAAGTTACAGAGAAAGAAAGCAGCACATCATATAAGCGACCACTTTTCAGACAAAAATGGAAGCTGCTGCCAGGTTTTGCATGCACAAAAGAAGCAGGTGCGACAGTCAGAAGTCCTCAGAAGAACTTTGTGTGGTTCTGCAGGATGCTGAGCAAAACTAATTCCGCTAAATTGTGCCTTTAAGAATATAACGTCCGCAAAGCGATGTCAAACCAAATACTGACTTTATTCCCTAAGACACTGTATTTCCACCTCAAAATTTTTCCATTTGTGTTTGATGAATCAAGTTTACTGTCTGATTTGTTATTTCAAAACTTCAGCAGGATTTTTGGTCGTCCAAATTTTGCGGCAACATTAAATTGCCAACATTATGAACTTGTCGGGACACCGTTAATATGATAAGGTTGATTTTAAATGATGTTTGACGTCAGCGCTGCCTCCAAGGCATTGGGATAACGACGGACCACCAAAACACAATGTTGAAAATATATCTTAAAAACATAAGTGCTTTGTGTACAAGACACATACAGTAAATGCACATGCTGTGTGTGGGAAGCTGTTGTGTTTATAAATCTGTTATAAACTCATGGGAGCACGGCTGTGTCTGCGGTCAGACATTACACAACATAAATTCTATTTATATAACTAATTATATAAGTTGTCATTTCAAGGTTGTACAGTATGAGAAACATTGTTTTAGTGTCATTCATTCAACATTATTACAACGTCACGAATGTCATCACGTTGTACTGAAGGTGGTACTGTACAATACTGTGCAAAAGTCTTGATTCCCCTCATTTCTTCACATTAAGTTAAACTAAATGATGTCAATCAAATAAAAAAAAAACAGGAACAAATGTTGTGCTGCGACAGGCTGCGGAATTTTTTTTTAAATCGGTTGTTTATGTTACAACCTCAGCAGCAACCTCATTTCCCCTCTCATCTGAACTCAGCATTCAGCATCAGCAGTATACTCATATTTGATACTTTTTTATGCTTGAATGATCCCCAGGTCACCGCGTGGTTTAACAAACAAAAAACATCTGAACTGAAAATGAGTGAACTATTCCTCAAGACTGGAGCATTGGAAGCAAAATATGAAGTCAAGACTTTTAAACAGTACTGTATAAGACAACGTTAGAGTTCATGCTGGGGTAGAACTTTGATCACCATGACAACCCCGACCAAATTATCGCTGTGTTTATAATTTTCGTAAATTATATTCCATGGCATGGAATTATGAACCATTTACTGTTTATTGCGTGAAGACAGAAAGCAGCGTATCAGTTTTATGTGTCTGTTTGGACCATTTAGAGAGAAATGTGCTCAATAAAGCAGTTTGAAGTGAGATGTTTATGTCCATTTTTTCAGGACTTTTTTTATGATTATAATTTTTCCTATTTTTATTGGGTTTTTTTTTTTTTTTTTTTTACTTAAGAGACAGATTTGAGTGCCATTTACTGGCTGGTAATTGTTTTGACCTGTTAATGTGGTACAGAATACAAATCCAAAACATGCACGCATTAGTCCAACAAAATAAAGCCTGTGTTTTTTCTTTTCCACTGTTATAAATTTATTAGAAAACTAGATTGATTATGCCTGATACTGCCACATTTTAGCAAATGCAGATTAAAAAAGAAAAATGACCGTCACTGATGGTTAATAAAGGATTCTTCATTCAGTGTGTTATTTTAGATATAGCGGTAATAGTAATGTATTGAAATAATCGAAATTGATAACTTCTTTGCAATCTAAAAATACTAAAATGACTTTAAATTACATTTATAACTAGCGGCGTGTCTGGAGATTTTCCTTTCAGAAGCCCAACTTAAACGATTTTACTGAGCATCACAATAAAACCATATTTGTATCAAAAGTCTAGACATCCTGATTAAAAAATAAATGAATAAGCAAATGAAAAATGCTATTAAATGTGCAATAAATTTCCATTATGGCGGCAGAGTGGCGTAGTGGTTAGCACTGTCGTCTTGCACCTCCAGGTCCTGGGTTCGATATGGTATCTCAGGTCTGTGTGCATGGAGTTTGCATGTTCTCCCCCTGTGTGGTGGGTTTCCTCTGAGTGCTCCGGTTTCCTCCTACAGACCAAGAACATGCAGATTAGACTAATTGGATGAATAACATTTTTATCAGATTTACTTGGATCAGTAACTACTGTATTATTGAGCAGGGACGCTGCGTAATACAGTAGATGCCACGGTTGTAAAAATGGGAATAAATACAGTGGTCACTATTGGCCTCCAGGATCCCTAGTTGGATTTGTTGTTTGATTTTATAGAAAGATTATAATAAAATGGACGCCTTTTTGACTCACAGCATCACTGCGTCCCTGCTCCGTAATATAGTAGATGCTGATCCAAGTAAATTTGATAAAAATGTTATTAGGTACTTAAATGCAAGCCGTTTTCATGAAAGATAGTTCCTGACCTTGACTCAGTTACATTAGATTTTTTTTTTCTTCTTCCACAAATCATCTGGTTAAGAGCGATTCCAAACTAAAGTGTAGACATTAAAGTGTTTAATTATTTCTGCAAATATCACTAGTGAAGCGTTACTTATGTCGTCCCCCATCAGTATGATGCTGCTTTTGAAAATTATTATGACTTTGATAAAATTATGTTGACGTACCGTTGAACGAACGACCCAAAGACAATATTGCAAATAAAATTGTAGCCTTTCTTTGGAGCAATGATGCCGATTAACATCTATCCGCACAACCTTTACAGAACAGATCTCGGACGCTAAGTGTTTTTTAAAAAAACATTTTTTACCCTTTTGACTGCATTACAATTTAATATTTTGATAAATAGGCCTATATATTAAATATATTATATTTCATCATCACGCTAGTCGTTATAGTCCTAGCATCACCACAATGACCCCAAGTGGTCGGGTGGTAAACATGAAGTGCTCTCACTTCAGTGAGAACTTCATTCAACGTTATTCCAATGACGTTTTCTTCATCTTCTATACCGCTTAATCCTGTGTTCAGGGTCGCGGGGGACCTGGAGCCTATCCCAGGAGACTTCGGGCACTAGGCGGGGTACACCCTGGACAGGGTGCCAATCCATCGCAGGGCACACACACATACACACACTCACACACCCAATCACACACTACGGGCAATTTAGGAACGCCAATTAGCCTAACCTGCATATCTTTGGACTGTGGGAGGAAACCGGAGTACCCGGAGGAAACCCACCAAGCACGGGGAGAACATGCAAACTCCATGCACACAGAGACGGGAATCGAGCCTGGCCGGGGAATCGAACCCAGACCCTGGAGGTGCAAGGCGACAGTGCTAACCACTACACCACTGCGCCGCCATTCCAATGACGTCATTTCATCAAAATTATTGTAACTTTCGAAAACAACCCTTTGTCCTGACTTCTGTAACACTGCCGGATTAACGTCACCACAACGTTTTGACAATTCCTGCTGTTTTTTCTTTTCTTCTCCTTTTTTAGAAGAACATCAGCAGAGTACAAAGACACAAAAATTCCTGTTTAGACCACACCCACTTCCTGTTTAAAAATGAATAGCAATAGACACACTTAGATATAAATATATAGTGTAAAACCTCACCCGTATTACACGTGATTACGTTTGATTTAATTTCTTGCACAGTTCGTCTCTTGAGTCATCATGGCCGCCTTTGCTCTGATTTTTTTTTTTTTTTTCCCTCCAGGCCTGACTGTGTGCACACCAAATCCCTCAGATGTTGCCTTCTCAGCTCTCCGCGCTAACTGGAGTGTGCATAATCACAGTCTCGAACATGAATACTGAATGAAGGGCACCTGCGCTAGCACTCCAATATGTTAGCATTAATTTGGCGCCTTTCTTCCCGAGATCGACGGTCCGTAATTATCCGGCAGTTAGATCCCCGAATTAATTGTAGCATGCTTTGCGGATTACATCTGAGCAGAATATCATAAACGGTTTTCAGTTCGGAACGTTGATTAGATCGTTATTACGGTCCTGGAACGAGGTGCGCTGAAGAGCCGCACACACACTCCTGCCAGGGCTATTAGCGGTTTCAGAGCTGGAGTGTTTACCTCAGTGACTGGACGCTGTTATGTAACAGACAGCAAGGACACATCCTGCGAGCGCCTGTCCTCAGTGAGCCGGACACGGACTAAAGGATTCAGCGAGGCCTGTAATGAGGACGTGGTGTTACTGGAACATGACAACATGTCGCTCTGGATGCTCACAATCCAGCAATTAAACCCGTCTGGGACGGTTAGTGGATTTGCTTGTGTAGGTGTTGATGATTTCAAATGATATTCGTTGACTAATAAATGCGACTCAGTTTTGATCGCGTTTAAGCTTCAAACCTGTACTTCACTGGTTCTGCCACCATTTTGGAACTTAAGACCTCAGACTTAAGGCAGAGGTCTCAGACTAAATGCCGAGAGATGTGATGACCCTTGTGTAAATACATAAACAAGGAATCAAGTGAAAATAACAAGGAGAACTTATGGAGCACAAGGAAATAAATTTTTTTCCTGCTATAATCACATTAGGAATGCTTTTAAAAGATGTTAATAAAACAAATATAAAACGTATAATGACAAGTTCAGGAAAATAGCAAATGGGAACTTTGGAAATCCAGGAAATAAAAGAGCCAGAAACCAAACGTTCCCCAATTGTAAAAGAAATATAAACAAGAAGCAAAGACAAAAATGAGGGAATTAAAAAGCAAGAAACGACGACAACTACTCCACCTCCTTCCATTGACTCCTCCCTCCACCTCTTTTCCTCCACCTCCTTTCTTTGACTCCTCCTTCCACCTCTTTTCCTCCACCTCCTTTCTCTGACTCCTCCTTCCACCTCTTTTCCTCCACCTCCTTTCTCTGACTCCTCCCTCCACCTCTTTTCCTCCACCTCCTTTCTCTGACTCCTCCCTCCACCTCTTTTCCTCCACCTCCTTTCTTTGACTCCTCCCTCCACGTCTTTTCCTCCACCCCCTTTCTTGGACTCCTCCCTCCACCTCCTTTCTTTGACTCCTCCCTCCACCTCTTTTCCTCCACCTCCTTTGACTCCTCCCTCCACCTCCTTTCTTTGACTCCTCCCTCCACCTCTTTTCCTCCACCCCCTTTCTTTGACTCCTCCCTCCACCTCCTTTCCTCCACCTCATTTCTTTGACTCATTTACATTTACATTTAGGCATTTGGCAGATGCTCTTATCCAGAGCGACTTACATCTTTATCTCATTATACATCTGAGCAGTTTTAGGGTTAGGGGCCTTGCTCAAGGGCCCAACAGTGGCAACTTGGTGGTTGTGGGGTTTTGAACCTGGGATCTTCCGAACCGTAGTCCAATGCCTTAACCACTGAGCTACACCTGGCCCTCATCACTCCACCTCCTTTCTTTGACTCCTCCCTCCACCTCTTTTCCTCCACCCCCTTTCTTAGACTCCTCCCTCCACCTCTTTTCCTCCACCTCCTTTCTCTGACTCCTCCCTCCACCTCTTTTCCTCCGCCTCATTTCTCTGATTTTTCCCTCCACCTCTTTTCTGACTCCTCCTTCTGCTTACTCCCCCTGACTCCTTCCTGTCGTGCCTCTTTCCTCTGACTCCTCTCTGTGAATGCGTCCATTTCATCCCCTGACTCCTTTGCCCACCTCCCTGCTCCTCCTCCTCCTTCTTCTGACTCCTCCCTCTGAATCATCCCTCCATCTCCTTTATCAGAATCCTTTGTCCACCTCCTTTCTCCGACTCGTTCCTCCGCCTCCTCCATCCACCTCCTTTCTCCCCTTCTTTCCTCCACCTCCATAATTTTTGTTCATAATTTTCACGTTTGTTAACCGTTTTTTGAGACAGCCTAAAAAAGTCAAAGCTAAAAATTTATCCCAAAAAACAAACAAACAAAAAAAACAAACATAATGTGAAACTGTTGCATTTGGAGCAGAGAACATGGAAAATAAGACATTCTGAGAATTCAGAGAATAAACCTGGAAGGGAAATAGTGGACAGTGCGACACTTAAAAAAAATTATTTTTTTAAACTATGCACGGTCTTCACTGTAACACAAACCATTTGCAAACTGTTTTTTTCCCAGAATAGAATTTACAAAACGTTAGCATGCAGCAGTGCAGCACTACATTTCCTGTCAGCTTCAGAGCGTAAGGATCATCGTTATCTGTCAGAGACGAAATCACCTGCTCTCCCCCTCTCTCCCTCTCTCACTGTCTCTCAAACTGACAATCACTGCGGAGTCGTATCGGCTTTTGGGAATTTCACAGAGCAGCTTCCAGTACAGACGTGCCAACTGCGACAATTAAAAGATACACAAGACAACAAATGCAAGCGGCCTGAGCTCTGGGGTTTTCTCCTTAAGAGCGTAAACTGTGCTTAAATCTCAAAATGGTGGATTCTATTACAGCTAAGTGTTCGAGTGCTGACAGAAGTCGGGACCCTGCAGAGCTACTATTTATGAGACTCGCTGCTCAAGGTTACTGAAGTTGCTTTTAAATCTTACAGAGGATGTAGTGAGGGAGCGTTTCTATAAAGACGGAAATATCTCAAGGTTAGCATGGGATTATCGCGCGGCCCTTTTATAGCAGCGTTGTCCTCGCGGTGAAGCCGATCGCATGGTTTGCGGCGTTGCATCATGGTATAAAATTGCTACCGAGGGGGCATTAGGTAGTAGCCGGTCCCCGCACTGTGGGTAGTTCTCTTCGCTAATTTGTTTACCTTCACCTTTCCTTGGCGACTCATTATTTGGACAATGTGTCGCAGCCGGGGTTCATGTCCAGGTTTTTTTTTATTTTTATTATTTTATTTTTTTTTTTTTTACGAGGACGTATTTTTGAGTTTGTACTCGTTTTTTTTTAATAAAGCGTTATAGTCCAGTGAACATAAAACCAGCCAGAAGGGAGCCTGATTAAATGTCTTTTTTATATTTACTTTTATTGATCCTTATGGGCATTACAGTGTGAATCATTATGATGTATGAAAGTATCAGTCATTTTGATTTTTCAGCCATTCAAAATGATTCACAAATATCGGTATACATACCGTGTAGGCTGAGCTTAAATACACATGTATGTATGATGCAAGAAACTTGTTTATATGGCGTCATTTTAATCTATACACAATCCTAGCTGATGGTAAGGTTTTTATTTGGCTGTTGTTGTTTTTGCCTGTTTGTTAGAACAAAAAGGAAATTATGGCATAAGTTTATGGCTAAATAAAATTTAGCCCCGCATACAATTGTTATGAACCAGAAATCAAAATTGAAAAAGTTGCAAACGTGTTGATTTCTGTTGCCATTTTAAAATGGAGCTCTATGGGAATTGACTCGCTTCTGGAACCAACTCTAGTGGCCATTCGGGGAACTGCATGTTTTGGCATTCTGTGTTGGCCTGATTTATTAAAAACTATTAAAAGGAGGTTTCCTTTTGGCTCTCATTAGCTTGCTGTGATTTTGTTCTTCCCACACACAGTTTTCTAACCATTGCTTATGTGCGACAAACAATCGGTTGGAGCGTGTTCAGTGTGGACTTCTCAGGACTTCACAGACACTCGATTTCTTAGACGAGGACGCAATTCGGTCTTTGTACAGATCTGGACGTCGTAGCTAATGATGTCAGTGCCGTGGCTATCCATGCTTCTGAAACCACAGTGATTTGTTGGAACTCAGTGTAGCTTAGCTCACTAGGCTCCTCTCAGGTGTGTCCAGATCTGACATCAACGTGCCGGAGCTCTAACACTGTTGTCTCTAGGCAGCGTCGCTCCGACTTCCTGTTTACGCCACGCCACAGTTAAGAAGCCGTTACACGAGGAGCCGGAAACATAACCGGCTTCCTGAACTCTCGCCAAAGTGCTGTGAATAATATTCAATCATCGTCTCGAGAAAGCTCACAGCGCCGCGAGATTACGAGGTGGAATTTCTGAGAAACTCTAATAAAATACGAGATTGATTTCGTCTCCTGCAAAAATGATTACCTGCTCCCCGGTCGTGTTCTCTGCTCCTGAGGTGTCTTCCATCAATCTTCTGCACTTTTACGAAGAAGCCTTGTGTTGTTCCGATGATGTGAAGGAATTAAAGCTGCTGTTTATGATGAGTTTATATCACAGCTGTGTTATACGGATATAAAAATGATATCATCACGCTCATGATTATGAATTTCAGACGAGATGTTTTGCAGGAAGTGTTACACCTGGTTAAGGACGAGATGAGGGAGAATTCTGAGGAAACACACCGCAGGTGCTGAACTATCGCTCAGGTGCCAATAAAACGTTGCTCTTCGTTTATATCCATCTTCATCAGTCTTTCACATTGTTTTTGGATTTCTTCAAAGGAAACTAAGGTGTACCTGAATTACAACAAAAATCACAAGCAATATTCAACATGTCGTTCGGTGTAAATTCAGTGTTGTTAGGTTTTTACTTTTTATGTTGTTTTGATCTTTTAAGTTGTGTTCTCCTTTTTGATCATGTGTTTTCTCTTTACGTTTTAGGTTGTTTTCCATTTTTATTTACTTTTTCACATTGTATTTTCACTTTATATATTGTTTTTTTTTTTGTTTCACTTTATGTTTTCACATTTTTATTTTGCTGCTGTGTTTTTACATTTTATGTCGTGTTTAAATTTTTTTATGTTGTAATTTAAAAAAAAAAGACTAAAATAATTCTGAGAAATGTTTGTCATAGTATGGATGGAAATTTTTTATTTATTTATTAATTTTTTTAAAGTAAAAATAAAGCGACAAAATTTTTTTTTTATTTTTAGTGTGTGGCCCTGTAAAAAATAACAGCAAATTCTTTATAAGATAGAAATAAAAGTTGTATGTTTTCAAAAATTTTATTACATGTAAAGAAGGATTTTTCTTAAGGAAACCAAAAAAATTTTTTTCTTTTTTTTGGATATATATATATTTTTTTTATTTGTGTGCACATCAATGTATTTTTTTATGTCAAAATAAAACTGATTTAAAACTGTTTTAGTGAAAGATATAAGGGAATTAAAGTATAAATGTATGAATGGGAGGATTAATGATATTTCCAAAAAATATTTGTGCGCTTGTGTCTGAGAAAATTTCAAGCGGAGGCTTAAAAACTCTGTTTGCTTGTCTGTTTTTAAACTAAAAACTACTATTATAAACATGTTTGTGTGTTTGCATTTCTAGTGCACAGAAACCGCAGTAACCATGGCAACCAGCAACGATAAGGGTAATAATGTTAGCAATTAACCGCGTTACCTCGAAGGGGAAAAAGATGCTAACGCGTCTAGACGCAGATAAACATCTATGTGGATCGTCTCGGCGTCTCGGCTGCAGTCTTGCATTTGCTGCACGTTGCTGCTTTAGGTTGCTGGTTGTGTTGCGGAGCTGCTACATCTGACAGGTGCGTGAGCGCTTAATTACTGCTGAGCCGCGTTCCACATCAAACCAGCTGTCTCCCAAACACAATGCAGGAAACTAGTGTGTGTGTGTGTGTGTGTGTGTGTGTGTGTGTGTGTGTGTGTGTGTGTCAGAAAAGAACCACCTCCCGGTCTCATGCATAATTCACGAGAAGCTAAGGAGCGCTTTTAATTTTGGCATTCGTCACAGATGTTTTCGTTGCATCACTCGCTGCGTGATCAGCACATTTTATTGTAGTGTGTGTGTGTGTGTGTGTGTGTGTGTGTGTGCGTGCGTGCACATGTGCTTGGGTTGTGTTTGTGACTTTCTCTGATCACAGCCACACCACATCGATATCAGGACATCACTCGGCCCTTCCTGTTGAGTGTGTGTGTGTGTGTGTGTGTGTGTGCAAATGCATTCCTGTATTCTGTAATTCATTACTGTGGTGACATTCGCTCAGAATTAACCTAAAGTTATGATTTCGGCCGTTGTGTTTGGTCACAGAGGTGCGTTACAGTCTGATGTATTTCTTACTAATTATGCGCCGTTAATGACTGTAATTATGTAGCACGAATTATACTGTAATTACACCACAGTTAATCATTTTGCAGTTTTGTTAATTGTGACATACGCTGCATATTACCAGGCTGTAAGTTATTAACTTGAATTGTACGGCGCTCTAATTAAGTAGTAACTAACTATTTATAATCGTCTGTTACAAAGCAACGTGATGTAATGCAGTTATTTTAATAATTAGTACCAGACTGCTTTTAAGTTCTTTCTTTGATTGGAGGGATAATTACAGGGTAGTCAGGAATTTCATTACATTATCAATTACTAATTAGATGTTTATAATATAAACAGCTAATTTTTAATTAATTATAATTTTTTTGTTTAATAAATAATAATTAATTAATTAATTATTGTAATTATATGTACTGTACACACTGTAATTTTTTTGGTAAAAGAAAAAGTTTTTAAAGAATTTCCTTTTATTTGAGTATTTAAGATTTTCTTAGATTATAGATATGAAATTGATTACTATAATATAATTTAAGTGATAATAATAGTGGAAGCAATATTACTTGTATTAATAATATTAATTATTATTCTTGATATTATTATTATTATTATTATTATTATGTTATATAACCAATTTTCAGTTATAATGTCACTGCTGTATCCTTTCTATTTGATATATTTTGATTTGAATTTTGAAACATAAATAAGTAAACCAAAAGAATCATATTATTATCATAATTCATTTATTATATTACATTAGCAGTATAAATGAACCCATGCACAAGAATAAAAATTTAAATAATCAATTTGGTCACTAATGACTGTAATTACATGGTAATTAATTAGTTATAATTTTCCTGACGTCATGTAATTGTACTGGTTATAATAATTATAATACATGTGATTAACCTACAGTGTGTAAACAGAGCACCATGTCACCTCCGACGCGAACACTGATCGTTATGTTAATCCACAAGCCGAGCTACTTTTATATAACACGGTCACTGTGTGTGTGTGTGTGTGTGGTGTGTGTGTGTGAATAAAAGCTCATGTGATCCCTCACTGATCTCTCAGTGCAGTCTGTGATTACGTTTGCATTTCCTCCAAATGGTTAATTGCTCTCCCGTGCCGTGAGTCACGTCGCCGCACGTACGCGGCCCGCTTTCCCACTTCCTCGCTTTCCTCCACCGACCCTCAGACGCCGTGTGATCAGAGCCCCGAGATGACGTCTGACATTCAGAACCTCCGTCTGAAAATAGAGCTCACACTCACCTCCCCGATGTCTCTGAACACTTATAAAGAACGTTGGATTCTGATTGGTCAGGAGGCATTGATTCATTTTAATCTAACACCAGGTTTCTATTACTGCACTCTGGTTTCTATGGTAACAGCTCATTCACAGGGAAGATCACTTGTAATCGTTAGTACAGGGAGTTTTTTCCTAAAGGCGACGATTATGTAACATGTACTGTTTATGGAAGGAGTCTCCAGTGTCAGTGCTTTGTAATGTTGTATATATAACAGAATATAAGAATGTATCAGAATTCATTCACTTTGTTGATGTGTTTCTTGTCATTAAGTAAATAAAGCCCTGATGCTTCGTTTTTTAATTACCCAGAATTCAGTGCATGACATTACAAACAGAACAATTAAATGGTTAATCTTCGCAAATGTAATGCTTTTTCTTAATACTCTCGAACAAAAGCAAGCACAAATTGAGTTTCCTGCTCAAGTTTTCTAGATAAAACTCCTCACACCGAGCGAGCGAGTGAGAAAGCCAATATCTCTATAACGCTCGCGCTCTTTTGTGCGACGCAGGATAGACATCTCGCAATATTTGCATCGCTAATAGCACTTAATCCTTCCCAAATCACTTACAGAGCAACTTTCACGTTATTCTAATTAAAATGTCAGTCGAATCTTTCAGTCACTCGTGTGAGACAATGGGGGTTTAGTGGGTGGGGGGGTGGGGGGGGGGGGTTGACCCAGTCCTTTATACCTGAGGGGTTTTATCGTTTAGTGTCAGCGCTGCGTTTAAATCTTTTCTCTCCTAAAGCCGCAGAAGGATAAGGCGTAGAGCGGGGAAGACGTAATCGCGCTTTACTTTTTATCCGCCATCTATCGGAAATAATACAGCAGCTAATGTAAAGTCGTTCTGAGATATTTAGTTTTAAAATTAGGAATTAATTTGTAGTGAGGTAAACAGAGAGATAAATTACATCCAAAAAACACGCTAAGGCTAAAATGCTAAGATGTGCCTTCTTCAACATTTACACGTTATCTGTTTTCTTTATTAATAAGTTTATATGTTTATTTAAAATGCTTTTAAAAACTTAAGTCAATATTCCGTAGACAAGTCAACAAGTCAAGAGAAATCGACCCAGACGATTGTAATAATTTGAATGAATTGCTTGGAAAAGCTACTAAAGTTCCGGAGTAATCCCGAGTCTGAATACGAGGTAAGTATTAACATAGCCTATAAAGTTTTTGTCCGTCTCTGATTAATAATAGAAGAATAATTTCTACATATAATTTAGATCAGAATGAAAATAATTGGGGTTTCCCCTGGGTACTCCGGTTTCCTCCCACAGTCCAAAAACATGTAGATTAGGTTAACTGGTGTTCCCAAATTGCTTGTAGTGTGTGAATGAGTGTGAGTGTGTGTACTGTATGTGTGTGTTCCCTGCGATGGATTGGCACACTTGTGCCCTAAGCAAAATAGAAATGCTATATTAATGCTGATCCAGATTTTAGCTTGTTAGCATTCGTTGTGAAGTTAAGACTTCATAAAGCGACTGATTTCATGTGAACTAAATAGTCCTGAAAGTTTCATTGCTATTGATTTTTATCAGTTATTTTACATATTAATAATACAGTTGGCGGCGCGGTGGTGTAGTGGCTAGCACTGTCGCCTTGCACCTCCAGGGTCTGGGTTCGATTCCCCGGCCAGGCTCGATTCCCGTCTCTGTGTGCATGGAGTTTGCATGTTCTCCCCGTGCTTGGTGGGTTTCCTCCGGGTACTCCGGTTTCCTCCCACAGTCCAAAGACATGCAGGTTAGGCTAATTGGCGTTCCTAAATTGCCTGTAGTGTGTGATTGGGTGTGTGAGTGTGTGTATGTGTGTGTGCCCTGCGATGGATTGGCACCCTGTCCAGGGTGTACCCCGCCTAGTGCCCGAAGTCTCCTGGGATAGGCTCCAGGTCCCCCGCGACCCTGAACACAGGATTAAGCGGTATAGAAGATGAATGAATGAATGAATAATACAGTGACTTTTACAAAGACTTTTGATCATGATGAACATGAGTAAAAATGGCTGATTAAGTTCAAATCATACTTTTGTTGGGTGAGTTTTCAATGCAGAATCGATAAAAAAAATTTTAACAAAAATTGACAATTTCCTTAAAAAATACACCACAGTTAGTGGAGAAAACACAAACCTCTTTCATTTTCTGCACATACTCACATTTTGCCAGAGTATAGCTTCTTCTTTTGTGCTTATGTACAGTTGGTGCAATACCGCCACCTACTGGATTGGAGTCTGGAAAAGATCAGCCGGAAAAAATACAATAGGTTATAGATTTGTTCGAGACGTGAAATTGAAACAATCAACAACACAGGTTACCAGAATTTCAGTCATTATTGAGATACTTTCAGTAGTCCACAGAATATCTCAAAACCTGTAAGAAATGCAGCAGCTCGAGACAACCCAGACAGTAAACACTAGTACTATAGAATCGATTCGTATAGAAAATTGAGAGCTACGACCATAGACCTATGATTCCCAGCTCGATTATTTACACAGGAATAATTAATCATACTCAGACTCGGCTTACTGAGATATTTGCTCTGCAATGCACATAGTTGCAGTTAGATGCGAGTGTATTTTAGCATCCTGTACGACTCCCCCACACTTCTGTCTGCTTTTCTTTTATAAATGATCCCCTTGAAATTTCCTCTCCCTCGCCTGCTCTGTGATTCAGGCCTCTGCTGACTCTCCTCTCCTGTATTTCTCTTTCCAAGAGAGAGAGAGAGAGAGAGAGAAATGGATGGGCCACAAGCTGAGATGTGTTTAATGCGCCAGAGGGACTCGGCATTACCACGGCTCGCTTCAGAAACAAGGCCACCGAGCTCCCGTCGGCTCTTCCGTGGAGGTTAACGAGATGGGCCGTGCCCTGAAGCTGAGCGATGGTCGGCGTGATTGCTTTCATCGCGAGTCTGAGCGAGATCACCTTTCCGAGATGAGCCTCATGTTACCTAACAGATGCACAGCTGTTGCAGGAGTGTGAAATCCAGCAGTCCAGAGTGTCCATTAGCGAGCGGTTTTATGAGATTTAGCTTTCATCTGTTGGATAGGAAAATGAGATTATTGTTTTCACTGCAACGAGCTGAAGAAAGGGATTGGAGATTAGGCGTAGACTTTGGGCTGAGTGGTTAAAAAATTCCTGGAGTGTTTTGCCTGACTGTCGTAATCAGTTTGAGCACCATAAAGATTGTTCAGTTGCGGCTAGCGGTTATCACCTACTCTGCGTTATTCATTCAAATTCAAATCTTGGCTACGAATTTCTGCCGCATCGCCTGAAATTCAACTTTTCTTGAATTTTTAAACCGTAACAATTGAAGTGAACTTGTTTCACAATTGCCCCCTGTCCTTGTGTTTATTTTGGCCCCTTCCCTTTCAATGATCTGTTGCCCTATTGTGTTCACCCAAAGACCTTTTGCAGTCCCGTGACTACGTACCATGACGTCAGTACCATTAACCGACATTAGACTGTATGTATTGTTTTTGATGATTATTTGATGAGAAAACAAGTTCGAGTTGTATTTCAGAGCCAAAGAAAAAAAATAACAGATAGACCTTATACCTAAAGATTACCTACGACCTACTGGATCATCTGATGCTTTGTCATCCAGATTTAAGAACAACCTTTGTAGTGTGATGGACTTCGTAACTTGTTTAAAATAGTAACAAGATGAAGAAGGTAATAAGGATTTACAATCGGTGCTCGTACAAATATGTGATTACTCTTACATTTGCTAGTGCTAGCGTTAGCATTAATTCATTCAATGCTTCTGTTGCAAGCAAATGAAACAATGCTGTGGAGCATGCTGTGCTTTACGCTTTATAAACTGATGTGCAGGTAACGTTAATTTGTATTGACTAATTTCAAGCTTTCTAATTAATAGCCAAATGGTCAATAAGTCCAAGTCAACTTTATTGTCAATTCTGCTACTTGTACAGTGCATACATATATACAGTAGTGTTCAAGAGTAACCTGTGTGTTCAGTTCTTCATTGCTGGGCTGAGGTAGTGAGCAGACCAATGCCGAAATATTATATTAGACATAAAACAATATAAAACACTGTACAAAAACAATATACAGTAAAACAAGGTATGTACATTTTTGTGTACATACCTTGTTTTATATTGTTTTTGTGTAGTTA
This sequence comes from Channallabes apus, assembly GCA_030522415.1. NCBI lineage: Eukaryota > Metazoa > Chordata > Actinopteri > Siluriformes > Clariidae > Channallabes > Channallabes apus. Next base: position 26,539,055 of record CM060117.1, read on the forward strand.
TTTTTCCTGGACTGAGGTAGTGGACAGACCAATGCTGCATAAAGTGACAGGTGCAAGTGTGTGTGTGTGTGTGTGTGTGTGTGTGTGTGTGTGTGTGTGTGTGTGAAATGAAGGAGTCAGAAAACAAGGGTGGGAGAGGCCGAAGAGCACAGTGGAGGCAGAGCTGTGAGGGAGTTGAGCTTCCAGATCGCCTGATGGATAAAGCTGTCTTTCAGTCTGCTTGTCCTGGCCTGGAGACTCCTTAGTCTCCTCCCTGATGGCAGCAGAAAAGAAGCTCTAAGTTGGGTGGGTAGGGTCAGGGGCGATGTTGAGAGCTTTGCGTGTGAGTTGTAAATATCCTGAAGGAAGGGGAGAGAGACACCATTGATCTTCTCAGCTGCTCTCACTATGCGCTGGACTGGGAGGATGCGATGAGGTGCCGTACCACACAGTTATTCAGCTGGTCATGATGCTCTCGATTAGGGTTGTTCCGATTCCGATACTGGTATCGGAAATGCTACCGATACCACAAAAAAATCTGGCATCGGAATCAGCGAGTATTTGAGTCCACGAACCGATCCAATACCATTTTCCTAAACATAACCTATTTATGCCCGCTAACTTTGCTTTTACAGAGTGTCACGGCGTGCGCCTGTGATGGACGTACGCCCAAATTGATATTGCTCACTAATTAGGCGGCCTCCCCCCACCCTTTAGGTATGTGAAGGAGCAGGGCCGCTAATGATCCTGGCGCTATAAAACACAGCGGGGAGTGTAGCTCGGGGTCTGACTGTTGGGAAGCTGGACTTTGCAACGCGGTGGATTTTATGAGAGACAGTGGCACAAGAGCTGGGCGATGTGATGCGCCCCAGAGACTTTAAAAATGGGGGGGGGCCTTTGAACTCCGCGAGAGGAGCGCGTGAACGAGCTGCGCGAGCTCCCGCGGCACCTTCACTTTCGCGTAGAGCCCGCCTTCGCATCCCTGCCGCCGAAGTGGAAAAGGCCGCAGAGAGCCTTTAACCCTTTCCTTACCCATTTTTCTAAGTAAGTTACCCTTTTTCCTGTAAGACCTCGCCTCGTGTCCGTGTTTTATGGTGTCGCCCGTGCACTTAAGGTTGAACCCGTTACACAGGGCTAGTAGTATTTTACTTAAAAAAAGAAATGCTATATATATATATATATATATATATATATATATATATATATATATATATACACTGTACAGATACACACCCAGGGATCGGATCAGTACTCGGTATTGGCCGATACCCTGAGCCCAAGTATCAGAATCGGTATCGGGAGGGGAGGATTGGTATCAGAACATCTCTACTCTCTATGGTGCCTCTGTAGAAGGTTCGCATGATGGGTGTCGGGGCTCTGGCTCTTCCATTGATGGTCAGAGGAGAGTGCTGGGTGTGTGCTCTCCTGTAATCGACAACAGTTTCCTTTGTCTTTTCCACGTTCAGGGAGAGATTGTTGTCTGTGCACCACCTGGCCAGGTGGCTCACCTCACTCCTGTAGTTAGTTTCATCTTCGTTGCTAATGAGACCCACCACAGTCGTGTCGTCCACAAACTTGATGAAGTTGTTGGAGTTGTGAGATGTTGTGCAGTCATGGGTCATCAGCGTGAAGAGGAGGGGGCTCAGCACACATCCTTGGGGGGCCCCCGTGCTCAGAGTGATGGTGCTGGAAGTATTATTGGCGACCCATACTGCCTGAGGTCTTCCAGTCAGGAAGTCCAGAGCCAGTTGCACAGAGAGGTGTTGAGCCCCAGTTGGATCAGTTTGTGAGTGAGCTGTTGTGGGATGTGTTGAACGCTGAGCTGAAGTCAGAGAGATGTTAAAGATATCATTGAGTTCCCCTGCACAGTCTCTCAGTACATGGCCAGGAATGATGTCAGGAACCGGGGCCTTGCATGCGTTGATCCTGCGGAAGGATCTCCTCACGCTGCCTGGGGAGAGTGTCATCACCTGGTTGCCGGGAGGAAGTGGCCGTTTCTGTGCTGTGGTGCTGTTGTGTGTATCAAAACGGGCGAAGAATGCATTCAGCTCATGTCTGCGGTGGAGGCTTGTAATCAGCGATAGTCTGTATCCCGTGCCACAGGCTCCATGTGTCTCTGCTGTCACTGAAGCGATGGGTTACTCTCTTGGAGTACTGTCTCTTTGCCTGCTTGATGCCATGAGTCAGGTTGGCCCTAGCTGTCCTCAGATTTGAAGGCAGCGTTCCGCACCTTCAGTAGTCTGTAGACCTTCCCTGTTTGCCACGGTTTATGGTTTGCCCGGATAGTTATGGTCTTTGTCACCGTTACATCATCAATGCACTTGTTGATGTAGGCAGTGACAGTTTCTGTGTACTCCTGAAGGTCTGTAAAGTTGTTGTGTGTGCTTAAATACATCCCAGTCTGTGGTGTTAAAGCAGTCCTGGAGTACCTCAGAAGACCCCTCCGACCGCACTTGTATCTGTTTGTGGACTGGTTTGGAAATTTTAACCAGTGGTCTGTATACAGACATTAGCATGAGAGTGATGTGGTCTGAGGCACCGAGGTAGGGAAGGGGTAGGGCCTTGTAAGCTCCTCTCTGAGTAGTGTAAACAAGGTCCAGTGTATTGTTTCCTCGTGTGGGAAGAAATGTGCCGTTGTATTTTTGGAAACACATTTTTTAGGTCTGCGTGATTAAAGTCCCCAGCCAAGATGAGAAAAGCATGCTCACTGTTGAGCTGGTACAGTTCTTATAGTCCTTTGGGTTGTGCGTTGAAGTTGATTGTGATCCAGTTTATTGTCCAAAGAGCGTACGTGAGCCAGTATGTTTCTAGGAATAGCTAGCTTGTGTGGGTTAGCCGCTAGCCTAGCCTGGATATCTGCGCGTTTCATCCTCTTCTGCTTCCTCTCACGCCGCCTGTGGTACCTCCACTCTGGGTGGGGTGCCGGAGTGGGGGTTGGTGCTGGCGAAGGCCTCCGGAGCAGACCGATGTCCCGCAGCTCTTCCACATTCGCTGAGTTTAACTTTAAAACTGTGAATCTGCCGATATCTAACAGGAACTCATGACTGTATGTGCGCTTTAAGACAGGTGGACGTGTTGAAGACGTACAAAACACTGCGACTTACAAAACATAAAACACGTTGTGTTGGAAGAGAGTGAAGCCACAGCATGTATACGCGCCGCCATCTTCGATCTTTTTAAATAATACCAAGTAGGATAAAATGGAAAGTTAGTGCGCTATACAATCCCTTGATCAGGGTTTAGAGAGGGATTTGGCTTTCAGGCTTGTGTTAGAAGCTAGTTATCTTTGTAGCTCGCGTTAACCATAAACAGAACATTTAGAGGCGATTCAGAACGATGTAGAGGTAGTTACTATGGAGACCAAGATGACATAACGTTATAAGATGTGACTTCTCGCTGCAAGTGCTTCTGTAACTGGTTGGATGTGGGTTTTGTCACGGGCATCTGGTAAGTAACATCTCTTTCCAGGTTCCAGAGTTGAGCGCGACCATGGCAGACAGATGTCATGACGTCAGGAGCAAAAGGTCTATACCTTTACCTACAATCTATCCTTGCTTTGTAACCCTGTGTTCAACTACTTTGTGTTAAACTGTCAATCCTTTTTTTTTTTTTTACAAACTAATTTTTATTGCTAAACTTTATTTTCTTAGCTCGTGTTTCTCCTTGTTTTGACACATATCTTTACATTTTCTCTTTAAATATAGATAAGTTTGCATTAACTCACTCTGAACTCGGTTACGATTTCTAGGTTACCCTTAAATTAAATGACATTAAAAATCACATATGAACTTGTTTCCCACTTCTTTTGCAGCTATAAAATAAGCTAGCTAGCATTGCGATTTGGAGCTACGATTTGAGTAGCTTTGTTAATGAACTAGCAGCTATGTGAGAACAAGTTGATTTGTTTTAAGAAACATATTTCAAGAAGTCAGCTTTGTGATTAGCTACAAAAGGTTTTCCGCGTTACGTGTTTGATTTATATCCTACGTTAGATCTTTTAGCTGGGAATTTCAGGAATTTTGGTTCCTTTTGTCTTTGTGTTTGTTTTGGTTCCTGTTCTACTCCTGTCTCTACATTTGTCCTGTAATTGGTTGTTGCACCATTGTGTTCAGCTGTCCTGTGTTGGGTTTGTCTTCGCATCATGTGTTGTGATCTTTTGCCAGTTGTAAATGTTTTGTGTTACACAATGTCCTCGCTTTGTCGTTCATGATTCTTTATTTTTAAATAGAGGTGGACTTCACAGCTGACGTTGAATTGGCGGTCGTAGAGTTTTCACAACACCAGATCACACCCGAACAGATTGCGCTTTTGTTTCGTTCGTGTCTTCCTGCCGATCGCAACAGCACGGCTCGTACAGTACGCACTTTATGAACAGAAAGAGACTTCCTGTCCTCCGCAAACGTGTGGACCTGATCATATAAAAGCCGCCGTGTACCTTAAACCCTCCTGTTCCCTTCCCTAATCTTTTCTCCCTTTGCTCTCTCAGGTTTGTCGAGCTCTCCTGCATCCTCCCCACACTAGCCGTTGCAGTAGCTTGAAACGGCGCTCGCGTCGCACGGAGAGATTCGATTTGCGCAGGAACAAAAAGATCGAGGGTGTTTATCTAAAATCCATTTGTGATGTTGCTCTAAATCTTCACCGTGTGAAGGCACATGAACGATGCTTTCCAGAAGGGGACCATTATCACATCGTCACGCAGGATTCCCGCACTGTCATGGAAGCTTTCGAGATCAGATGGAAACATCTTCGGAAACTAATGCTTTATGTCTTGAGGAAATGTTCCAGTCTGCGTGTAGTTTGTTGAGCGCTGGTTCTTCTCATTCTCACTCTGAATTAATTCAGGTCAATTCAACTGTATGGCACTTTTAACAGTGGTCATTGGCACAAAGCAGCGATACAGGATCAAACGAAAAATAGGGAAATCAGTACATATAGAGAAATTGTGGAGAAAATACGCTTATTAATAATTTATGTACTTTTTTAGTTTTTGTATTTAAAAGGTAGATTATCCAAAACTTTTAAGCATTCACATTCTACAGATAAAAACATGAGAGGGAAAAAAAAGTGACATCATACAAAAAGAGCTCCTCCCCCAGCTTTGCTGTTCTCTGCAGGGCGTGGCTCGGCAGTAGAGCAGTAGAACACACACTGGAATTGTGTGTTCAGACAAGGGTGGAGCTCTGACATCAGTGCTGTTAAAGAAATAGTCAAATATGGGATCTTCAAGGTTGAATGATAGTACACTGTTTATGATCAAGTGTATTGTTTAGCATTAATTAAATACAGCTTCGAGTATTTAAGTGGCTGTTAATTATTATTATTATTTTTATTATTTTTATTAATAACAATAATAATAATAATACTTAATATGCAATGCACTGTACAAGACTAAACGTGGATTCCCGCTTTATCCGCCTGTGGCCTGACCTCAATTCAATTGGTATAGCGCTTTTAACAATTGAGATTGTCGTAAAGCAGCTTTACACAATCAAATTATTATTAAAATTATTTAAGTTTGTATTAAATGTGATTGTGTATAAATCAAAATGATAAGGTTGTGACCTGCTCTACAGATGTCCTGAAAAATTTGGGGACACTTGTGGACATTTCTGTTTGCCTCCTTTTTTTTTTTTTTTTTTTTTTTTTACAGAAACCGCTTCTGGCACTCAGGGCTAATTTTATCCCCCTTACCCTGGAGCTCGTGTTGCTCCCAAACACACGTCTTCTGTGGTTTTGCCCAGGAGGGTAAAAACAACAAAAAAAACCTCTGTCACTGAAAATCCATCTCCACTTAACGCCTCCTGGCAATCTAATGTGTGTGTGTGTGTGTGTGTGTGTGTGTGTGTGTGTGTATGAAAGAGAGAGAGAAAGAGAGAGAGAGAGAGAAAGCAGGGTTTAAAATCACTAGAAACAAAAAAAAACAGCAAATTGATTTTCTATAGAATTTGACATTGATGCGTAACGTAATCGCGCTGCATCAGTGCTGTAATAAAATCAGCTACATCATCCTAAGGACCCGATACTGTTTACCATAATAATGCAAAAAGTTTAAGTCGGCAGGGCCGTGTTTATATTTTGCTCTAACGACCGACTTTCAAACTCTTATCTGCACTTTAACTTCCAAGGTGAAATCTATAAATATTCAGAACGGTTATATTTCTAAACCATGACCCTCGCCATCCACCGGCGAACTCATCTGCATAAAAAAAAGCCACGGGTCCTGGACTTTCTGGACGCAAGCTCTTTGACACTAGAGGACAGATGGTTCAAGGATCCTTCAGTCTTTCCACACTCCCCTGATGAGAATGTTTAATATTTTGTTGCACTCCAAATGAAGGGATGAGCAATGGGACAGCTTGAGAAGCTTCCTGCCAACAAAAAAAAAAGAATAAAATACACAGATGAAAGCCATCACTCTCTTTTTTCTGTTTTTCCCCCCGTCCTTTTGTGTGGATGAATATCGAGAGATCGACATCTTGAAATAAAAAAAAAAAGAACAAAATAAAGCAGGAAGACTTTGTCTACAACCTTGAAAGTTGACACATCTGACAGACCGACAAAAACCTCTTTACGGTTACGGTCAAGGCTCGGGTCAGCTTCTGCTTGTTTTTGTTAAACCTAGCTCGATATGAATTCGAGAGGCTTTGAGATATTTTGATGTTGTTTTTTTTGGAAAGATTTGTGAGATCAGATAGAAACCAGCTGTAAGTTGATTACATAACTGTACGTTACTGAAGTCAGGGAGACTAAGCCCTGGAATGATTTTTGGTCGTGAGGTTAACAGTTTATTTTTGTCAAAAATAAAGGTCATATTGTTCTAAAGGTGCTCATAAAACATTCATTTTAACTTCAAACTATTAAATCAGAATGTCAGCAGAAGAGGAGTAAATTTTGAAGCTACCTGGTCCAAGAACTTGCAGCCATCTTGGCTGTTCAGCTAACTGTCATGTCAACAAAGTAACCAGGAACATATCTAGCTAGTTAGCTAGCATGACTAATTAGTTTACAGCGGTACCTCGGCATACAAATTTTAAACCGCTCCGGAGGCGAGCTCTTAAGGCCAAATTTCGCATCCCAGCCACCCAAAAATATTACTAATATTACCAAATTTTAACACTATAATCATATTTTTGCTAATAAGAACAATCAAAACATTTAGAAAGTCATGTAAATATATGAAATAAATAGACAATAAATCTCACTTACTGTAACCTTAATTTATGATTCCTCTTTATAACATTCTCAGTGTTGCCAACTATTTCCAATGAAAAGTAGCTAAAGCCTGCGCGAAAAGTAGCTAAATGTTGCCAGATGATGCCACACACTAATTTGCATGTCAGTGACGTCATCACGTAGTATCTGACAAGCGTAAGCCCGTCATGTCTATTATATTATATTATATTATATTATACTAAAACATTACGTCCAAAGGCACAATAAATAGGTTCTTATTAACATATTACTTTGCGTGATGGCGTCATTGCGTAATCTCAACTCAAAACTACATCTTTATGTAGTATACAAAATAAGTAATGTTTTCTCAAATTGACTGGCCATCTCAGCAAAAACATTATTTGATATATTTAACGCGCCTGGCTATTTAGACCTTATGTAGCCCCACCCCCGCACTCTACTGAGTGAAGCCTGCAGCCGCTGCTCTTTTGAGTCACTTTTTAAAAATTGCTAAAAGTAGCCAAATGAATGTTAAAAATTGCTAAATTTGTTGCTAGGTGCTTTTTGAAAAAAAAAATAAAAAGTTGCAACAAAATTGCTAAGTTGGCAACACAGAACATTTTTGCCGCGCATGCTGTGTCTTCACTTAATCTTACACAAAATGCAAAACACAAGAAAATTGTAAACTCGCTTCGCTTGACTTTTCACTGACAAGCCAGCATTCGGTTCGTTCGTTCGTTCGTATGCTGAGGCAAATGTCTTGCAAAATTTCCATTCTTAAGGTGAAAGTGAGGCGTTTGTATGCTGAGGTACTGAAACCCTACACCAAGAAACTAGCTACTGTAGATGGCCAGGTCAGGTTTTTACTGAGGATTTGCGCACAGTGTATAGCTAGCTAAACCTTTCTTCAGCTAACAAATTAGTTTTTAACATCTCACTACCACAGTGTCATCCAGTTTGTCATTGTAAAACATTTCACCTTGAATGGAACAAACAACACTAGTCATAAGACGTACATGCTTATGGTTTTAAACTAGCTTAGCCAAATAGCATGTACTGTCTTTTATTGCTAATCTATATTATTAATGCTAGGCTAATCTAGGGCTGGGCCGATAAACGATATCATATCAAATCGCGATTTATTTGATTTTGAAAACGATGAAAAGCTCTAGACATTTTTTGCTGGATATGGATTAATCTAAGAGCCAATCATACAGCAGAACAACACGACAACAACCAATCAGCGTGCAGCTTGCGCGTGCCGTGCAGGTCAAAGTTTGCAGGTCAAAGGTCCGCACTTTGCGAAGCAAACTTGACACCAGGACGACAAAAAAAAAGAAAGAGTGGAAGCAGCGACGAAAGTGAATCAATCTGAGTTATTATCCAAAGATGTTGAAATTGTCGACAAAAAAGGTAGCACGAACTCCGTTATATGAACGCATCACCCACACGACCACACTGAGAGCATGAACATGCGGCCCGATGCTACTCCGTCAACTAGCAGCGCTAGCAGTGGGTCTGTACCAAAGCAGATATCCATCGTGTCGTCTTTCGTGGCCATTACACTTTATGAAAGGTGTCCAAAAGGAGCAAGGATATAACCAGGGCCGTTTCTAACTTTCTAGCGGAAGATATGATGCCCCTAAGCACACGAGGCTGAAGTTTAGCTCCTTATTCGCAGCTTCCGGTTTGTTTGGCTCCTTATTGCGCAGCGTCTCATTCTGCGGCTGAAGTTTATCTCCTTATTCGCCTCGTTACTAACGGGAGTGTTCACGTTGGTGAAAGCTGCGCAGTTTATCAAAAAAACTTTATTTTGGTGGCTTAAACCATTCTGGCCAAGCAAATATGAACTATACAACACCTAGCAGGTACACAACTACAGTATATAGTAAAAGTGAAATTGTCCTGGTCCAGATTGATAGCTGCATAATTCATTCCATTTTTGTTGTCATTGCATGTTTAAGCCATTATGTCAGTTTATTGGGGCCGTGTGAAATAGCCTTCATTTAACTCTGAATTGTGGGATAAAAAGACAGCCCTAGTGTGTGTGGTCTAAATGTTGTTTCTCATTATTATTGTTTAAAAATCTCAAAACATTAATATATCATCAAAAGATACTTTTTATCATCATAAACAAGTATTTTTTTAAATAAAAATCTCTGCATTGTAAAGACTCTGAGCATGTGCCTATAGTATCTTAATTTTTAAGGCCAAATCTGTCATCTGTTTTTGTTAATAAACTATACTTTAAAATGTAATTTAATGAACCCTTTAATTTTTGTGGCTTCAGTTTAAGTTGTTCAACATTGATGTTGAATAAATAATCAGATAGTAGATAGTGTGTGTTGCCTTCAATTAATCAATCAAGTAATGCAGCCTTCATTCACAAATCTCTCACTCGTGAGCATATTTACTGTACAAAACCTGTCAGTGAACTATGAGGGCAAAAAAAAAATCGTTTATTAATCGAAATCGAGTTAAAATGTTCAATTAATCGAGATTTAGATTTTAGGCCAAATCACCCAGCCCTAGGCTAATCACATCTTTTTGTTTATTTTTTTTATCATTATTTTCTGATTTTGAGTCATTTATTCAGGTTTATAAGTGTAACAGCGTGGTTTTAATTAAAGTTTTGCAATCTGGTTAGCATTTGGAGTTTGGAGTTCAGAGAAAACATAGCATTAAATCATTAGCGCATTATATACTATAGATGTGTTTCTTTTTCTTGTTGTTAACAGATATCAGAGTTTACTGTTATTTTTAAAAGTTAGCACGATAATATGAACGCTTCTGTTTAGTTAGCTAATGTTTGTGTAGCATCTTGTATTTAGCACAATATAAGAAATTCGTAGCCGTCGCCATAAATTAGCTTCACACTGCTATTTTGTGTATTCTTGATTAAAATGAGATTATTTGGCCATACAGAGTGTCAGTGTATAAATATAACGTTCCATTGCTGCAGCGTGGCTATTACAGACAATCTGCGCATTGCACAGTAGCCATTTAAACGCAAAAGGAGGAAATGTACAGGATGATAGATATGAGATGGCTCTCGGATATAAATATTGTTTTATTACTTCTTTGGGATTTATGTGTGGTTGGTGCAATACCGCCACCTCCTGGACTGGAGAGTGGAGCATAAGACTGGCAGGAGATAAACATCATCGGTTTGGATGAGAAGTGTCATTTAAACAATCACAGCATTTCAGGAATCTTATCTATTAGATACGTTTAGTAGTTTTTGATATTTTAAAACCTGTGCTTGAGACAAATCAGACAAATAAACATTAGTGTTGTTAAATCAAATAAAAATAAAACACAATGCACTGAAATCAAAAGGAATCCACAGTCTACCATCGATTCACTGCTCTGTTACTAACCCCTTTAAATAAAACCCAGGTTGTTGATTTCTTCTGAGTTCATTAATATTGGCAACCTGACATGAAGTAGTGTTTTTTGTTTGTTTGTTTCAATGGTTTCTAATTTTCCAAGCTGTCAAGATGGGTGTTTTTCAATCCTGGTCCTTAGGGACTCTGCATTGGTGTCCGCAGTCATTGGTTTGTTGCTTCAGTGTTGTCCTGTACCTCTCATTTAAACCCTTGATGTGGAAGTGTTGCTGTTTTATATCCTGAGCTACAGTATGATTTCCCCCAATGGTTTCTTGTTTATTGTCTGGCTTTGGCCAGTTTATGATTATGAATAGCTTCCTTTTACCATCTTCCATCTGTGTATTGACCCCGGCTCACTATGATTTATGGAATCGCCTTCCTAAACACCAAGGTAATTACGTGCACTTAGTGTATCCAACTGAACCACAGCTCGGCTTCTTTACACTGTGCCAAGGTGTAGACTCTTCATCTAACCATAAATCTATAGCTGGTGAACTAAAAATATAAATATGAACCTCTGAGTAAGAACGAGAGTTTAAAAAGTTTAGAAAGTTTTCTCATAACTAACAGTGTGTAAAAGGAACCTAGGTTAAAACGTGTGCAATTAGAAAGACGATAAGCAGTAAGTACTGCGAGTACTGATCCAGACTATTTCCAAAAATTCAGAGCATAAACTCGAAATGATCCATTTCTTGTATTTGTGTATTCTGTATGTTTTTCTGCTCATGGATTAACAAGACATTAATGAAGCATCCCAGTAGGAAGCCTCATGCTCGATGTTGTATATAAAATAGTTGTAACAATGTTGCGATGTTGTTCACCACCAGGACAATGTTTTCTAAATGTTTTAGAATGACTTTGATAAAACGAAGTTGGGATATAGTTAAATGAACTACAGTGAAACCTTGGAATCCGAGTAACGAGTTTGCTAGTGTTCCGCAAGACGACCAAAGATTTTTAATACATTTTGACTTGGAAAACGAACAAGTCTTGGTTCCCGAGAACCGAGTGTCATGTATCATGCATGCGCTTCTTGTTTTGACATTGAGCGTCACGTGATCACAAATGAGCCAATGGTTTTTCTCTCTCTTGTGCTGCGGAATTGTGGGTGATCGTCTCCCCTGCTGGGTCTTAGTGCTCTTACTGATATAATCAACATCTGTGCACGCGTGTACTGTTTACTATAGCACTGTGACTATGTGTGTGCGTAAAATTCAATTCAATTCAATTCAGTTTTATTTGTATAGCGCTTTTAACAATTGACATTGTCTCAAAACAGCTTTACACAATCAAAAGAATTATTTAAGTTTGTATGGAATGTGAATGTGTATGAATCAAAATGTTCAGATATTCCCTGGTGAGCAAGCCCGAGGGCGACAGTGGCAAGGAAAAACTCCCTGAGACGGTAATAGGAAGAAACCTTGAGAGGAACCAGACTCGACAGGGAACCCATCCTCATCTGGGTGAAACAGATAGCAGGAAATGATCTGCATTTATACAGTGTTAAGTGTTAGGTTCAGCTATAATAGTTGATGTTAATTGATGTTATAATACTTGATGTAAAATGGAGTCCAGTAGTTATTCGAGACTCAGATAGACTTGTAGAAAGTTCCAGTCCTGAACTATCGAATTGTCAAGTCCTGAGAGAAACAGCTGACCACATCCCCAATCTTCCCCAGACACCAGACGCATCCTAAAGAGACACACGGGGCATCCATGCGACGAGACCTCCAACCAGAAACCGGGCACCAGGATGGATCAGACAGGTCCGGAGGGCAGAGGGAGTCTGGATCACTGGCAGCTCAGGAACCACATGTGTAGCTCGACAGAGAGAGAGAGAGAAAGAGTGAAAGGGGGAGACAGGGGGAGAGAGGAAAGAGAAAGAGGGGGAGGAAGAGAAGAGGAGGAGAGATTGCAAAACACATTTTATTTTGTGTCTGTATGTGCGTATGTACAGCGCGTGTGTAAAGCAAAAGCAAGTCTCATTAGAGAGGTTAAAGATCCATTTTCTCTCTCTGTATCAGCCTGCTCTTTGTGTCTGTGTGCACGCGTGTCATTGGACACCGTGCCACACACACACAGTGTTCTGTTAAAGAAATTTCTTATATTGTGCTAAATACAAGATGCTACACAAACAGAGTTCATATTATCGTGCTAACCATTAAACATAACAGTAAACTCTGATATCTGTTAACACACACACACACACACACAGTGTTCCGTTTCATGTTTATTTTTCCAATACACTACTTGCACGCAGATTCGTTACGTACTTCCGCTTTGAAGTAATAGGGCTCGCTGAGTTCCAGTTTGTCGGCCATTGTTTTGGAGTTTGGAGGAAATGTTCAGAAAAAAGTGTGTTTATAGATTTCAGAGACAGCAGAAGGTATAGAACATACACTGTTGTGTTCCGCTATGTACATCTTTTGCGAAGTTCAACGGAACTTCACAGTTTTCCTTCAGATGTGGACCTTAGAAAACGGTGGCTTGTGAACATACGCCGAGATGATTTTTGTCCTACCAACAATTTTAAGGTTTGCAGTAAACATTTAAGCAGTGATTAGATTATTGAACCGCAAACACCAGAGGCACGAAAAAAGTTCATAACTGGCGCTGTACCAGTGCTTTTAGCCTGGAATGCGGTCCTGCTGAAATGGTATCCGTCAAACCCATACCCATGGATGTAAAGATGGATCATTATTACTGTAGCACTCCTTCATTATTAGACCTGCTATGTGCTAAAATAGAAGAACTTTCTAATGAAGTGGAGGAGCTGAAAAAACAGCTACAAGAGCTACACGTTCAGCGTGACAGTACATTTACAGGACACAGTACAGGGAAGTATTTACAATGGGTTATCTATACAGTATATACTACTCTTAGTCTACCTCAAAAGACCCTTGTCTGTTACAGAGCTGCTCTCTATCACTTTATCATCCTTACAGTACATGCTCTATTTGCACTATACAGTATGTCTGCATTTGCACACTCTGCCATGTGCCCTTACTTGTATATTGTATTTGTTTTTTTTATATTATATGTATAATTGTATTTATTCATATTTTTATTTTAAAAATTCAATTTTATATATTTAATGTTATCTGCTATCCACCAAGGGTCTGAGAGTAACGCAATTTCAATTCTCTGTAAGTCCTGTACATGTGGCAGAATTGACAATAAAGTTGACTTTGACTTTAATAAGTCCTTATATAGTATATAATACATATATATTCTTATATAATATGGTTGTTTTGCAAATACGATGCACGTCAGTAACGTTAATCCGTGGGAGATCCTGGAGACAGCGGGTGTAGAACGTAGCCATTGCTAAACCGGAACTGACTGAGCCCTATTGAAAGAACACAGAAGTAGGTGTGCAAGTAGCGGATAAAACAGTGTTTCCGTTGTGTGTGTGTGTGTGCGTGTGTGAAAAGAGTGGAGGAAGGGTAACTGTAGGACGAGAAGGGGGAGAGAGGAGCTTACTTTTGCGTCACACACAAACATACACACACACACACAACACCTGAGTGCACAAACGGAACCACATCTGTCAGGATTTATTTTTTCCTTTTTTTAGAGGTAAAGTGTAGGTTAATTTGTGTTATTTTTACTTTATATTTTGCGTTAATTATTTTTATGTATTTATTTTTTGGGGCTGTGGAACGAATAATTTGAGTTTCCATTATTTCTTATGGGAAAATTCGATTTGGTTTACGAGTGTTTTGGAATATGAGCCTGCTTCCAGAACGAATTATGCTCGTAATCCGAGGTTCCACTGTATCACACAACATTGCAAATACAACCTCAAAACAACAAAATTGTAATGTTTATTTGGAGAGTTGATGCCGATTAACATCCATTTGCACGACGTCCGAGCACATCCATGCTCGTTAGTTTTTTTTTTATCCTTTTGGCTGCATTACAATTTAATATTTCTGTAAATTACTGCCATACAATTTTTAACTTCTTCTTGTATATATACGCACAGATTCAGCCAAAAAATGTATACTCACTTCAACAGTTATTATCTATGCCCTTTTAATCCTCGATATGAATTATGGCAGCCATGTGTAGTATTATGTTTCCTCTAAAGATGACAGTAGTCGCACCATCATTCATCCTGTTATGTGATCGTCAGAATAGAGGCGTATATTTTTCATGTTGATATAATGTGTATATATTTTTTTGTCTGACTCTAAAGGCTCGGCCCCATATTCCAGTGAAAGAAACTTTTAATGCTTCAGCATAACCAAACATTTCGGACAATTTCATGCTCCCAGCTTTGTGGGAACAGTTTGGGGACGGCCCCCTCCTGGTCCAACATGACTGTGCACCAGTGCACAAAGCAAGGTCCATAAAGACATGGATGAGCGAGTTTGGTGTGGAAGAACCTGACTGACCTGCACTTGATAGAACACCTTCGATATGAATTAGGACGGAGTCTGTAAGCGAGGCCTTGTTCCGACGTAATTTCATCAAAGTAAAAAGACGATCTAAAACCAGCATCGTCCCAACATCCATAACATTTCCAGATTGACGTCACCACAACACTTTGACAAGCAGTAATTCCAGCTGTCCGGAAGGCGTTACAGTATGTTGTAGCTTGACTCTGTGGTTAAACCAGGCTACTTGGTGCAGCTATTATTATATTAGTGCAGAAATTTAAACACAGCAGGCATTTAGTATAAAAAACACTTCAGTAGATCTTATATCTTAGAGCTATATCTGCTACTGAGACTGAAACTGTTTTTAGTATTACCAAGAGGAGGTTCTGATGCTCTGGATTCAGTACCTGATTAGCAATGCTAATGCAGTAGAAAACGAGCGGGGGGGAAAAAAGAAACCTACTGGCGCAGATTGTTCCAGCCTGATTTGTATTCTCGTGCACTAATTTCTCCCTTCCTTGCTTCATTCATTCATTTGTTCATTCGTTTTTTTTTTTTTTTGCAGGGAACAAAGTGCTGTAGTTTAATGGCTAACCCAGCAGGCCGATCCAGACTAATACAATAGCCCATTAATGATATGTATTTTTGGCTCATACACGAGGACGCACCGAGTTTCTTATACGGGTTCAGCATTTCTATGTTGCAGTTCCCCCCTGGAGAAGGGAAAGAAGGTACAGGAAGTGCTTAACATATTATTAGCGCAAACAGTAATGTTTATGGGATTACAGTGGTTCTCTGATGATGTATAAAATATCCGATTGCGTCTGTGGCGTAGCTGACTCACTGTTGTGTTTTCCGTCTAATAGGCGGCAATAGTACATGGACCAGAGCGCTGACTCACAGACCAATGCAAATCTAACACTAAATCATTGGTAACAATTAGCGAGGAATAAAGCTTTTTATTTTGAGAATGCTGCTTTTGTTTGGCTGTAGATCATAAATGGTGTGTATGAAGATTCGCAGTGCTGACGTAATACCTGCTGGATGTAGATCAACGTAACAGGCTCTCAAAGATGTTTCATTATTTTCTTCCAAACCCAGTACCTTTCATCTCATGTAAGAACGGAACCCCAACTGGTTCTACCTCCTCATGTTTGAAGAGTATGGAGGACAGAATCCATATTTAAAGGTCCCATGTAACACTGTCTAAGTTTACAGTGCGCCCATAAAGTGTGTGTGTGTGTGTGTGTGTGTGTGTGTGTGTGTGTGTGTGTGTGGAATATCAGATAAAGCAGTTTTTCATGCCTCACTCCTTTTCCAAATGCACCATTTCAGTGTCTATGTAAATGAGCCTCTCCTGAGCCACGCCCCTTTTGAGATCAGGGGATCTTGATGGAGCTGAGCAACAATCCAGGGGAGGGGCTCTTCTTACAGTATATGAGGTCACAATAGGGGGGGAAATCTATTTAGCTTCTTTAAGCCCTGTCTAATAGAAAAATGTAAATAAGGACAAAAATCTGGGAACTTGGACAAGCTTAGACAGCACTACCACTATGGACAGTTTTATTAGATGAAGTGGATATTAAAATGTCCACACACTCCTATTAAAGCTGGCAAGTTTAACAGGGGTGTGTGGAGATTTTAGATCCAGGTCATACATCAGATTTTGTTCTGCAGCGTGTCCTCGTGAACCTTCCCCTGAATTGTGAAATTGGATCACGGCCAAGAAGGCAACCGTGTGGAACTGTGGCGACTTGTTCCTTTTGAAATTGATCGAAACGCCATATAAGGGGGGACAAATTAGCTGGAGTGAAGAGGAGGGCTGCATGTGTTATGCTATGCCCTGGAGAAAGGCACGTTCTGTTTTCCTCAGCGTGCGTTGTTCGGGGAGAGAGAGCGCTAATGAGAAAAGCGCCGCAATAACGCAGAGACGAGATCCCGTGTATTCAGTAGGTTAATGTTAGGTGCCAAAAAAAAAAAAGAAAAAAAAGCTAATAAAATAGCCAAAATAGACTGTTCGACTTCACCGGATTCAGCATTAGTGTAAATGTTATTCTTCCTGGAAGAAGCCTCATTAAAGCATGTAGACCATGCAAGACTGCCAGTGCTTTCCCTCTTAGTGCTCTCTTGGGATTTTCTTGGCGACCATAATTAAATACATCGGATGACATGGCTGGGATTCATAACGGAGGAAATATGTAAATGTAATTTGTGTAGAAATGGATTAGGGTTGTACACGTATACATGCACACACACACACACACACACACACACACCAACATACTGTGTATATGCAATCTATAATGTTTAGAAATTCTGTGTGTCATCTGTGTCTTATTCCATGTTTAAGTCTCCAGTGTCGGTGCTGTGAAAGAGGCATTATTTTTTCTGAAATAGGAAATGCCAAAATGCTTTATGTAAAAGGGTGACTCTTAATAGCTGCTGTAACATAAGTGAGAACAGGAAGCATGTTTTCAGGATGCTCAACATCATACAGTGTACAGTACACCATGTTATACAGTACAAGGCAGTTATGGCCACAGTCTTCTCTCCTTTTTATCTGCTTTCAGGTGTCTTTTATCCTGCCCACACCTGTTACTTGCCCCAGGAGAGTTTAAAGGAGCATCACATGCTTGAAACAATCTTATTTATCCACAATTTTGAAAGGGTGCCAATAATTTTGTCCAGCCCATTTTGGGAGTTTTGTGTGACATTATGTCAAATTAGCTTTTTTTCTTCCATTTTTTAGTCTTGTTCCAATACACACAAAGAGAATAAACATGTGTACAGCAGAACATGTGTTAATGCAATACTTTTCTGTGAGAAATAC
Source organism: Channallabes apus (assembly GCA_030522415.1). NCBI lineage: Eukaryota > Metazoa > Chordata > Actinopteri > Siluriformes > Clariidae > Channallabes > Channallabes apus. Next base: position 26,556,811 of record CM060117.1, read on the forward strand.
TTGATTTTCTGGAAAGATTTAGGGGTGCCAACAATTTTGGCCATGACTATATATAGGCAGAAAAATTTATACTTCACTACTTATATACTTCATTTCTGTAATACTTATACTAAATTTATTGCTCTCTTTTATATATACATATATACAGTACTCAGAGGTGGAAAGAGTAATAAAATTTTGTACTCAAGTATAAGTACTGTTACTTCAGTGAAATTTTACTCAAGTACAAGTAAAGTTACCCTTATAAAAATCTACTCAAGTAAAAGTAACTCATTAAAAAAATGTACTAAGAGTAAAAGTTACCGAGTTACTTTTTTATTTTTATTCTTTTAACAGCGGGGGGGGGGGGGGGGGGGGGTTTATCCTCTAGAAAAAAACAAGAAAAAAATCATTATAAAAAATAGTAATATATGTAGAATTGGTCTTAATAATTTTGTATTTGAAATAGAAAAAGAGTGCATATATTTAACTAAATTTTCTTTTGCGAAAACTTCGTCTTTTCTATAGCATAGCCCACTAGTTAGCTTATATTTTGTGGATATAAAAATAAATCAGGGTAAGAAGGAAGCGCATGAAGCGATGCATCCATCATGCATAGTGTCCACTGTACAAGCCTCAGGAGACAGTGTTATGATCTGGGGTTGCTGCAGTTCTTTAGGTCTACAGTAGACTTAAATAAAAGCGAATAATGGGCAATAAAATTAAGTCAGCTGACGATCTGAATATACTGAATGACCAGGATATCACATCTGTGATGGAGGTTTTCTTCCCTGATGGAACAGGAGAGAGAGAGAGAGAGAGAGAGGTTCTGGGAGCATGAGGAGTCATTTTCACTCATGAACTGGACACCACACTGTGTGCTGTAATCAAAGCTGCAGGTGACTGAATTCACCAGACTCTTGTCCTCAACACCGAGTCCAGGCGCTCTGGATAGAGGGGTTTGTATTTAGCTCTACAGGCTATTAGCTGAAGAACGGACCGAACTGGAGCGAGCCAATTTTGGCAAAAACGTCTGGCCAGGTTTCTGGTCTCAAGTTAAAGTAAATGAATGTAAACATTCAGGGCTTTATGCTGGGGGGCCTTCAGGATTGCTGGAGCATACAGAGAGAGAGAGAGAGAGAGAGAATGAAAAATAAAAGCATACACACACTATTAATGTGATTCAGTACGCTGGTTACAGCAGGGGCTTGTTAGCTAATGGGGGCAGGAGATATTTACTAATAGAGCAGCCAAGAGGTTTAGCATAAGTGTGTGTGTGTGTGTGTGTGTGTGTGTGAGAGAGAGAGAGAGAGAGAGAGAGAGAGAGTGGAAGAGAGGATAAATTGAGGACCTGTGGCGAAAGTAATTATGCTAGCATGGTCTTTATAGCATAAAAACTGTAGCAAACAGATAGCAAGCTAGTCAGATAGATAGATAGATAGATAGATAGATAGATAGAAAGAAAGAACTCTGGTGAAAGTCTAATTAGTATATCTGCCAAATGGCTAATTGTTGCCTCTCGTCTTTGCTGCAGCAGTCACACCCGTTAGCGATGCCCTTTAAAAAGAAAAAACAGATCCATTTTCGATCAAAAGCTGGATCAAAGACTCATTGACCAAACTGTTAATTGACCTCTAATAACCTTTAATAACTTCATCTCGGTCTGTCTGGACTCAGAAACTGTAGCTAGCTCATTAACACTCGTAAAGGCCTTGTGGTTCGACAGAGACTCAGCCGCGGCATAAGGCTCAGTTTTCATAATGACCAGCTTCATGACTCCGTCAGCACACAGGGAGGAGATGAAGGTCCCTGAATACACACAGCGTGGTGCCACTCACCGGAGTGTGAAACACTGTACGAGCTCTACTGGGGTGAAGATTTCTGAACCAAATCCACCACGTTAGCGGTAAAGCTAGTCAAGGTAGAACTGAAGGATCTGGAGTCCTGATCAGGGAGCTCTCAGGGCTGTGTCCCAAATCAACAGTATTATTTTAGACATCTCTGAAAATCTGTAGAAACTTCTTTATGCTTAAAACACAGAATCATACAAACACAGACTGAAATAGAACTGATTTATAATCATCACATACTACAGTAGCAAACATTACATTACATTACCGTCTGGAGGCTGGTGTAATTTGGTGTACTGGTCCCTGTATTTGGTGTATTTTCAGTGTACTGGCGTAGTCTTTAGTGTACTGGTGTTTTTAGTGTACTTGTGTATTTTTGGTGTGTTGGTGTTTCTTGGTGCATGTTTGGTGTAGTGTTGTACTTTAGTGTACTGAGATTTGGTTTACTTGTGTATTTTTGCTGTACTGGATATACTGGTATATTCACTGATGTATTTTTGGTGTACTGGTGGGTGCAGTTTGGTTTATCGGTGTGATTTTGGTGTACTGGTGGGTGCAGTTTGGTTTATCGGTGTGATTTTGGTGTACTGGTGGGTACATTTTGGTTTATTGGTGTGTTTTTGGTGTATTGGTGGGTGCATTTTGGTTTATTGGTGTGTTTTTGGTGTACTGGTGGGTGCATTTTGGTTTATTGGTGTATTTTTGGTGTACTGGTGGGTGCGTTTTGGTTTATTGGTGTGCTTTTGGTGTACTGGTGGGTGCGCTTTGGTTTATTGGTGTGTTTTTGGTGTACTGGTGGGTGCATTTTGGTTTATTGGTGTATTTTGGTGTACTGGTGGGTGCATTTTGGTTTATTGGTGTATTTTGGTGTACTGGTGGGTGCATTTTGGTTTATTGGTGTATTTTGGTGTACTGGTGGGTGCATTTTGGTTTATTGGTGTATTTTGGTGTACTGGTGGGTGCATTTTGGTTTATTGGTGTATTTTGGTGTACTGGTAGGTGCGCTTTGGTTTATTGGTGTATTTGTGTTGTACTGGTGGGTGCATTTTGGTTTATTGGTGTATTTTTGGTATACTGGTGGGTGTGTTTTGGTTTATTGGTGTGATTTTGGTGTACTGCTGGGTGCAGTTTGGTTTATTGGTGTGTTTTGGTGTACTGGTGGGTGCGTTTTGGTTTATTGGTGTGTTTTTGGTGTATTGGTGGGTGCATTTTGGTTTATTGGTGTATTTTGGTGTGCTGGTGGGTGCATTTTGGTTTATTGGTGTGTTTCTGGTGTACTGGTGGGTGCATTTTGGTTTATTGGTGTGTTTTTGGTGTACTGGTGGTTGCATTTTGGTTTATTGGTGTATTTTTGGTGTACTGGTGGGTGCATTTTGGTTTATTGGTGTGTTTTTGGTGTACTGGTGGGTGCATTTTGGTTTATTGGTGTATTTTGGTGTACTGGTGGGTGCATTTTGGTTTATTGGTGTATTTTGGTGTACTGGTAGGTGCATTTTGGTTTATCGGTGTGTTTTTGGTGTACTGGTGGGTGCATTTTGGTTTATTGGTGTATTTTGGTGTACTGGTGGGTGCATTTTGGTTTATTGGTGTATTTTGGTGTACTGGTAGGTGTGCTTTGGTTTATTGGTGTATTTGTGGTGTACTGGTGGGTGCATTTTGGTTTATTGGTGTATTTTTGGTGTACTGGTGGGTGCGTTTTGGTTTATTGGTGTATTTTTGGTGTACTGGTGGGTGTGTTTTGGTTTATTGGTGTGTTTTGGTGTACTGGTGGGTGCGTTTTGGTTTATTGGTGTATTTTGGTGTACTGGTGGGTGCATTTTGGTTTATTGGTGTATTTTGGTGTACTGGTGGGTGCATTTTGGTTTATTGGTGTATTTTGGTGTACTGGTGGGTGCATTTTGGTTTATTGGTGTATTTTGGTGTACTGGTGGGTGCATTTTGGTTTATTGGTGTATTTTGGTGTACTGGTAGGTGCATTTTGGTTTATTGGTGTATTTTGGTGTACTGGTGGGTGCATTTTGGTTTATTGGTGTGATTTTGGTGTACTGCTGGGTGCAGTTTGGTTTATTGGTGTGTTTTGGTGTACTGGTGGGTGCATTTTGGTTTATTGGTGTATTTTGGTGTACTGGTGGGTGCATTTTGGTTTATTGGTGTATTTTGGTGTACTGGTAGGTGCATTTTGGTTTATTGGTGTATTTTGGAGTACTGGTGGGTGCATTTTGGTTTATTGGTGTGTTTTTGGTGTACTGGTGGGTGCATTTTGGTTTATTGGTGTATTTTTGGTGTACTGGTGGGTGCATTTTGGTTTATTGGTGTGTTTTTGGTGTACTGGTGGGTGCATTTTGGTTTATTGGTGTGTTTTTGGTGTACTGGTGGGTGCCTTGTGGTTTATTGGTGTATTTTTGGTGTACTGGTGGGTGCATTTTGGTTTATTTGTGTGTTTTTGGTGTACTGGTGGGTGCCTTTTTGTTTATTGGTGTATTTTGGCGTACTGGTGGGTGCATTTTGGTTTATTGGTGTATTTTGGTGTACTGGTGGGTGCATTTTGGTTTATTGGTGTATTTTGGTGTACTGGTGGGTGCGTTTTGGTTTATTGGTGTATTTTGGTGTACTGGTGGGTGCATTTTGGTTTATTGGTGTATTTTGGTGTAGTGTGTATTGTGGTGTAGTGGTGTATTGTGGTGTAGTGGTGTATTGTGGTGTAGTGTGTATTTTGGTGTAGAGGTGTATTGTGGTGTAGTGTGTATTTTGGTGTAGTGGTGTATTTTGGTGTAGTGGTGTATTGTGGTGTAGTGTGTATTTTGGTGTAGTGGTGTATTTTGGTGTAGTGGTGTATTGTGGTGTAGTGTGTATTTTGGTGTAGTGGTGTATAGTGGTGTAGTGTGTATTGTGGTGTAGTGGTGTATTGTGGTGTAGTGTGTATTTTGGTGTAGTGGTGTATTGTGGTGTAGTGTGTATTGTGGTGTAGTGGTGTATTGTGGTGTATTGTGTATTTTGGTGTAGTGTGTATTTTGGTGTATTGTGGTGTAGTGGTGTATTGTGGTGTAGTGTGTATTGTGGTGTAGTGGTGTATTGTGGTGTAGTGGTGTATTGTGGTGTAGTGTGTATTTTGGTGTAGTGTGTATTTTGGTGTAGTGTGTATTGTGGTGTAGTGTGTATTGTGGTGTAGTGGTGTATTGTGGTGTAGTGTGTATTTTGGTGTAGTGTGTATTGTGGTGTAGTGTGTATTTTGTCATAATGTGTATTTTGGTGTAGTGTGTATTTTGGTGTAGTGTGTATTTTGGTGTAGTGGTGTATTGTGGTGTAGTGGTGGATTTTGGTGTAGTGTGTATTTTGGTGTAGTGGTGTATTGTGGTGTAGTGTGTATTTTGGTGTAGTGGTGTATTTTGGTGTAGTGGTGTATTTTGGTGTATTGTGGTGTAGTGGTGTATTGTGGTGTAGTGTGTATTTTGTCATAATGTGTATTTTGGTGTAGTGTGTATTTTGTCATAATGTGTATTTTGGTGTACTAGTGTGTATCAGTTGGGTGTACTGGTATAAATTTCAACTCTGTGATGACCTAGTGTATAAATGTCAGGGTTTTATAGAAATAATCAATCACTTAGAAACACACAAGCCTGTGGTGAAAATGAAAGTGTATTGATGGCCAATATTGTTTCGTTAATAAAAATTTAACTGGTTGGCAGTAAAACACCCCAGGACATGGTGTTATTGGACAGTAATTGACTTTGAGGTGGAAACAGGAAATTAGTTTCATCGCACCATCTCATTGTTGATCATCGTTCTGTAACCACACAGTATGGAGTGTTTAATTCCTTGTGCAACCATATCATTCAGTTGTGAGTAAACAGCACGACACTGGCCTAATGGAATGGATGAAAGCGTACGTGTGTGTTTTCAAACACGGTCGCGATGTTCTCGAGATGAACAAAACAGCCGAACTGCGGCTGCATAAGAAGCAAAGTGATGGTGGATCGCTGCTTTGAAAAGCAGTTGATGCTTTTACAGAAAGCTAATTTACGACTAAAGAGAGCCACTTGCCAAAGGTAATTATTTTTTTTGTTGTTGTTAAAGGTAATTTTTTTTTTCTTCTCTCAGCGAGATGATAAAAAGCCTGCTTGGCTCGGAGACTAATGATGGACGCAGCACTTGTCTGCGTGAGCACTACGGCCCAAGAATATCATCAAAGGCTGCGGCATGCTTCAATTTCCATTTCTCAACCCTACGTGTTATAGTCATTAGGCAGGAAGATGCCGCTTTAATCAACAGAGGACTTCAAAGGTGTGTGTTCCCGTGACTAATGTTAGCCTTGAGCTTTTTATTGAGCTTTTATGCCATGTGATAACACGGAGAGAGAACATGACAAAGGACACTAGTGTGCTTTTTTCACAAGCTACATAGACCTCCTACTTAGTTCTAGTACCTTTATAATATGTGTGATTATTACTTTCGCTGGACGACTTATTTTTCTCTCTTTTTTATTTTTTTTAAGAAACTAACTATTCAGTATATTAAAAAATAAAACTCTTGGGGACGTGCTGTCACTGAACAGTAATTAATGACAGTGTGATGTGGTGGATCAGAGCTTTCACAGAATGTCTGTTATTTATATGACAGCATGAAGTGTTTTATTCCAGAATGTAAATTACTACCATTACAGCTTCACTCTGACACTGGAGACTCATTCCCTTGAATGCTGTTCAGAGTTTTTCTTTTTTTTTTTTTCCTTAACTTGGTAACATACCGCTACTGTATCCGTACTGCTAAGCTAGCGATCCACCAGTTATGCTAACGATCTGCTTATTAGGCTAATTAACCTACATTTGTTCTCCATCCAAGTCTCGAGCCCGTCACCACATCATATACTGTAGCGCATCGTCACAACGCTCACGTCTTGGAGCTCAAAATCTAGATGCACGTTTTCACTCGATACTAACTGGCCCTGAAGAAATCGTTGACTCATATGAACTATGGGTAAATAACTAGCGTAATGAATAAGCACAGTGTGACCCTTCCGCTGAAACAAACAAGCTTCTCATGATTGTTAAAAATAATTCTGCTTCTGCTGTTTTCAGACCCGGAGCCACGAATCCCGCTGTAGAGAACAATCGTGCAGAAAACCTGCAATGACAAGCACAAAGTTTCAGCATTTCCCTCCCAGTGCAACACTTTCTTACCCATAAACAACCATTTCTCACACATCCTGTGCACACACACACACACACACGCACACAAAACACAACGCCTCGAGTCATCACTCTGTGGGGACGCGTGACATAACTTTTTCACACTCTTCGTCTTCCCCCTCCTCGGTTCCCCTGCTGTGAACAAGTGTGTGTGTGTGTGTGTGTGTGTGTGTGTGGAGGCAGAGCTGCTATCATTCTTTAAACCTCCTCTGAGGCCGAGGAGCAGGACCGAGCCATAGCAGCAACACAGCCAACATGGCACCGTGTCTCTGTAGATTTCACACCACAGTAGAAGTATTAATAGCTACAGGGACGTTTCATCTTCACCAGATCTGGAATCCTGAGCCTCGTCAAACCTGGGAAACATATTTAAGAAAATAAAATTGTGATATGATTTAAAAAAAATAAATAAATACTGAATCTAAAAGGCCACGCCTCTATAACTGGGGTTAAAAAGTGTGAAAGCCACACCCCTCTTGCTCAGAGGCCACACCTCCTTGTGCCCACACGCATGTCACACCTATTTCACTAGGATAGACAGCTATTAGGGCTACACCTCCATGACAGAGACTGACAGGTATAAAAAACACACCTCCTTCTGGGAGGCACAGTGGCCATTCCTACTTTATTTTGTACTTTAAAAATGGACAAATAAGAGTGTAGAATCCAGCCACATTCCTTTATTTGTAAAGGTACAATGGCCACACCTCCTTTTTTGGATTGACATTGTCATTGTAACTCACAGACATGAAGGCCACGCCTCCTACACTAGGACAATCATAAAGACCATGCCTCCTAGAGCAGGACAACCATAAAAGACCACACCTCCTACCCTAGGACAATCATGAAGACCACACCTACTACACTAGGACAATAATGAAGACCACGCCTCCTACGCTAGGACAATAATGAAGACCACACCTCCTACCCTAGGACAATCATGAAGACCACGCCTCCTACACTAGGACAATAATAAAGACCACGCCTCCTAGAGTAGGACAAACATAAAAGACCACACCTCCTACACTTAAACAATTATAAAGACCACACCTCCTACAGTAGATAAGGACAGTCATACAGGCCATGCCTCCTACACTAGGACAATAATAAAGACCACGCCTCCTAAAGCAGGACAACCATAAAAGACCAGACCTCCTACCCTAGGACAATCATGAAGACCACACCTACTACACTACGACAATAATGAAGATCACGCCTCCTACACTAGGACAATAATGAAGACCACACCTCCTAGAGCAGGCCAATCATAAAAGACCCCACCTCCTACCCTAGGACAATCATGAAGACCACACCTACTACACTAGGACAATAATGAAGACCACACCTACTACACTAGGACAATAATAAAGACCACGCCTCCTACCCTAGGACAATCATGAAGACCACACCTACTACACTAGGACAATAATGAAGACCACACCTACTACACTAGGACAATAATAAAGACCACGCCTCCTAGAGTAGGACAACCATAAAAGACCACACCTCCTACCCTAGGACAATCATGAAGACCACACCTACTACACTAGGACAATAATGAAGACCACACCTACTACACTAGGACAATAATGAAGACCACGCCTCCTAGAGTAGGACAACCATAAAAGACCACACCTCCTACACTTAAACAATAATAAAGACCACACCTCCTAGAGCAGGACAACCATAAAAGACCCTCCTGTAACCCACCTACAGTAGGACAATCATGAAGACCATGCCTCCTAGATAAGGACAGTCATACAAGCCACGCCTCTTAGATTAGGACAATCATAAAGACCATGCCTCCTACACTAGGACAATCCTAAAGATCGGATATTTAGCTGATAGTTATAAATATTACACCTCCTTTACCGGGATTGACTGGGACAGGGGACACACCTTTTTCATTAGGATGCGTTTTCATAAACCTCTCTCCTCTCACAGGAGGACACGCCCCCTACACTATTAGTGACAGCCATAAAGACCACGCCTCCTTCACTTCCACTGACAGGTCCACAGGACAGGTCTGCTTCACCGCAACAATTCCTTTTTGACTAATTCTGAACCTGAGATTTATTAGCCGTTTTATTAAAACCTCTAAAGTAAATTGATGTATCACAGTGTGACGTGTCAGCACAGGATACTTTGTCTCCATCGACAGCCAGCTGCCTTCATAACCTTTATTTCAGCCTAGTGTCACTGGGACAGACGGGTGTTATTACACCAGGTGATGAACGAGCTCCTGCTTATGCCATCTCGTCCTTGAGGCCACCAACAGTTCACGACACTCATAACTCTGGTTAAGTGGCCGAGTCTGGAAACTCTTGACTGTTTCATTTCAGGTGCCGAGTTACTGGTTAATTCAGTAATCTGCAGGTTGTCAATAATAATTATTTAGGAGTCCACGTGTAATTGATTGATATTCCTTCTCTGAAAGGCAAATTTATTCGTGGAAGTAATCGAAGGAGAGTCGCTGTAGGCGCTCGTGACGAGCCGAGGGGGAGTCGTGGATGTGTTGTGAGCCAGAGGTTCAGATAAAAGCAGAAAGCAGAAGCCTGTGGGTCCATCGCGCCTTCGCTTTCTCCCGTCTCCAGGCCTGCAGACCAATCCTCAGCTTGGACAAGGAAACCCCAGGTGGGAAGGGAATATAAATTCCTCTGTAGCGTATAGTAAGCAGCTCTACAGACAGTTTTTTTGCCCGAGGCTTTGCCGCAGGGTCGCGGCGGTGTCCAAATACCCAGAATACTGGTGGCTCACAGCTCTTGTTTTGTGGAGCAATGATTATTAAAGATCAATTCACTACTGCAAGATCTATGGTCGCAGAGGAAGCTAGTGCTCCCTGCAAAGCTTTCCAGAAACGTTATAAAGAGAGACAGCTAGGGGGGGATCAGATATGATGGTGCAGACAGAAAGGATTGTCTAGTCAGTATCAGAGTACAGCATGTCCCAGAAACTTCATGGACGTCCAAGATAAGTTTCAAGGATTTACACATATATTAATCCAAATATTACACATCACTGTATGCAACAACATATTCCGCAGATTTCTTTGTCCATTCTTGTCTCGTTTTCCCTCAGATGGAGACACTATGGTGGGGTTTCAGGGAAGACGACATTACGGTTCTCATTTCTCTTTTCTCCGTATTGTCTCAGTTTGGTGTCACAGCACTATTAAAAAAAAAGGCTTCGCAATTACATCCAGTCGTCTCTGGCATGTCACGTGACTTGGCTGAAATGAAGTTTATGGCTTACTGGCCTGGTTTATCTTTCATTTGCAAAGGATTTGAAAACGTGTGCTAATCATGACGCTTTTGTTTGTCCGGAAGCTCTGATACGGATCCGATGAACCGAGACATGGATTGAGCTAAAACACAGCCTGGAGATTGGATTGTTTTTAATCAAATCTACTGGCATGGCACATATGTTACACGTGATGGTGGAGAGTTATACTGAGTTTTGATTTCGGGTTGTTTTACTACAGGGCAAGAAATGATAAGGAAGATATTGCTGAAGGTATAAGACAAAAAAAAAATTATCTAGTGTGGGGGAAAAAACATTCCATATCATATTGCAATAAGCGGAAAAAGTTTATGCTTAGAATAAAGAGAATTAAAATATTGTTAATAATAAACGTTCGCGAATTTCACCTTTTTTTTCTTTTTGCACCAATTGTTAAAATTTACCAAAAAAAATTTGGTGTTAAAATTGTTTTTCTCATTTCATATTTCACGTGAACAATTCTCAACAAATTAATTATATAAGACAAATTAATGAAGCGCAAAAATTGTAAAGCGGCGCGGTGGTGTAGTGGTTAGCACTGTCGTCTTGCACCTCCAGGATCTGGGTTCGATTCCCCGGCTCGATTCCCGTCTCTGTGTGCATGGAGTTTGCATGTTCTCCCCGTGCTTGGTGGGTTTCCTCCGGGTACTCCGGTTTCCTCCCACAGTCCAAAGACATGCAGGTTAGGCTAATTGGCGTTCCTAAATTGCCCGTAGTGTGAGTGTGTGTATGTGTGTGTGCCCTGCGATGGATTGGCACCCTGTCCAGGGTGTACCCCGCCTAGTGCCCAAAGTCTCCTGGGATAGGCTCCAGGTCCCCCGTGACCCTGAACACGGGATTAAGCGGTATACAAGATGAATGAATGAAAAATTGTAAAGGCTGTCGAAGATCCTGCTCTTGTCTGTGTGTGCTTATTCAAAAACTAAGCCGGTAAATTACAATGTCCAACCCTGTATATCACCAGCGCCCTCTGGTGGTGCACAAGTTAATAGATAAATAAGCTACAGAAAAACATTTTGAAAAACAAACATTATCCATGAATACCTTTTAAATCTGACAAATTCTTTCAATTCTTTAACACAAATTAACCGATTAATAATTATTCATTAACATCTCATACTGAATATTTAACAAGGACTAACAGAGAGTTCCCTAATGTGCACATCCTTAATATTTCTGGATGTTCACTGCCATCATTTTTTTATTTCTATGCCATCGCCAAAGACTGCTTCAGGAATTAACATTTGGCTTTTGATGTTCAGTTTTGATGAAGGAAATGTTCGAGTTAAGTATTTTGCCGTGAGAGAACGTTACGAATCTGACGGCTCCTTCTTGCTGACAGATTAAATCTGACCGCGTCAGCATGAAAGCTAAACATTTAACACGACTACGACTTAAAGTCTGACCAGGACCATGAGCAGGACTGTGTGAGAATGGCAGCATGGACACAGATCCCAGTGTTAGAGAAGAAAATCTTAAAGTCGTTTCAGTGCCTCGATTCGGTGAACCTGGTTCGTTCAGGTTAATAGTGCGTTCAGATGTGCAGGCTGATCTGATCACAGAGCTTTCTAAAACAATTAATCTATGCAATGTGTTGTTTTTATAATATGCTTGTTTGTCTGTGTTTTGTGGAATAGTTTTCACACGTAGCTCAACACACACTGCTGGTGCTCCAGCTGTGACACAACCAGCCTGAATGGGATCCATTAAACACACTGACTGAACTGATTCTCTGAGTGAGTCGAACACGCAGTACATCTAGTGTACATCTGACTCACTGAACGGTAAAGCTGTACGTCTTGTTTTGTCTTAAAGATTGACTGACTCGATCACAGACCCGCTGAATGTGACAGGAGCGAATATGGGTTCTGATTGACAGACAGAGTAACTCAGTAATTGATTTGCAGAATGAAAGAGAAATGAATCTCAGTCATACCTGAAAGATTCAATGATTCAATTACTGACTCACATAATGAGAGATTAATGAATCTTAATCATGATTCCATGATTCTTTCATTGTACGAAAGCTGACAAGAGAATGAAATAGCAATGAATCAAAGTCCTGACCGAGAGATTCACTGACTCCCAAACTGACTCACTCAGTGAAAGAGGAACGAATCTCAGTCATGACCAAAAGAGTAACTGACTAATGGAATGAAGAACAAATCTCAATATTGACCAAAAGATTCACTGACTCACTAACTGACTTGCAGAATGAGAGAGGAACAAATCTTAATATTGATTCACTGATTCATACATACTCTAGATTCACTGATTCACCGACTATACTGACTCATTGTATAAAAGGAATGAATCTCAGTCATGACAGAAGCGTTCGAGGACTCACGAACTGATTTGTGGAATAAAAAGAGAAAAAAATCTTAGTCTTAATTAAGAGATAACAACTCTCAGGTTTGACCAAAAGATTCACTGCCTCAATATTTGACTTGCAGAATGAAGAAAGGAACTAACCGTAGTCATGATGAAAAGACTTACCGACTTGCTTTTTAACTCACAGAATGAAAGAGGAAGGAGACTCAGTCATGACTCACTAATTCATACATACTCTACATTCCCTGACTACTCTGACTCACTGCATGAAAGATTCACAGCCTTACAAACTGACTCGGGGAATCAAAGAGGAACAAATCTCAGTGGTGACCCAAATGATTCACTGACTCATTTAATGAGAATCTCAGTCTCAAACAATAGATAAGCGTGTAACATAAATCTAGGCCATTTATATGGATACACCTTAATAAAATGGGAATATGTGGTGATATTAACTTCCTGTTTGTGGCACGTTAGTATATGCGAGGGGGAAACTCTTCAAGATGGGTGGTGACCATGGTGGCCATTTTGAAGTCTGCCATTTTGGATCCAACTTTAGTTTTTTCAATAGGAAGAGGGTCATGTGACACATCAAACTCATTGGGAATTTCACAAGAAAAACAATGGTGTGCTTGGTTTTAACATAACTTTATTCTTTCATGAGTTATGTGTTATGTGTTTCATTGTGTTGATGTCTGGTGAACGCAGTAACCGGGTCATTGCAGCAGATTTCAATGCAAGACACCCTACGAGACCACCCATCTCCCATGCTACAGTTAACTAACAATAACTAATAATAATAATAATAAGTTAATAATACGTTAATAATAATAATTAATAATAAGTTACAATAACTCATGAAAGAATAAAGTTACGTTAAAACCAAGCACACCATTGTTTTTCTTGTGAAATTCCCAATGAGTTTGATGGGTCACATGACCCTCTTCCTATTGAAAAAACTAAAGTTGGATCCAAAATGGCCGACTTCAAAATGGCCACCATGGTCACCACACATCTTGAAGAGTTTTCCCCCTCACATATACTAATGTGCCACAAACAGGAAGTTAATATCACCAACCATTCCCATTTTATTAAGGTGTATCTATATAAATGACCCACCCTGTACTTTAACTTCAATATTTACTGGAAGTCTGATGCGCTGGATTTCAAGCTACGATTAACGTCAATGTGAAGGAAAGGCAAGAATCTAAAGTGACTGATACGGGTTCCTGCACTTCACTGACTCGTTCAAAAAGACAAAATCAATTGCAAATGACTCATATCTAATCAGTATGAATGAATTGGATGAAACGAAGAGATCAGTACTGTATGTTCTGTATCTGTCCTGTTGCGGCCCGTGTGATCTCTTTCCTCCCGTTCAAGAGGAGTTCTGATCATGAATCCTAATCCTCATTACCAGAAACTAAGTATCCGCACTCATCCAAAACCAGCCCTCGATGAAGAGATTTGACTCGGTGGACTACTACTCTGGGTGCGTATTTATGTTAAACTGTGATAGCTTTGTAGTTAAAATTTAAAGTACTGCAAGTACCTACTTGTTAAGTCCTGGCAGTGTGTTATTAACAGACAGTTATGAGCTGTAAGCGAGCCCTCTGCGCGGCTGTGCGATTTTTTTCCCCCCGCGTCACCAAATGCTAATTTGCGCTTCCCCTCCTTACATTTGCTTAGTTAAACACAGGCCTCGGACTCGTCTTAATGGCTTTTTAAGTCAGTTACGTTCATGTGGAGATTTTTAGCCTCCTCCAGGGAGGGATAGGATCTGAACAAAGCGGCGCTGCAGATGGTGCGCTTCGCTTCTCGCTGCTTTCGTTCTCTGTCATGGCTGTGGAGCTTTAATAAGATGTGGTACGGTTAAGACCATCACGCTGTGCTGTTTGAGGTAGAAATCCCTCTTAGCGCTGACCTCAGTAAATGGTTCGTGATTGCGTCTTCTAATAGGCAGCTAGCATTGCACGCTCGATCTCGAGGACTTAAGTGGCTGCCAAATGTGGCATGTCTGGCACTACGTTAACGCTAACGAGCGACGCGGAGCTGCGATTTGATTAATGAGGACATTAAAATTGAGTTTGTCTCCACTCTATGCAGATTAGGTAGAATCACAAAAGAGGGACAAAACCAAACTCACAGTACGATTGAACAATCAAATTAAACATCTATCAAATAAAACAATACATTGTTGCCCAGATTAGTATATTATGTGTGTATAACTTATTTGAAATGTTAGAAAGTTATTTATTTAAAGCCAAAAAAGTTGCAGAGACAACCTCCAAGACATGAGCAACTTAGCGTTGAACGTACTGTAAATGGTGGGTTAAATTGCACAGATTTGGCAACTCATTTCCTGAGATAATTTACCTAACCGGACGACCTTGGGTATGCATGTTCAGCCAGATGTTTGCAAGAAAAGTGATGGTCTCAATTTCATGTAGGATTTAATTTACTGGAGAACTAGAACTATTTTTTTCTCTCTCTTTCTCGAAAATAAAATCCCTAGGTAATAATTTTTGTAGCAAGTAATTATCTCCTTTCAGAGTCATTTGCATAATTATGAAACGATTCAGCAGCTTAAAAGGTGCTCGTTCAAGTGTCAGATTTAGGTAATTTTTGGTTATAACCAAAGGTTAAAATGAATTAATTTAAAACTAATCAAATCATTAAATTGTTTTTTTTTTTTGAGAGAGAGAGAGAGAAAAGTTTTCAACATATTCCATTTACTGGATGCCAAAGTTGTTGCAAAGTGTTGAGAGTTAGAACTGGCTGGAGCTGAGTGAATTTTTTTTTAAATATATATATATATATTTTTTTTTTTCTTTTTTTCTGCTATTTTATATTATAATATAAAAAGATAACGTTTTTTAAAAAAAAAGGATTGTGTTGCAGTCTTGTAATCACTTCTTCAACCAAGTATGAAGAAAATTCACAGTGAAACATCTCCAGGATCTGAGTAATAATAACCACAGTGTTGGGACGATGCAGGTTTATTGCAGTGTGACTCAGAGTTTAATTCTGTACTGTGTCTGGTTTAACTGAGAGAATAATAAAGAAGTGGGAAGTTGGGAAGTGGGGTTTATATATATATATATATATATATATACACACACACACACACACACACCAGCAGTTTGGACGCCATTACTAATTCCATAGTTTTTCCTGATTTTTATTTCTTTCTACGCTGTAAAACAACACTGAAGGCAACCAAAATGTGCAATAATCTCCTTTGAACACTTGATATTGAGATGTATATCTGCTACTTCTAAAGCTTCATAACGGCTCTAATCTGAGGTGCTGGTTGTCTGGGAAGGTCTTCATGAGGGACAGTTTCATCATGGAGCTTCATGGCTTTTACAAATGCACTTGACATAATACTGTTCGTGTAAGAACTGTTCCAGAACAGCTGACCTTCATGTCTTAAAATACAGTAACAACTGACTGTTGTTGTTGTTGTTGTTGTTGTTGTTACTTAATTATGTAATGCCATAAGTGTAATTTCATATATATAATGTATCTGTACATTGACAGACCAAATGCGAGTATAAAGTGGAAATGTGGAAATGTTCTCAAAAATTGGACAGAGGACTGAGAACACAACAGTCTCTCTCTCTCTCTCTCTCTCTCTCTCTCTCTCTCTCTCTCTCTCTCTCTCTCTCTCGCCCCTCATGTACTGTAGGATGGTAGACTATGGTAGACAATATCACCTCAACTAAACATTGTTTTGTACAGTACATTCCTGAGACACAGGATAAGATTTGGAGGTTTTGCTAGTACCCCACACACAGCATCATGAAAATATCACAGCTATGAATTACAAGCAGTACAGTCGGTAAGCGGTGTAATCCCTTTTACAGTATAATCAGCCTGCCAAGTCATCAACATAAAGAGGCTCTTCTGAAAAGCAAATTGGACAGCTAGAAGTTGTGAGATTCTTTTTTTTTTTTTTTCTGAGTGAGAATAATTTGCCACAGCTTCCATTAATTTCAATTAAACTAAACGCTCTATTCTGCTCCAGCAGCTTGATTTGGCATTGTTATCATTTCAGAAATGGTTGTGCAGCATGAAAGGAAAACTTTTGGTAATCATGTGAGCGTTCAGATTATAGATGAGATCTTTTTTTTTTTTTTTTTTTTTTTCCGGATTGAGACGGAAACATTTCAACCCCTTTTATCTTATTCGATTAGAGCCTATTATAAAATATTGTATGAATTTATATTTTGTTCTCATTTCTATTTTTAAGTAATAGATCCTGATTACTGACAATATCCTTCCATCCTTCTCAGATGTTTTATTTTTAAGGTGTACTGTAAATATATGGCTTACCAAATTTACGACTAGTCAATATTCCGGTACAGAACACGTTTCATCCTCCAGTATCCAAGGTCACGTTGACCCAACTTAAATCTAACTGTTTTCTTGACACATTCTAAATGAACTTCAGTATCAAGTCAGCGCTCAGATAGCCTACTCGGTGTCACGTGCTAAGCTGTGGCGTTTTGCAGGGATTGATCTGGAGGTTCAGCAGATGCTGGCTGAATGTTAATGAGTTTCCGAGCCTCCCTGACGGCCTTCTGAGTCATCTGGATTGTGAAGCTGCACCGCTCCAGCCCCATTGAGGCAGCGCAGTGCAGCCACTGCTGAGCGCTAGCTGTGCTCGGCATGCTAATGGAGTGTTTTGTGACTAGCGCTGATGGTGTGGGAGAGAATGTCACTGATTTTGTGAATGGGGCTTTGCGAGGCTGCAGCTGGGAACGGGTGCTGATGATTCTGTCAGCGTCACCGGCAATTCAGGCTTTAAGATAAACGTCCCTTGTGCATGAATTACAGCTTGTTGAAAGGGTAGGAAAAAATGGAGGAGGGGAGGAAGTGAGGCAAGCTGTGAATGACATTCAGAAATATTGTAGGCCGAGACGGCACACTGAGGGAACGGTGCGGTGCCGGTATGAAAGTTTAATGTAAGTATTAAGAGGCTCTGACTGGTTGAAGAACACTGCACGTAGTAAAGACGATTACATTTTTTTTAAAGCTTCAGATTAAATGTTTTCAGATCCGCTACCATCAAAATTTGGTAGCGCAAATTTCATTATTCCTGTACTTGCCGAATGTTCTAGAATACCCTTTTAAGAAAGATTTGTTGGTTTCTCCACCAGGTGGCGCCCTCCTGGCCTGTAGACTCACTCAAGAAGGGATCATGTTCTAAAACGGAACAACCATGAAAAGCTTAGGGGCCAGCCATGCTCGTCACTTGTCGGACTCCTGCATGCCCGTGGCAGGTCCCCAGGAGCCGATATGCCCCTTGACCCCAGACCCCCATGGGACATTCCTCCTGAGTCCTGCCATCGGCCATTATGGCACTCTGGATCCCCACATGCACCACTTCCCTCCAACAAGTCCCATCACTTTGCAGTCCGACTGCCTGCTGCCGCTCAACAACCAGCTGACCACCAGCAACACCTTCCCTCACTTCCAGTTCCCATCCCAGGTCAATCAGACCGACTACACTCAGGTAGGAATTTGAAGAAATTGGGTGTTTCATTTTCATAACTAAAATGCTTCTTCTGTAAATATACATCAGGTCTGCACAAGAATCTTATGGTAGTTTTTGTACAAGTATGTTTTGCCCACTTCTATTCCATGTCCACATCCCAGGTGTCCCATGAACCTTTCTGTGCAACCTTAATTATACCCCTAGTACACCTTTTGTGTTTAGTTGTATTTCTATATGTTTGATTAGTTCATCCTGAATAATGTATTCATATTTGGTTTAATCACTTGAATATAATATTGAATATTTTCTTTATTTTGTACTTAATTCTTCTACAGCACATACACAATAATGTAGCCATTCCTAGCCCAGTCCTTGGGAATTACACATTGTGATTTATTTCCTTCTCCAACTACATTTGACCAGGTTAATTTGCAGTTTATTACCTGGCCCAGAGGCAGAAATAGAACAGAAATGTGGCCTCGCAGTTCCCCAAAGACTGGGTTAAGATCATCTGATATAGTGTGGATTGCTGGATCGAGCAGGTCTAAAATTTTCCTCTTCGTTGCAGCAGGGTTGCATGTCTCAGTCAGCCTCTCGCACTGGCACCCTCACCACCTCTGCATCTATGGGAATGGGCTTAGGTCTAGGACTCGCGGTTCCGCCAATGATCAGCAGCGGAACGGCGACCATCTCCTCAGCTGCAGCAGCCAAGATGAACCGCATCCCAACTGGCCTGCTGGACCAGCTAGAGCACCATGTTCCACTGCAGCGTGATGGCTTTAGCACGCTTCAGTTCCACAGACGAAGTCGTGGCTCCAAGCAGCGCAGCGAGAGCCCTGGTCGCATCCGCAATCTGGTGCACTCTGTCCAAAAACTGTTCTCCAAGACGCAGTCTGTGGAGGGCTCATGTGGCAAGGGGACAGTTCAGGGAGCCGATAGCACCAAGGCCACACGCCGGTCCAAGAGTAAAGACCGAGCCAAAACCGAAGGTGCAAAGAGGCGGAGCCGCCCCAACCTTTCCGGGTTCTGGAGCTCAGATGACGCTCTGGAGGATGAAGCAAAGACACAGGAGGCAGCTGGTCCACTGGCTGTAGCTTATCGTAACC
The DNA here is from genome assembly GCA_030522415.1 of Channallabes apus. Lineage (NCBI taxonomy): Eukaryota > Metazoa > Chordata > Actinopteri > Siluriformes > Clariidae > Channallabes > Channallabes apus. The sequence goes on from CM060117.1 coordinate 26,576,045, forward strand.
CATTGAGCATGATGACACTGGGCAGGGCAGTGTCAGACAGCCAGGCACCTCCCAGAACCCCTTTACAGGGCTACAATACTATTGCAGCTCACCGTTCTCTCAAGCCCTCTAAGAGCAGTGGCGAGCTGAAAACCCAGACACTGTCCTCAACTGGTGGAGCAGCAGGGGATTGCGCACTGGCAAAAAGAGGCTCATGGTCAACCCTTACTCTAAGCCAGGCTCGACAGGTGCTGCAGAAAGGCACAGCCACAGTGAACCGGACACTGCTGAAGTCCAAGTCCTACCACCAAGAGCTGGCCACCAACTTCTTACAGGTAAAACAGGATTCGGGTGGGAAATTCTTAACATGTGTTTTGAATTGGTGGCAAAAACAAGCTGAAGGAGCATTGCAGCAATGACAAAACTAAGCTTATAATAGGAAGGATGATGTATCAATGAAGAGGAGATGTAAACAGGTGATGTGTAAGGTGATGTAGACAGGTCTTGTACAAAAAGGTTTATTAACTTTTCAGAACTTTGCCAAACATCATGGTACTTTGTGTAGTAAAATGTTGAACTGAATGTAGGTTTTGAAGGAAATCATTTGGAAAATGTCCAGATCTGAAGCGCAGTCAGTAATCAAATTTCATACAGAGATAATGGTTCACCCACAGACTTAAATGCCATTTAGGTGCACTCAAACCTGCAAGAATTCATTGAACATTAAACATTTGCTACTTTAATCAGAAGCCCTTTGAGGACTAGAGCAATACTGAAGTGAGCGGATTGGATGTTACTTTGTGCTGGAATAATTCCAGGTTCCTGTTGGGGAGTGGAGTGCTACGCTAGGTAAAGCAGCGGGAGCAGGAGGAGATATCCCATGCAGGAGAATGCGCAGTGGCAGCTACGTCAAAGCCATGGGTGACCCAGAGGACAGCGACCAGTCTGACAGCCCTCCTTCACCAAAACCGTCACCAAAAACAGCCGCTCGACGCCAGAGCTACCTAAAGGCCACACAACAGTCACTCAGCGAACAACAGCCGCCTCTGCCACCTCGGAAGTGAGTTAGACGTGCATGCTTACTTTCGTTTTTAAAAAGCAAAATGGTGTTTGCAGGGTACAGAGGTGTTAGTTTATAGGAATTAAGAACGTCATGGAAAGGAGTCTTTTCTGTCCAACTAAACAACCAGAAAACTTTTTTTGTGTTTTTGTTTCTTTCTTTTGGTTTCTGAGCTCCAGAAATGATAAGTTCATGTTTATAAACTCAACATGTCTACAAAGCTACTGACTCTTACACTAGACAACCTTTTTAAACGTGCAAAGCGACATTCTGCTAGTTAGACATCCTGTATGCTAACATCACTACTGGCAAGAACCAGATGCTACCAGCAGATGGCACTATCTTAGTGTGAAAGTGTCGGGACGCTTTCTTCTTTGACAGTTCTGTTTTGACACTGTTCTTTTATTTTTTATTTGGAGCCACCTACTACTAAGAGGTTTCAAACCATCTCCCTTTACGATTTGTTGGATATTTGAAAAAAGTACAAAATTTCCAATCTACAATATTATAAAATATTAAGGGCTTAGAATTATTCATTTGGTTTCCCCACTTCACTGAACATCACCTAACAGTACAGTGGTATAAAAATGACACTGAGTCATCCCTACACTGTATCCTCTTATACTTTCATGCTGTTAACTGATAACGCGAGTCTATGGGTTTTTTTTTTTTAGCCACCCTGAATACATGAATACACCATAACAGAGTCTGAAACTGAAAAACTGCCATAACTGAAAAATGGATAGGAAGCGTGAAGAAGAAACCAGCATGAAACCAGCATGGCGGAATTTATCTTTGAGTCAAAATCTCAGAGAGAATTTCTCAGAGAGAATTTACATAGAGCCCTGCAATCCTTCAATCCTCTCTGAAATGTGATTTCTGGATATTATAGTGCATCAAATATTAAAATATACATATTGTCTATTCACTCTACTGCGCTGGTCCTCCACGGCCAGTCTTCTCTAAAGCCAGGTTTGCTCTCATTTTATTTATAAAAAGTTACATAGAGAATGTTTTTGGACATTTAACTGGCATTTATATTCAGCCCCAGATACAGTAGGTCAATCTTTTGGGTAAAAATTCTACCAGTCCTCTTGCTTGTTTAAGCAAAAGCAGTCTTTAATCCATTTGGAGCAGGTTGAAAGTATAGTGCTAGAATCAAAGCTCTAAACCAATCTCTATGAACATGGAAGTGTTTTTGTTTTTTTATAATGCTCCACCTCCAATGCCATCCCCACCCAACTTGCTGACAGATATCGCTCATGCCTATTTATGCGGGAGCACTACGGGGTGGTGTGGGCACCTCTGCAGAACGCCTACTCCATGCAGCACCTAGCAAGGTCAGTGGCACAGCACCACCTGAGCAACGCCATAGATCCTCCCTGACTACATCTAACCACTCTAGAGACCATGGCTTTTTCCTGACTCCCCACAATAATCACTTGCCTCATCATCGACCTATTCTTTTCCTTCAGCCACCATACATGGACTGAAATAGAACAAGATGGCTGCACTAGTATGTGGTCACCAATCAGTGTTTGGATTTTTGTGAAGGAGCTCACAATTTAGGCAAAATTTTGTCATAACATTTACACGGAGAAAAAGGAGATTATCAGAATGACGTTGGTCAGTGTTAGCAACCATAGTCCAGGAAAACCCACTGTTCTCCACTAGACCCCCAATTCAGTCAACCTGAACATGTAGAACTTTGAGGTTTACTACATGTGACACCGTGATCCCAATAAAATCTTGGATAATTTTTATTGTTATCTTCTAACTGGTTAACAGCTCTAGATATCTTCCATATCCAAAATGGTTGTCTGATCAAGATATGCTACTCAAAATCTTAATGTGAAACTTACTTAGGTTGAACATTTCACAAAGTTGCATCACCATCTTCAGCAGAAATGGTGACATGACTGAAAAATACTCTTCCAGTGAGAATGTAAATGTTCTGTTGAGAGAAGGAAGGGACTCTTCCCAATAAGAATTGGAGAGTTCACGGAAATCCAAGTTCTTCTCCAAATGCTTCCAGATTACCAACATCGGTTATGTGATCAATTAACTGAAGAAGATGAAACATCTTCATGTTGAACGTTCAACCTATGTAAGTTTCATATTAAGATTAGAGATGCTAGAGGAGCCAGTTCTTACTGTTCTTATTTAATCTGTGCAATTTAATCAATTGGCAAAATTGTTCTTGTTGTGTGAGATTATTGCTTCTTCTTCTTAATGGGCAGATTGTGTACCACAAGAAGATTGGTGGAAAAATGTAAAAGATTATTGCTTTGTATGAGGCATGGCATTTAAATAATTAACAACACAAGTTGCACAGCATTTTAAGGTTTCTTAAATACTTTAAATTGAGGCACCTATAATTTTCCTGAACAATCACAGGCAAACAGTTTGGTGAACATAGGGAAAAAATTATCTGCTACAATTACAGTACAATTATCTGCTTAAATTGACTGAAAAAAATATAATATTGGCCTTGACATTAGAAAACAAAAGAGGCATTGAAACAACCAGATGAACAAGTATGGTCGGACCAGTGTTGGTAACCACTGACTACTCTATGATCACTTGTAAGTCACAACAATAAGTGTTTTACTTTAAATGTGTACAACTTGCTAACCATGAGATATCCTGAGACCTTCATTTCCAACTCAGAACAGACACAGTTTGGTCCACTCACTACCAGACTTTACTTCTCAAACACAGCTTTTAACCCCTCACTCGGCGCACAGGGCAGAGGAACCATCGCAAGTGACCAAGAATGGACTAATGCTAGAACCTTGAACCCTGTAGAGAATACTTGGTCAGACAGGTAGCGAAGATCTCCTCTGTGCTGCAGCTCTTACTCATTTGTGCATGTCTGTCAGAGTAAAAGCCCAATCAGGAATCGCTGCCTGTCGTCCACCATTCTGGGAGTCGGGTATATTTCAGCAATTCCTGATCAAGGCTTTAAAATTATCCAGTTAAACCTTTCTGACAATTTTTCCCCCCTCTGTTCCTGCCTGATAAAGCTGGACAAAATCTCTTTGTACAATTCTCACTGCCCTTCTTCTTGTCTCTTCATCTACAGTATCATCATCATCCTACTTCCTCTTCTCCCCCCTGCCCACTTTCACTCTTTCACCCTATCAATCTCCCTTATCCCTTCATGTCCCGCATTGTCCTTTCTTTGTCGTCCTTCCTCTTTTTCATCTCTGCTTGCCCCTATTCCTTCTTATTTCCTGTCTCAATTTCTTCTGTCTCAGCTGCTTGCCGTCTCTGCGAGAACTCACCACCAACCGCAGCCTAGATAACCTGGACTGCCTGGTGGGACAGAGTGAGTCTCAGCACTGGGACAGAGAAAGAAACTTCGGCTCGTCCTCACTCGGACGGGGTTCTGGTATTAGCCAGGTCAGATCTTTTACAATTTCTCCTTTCCAAGCTTTATTTTCACACACTTTGTCTCCTTGCCTGCTTGACTTCTCCGTCTTTTCTTGGTTATGATGTTCCAGTCACATTTAGGCTTATTTAACTTTCCTAAGCTGCTATACTTAACATATCCATGAATAAATATGAAGGCAGCGTGGCTTCAAGGTTGCAAGGGTCAAAATGTCCAGAATATATTTTTATAACAGGTCTTCAAGAACATACACAGTATTAACAACTATATCTCCTTCGAATCAACAAAACGAAGGGCTCATACCTGTAGGTCATGTTATCCCAGACTTCCGAGCCTTTTGCAGAGCAAAGAAGTGGTTGGTGATGACATTTTGGAAAGCTTTGATTTGCTTTATCTCCTCTGCATTTAGACTGTCTTTAAACCTTTGTACTTTGAGTGTGAAAAAGACTTTGTGTTAACAAGGAAGCAGACATACAAATACTTAGTCCACCATCTTTGTTAGAGATTTAAATAGGGTAGGTTTGCATCACACGTCAACCAACCGAAGTATCTTATTTTGAAGAATGAAAGTCGTAACTCATGCCCTTGCCTTTAATGCCTGTGGTCCTTCTGTGTCTTTAGTTGGAAGTTGAGGTGCAGGTGAAATATGATATTGTGGTTAATTCCAAATCTTACCAGGAACATAAGGATGATAAAAATAAGGATAGTTTGTCGCTAATGGTTGTCTCTAAATAAACACAGCCATAAGAATAAGCCCTTTTTAGAGCTATAGTGGCTTCACATCTTTTATGTGGTTTGATCATTAGGTGGTTAGTTTACTCTATTCAACTGGAACATCCTGATTTGTCTACAATAGACAGAAAGATGGCGGCTTTCGAATTTTGTATTCATCCCTGTGTTTACCTTTAGTAACGTCCCTGAGCACATAGAACAAGCAGCGTTCCCATCTTCTCTCAGTGCTGTGGGACATATCGCCTGCTGGTCGGACAAAGAGAAACGTCTCTCGCTTTTCCCACATCAAAAATAGGTTGAATCATTTCTGCGTAGCAGCTGCTGTACCCGTTTTCCCAGCAGGCTGTGCGGCTGAGTGAATAGCACAGTTGCCTTTTGTGCTCAGGTAGAGACAGGAACGAGTGAAGACGAGTTCGATTCACTGACGAGCAGCGCTCTGAATTGGCCTTAATTAGATTACATTTCCGTCTTCACCTTCTTTCACGGATATGTAGGTTCTCCGCGTGGTTTTTGCAATGACGAGCTTGTGACTGAACCGTAATGTTTTGTGACCTCTTTAAGGTTTCAGTCTTTTTTTTTTGTTTGTTCCTTTTTTTTTGTGCTTGTCAAAGACACAGCTGTATGACCGCACTTTGTAGGCTTCATCAGTCCATTACAAATTTATTTATTCTTTCTATACCTCTGCAATGCACCAACAAATTTTAGTACAAATTTTTATTCATCAAAGACTGACATGGTGTACCTTTTATTCATTTTAGTAATTACACATAAGTCGTTAGGTTTATTGTTTAAGGTTTAGTGTTCAAGTCAAACCAGGACTTGTGATGAAATTTCTCTTGAATGAAGGCGTAAAAGCGATTGACATTTACAAAAGACTTAGGCCGTACGTCCTTGAATCACAAATCTTGCTCCAAGCCGTTTCCACTGGTTTTCTCATTGAAGGAGTTCCTGGGAGGCCAGCATTTCAGGCGGTGAAGCAAGCAGTCCGATCATGTCTCAGAAAAATTTCTACCTTGATGGTGTCCAAGCACTAGTGAAACACTGAGATAAGTACATTAGTGTAACAGGGGATTATAAGGAGAAATAAAGGGAGTTTTTACTCTCAGAACTTCATATTATGTTATTCTTTACAATTAAAAGTTTCGATTTGACTTGAACGCCCATTGCCCATTAAGAGCTGACGCTGTTAATGTCATAAATGTTAAAGCATCTCCTCAGTGAAAACTTCACCAAATCAGCACTTTAACAATTACTCACATCCATTAAAGATCCGCTGTACACGTCCCTGTGATTGAGCTGTTGCTATAGAAACAGTAAAATATTAGATAGTATGTGTTAATATATAGTTAAAGCTGTGATTTGCAGCTGTACCCTTGTTAAAGCGTGTTATAAGACATTAATCAACACTGTGGTATAATAATTAAGTGCATATTTTAAATGAGTCAACATGTTATATGGTACAAAGCTAAATGGAAGTACTTCAAGTACCTTATGTAAATAAAAGACAAGATAGGAAGATATATTCTTGTATATACTGTACAGTAAGACATTTTATATCACGCAAAAAAAAAGGAGTCAGTTTACTTCAGTATCAAAACGTTTTTTTTTACAGAATGAGACAATTCCTCTACCTCAAATTCCCCTCAGGTTGTTCATCTCATCCCGCTATTATCCTTCCAGATGGATCAGAGCTGTCTGTGCTCGTCGGGTTACGGCCACATGGAGTCGCAGGCGGTGGAGGCGCTGGATCTGCCGGCGCCGACCTGCTTCCGCTCGCGCAGTCACAGCTACCTGTGTGCCATCCAGGCCGGCTGCTCTCAGGAAGACGATTCGGACTCGGACGAGCCCCCGCTGAACACCGACAGCAACACGAGTAGTGAGTCTCACAGCCTTGTCCTACAGATGTATACAGTGCTGTCCAAAAAGTCTTAGGCACATCTAAATAAGAGAATGCAAAATAAATAAAAAATTCTATTAAAATTCTACGCTTTCTGGTCTAAAGTATGTCGCACACTTTAAGATTGAATTCAGTCACCTTTACCTTTGACAGCACACAGTGGGTGTCCAAATGTCTTACAAATGTCTTCTTAGTTGTTGTTTTTTCTTCATGCAGGACAATGATTTTATTTAATTTTGTTGTCAGGTACTGGTTATTAAAAAACATTGTAAACAACATAAAGAGCAGTACAGAGCTATTAAATGAACTAAAGTGATATTTGGTTTGACAGCCTTTCACTTTTGAAAACACACCAGTAGTCTCAGGTACATTTTATTCAATTTTCTGTTTTTCAGACTTTGACTGGTAAATTTACTTCGATTATTTTCACCTCATCCCTGACAGCCAACATAGTTTTTTTTTTTTTAGTCTGAAAAATCTGTCACATAATAAATTACATTCTTTTCTTATAAACTTCCTTTTTTTTTTAATGGAACTTTAATTTTTATTGGAAAAGTAGTGTTTGGAAATTTAAATAAATAAATGAATGAATGTCCTCATCTGTTATGACTAAGAAGTCAAATTTGTTCATTTAAAATCACAAACATTGAGTTCTGCGGACAGACGTGTCAGGAAGCAAATATGATTTAAACATAACTTACGAAGCAAACTTAAACATACGGTTGTGGAGAAAAGTATTGAGGGAAAAAGTGAAATTCAATGTTTTAAACACTGAAATTCTTTTAGTTTTTTTAATAATCACCTTCAAAATAATGAGATGTTTTTTTGTTATTTTGCACAATGGATGTGTAGTTTTCTCCAGATCTTTTTGATTTTCTCCCCTAATTTAGTCGTGGCCAGTTCAGTCCGTAATTAGGGTTCCTTCCCAACAAGAACCGGGACGGTGACCAGACAGAGCAAAGGCTATCATTAGACACCCGCGAGACATGTGACGCCAGCCTACTGTATCTTTTCGATCTGCTCGCGCATCCACCATAGGGAGCGGCGTAACACACTCGGAGGAAAGCGCTATCCACCCGTTCTGCTTGAGTTGACTCAGGCCATGGCTCCAGAAGCTGAACATCATTGTCAGGGTTTTTACTATTTATCCAAGTAATTAGCATAACGCCTCTTCAAGGCAGACAGACTCGAATTAATTAGTGACATCAATAATACATTGCACACTGTACAGTATGTTGTCTTAATCCTTTTTACCACCACTGATATGAGCTTTAAAGCCCGACTTTGGATTTTTTTTTTTTACATTTTAAATAGTTTGGACTTCAAGTTTCAAGACATTTTATCTCTAAAACTATGCAAACGTCTGAGCTGCATGTCCGAAAGATAGCTAAAGGGAGAAAAATGTCAAAAAAATACAAATTAGTGCAAATTTAACGACCCATTGCTTCATTTGCATGTTGTAAGAAAACAAAATGTCTTATTCTGATACGAGGAAAAGCACAGAACTCGAGCGTGTTACGCCGCGCGGAGACGTCTGTTAGCGAGCCGAGGAAACCGTGCTATATTTAACCGCCGAGAACAAACAAACGCCTGCTGAGTGACACCAGATGTTCGCTGGAAGACAATTTCAATAAATCATGCAGGACGTTTTCATCCCGCCGCTGTCACACCAACACCGCCGCTGATTATTATTGTCCTTATGAAACTATTAAAGAAGAAGAAGTGTCTCTAAAAACACATACCTGAGGACGGCGACTGCTCCAACATGTTACCATTAATAATTATTCATATTTCCATTAGTTTTTTTTTTTTTACAGTGCCATGCATAAGTATTGACACCCCAACAGGGAACCTTCTCCACGTGAGACGAAACAGCATGTGACAGGAAACACTTTGACAGTTTGCAAAATGATTTCATACCTACATACTGTACCTCACTGTGAAACCTCTACATTAGTCAGAAGGTCACATGATCAGGTGAATGTTAGCAGTGGTTACATGATCCGACGTAACCGTGACTCCATTCAGCTGATCATGTGACTTCTGATCAGCAACCCTTTGGGGGAGGGGGGATAAATACTTTCCTAATCACCACTTTTACATTTATAATTGGTAAATTGTTTCACAAACTGTATTGATTTTATTACAATGGGATTTTTTTTCAATCTAAATTCACACCCTACAGTTCCACCGTGCACAAGCTCAGGGGGTAAATACTTACGCACAGCTGTTCATTTCATGTCGGCTGCATATTTTTATCTTATCTTGGCCGCTTATGCTTATGTGACCTTTACACGTTGGCCAAGCTGCAGGATTTATTTCTTATTTTTACCAAGCAGAGCAGCCTCATGATGTTCTGATAAGTAGTTCAGATGTCCCGCTTCCTGCGTTGATCCCTCTACCCTGCTGAGACCTGTTTGGACCGGCTTTTTATAACCAGATTAGCGTAACGCACGCTTCGCCGGGTTTCGGGTGAGCATCACATATCACACCGGTGAAACACACAGGTGGTAGAGAAACGTACAGGTGTATAGGATGTACAGTACTGTGTATGTAAAGCTCGAGGGTGAAGATCAAGCTGAATTGATTTGACAGCTGCACTTATCTGTGTTAATGTGTTTGCCATCTGTAATTTTTTTGTACCTGGAGTGTCTCTGTCTCTCTGTGGGCAAACACACACACACACACACACACTGGCCTACATTCTCAGGGACAGTGATGATCTGAGATGGGACTCTCTTGGAGCTTAAAGGCTAATGTTTCCAAATCGCACGCTCTCTGTCTCTGTCTCTCTCTGTCTTTGTCTCTGTCTCTCTCTCTCTCTCTCTCTCTCTCTCTCTCTGTAGCCTAGCAGCAAGCTTGGATCTTATCATAGCCATGTTTATTACCAACCATCAGATCTGGTTATGAGCCAGATGCATGTTCGCGTTTGTTGTGAACTATAGACAAACAAAAGTTACCGTAAGTGCGCAAAATGTACAAAGAACATTCTATCACCAAACTAGGGGTGAAAACTTTTGCCTCTCACTCCTCACTCTGTTTTCATCTTGCTTACTTTTTTGTAAGGAAAAATTAAAGGAATTTGCGTTTTGTGAAAGTAACATCAACAATCATGAGTAAAAGTTAGTGCACCCCTTTTAAAATTCGATGTTTCTTTTTTTGTGTTAAAACGTAACAAAAAAATCCTCTGATTATTTCAGGTCTCAGTTTTAGGCAAATACAACCTCAGATGAACAACAAGATATAACTTCCTTTCACCACGCCGTTATTTATTTATAATGATTACCGGCCAGTTGCTCTCACCCCTGTGGTGATGAAGTGCTTCGAAAAGCTTGTACGGAGTCACATCATTTCATTCCTCCCACCGAATTATGACACACACCAGTTTGCATACAGGGCGAACCGATCCACAGAGGACGCCATATTAACAGCTCTCCAGGCAGCGCTATCCCATTTGGAGCACCCGGGAAGCTACGTGCGGCTACTTTTTGTGGATTACAGCTCTGCGTTTAATACCATCCTCCCCCACAAACTGATGGACAAACTAGTGGACCTGGGGCTTCCATATTCCATCTGCCTATGGATTAGGAGCTTTCTGCGTGGTCGTAGTCAGAGGGTGCGAGTGGGCCCACATACATCGCCGGCCATCAGCCTCAGCACCGGGTCACCACAGGGTTGTGTTTTGAGCCCCCTTCTCTACACCCTGTACACTTACGACTGTACACCTGTCCAGCATAGTAATACCCTTGTCAAATTTGCAGATGACACAACAATAGTTGGGCTCATCTTCGGGGGGGATGAGTCTGCCTACAGGTATGAAGTGGAACGGCTAAAAGCCTGGTGTGGAGAAAATAATCTGCTCCTCAACATCCTCTAAGACCAAGGAGGTCATCATAGATTTTAGGAGGGAAAAAAATGGACATTTCCCCACTGTTTATCAGCGGGGACTGTGTGGAGAGGGGTCCGTACTTCCGCTTTTTGGGAGTGCATGTTGAGGAGGATCTGAGCTGGGGGGTAAACACATCCGAGATGCTGAAAAAGGCCCTGCAGAGGCTGTATTTCCTGAGAATGCTCAGGAAGAACAACATCTCCCAGAGACTTCTGGTGCCTTTTAATCGATGCTCCATTGAGAGCATACTTACATACTGCATATGTGTGTGGTACAGCAGCTGCACTGTGGCCCAAAGAACGGCACTGCAGAGGGTCATTACAACTGCCCAGAAGATTGTCAGCTGCCCCCTCAGCAATCTGGATAACTTACACAATTCCCGCTGCCTAAAACTTGCCAATAAAATTGCAAAGGACAACTCACACCCGGGACATGAACTGGACATGAACTGGGACATGAATCTGGCAGACGGTATAGAACATTAAAAACTAGAACCAGTAGATATAAAAACAGTTTTTATCCCAGTGCAATAAGAGTACTGAATGCTGCTATAAAAAAAGACTCTAACAATGTGCAATAAGATTGAATTATTTATGCATTTTTTTGGGCAATTTATGCAAAAAAGATTTTGGATCGTGCAATAACAGAATGTACGCTTTGTGGGAGTGTGTGTGTGTGTGTGTGTGTGTGTGTGCGCATGATTATGTTTCAAGGTTGCATTGAGGGATGGCACTTTAAATTTCGTTGTTCTTGTTGCAATGACAATAAAGACTATTCTATTCTATTCTATTCTATTCTATTCTACCATGCCATTATTTATTTAGATGGCACAGCTGTTACCATGCAGTTTCAGGATCGAGGGTTCGTGCATGGAGTGTGTGCTCGGTCCATTTAGTCCGGTTTCCTTCCACAGTCCAAAGACATGCGGGTTCGGCAAATTAGTGATCCTAAATTGTCCGTCATGTGTGATTGACAATCGGTGTCCAGCTGACAACCCGACCCTTTAAGTAAGTGCCACAGAATATATCTCCAGGGTGGGGAGTGTCACTGTGTCACTGATGTGCCGGATGACATTGGATGGACCAAAATACCAACAAAAAAAAGTTACAGTATATATGAAATGAACTAAAGCAATCTTGTAAAGAAGAATGATGTGAATGACCGATAAATTCACACAGGAAACAATTGCTGCTCTAAAGGCTATGAATCATGGGGGTACTTACTGTACAGTAGTATTGCCCACGAGTTTTTTGTTTTTGGCTTCGTTTTTGTTAAATAAATAATGGCATGTTGAAAAAAATTTGAGCTACTTATATGTTATTTTACTTATATGTTGTTGTTATTTGTATGACGTTATAGTTGCCGATCAGATGTTGTTGTTTTTTTTTATTACAGTGGGGCAAAAAAGTATTTAGTCAGCCACCACTTGTGCAAGTTCTCCCACTTAAAAAGATGAAAGAGGCCTGTTATTTTCATCATAGGTATACCTCAACTATGAGAGACAAACTAAGAAAACAAATCCAGAAAATAACATTGTAGGATTTTTTAAGAATTTATTTGCAAATTATGGTGGAAAATAAGTATTTGGTCAATAACAAAATTTCATCACAATACTTTGCTATATACCCTTTGTTGGCAATGACAGAGGTCAAAAGTCTTCACAAGGTCTTCACACACTGTTGCTGGTATTTTGGCCCATTCCTCCAAGCAGTGATGTTTCGGGGCTGTCGCTGGGCAACACAGACTTTCATTCATTCATTCATCTTCTATACCGCTTAATCCTGTGTTCAGGGTCGAGGGGGACCTGGAGCCTATCCCAGGAGACTTCGGGCACTAGGCGGGGTACACCCTGGACAGGGTGCCAATCCATCGCAGGGCACACACATACACACTCACACACCCAATCACACACTATGGGCAATTAGCCTAACCTGCATATCAGGACCGAGAACATGCAAACTCCATGCACACAGAGACGGGAATCGAGCCTGGCCGGGGAATCGAACCCAGACCCTGGAGGTGCAAGGCAACAGTGCTAACCACTACACCACTGCGCCGCCACAGACTTTCAACTCCCTCCAAAGATTTTCTATGGGTTGAGATGTGGAGACTGGCTAGGCCACTCCAGGACCTTGAAATGCTTCTTACGAAGCCACTCCTTCATTGCCCAGGCAGTGTGTTTGGGATCATTGTCATGCTGAAAGACCCAGCCACATTTCATCTTCAATGCCCTTGCTGATGGAAAGAGGTTTTTACTCAAACTCTCATGATACATGGCCCATTCATTCTTTCCTTTACACGGATCAGTCGTCCTGGTCCCTTTGGAGAAAAACAGCCCCAAGGCATGATGTTTCCACCCCCATGCTTCACAGTAGGTATGATGTTCTTTGGATTCAACTCAGCATTCTTTCTCTTCCAAACACGAAGTTCTATTTTGGTTTCATCTGACCATATGACATTCTCCCAAACCTCTTCTGGATCATCAAAATGCTCTCTAGCAAACTTCAGATGGGCCTGGACATGTACTGGCTTAAGGATTTGAGTCCCTAGCAGCGCAATGTGTTACTGATTGTAGCCTTTGTTACTTTGGTCCCAGCTCTCTGCAGGTCATTCACTAGGCCCCCCCGTGTGGTTCTGCGATTTTTGCTCACAGTTCTTGTGATCATTTTGCGTGGAGCTCCAGATCGAGGGAGATTATCAGTGGTCTTGTATGTCTTCCATTTTCTAATAATTGTTCCCACAGTTGATTTCTTCACACCAAGCTGCTTACTGTACCTACTGCAGATTCAGTCTTCCCAGCCTGGTCCAGGTCTACAGTTTTGTTTCTGGTGTCCTTTGACAGCTCTTTGATCTTGGCCATAGTGGAGTTTTGAGTGTGACTGTTTGAGGTTGTGGACACGTGTCTTTTATACTGATAACAGATGCCATTAATACAGGTAACGAGTGGAGGACAGAGGAGCCTCTTAAAGAAGAAGTTACAGGTTTGTGTGAGCCAGAAATCTTGCTTGTTTGTAGGTGACCAAATACTGATTTTCCACCGTAATTTGAGAATAAATTCTTAAAAAATTCTACAATGTCACGGTGGCATAGCGGTTAGTGCTGTGGCTATGCAACTCTAAGGGTCTGGGTTCCTCCCACAGTCCAAAGACATGCAGATTAGGCTAATTGTAGTGTGTGTATGTGTGTGTGTGTGTGTGTGTGTGTGTGTGTGCACTGTGATGGATTGGCCTTCAATCCATGGACTCCAGGCCCCCGCGACCCTGTATACAGGATAAAGCGGTACGATGATGGAATAAGCGAAAAGGGGGAATAGCTTTTACACATAACTGTAGAGGTTTTATTGTGTAAAATAAATTCCTTTCTATTTTTTGTCTTTCAATTAATGAATTAATCAGTAGATTGATTAAAAGTAAGAAAAAGGAAAACAGAGAGGGGGGGGGGGGGGGGGGGTGACTGAGTCCAAAGGATTTCACCCCCAGTGAGTTGATTGAAAGTATAGGGCTTGATCACATGGATAATTTAAAATATATATTATAATAATAATAATTAGAAAGAACTGGAGGTGCAGGTGGTCAGGTGTCCATAAACATTTGGACATTGAGTCTGTGTGAGATGTTGATAGAAATAAATGTATATATTACTTGCAGAGGTTTAAAAGAAAACTGCAAACGTTTATGATAATAATTTTAAAAATATTGTTTTATATTTATATTAAACATTATTATTATTATTATTAATGCCAGCGTGGCGTGTTTTATCTACTTTACACGCTTCCCATCCGCTATCTTTTCTATCACGTGACTAAGCCACGTGTCCCGTTTCCGCGCGTTTCTATTGGTGAGCACTAACAGATCCGAACAGGGGCGAGACTTTGCGGCCGAATTTCAATCGCCGCGCGTCGTCCCTGCACCGAGTGCAATACACAGCACGTGTGACTTAAGTCTCACGCGCTCCACTCAACGCCCTTATGAGTGGATGAGAGCGCGATTTGGGATTCGGCCCCGTGTGATTGTGTCGCAGGTCCCGAAGCGGTGAGAATCTCCAATCCGCTTGTTTTTAATTCCGCTGCGTTTTGGGATGCTTTTGCCGGAGTGATGCTGGAGTGTTTGGGTTTATGGGAGAGAGAGAGAGAGAGAGAGAGAGCTCAGTGTCGGCAAGTACCGAGTTATTTGTAGTCGAGTCGTTTTGTTGTAGTATAACCAGCGACGTGGAAGCGGGTTGCCTTGAGTAATAGAAGAGCGGATTTTCCGGAAAAGTGCAATGTTTTGGAGGATTGTTCTACAACACGATGGAGCTCCTACATCTACATTGATCTCAGATAAATAACAAAAGGAATTATTTCACGGTAAAGTATTAAAAATTGGTAGAAAGTCTCCCCGTTGAGCATCAATTCTATAAAAAGTTTCAAGAATATCTATAGTGATATTAATTTTCTTATTCTAACTTGGAATGAATAATAACAAAAATAAAGGTGATCTCTTTCAGTAATGCCTTTCTTCCTGAAAGTTAACCTTTGTACTTAGGGTTGCCAGATTACAGGGAAACTCCGTCTATATTTCGACTTGTTCACCATATTAAAATAGATATTTAAACAGAAATACATTGATGTCATGTATCCGTCTGTGTGTTATTCATTATTGTTAACTTACAAACCAAACAAAATAATCATAATCAAGTCATGAAAGCGTTATAGTTAAAAACAACATCTTACCAGACATAGTACAAATCTGGCAACTCGTTCTGTGGTCACCCGGTTGCTAGCCGTTCAGTTGCTAGAGAGCTAGTCAAAGCTAGCAAAACTTTACCTCCATTAAAACCATTACGTTTTTATTAATTTTAATATTTTTGTTATTTAACATTAAACAATTACAAATGTATTCAAAATCATGTGTCTGGCTAAATAATAATACCAAGTTAGCTAACTTCCTATATATATTTTTTTCAACCAGTCACTATAGCAACACAATACTGCCATTGTTATGTTTAGTTAATTTAGGGTTAAAATTCTGTTGTTGTTTTTTTTTTTTTTTGTCTTTATTAGCTTTAAGTTAAAGAAAAACCTGTTAACTATTAGGTCTGAGATTGTTAAGAGTGTTGAGTAAGAAATAAATCACTTCAGTGAGTGCTGTTATTGGGAAATAACACACAGCCGAGTCGTGAGGTGACGTTCAACATGGTTTACCTTTTCTTTCTTTTCTTTTTTTAAATGAAGCGGACCACAGCAGTTTTAAAAATAAATTGTTAACCGTCTAGACCAGGGCTTTTCAAAGTCCAGACTCCGGTCCATACGGCAGGTCGATCCATCCCTGACACACACCTCACATTAGAAATACAATAATACAACATAAAGTTTGTTTCTTTTACAGGGTTTTTTGTGTATTTTTTGCATTTAGTGAAGATGTAGCACCACGGGTCTGTAGAATGTTATCAAGGACGGTAGCAAGAAGTAAAGTGAGACATCCTAGTTTGGTTTTTAAAGCAGTCAGTGCCAAAAAGAATCATAAAATAATGTTAAGTAAGGTGTAATGTTTATTTATTGTATATTTTACTTGATCTACATGTCTTTTTTTTTTTTTTTTTTTTTTTTAATGTTTTGATTGTTTTTATATGCAAAATCATGATAGTATAGTGTTGGAATTTGGTAACATTGTAATATTTGTGGGTAGCTGGAACGGATTATCTGCATTTACATTATCTCCTTTGGGAAAATGCGTTTTGCAGTACGAAATTTCGCCATAAGGACTCAAAACTGGAACGCATTTAATTTGTATGGTGAGATGCCGCTGTGTACAAAATTTCTTCTAAAACGACAGGAAAACGTTGTAATGTTTATTTACATTTACAAGCAACAATTTGCAGGCAAACAGTGCCATTACTTTTGCACTAACTTAAGCGATATTTTGAAACTTTCTGAGACTTGAATGTAAGTCACTTTAGAGTTAGAGTTTCTCTAGTTTAAGCATCGGTATTTTGTCTGAGTACCTTAGACGTGACCTTACGTGGCTTGTAAGTTATAAGCAAGTTTATGAAAATTCATTTTATCAGCAATTGTCCCGGACCTTTGACCTTGAATAGAAATCAGATCCGCACCTTTGAATATTGTGTGAGAAGCCGTAGTATAGACGAACATCTTGTGTTATGAAACGTCTGCGAGAGAAAGTTATTCAGTGTTGTTACCTAAAATAAATATTTTTTTCCTTCACAAGCCGTCATGTTTTCTCTCATTTGTAGATAATAATAATAAAAGTTAATGCTACTGAGGAACTCGCATGGAGTAAAATAAATGTGTAAAAATGTTTTAAGACCCATTTGTTAGATTAGTGAAGTAGTTATTTGTTGCATGTAGCTGCTTGTATGGTTATAATGGGTGGATTGGTACTGTGTGTGTGTGTGTGTGTGTGTGTGTGTGTGTGTGTGTGTGTTTGTAGTTTTGTTTTAAGCAAATAATGACAATGTGGTTCTCAGGTGAACGCCCGAACCAAGCAGCGAGGGAGCACTTAGTTTTTCTCGATAAGCATCTGAACACTCATGTCTGAAAGCTCGTTACTGAACACTTGTTAGAATTCACGTAAAGTGCGAGGATGAGATCGTCATGATGCCTCCATCAGCTTTCCAGTGCCGTGTGTGTGTAACGAGAAAACGTATAGAGATCCAGAGTGTGGAGAAGCGAGATGACATCGTTCCTAGTTTGTTTGTCTCTCTTTTGTTTTATGGACTCAGAGGCCATGTCACGTGTCATTCACCAGATTTCTTAGAGAAAGCACGTTTCATTTCCACTTCCACCCCCAAACAGTAAAACCCGTTCTGAAATCTCTCCATGATAAATACGAACACGGTGCTCAACCGTACACTTGGGAGATCACATGATCACAAAAAATAATAATTATAATTTTACACCAGGCTTGAAAGTCACTTATTTCTCACTGAGGAGAAAAACAAAAAAAAATCACATTGCATACATGTTGGTGATAAACTGATCCCGTCAGTAGGGCTGATGAGGACGAAGAAAACGTTGACTGAGAAGAAGGCGCTAGCGACAATGAGGAGAAAAAAACGGCGACGATGACAGACCAAGTAGAAACAGGAAGCCAAGAAGATGATGGGGATGATGAAGAACGTGGATGAGGATGATGATCAACTGGAGTGTATGAGGAATACTATTACACTGAAACGTATCTCACACATCTGCCTCCTATATGCTGCTCTTTTCCTTACATTATCAGTCTCTCTCTGTTCCTGCACTGTGTTCTCTTTCTCTCTACCTCTCTCACTCACTCTCTCTCACACACACACACACACACCCCCTCTGGGCCTCGATCTCACACTCCGTGCCCCTGCTCTTACTTCCTATTGGCCATTTTAGCACACGGTCCTCTGCTTGTGACATGGCATGGGAGCAACCACACTGTTTCTCTCCCTCTCACTCTTTCTCGTACTGTCTAACGCGCGCACACACAGCGAGAGCAGAACCACCACCATACTGCAGCAGGAGACTTTCTCTGTCCTCACATCAGCCGTCTATGGAAGTGAAATGCTTTGATTTTTCTTGTTCGAAACGAGGACACGAGAGCGGGACTGAAGACTCTGACGCTTAAAAGAGGAACGTCCACGTCATGAGCTGAAAGACACTCCAGACGTCTAAACAGCTGTTCTGATTGTTAGGATAATATTTTGTTCATGTATAGTACTGTGCAGAAGTGTTTTTTATTTTATTTTTTTATTTTATTAATTTATTTTTTTTCATATTTTTCTTCCAAAGAGCCAGACCTTCTTGTAGGAATAGTTCTTCAGGCTTTTCTAAGGTATTTTTTTTTCTTTTGGCTTTTTTTGTCTCTTGTTATTTTCAGTCCAGTCTCTGTACCTGAGCTGCTTCACACGAATGTTTTTTGTGTGTTGCGCCACACAGTGACCTGTGAATCATCATCTAACTTTAAGGTATGAACCAGTGAGAAACGGGTGCAGATGATGACAGATGATCAGGCCGGTGATCAGTATAGTGGTGATGCTGAGTGATTGGAGTAGGCGATGTCGCTGCTGAGGTCGTTACATAAACAACTTATTGTACCTTTAGATACTTTGCAGCCTGACAAAGGAAAACATTTGTTGCTATTCCTTTCACACGAGCTGTTAAATTTTCACGAATTAAATTGAACAGCTCACGACTTTTGCGCAGTACTCTATACAGTATTATTTTAATTTTTTGTGTGTTGGTAATTATTTTTAAACAATCCAGGAATGACAGGAGCTCATGAGTAGTGGAGCACGCCTTGTTCGTGTTGAGGCCTGAAGATTTCTTCATCGCTTTAGGTTTTTATCTCGACGTCTTGATAAGCTTCATGTCTGGAGGATTCACAAAAAAAGCTACAAATCTCACTTAGCGCGCTAATAACCCATTATATCGCATCGTTAGTGTTGGAAAGCATCAACTGCGTGGCCGGGACAAGCCGAGTCACGCTCATCCACTTTCCCATAATGCATCTCCACCGGGCTTGTGAGCGTTCTGAGGCTCACACCGGGTTTAAAAAGCCGCTTTTGTTTATTCTTTAATGTAGGAGAAGGATTATCTGTAGAAGAATAATGTGTAGTGATAATAGAATAATAGTTTAATGTAGGATTATTTGTGAAATTGATATAAATTAAACATTAACAGCAATTACGGTTATGCGGCGAATTTAAGCTTTTAGACAATTATTTAAATATTTAACCCCAATATTATACTACAACCACAGTTAGTGGTATTTATAATTAATTTATATTAGTTTTTTAATATTTAAAAGGTATAGAAATTCTGAATATAATAAACGAAGCATAAATTCAATTATTATACAAAGAATGTCATTTAAATAAAAAAATAGAAATAGCAGATGTGAATATAAGGAAATCTAAGCTATAAAAAATAAATATAAAAAAAAAATAGACGTCCTGTGGCTCAAGGAAAAAAAAAAATGAATAAAAACAGCAGTAAAATGTTCAAAAGTTCGGCAAATAAATTTTACATTTATTTTTTAGGAAATTCTCTGGGAGGAAAAAGTCATGAATAATTTGTGTAAAATTAATGCTCATGAAATAAATATAGAGAAAAAAAAGGTCATAGAAATAATGTACATGTTTAAACTGGTAATTAATTTATTATTCAATACAAGAAAAAAAAATTAAAGACCATTTAACTCGAGCTGTTTTTGTTTTTTTAAGCTGATGTGATGATGCTAATGTCAGATAAAGCTTCCTGTTTCTCCTCACCAGCCCGCACCAAGACTCCGCCCCCGGTCCCTCCTCGCTCCGCCTCTAAGCCGTATATCTCGGTGACGGTGCAGAGCAGCACGGAGTCGGCGCAGGACACCTACCTGGAGCAGCGCAGCGAGGCCAACAGCCAATCGGGACGCAGTAACTCTACGGACAGCACCACCAGCTCGAGGACGGGCAGCCTGGCCAAAGGCCCTCTCCCCCTGATACCCCACATCCCCATGCCCATCCCTGTCCCCGTCCCTCTGGTGCCCCCCATCTCCATCCCCCTGGTGCCTCCCATCCCCGTCCCGGTGCCCAGCGCGCGCGTCAGCAGCCCTCCTCCTCCTCCCGCCCGAGAGACTCAGACCGTGGGCGTCGGCTTCACGCAGGACGAACCCCGGGCCGTCGTCAGAAGGAAACTCTCGTCCATCGGCATCCAGGTGCGTCCGGCTGTCTCTCACCACGGGCGTGTACGTCACGGCAGGTCATACACAGAGCGGTAACGAGTTTTTACACTAACAGGAGCCGTGAGTGATTTTATAATTGAAAACTGAAACAATGTACGTGTCGCGTTTTAATAAACTGAAAACCTGAGATTAAAATTAATACCGAGTTATATAAAGTATGATAACTACGATAAGAGAGTACCTGCGTGGGTGGGGTTATGAGAGTGTGTGTGTTGAGAGATATTGAACGTGTGTGTGTGTGTGTCGTCCAGGTGGACTGCGTGCAGCCCGTGATCCGTGAGGAACACATCCCCACCACCAAGTTCCAGTCCATCGGGGTTCAGGTGGAGGACGGCAGGCCGTGAGTTCACGCTACTTTACTTTATTTCCATTTCGTTTCCATTTCAACTGCAGAGATCAAACCCGGGTCATTTCCATAGGCCTGAGGAAGAGCAGAGGAAGGAGGGTGTCGGGGTTAAAGATTAATATTTAATTATTCTCGGTTTGTTTAGTTTAAACCGGAGGACGAGAGCGTCAGTAAGCATGATGGTAAACAGATAAATGGGTTAGGGGTTTTCTTTAGGGTAAAAAAAAAAAAAAACACTTCAGGACATGCTGTTCTGGGAAACTAATCCTTTTTGACATGGTGAAGAAGAGTAGCGCTGTTCGATCACACCACCGCGCGGTTGATTATTTCCCTATAACTGCATGACGTTGAGGTTTATTAACGACTTTTTCGTTAATTCTTCACATCTTGAAGTCGTCAGGGATTCAGTGCAGGATTTTTGCCTAGATTAGTTTATCAGACTGTGTTTTGTGTGTGTGTGTGTGTGTGTGTGTGTGTGTGTGTGTGTGTGTGTGTGTGTGTGTATGTGTATGCACACTCTGACGGATGGACGTTGTGTCCAAATGCCGCTCAGAGCTGACAGGAGGAAGAGCCGGGCGTAATGGAGATAATCAAATCCCGCAGGTTGCATCATCCGCTCCTCGCTCCCTCCGTCACGCCGTATTTCCATATACGTCCCCCTCACTTTCTCTCTCTCTCTCTCTCTCTCTCTCTCTCTCTGTGTGTCACACACACATTTGCATTTATCCTCCTGACACACACACTCTGACTTGCATATCCTCAAAGATAACGATCCATCAACTGTCTGTCTCTCTCTCACTGTTGTTTCTCTTATGCTGGTCAAACATAGTCGCCGTCAGCCTCAGTCTGTCTCCTGCTTTTAAAATCCTGAAAAATTGCAGCTGAACCTGAAAAAATTGGGAAAAAAGTTGTTTATGGAAAAATATAATAATAAGAACTAAATAGGAAATTGTGTTAATGCTAAAGCAAATTAAATAAAGAAACACCCAGTAACGTTTGGATTCCCACCGCGAAAATCAGGAAGCGCAAAACGCTGCAGCCATCATCTGGTAAAAGCTTTGAAGCAATGAAATGGAATAAATACTTTTTAAGTCAAAATAAAGTATAGACATAAGATGATAAACGAAAAAGTAGAAGGCCAGGACGGCAGAACCCAGGTCTGATGTAGGACTGTATGACATGGTGACGACAGTGACGAGTAATTTTGTACGACATTGCTAAATGCTATCGCGTGTGATGCTGAGAAAACCCTGGCGCGCGCGCACACACACACACACACACACACACACACGTTGCAGTTTACACTCTTGAGCTCTAAACACACATTCATGAGATGAGGTGTTTATCCAAAATCCACAGGAATCTCCTTTGAACAGTTAATATTGAGGTGTATCTTCTCCTTCTGCTCTGTAAAGCTTTATAACATTTCTAATCTGAGGTAACGTTTGTTAATTTATGATTTCTGAGGTAAGTTTTGGTCTTTCTTTCCTGGGAAGGTCTTCATGAGAAACGGTTCCATCCTGACGCTTGATGGGTTTTGGATACTGTTCTTGCGAGACCTGTTCCAGAACAGCTGACCTTCATGTCTTAAAATAACAACTGACTTAATTACCTAATATGTGTTATTTTATAGTTTTGAAATCTACCAGTGTTGTACTAGAATGTAGAAAACAAATACATATGAGATAAATGTTAAATTAGAAGGGGTGCACAAACTTTTGAGTGGTACTGTATGTAGAATGTGATATCAAAAACAATCAGTAGATGAAGTAATTTGGTATATAAAAAACAAAACCGTCTCTTTGGTGTGACCTCTGTCAATAATTTTCTAAAGAAATTAGAAAGGGGCGGAGCTTTTAAAAACATGGGCGGGAATCAGCATTAGAAACCTAAACAAAATGAAGACGACTCATAAGTAATGCATCACTGGAGCTCATTATTAATATGACATCAAACCTTTTGGTACGTGTTCGACTAACATTAAACACGTGTATCGTTAGCATTAGCAAGGAAACGGCGGGAAAATGTCATTTTTACAACCAGTTATTTCCAACATGGCTTGAATTATCGAAGAGGAAATTTTTAAAACTCTCATGTTTATATTTTATCTCTCTTGATTTAAGAGTTGTGTGTGTGTGTGTGTGTGTGTCCAGGCTGAGCCGCTTCAGCAGCATGGCGTCCAGACAGGAGACGGCCGACGCCGAGACTCAGGACCGGACGGACGGTAAAATGACGGAGAACAGCAGCATCGCTTGCAGCACTCAGACTCTGGACTCCCCCATGAGCGCGGCGAGAGCGCAGAAATCCTGTTCCACGCTGCCCGAGAGCGTGGAGGCGGCGCTGGACCCGTCCTCTCTGCCTCCTCCTCCTCCGTCCCTGCAGAGCGTGAACGGAGCGTCGGAGCAGCCCGGAGCGCCGGCGGTGTCCCTCAGGGACGGACACTGCTTCCTCCGCCTGCTGCAGGCCGAGACGGGCCGCATGGACGCCTGGTGCCAACAGATGGAGCAGGAGAGCAAAGACAGACATCTCTCAGAAGAAGGTGAGAAGCAAGGGGCGTGTCTTTAAGCAGAAATTAACCGTCTGGTTTTTGCTGCTGCTAAAAACGTGAGGTTGCCTGGTTCTCCGCTGATACTAGAAAGTGCTTTGTTTTATATATAAGAAACAAATGCCACAAAAGTCGTTGGATCCTTTAAAAAAAAGGGGAAAAAAAACCTTTAACGGGTTATAATAAATAAGGTGGAAAAGTCTTGTTTGAATATTAGCTAGCGAGAAGTTTCTTTTGCTAGCTTTTCACACGTTATGATAAACTTTTAAACACATCATAACAGACTGAAGGCTTTAGAGTGACGTTCTTTTACACCCGCTTTAAGGCTGCGTTCACACATGATGATGTCAAATTTTTGTTAGTTTTTTTTTTCTGATAGTGCTAATATTTGCTAACTGCCCAGCCTAGCGTGTTTTCCAGATGGGGTTTGTTATTCTATAAGACTGGTGTAAATCTGATGAGCCGAAAATCAAGAGATTTTTGTGATTTTTAGTTTTCTTATTTTTATAAAAAATTTTATTTGTGCGTATGAAATGATCAATTTCATATGCACGCGAAAATTTTTTATTTTATTTTCACCGGCACTTAGTAGTCCATATTAGCTTGCTTGCTTGTTTGTTTGTTTTTGTTTTTCTCCTCACCTCTCCCCCCCTGAACTTCTTCCTGATCAGTCACAAGGTAATAAAATTAAAATGACGTCAATCATTTTATTTTTTTCTTGCTTTAAAGCTCTACCATTTTGAAAAGCGTCCACATTCCGCCTACATGGCGCCCTCTTCCTGGCGGATCACGTTACTGCAGGTGCTTAAGACGAAAGCAGCCTTAACGGGAAACCTTAAGGTCGCCTCGGGATTGCCAGACCCGCTCTCGGTGGATAATTTCTCTCAGTTTCATCACCGACCGGTTTTAAGACACTAAACGGCAGATATTTCACAGACCCCCATCCCAAACCGTTTCACAATCTCCACCCGAACCCGATCATGTTTTACTAGCCGAGTTTCACCAGCGCATCATCGAGCATCACCTTCGGTTTTTCCAGACAGCACAGGCAGCTCTTTAACATTTCCTTTTACTTTATTATTATTATTATTATTTTTATTTTTATTTTTCCCCCTCTTTGTGTTTGTACATCCTCCCTCTCTCAGCTTTTATCCTCCTAAAGGAGCTACATGTAAGATTCATTTAATTTTACTTTCTTTCAAGCATTCCTCATGACATTAACTATCACTCATGTGCTCATCTGCGTAGCGTCTGGACAAATCTGGGGTCTGATTGTCGACTGACGGGAACGGACAGGCCGGATGGGGACGAACATCTGGAAAAAGAACGCCTTCATCTTACATTTAGCTCCTTTAACGGATCTCCTTAGCACAACTGCAACAAATCTGAAAGCTTTTTCTTTAGCTCACCGCGCAAATTCAGAGGCTGTGTGAGTCGTGTGTTAAAGCCAAACAGAGACGGCGTGAATCAAAAGGTGGCTCTTTAACGATGACCGATGGCCACCTGTAAGCCATGGCGTGTGTGCGCGTGTGTTTATGCATATATACACACACACACAGGCTATTACAGTGGCTTCAAGATGGAGGTTTAATCACGGCTTGATAAACCAGGAATAAACGATGAGCTCGCCAAGAACTCCGGATTTAATTAAACCTGCTATTTTTGGCTTTTAATTAAAACTCAGTGTGGGTTTTTAGGGTTGAACCGGATGTCAGAATCCCACGGGAAGAATATTAGTATAGTCATATGATGTGAAATTTGATTAACATTAACGTTAACATGAACACTGGGACGTTTAGGATTTTCCCACGAGGAGGATTAATATAGGATGTGGCAACCGGATGAGTGCGGTATGTCTTCCATAAAAGGCTAGTGTTTAAGCTTAAGTTTCTCTCATCGTGTATATGTGTGTGTGTGTGTGTGTGTGTGTGTGTGTGTGTGTAGTGCTGGGGAAGATCCGCAGTGCGGTAGGCAGCGCTCAGTTGCTCATGTCTCAGAAGTTCCAGCAGTTTCGAGGCCTGTGCGAGCAGAACCTGGTGAGTCCCAGAGCCTCGGGCTTGTGACGCGGCTTCGTTCCGCGCTTCTTCTTCTTAAAGGAGCTACATGTGAGATCGCGCGCACTTTCAGTTTCTTTTGACGCATCAAATCATCCTCATGAGCCACTCACGCACACGATCTCGTCCACGCCAATCAGCCGGGCCGCCTCCAAGCATCGCGAGCTCGTTCACGCCTGACGGGAAAGTTTAACATCAAAGGACAATTATTCTGTTTCAGAGCGAAAACGAACGCCGTGAGCTCCTGGAGAACGTGAGGGTGTCCTTAGATACGGACTAGAAACCTCTGTGACGTGTCCCTCGAGCTCAACTGCTTTTCTGACAGCACTGGTTGCTTAGCAACCAAAAAGTCGATTAGAACAAACCAGTGACGAACAGTGGTCCAAGTGTAACGATTTGTTTTGTTGCGTTTTGTTTATTTTTTTTATTTATTATTGTTATTTTTTTTATCATTAACCCTTTAACATCCTTACTAAGGAAAAAAAATCTATATAAAAATCTATCTTTTTTTTTTCTTGGGGCAATAATGATGACAATCAGTGTTTATTTGTTAACAGACCTCAATATAGACCTTTTCCAAATGGTTGAGATGTCACTTCATGGTAAACAAATCACTATATTTAAAAATACGTTTTAAAAACTTGACAAAATATGTAATTTATGAACATGTAAAACAATATTTCCAAAATAATTAAAAAGCATTTGTGCATTCAACCCCCTCTATATTTCCCCATGATATGCTACTGAACAATTAAAAAGACGTAATATATTACGACGCAGTGACATCTAGTGGATTTATTTAAACATAGCATACCTCAACCGATTGGTAGAGATGGCACAATCAGTTTAATTTTGGCACATTTTTAATATCCGATATAGTGATTCAAAATGTGCTCTACCAAATGGTTGACCGGAATGTTAAAGGGTTAATCTGAAGTACAGAAGTCAGTTGTGATGCACTTTGAGGTGTGTGTGTGTGTGTGTGTGTGTGTGTGTGTGTGTGTGTGTGTGTATCAAGGCTTTTGTAAAGTCTTTGTTTGGCTTTTCGAACCGCTTTTAATAATGATCCGTGTTATTTAATAAAAAAATAATAATAAAAAAATAAAAAACCTTGATCTTGATTGGCGGATGTTTTACAGAGATATAAATACTGCAGGTCACAATCATAATTGAATATAGTGTTGTGTTAAAATAAAATAAAGTACCTTTTGGAGAGTGTTGCTATTAAAAATAATATATATACACTTTATACCATTTATGTTAGCACGCACTATATAATTTATTTGCATATATTTTACTGATAAACAGTTTTCTTTATATAAAATTTTCCATATACGATTAAACGTACTAAAACGTTTCTGTAATGTGCATCATGGCTCTAATTTTACATTTAGCTCCTTTAACAGCTAGCGCAGGAGTCTGAACATCCGCAAAATTTAGTTGGTTCCTGTTCTCACGTACGTTGTAGCAGATAAAACCGTCTCTCTTTCGTCTTTCCTCCCCCTTTTTTGGGACAAAATAAAACGGTTCTGTCGATCTGCAGAGCGTAAACTCCTTCATCGTGATGAGAACAGGAGCTAACTGAGTTTGCCGAACTGTAAGAGGAATCAAACACTCTGAGACGTGCTGCGATCGGCTATAATCAGCTACAGTGTGGTTACCGTGGTAACCCAGTTGAATATTTCCCTGTAACAGCACCGACCTGAGTTTTCTATTCCTCATTTAAAGTTCTCATCTTTGCACTTTGTGTGTGTGTGTGTGTGACTTGCGATTATTTTCATTTTTGTTTCCCTTGCGCACTCCAGGACGTGAACGCTCAGCCGCGGCCCACCGCTCAGGACCTGGCGGGTTTCTGGGATCTTCTGCAGCTCTCCATCGAGGACATCAGCACGAAGTTCGACGAGCTCCACCTGCTCAAGGCCAACGGCTGGAAACGTCCAAAGAGCAGCAGCAGCAGCAGCAAAAAGGTGCCGCCGCCTCACACGCTTCATCTGAAAACCTCCTTACGTTACACCGACATGTCCAGAAAGGTTACGAGGCCGTTGCTATAGAAACGATAATCGATTCGAACAAGAACGAGCTGCTTTTCTGAAGAATTTCACAGCGCTGTGGTATATGTACACCTTTTTTTTCTTTTTTTTTTTTTTAAAACCCAGATGTTCTCTCACGCACACACACACCTGTCCGTCCCTACAGGAGGAGCGGAAACCGGCTGGCGTGACGACGCCGAAGAAAGCGGCAAAGCCCAAAGCGGCGGCGGCACCGAAGGAGAAGGGCAGCGGAGACTCGGCCGCTGATAAACAGAGACAGGAAGCGCGCAGGCGTCTGATGGCCGCCAAACGAGCCGCCTCCGAGCGCCAGAACTCCGCCACGGAGAGCGCCGACAGCATCGAGATCTACGTCCCTGAGGCGCAGACTCGCCTCTGAGAGAAACCAATCACACACACACACACACACACACACATACACAATCACATTTTGCATATTCGCGTGCTTCTGAAACATACCTGAGACACGGAACTTATAAACGATAAGACTTGGGAAATAATCAAAATAAAACATTTAAATGAAATAAATAAATAAGGCGTGTGTGTGTCAGCGCGGACGGAGACGTTTATTACCGAACTTGTTGTTTATAATAAGAATGATCATACAGAGCTGTAATTATCTCACGGCGTATACCGAACACCCGCCTGTAAATCGTCCTCATGTCTCGGGCGCCGTGCGGCGCGCGTCCGTGTGGGTGTGTGTTTTAAAGAATCCGACGCCCCCACTTCAGTCACTCCACCACGCCCTTTCCTCTGGCCATCCCAACACCCCACCCCACCCCCCCCCTCCCCACGAGCACGCACTCAGGATTCTGCACGTGTGCACTTGTTTTACAGCAATGTGGTCTTCCTCTCCTCGCCTTCATCATAATCATCATCACTATTATTATTATTATTATTATTATTATTGGTACATCGCTTTTTAGGTTATTGAATTATATAGAATTGTGAGAATTTTTTCTTTTTTCATGCATTAATTAGAATGACTGATGGTTGCGTTCACACTCACAAGATCCGTTTCATATTAAACTCCAGGTAGATTTTCTCCCTTTTCTTTTTATTTCTTTTTTTTTTTTTTGCTTTTTTTTTGTAACATGACTTATAAGGAATAAAAAAAAATAAAATAAAAATAAACAATCTTCAAGGCATGCTGTTAGAGGAAAATAGACAATGACTGTTCAGTTTCAACAGTTTCGACAACATAATTCCAATGATTTATTTATTTATTAAAGACTAAAGCATACTTGTTATACTTGTTTATCGTTATCGTGTTGGCCCTAAACCGCCGTCCCCTCGATCCCAGTCTCTCATGGTTAATTATACGACTGCAACCACATTTATTAAGAAAAATAAATAAATAAAAATACATGTATAAATACACACATCTCCTCGGTCTTGAAACCATGGCAGCTGACACTGGAGACTCCTTCCAGTTATGTCCCTAATAAACCTCTCCTTACTGAAATACATCAACATATCAACAATTATGCAGTTATTAAAAACACACTTTTTTTTTTTTTAATTCCTTCTTCAGTGATCATGTTTATAGAATAACGTAGCGCGGACTCGTTCCCGTTCAAATTCTGATGTTAACGTTACGATAATCATGGCATATGAGAACGATAATGTATAAACCTAATACCCTGATAATCAACCAATCAGATTTGAGAATTGAGCAGCACTGCGATCTAAAGCGTTTACATTGATTTCATTGATTTGTTTTTTGTTCCCTAAGTGGTGTTTTTTTTCCTCCTGTTTTTCATTATCTGTGTGATGTTACTTTTTGGGAAAAGGTTTTCAGCTCATGCATTTCACACACACACACACACACACACTCAGGGGCGGGATACAGATTGCAAAATAAATTTGATGATTTTTATGTTTGGATTCACCAAAAATCAGAATTTCAGTTTGCAGAATGTCCAGGTAACATTTTATTCATCCTGAGTTTGGACTGAATTGTCCCACAATCTGTATATTTTTTTTATTATTATTATTATTATTTTATTACTATTATATTAAAACGATTTTGTTGTCATGGATTTTTCTGCTTTGTGAATGTAAAGGGGGATCTAAACACTTCATCTGTGTGTTTTCACACACTTGACTCATTTGAAGCACTCTGATTGAAAAAGGTTTTATTTGTTGTAATCTTCCTGAAGTTTTCTTCCATCCACAGATTAATTTTTTTTCCCTGTGAATGTAATGTAATGATGTCTGGTTGTGGGTTTTGCATCACAGTACGTTGGCCCGACATGACGTTACCTTCCCCAGAGCAGCACTTTATTAATCAGAGCTGAGAGAATATATATATATATAGTTTTACTTTATTATTTTTTTTTATTTAGAAATTGTACAACACTTGGGGAAGTGGTCCTGGTTGGATGGGGCTATGCATCATGTTTTGTTTATAACCATTACCCCTTTACTCAGACTCCAACCTCTTGGAAAATCCTTCATAATGATTGTGTAGCGTTCGCTGTTCTGTACACACACCATAAAAATACATCATACCTAATTTTGTTCCGTTTTGCCCAGCGTAAATGTATAATGTACTGTATCAGACGCCACTTTCCGCACCTCACTTCACCCTACGGTCACGCTAATGACAATAAGGGGACTAGCAAGCTTATTATTTTTTTTACATGTAATTTCAGTGACTTGAAATTTAGAAATGTAGATTTATTTATTTTTTAAAAGATTTATACAAGTTAGTTGTTATGCAGTAAAAGTCAAAACAATGACTCCAGACTCGAATGATGAAAGTGAAGCTTGGATAGAACTAGCAGCGATCGTTGGTGCTAGTTTGCATCGCTAATCTAATCTTAGTGTGCACGATATTAAGAAGAAGGGAAACAAATCGAGCAACTAATCTTTATGCCAATTAGACAATATTTTTATCGCGCATAAAATTATGTAAAAGCCACGCCCACAAGTGAATTTGACGCAGTCCGATTTTATGCTTTTTTTTTAGTCATTACCCATAATCCTCCTCAGCCATGGCATGATATGAGCAATGGTACAATCCAACTTTTTTACTATTATTATTATTAATAATACATTCTGTACAAAAGACTGAAGTGTACATTAGCTTTAGAATCTGCACATTTGGGATTGTTTTTAAGACGAGCTGTACATTTTTCATTTCCAGAGAAATATTAAACTTCATTTTCTTCTTTTTTTAGACAGCGTGTTTGTCATCATTCATCTCTCAGCTTTTTGTTGACAAGACCATGACATGATCACCAAAGCAACACCATTTCATATTTTACAATGAAAAAATATGTTCTATACCTGATCAAGGTGTGTGTGTGTAGGGATCCTGCTTGTTATCAAGGTTCGTATTGATTTTTTTATTTTTTTTTGATGAGTAATGAAGCTGAAATGTGTCAGAATGTTGTTGTTTTTTTATGTAACTGTCAGGTGTGAACTCTCTTATGAGCCGCTCACTGATCTCTGCAATAACATAAAGCTTTATTAAAAGCGCAGTGTCCCGCTCGACTTTATCACGTTCTGTTCTTAAATTTCTGGTTTCTGATTTTTTTTCAAAAGCGTGGATTTCTGTGCTAAATATTTTCCTCATGATTAAGTTGTAACGTTCGGATTATGAGGAAAACACTGTCGTTTTGCAACAGTCCTACAGTCATAACATTTAGTAGTCATAACACATAACAGCATTTCACGTAAACACTAGCCGTTTGGAATATTGAATCGGAATATTGTCCGAGAGTCGCGATTTGAACCTACTGGCATACAACGATCTTTGAACCTACTGGCAGTCGCGATCTTGTTCCTACTGGTATACAACATTTATTTCATAATTTTTTTCTCATAAACTTCATTCTTTGAGATTGTTATTTCCTACATAACCCACAATGCCTTTGGAATACCAGTTGATAATAGTGTTACAGGAATTCACGTTCTGCTCCTCAAAACAGGTTTAAGATTAAATAATCTGTTTGAAAGTGATAATCTTACTCATGAAGAAAAAATTTCATTTTAAATATTAGTAATTAATGCAACAGTATTCTAGATGTTTTGTAGCATTTAATATTATTTGACATATAAGTTGGCATGATTGTACGTTGAAGATATTTCCAAAAAGTAATTTTTGGGGACGTAAGATGAGTAAAAGAACACATCAAGATGGTTTTTGTTATTTTTGTTTGTTTGTGCACGCATCACGTAAAAACTACTGAACGAATGTTAATGGGGTTTTCAATGGTGTATTTGGCCGAGCTTGAGGTAACATATAGGCTTTGTTTAATTACAATCGGCCCATGGGAAGAGAAGATGCTACTTTGACATTTAAATGGAAAACGTCTTATATAAAAAAAATTAATTTGACCTCATTAATTCTTCTCAAAATTCACCAGATGGCGCTGTACATTTTTAAATACACGCTTATGAGTGTACAGTTAAATTCCATGCGAACAAGTCATGGGCACATCTAATATCAAATAATATAAAATAAATAAAATATATTTATTTCATATATGTTTTTTTTGCCTTTTTATAAAATCTAGACTGGATCAGTAAAATAATCCGTAATTTACATAAACAATAAATGATGACTGAAATATTGCACGTCCTTAATTTAGTCTTTTCCTCATAAATGTTTGCTCCAGTACTTTTTGTCCTCGAGTTACAGAGTTACGGACGGATGCTAACATTTGACTAGCGAAATAATAGATATCTGTAGTTTGTACATTGTGCAGGTCATTTAAGGTTCTATCCTTAAAATTTTCCGTTGCCTCAGTTGCACAAGAATTTTTTTAATAAACCCTCAGAACGAACCCACATTGTCACCTGAATCAATTACACTTTAAAATTTTAAGCCACGCCCCCTTTAAATCATGCACTGTTAGCTCACTGGGTTAAAATCTGCGTTACCGATCAGAAGGTTAATGGATTAAGCCTAAGTTGCTGCTTTTGTGGCTTTGAGCATGGCGCGTAACCCTGTTGTCTCCTCTAGGGGCGCTGTATCCTCCCTGATCCTGCGCTCTGACTCCAGCGTCCTGCCTGGGACATGCTAAAAAAATTTCTCTACTATAGAGAAATAGTTTGTGACAAATAAAGCCTTCTTAAATCTTCCTAAATCTGTGGATCTTTAGCCTCTGTGAGGTTCATCCATACATCTCCAGCGTGTAGACCAGCACGCGTCGTACAGTGTCAGATCGATAAGTGTGAACAATGTGCGATAACCTGCACAATGCTAAACACGTACGTAGCTATTAGCCTGCCTCCCTTCTTAGCCTACTTACTTTAGAATGCGGCTTCATCCTGACTGGTCACGGGCATTTCTTCAATTAAAGCCAACATCTGAAATTGTAGGAAGTAACATTTCATTTTTATTTAACATTCATGTAAACCTTTTTTTTCCTTTTAAACCCATGTTTTCATCTTTATTTTCAAGAGGATGATGTGAATAGTGATTTATGTCTCAAAAGCTCGCCTTGGATTACAACACTGTGGGATTGAAACTGTTTGTTTTACGCTAGTTTTGATGATCTCGTGTCCTTTGCTTTTCTTGTTTTATCTCAAACACAATGTATGTTTATGTGTGTCTAATTCTCTTGTGTATGGAGAAGCAACGTGTTTTATAATTTACCCACCAAACCTAGCACAAAAGGAGTTGCATGGTATAGCAATATCTCCCGGTCCTCATCAGTCCCTTTCTGCGGATGATGTGTTTGCCTCGACGTGTTTCGTGACGGATCGTCTGCCATCGGCTCATCAAACGTTAATAATAGGGCTACAGCTTGCATCGACTCAGCGATGGAGGAACGACTCCAGCAGACTTTCAGCAGACGATCGAGGCTGCTTTTTATAACTCCTTCCCTCTGTTTTAGAGGAACGACCACGAGGACCTTGAACATTCGAAACAGCTTCGGACGAAAGGACGATATCAGACACATCTGTTGTGTAGATCTAAACTGGACGTTAAGTGTTAACGGGGATATTTCCGAAGATGATGTTTAGCACTGGAGTGTCACTTTGGGACTTCTGCTTTGTATTCTGTTGATATTCATGCCATCAAATAAGCTTACAAACCTGCATCGCCAAATCCTGGACCAGTTCTAAGTAGACTCCATTGGACAAATGATGGAAAAATATTCTATAAATTTAGCAGCAAGCTAGTAAGTATCCCTGCTATCAGGCTGACAAGCTCGCAAGAGATCACTGCATCGTATCAATCAATCAATCAATCAATCAATCAAAAGAATGACTAATCAAAAGTCTGACCAAAGGCACAGGGACCAGCAACGAACACGACCTCTAGCTATGTTAGCTATGATAACTTCAGAAATCCTGTTTTGTTGCACTAGCTGGGTCTGAAATCATACCCTGAAACAGTTGTTTACTATTTATTATAAATAGCACGAGAGACCCGTAAGCGCAAAAACGTGACCTGCTGTCATGCACAAAACATTACAAACACGCAAAATTAACTGTATTAAAAAGGGTAACAGGGCTATCACGCGTAATATCTAAAAGAAAGATAACGATCTTTTGATGTTTTGTAGCGATTTTTAATAGTAGATTTTCAACAGTTTAGTCCTAAACAACAGTTTCCATAATGAGTTGGCTGTTTCGATGCTATTTAGATGTCAAAACAAACAGTTCAGAAAAAAGTTCAGAATCATCATACTTAATACAGTAGTGTGTAACGATCCAAGCTAATAGGATTTCCCACTACAAAGAGAGATAACGAGGCGCTACAAAGTGACTGAGACAGAAATTACTTCTCTACACGGGTGTGGAAGCAAAACATGAACGATTTCAGACACGTCTTCTGTATGTTCTTTAAACATGTTCTTTACGTGTTCACGAGTCAAAGCTAAAACGCGCAGGACATGGCTAGTCGAGGACCCGCGAGGACGCAACAACACCAGGGCTAGATGTTTCAAACGGCACTTCTGCTAACACATTGGTTTAAATTACGTACGATCGACGTGTTTTATGTCGTTTGTGACACTTCATGTTCTACAATCCCTTGTAAAAAACAAAATGAAAAATATTTCAGTGGTGTGAAAAAGTATTTGCCTCCCTCCTTATATATATATATATATATATATATATATATATATATATTTTTTTTTTTTTTTTTGGCATATTTGTCAAACAGAGGCGGCGCGGTGGTGTAGTGGTTAGCACTGTTGCCTTGCACCTCCAGGGTCTGGGTTCGATTCCCCGGCCAGGCTCGATTCCCGTCTCTGTGTGCATGGAGTTTGCATGTTCTCCCCGTGCTTGGTGGGTTTCCTCCGGGTACTCCGGTTTCCTCCCACAGTCCAAAGATATGCAGGTTAGGCTAATTGGTGTTCCTAAATTGCCCGTAGTGTGTGATTGGGTGTGTGAGTGTGTGTATGAGTGTGTGCCCTGCGATGGATTGGCACCCTGTCCAGGGTGTACCCCGCCTAGTGCCCGAAGTCTCCTGGGATAGGCTCCAGGTCCCCCGCGACCCTGAACACAGGATTAAGCGGTATAGAAAATGAATGAATGAATATTTGTCAAACAAATTTTAATATTACACAAAGATAACCCGAGTAAATACAAAATACAGTCTTTAAATGATTATGGGGGGGAAAAACTGTCCAAACCTGTGGAAAAGTAATTACTCCCTAAACCTAATAGCTGGTTGTTCCATTCTTGGTGACATCAACTGCAATCAAACTACTCCAATAAGTCTTTCACACCGCTGTGGAGGAATTATGACCCGCTCTTCTTTGCAGAATAGTTTTAACTCGGCCCTATTGGAGCGGTTTAAGTCCGAACAGCATTTTTAAGTCTGGACTTTGACTCGGTCGCTCCAGAACCTTAATTTTTTTGTTTGTTAGATTTTTTTGTTTTTTGAGTCATTAAGAGAAGGTGTGTCCTGCTGCATAACCCAAGTGCGCTTTCACATAGGGAAGGTTTTTTCTCCTTTAATAAACGGAATCATTTAAAGTATTGACTGTATTTTATATAGTTAAAAAAATTGTTGGATTATTTGAATCATTTAAATGTGACAAATGTGCAACAAAATAGTAAAAAAAAAAAATCAACAAGGGGTGAACACTTTTTTACAGCACTGTTTATGTTCTAGCGTCTGTATATGTTTCTAAAGACATGCAAGACACTTGTAGGTTTATTATAAAACATATGCACTGGAATGTGTTGCATTTTTGAGCAAGTAAGGTTTAGCTATTAGTACGTTATTAATACATTGATGACGTTCCTTCAGCGGCTTCAAGATCAAAAACTACCGCGCAGAAACATCTTGATTTTTTTCTTTCTATATAAAATATAACTAGAATTCTGTTAAAGATTTAACAATGATTTTAAGATTCCTAGCTATTTGACTCTGGCGTTGACCACCCACAAATGAAAAATCAGAAATACTCTTTAGAACTTTCATTCTTGGTGCGTTTCAATTTGGGTCTGTTCCAATCTGGATCGGTTGGGAAATAGTCGCCACAATAAAGGAAACAAAGGTGCATAATTGTTTTTATCATAAAACTACGAAGAAAAGAAATAATCTAATGGTGTGTATTTCCTCCTGAAGTGGAAACTCCAGAACTCCAGACTCTGGGAAGGACTAGATGTCAAGCTTGAAAGTATCACTTAAACAACCGATTGTGTCGTATTTCAAAGTGGGAAATTTGGGAGACCTTTTGTAAATTGCTTCTCGTTAATTTTTTTAAAACTTTTTGTTGTTTTTTTTTTAGTTAATGTTTGGCATATCTTCTGACCTGTACAGTATCTAAATGGAGCTTTGGATCTCTTGTACGTTTGACTTCCTGATGAGCATCTGAACGCAGCATTTGTTATACAAAATGTGCCTCCTCAGAGGTGTCTGGTCCGAGATCAGGTCTTTATTACCCCCCGAATCAGAACCCGCGCCGTTCTCACCGTCACGTTCCACCCGAGAAAGGGCAACGTTGTTATTGTAAATGCTTATTTTACACATAAAGTGAATGAGGATTAGGTGATGAAATGTTATACTGTGTAGACTATAGGGGTGTTTGTGGGAAGATTTCTTTTACAACAGCAAAAAAAAAAAAAGATAATAATAAAGTTTTATTTAAGACGTAATGGAAAACATCTTTTTTGGAAGTGTTTATTTGTTCCCCGAGTGACGAGGAGGGGCTGGGACAATGCTGACGTGGGGTGAATTAATGATGATATTGAGTCTCATTCTTTCCCAAACAGGGTGGTACAGGAAGGCATGAGCTGCTTATCTTGGCCACGATCGTGGACTTGTTTGCTTTAGGAGTCGTAGCTCGGCGTCGGAAGGCGGCAGAGGAGAGACTGAAGTCGGATCACACTGTATACAACAGGCTAAATAAGAAAGGACAATATGCACGGAAAATATCGACACAGCGCTAGGATTGAGATTCCTTCTCAAGAAAAGACATACAGTACTGTACATTAGACAAATATTAAATGTCATGCATATTCACATACCTTAAGCCTTTGACTTAGAAGGAGATATGATTGGTTTCTTGCTTTGCAGTTCAACATATTTCAATTTTTCTTCCCGAAAAGTGACCCAAATTATACCAGGCAACAGTTTAACCTTCAAATACAGGAGCGTGTAGGATGTCGTACTTACATACATGGAGAACAGTGGCACTTTTTAAAGGGTTGATTGTATGACAGACGCTACAAAATGTTAATCGAGCATGGCTTACACACAGTTCCCAAAATAACACTCCTGAGTTCATTCATTCCTGTGTTCGTTCATGGCACATGGCAGACGTCCTTGTCCAGAGCAACTTACAAATTCATCTATCTCATTATACAGTACTCTGCAAAAGTTTTAACACCCTCATTATTCATATTTTGCTCCCAAAGAGCCAGACGTTCTCTCTCTCTCTCTCTCTCTCTCTTTTTATGTAGTCATGAGATATAAATAGTTCTGCAGGCTTCCTGAAGGCTCTCATTTTCAGTCCAGTCCCTGAAACAGCAGTTTCAGAGCCACACAGTGACCTATGAATCACTCCAGCATAAAAAGGCATCTAACTTAAGGCATGAGCCAGTGAGAAACGGATGGAGATGATGACAGACGATCAGTCCGGTGATTAGTATACTGATGATGCTGAATGCTGAGTGTTCGGAACGGACGAGGGGGGAAATGAGGTCGCTGCTGAGCAACTTGGTAGCGCTGTGGTTTGTGCAGTACCCGTGACCTTATTTCTTGACCATGCTAAGAGTGTTAACCATTTTTGGAAACAAAACTTTGTATGGAATTCTAACAAATGTCATCTTTCAGAAAGTGTAGTGAAGCTGTTTGCATTTTCTGTACTAACTGACCTAAAGGTTTATGAACTGAAATCCCTGGATTAGCCGCTTATCCAAGTCCTAAACCCTCATATGATTGGCTCTATTATTAGACGTTCTGCCTCACATTAGATAAACGAATGTCTCTATCTTTATCCTACATCACCATTGGTAACAAAACCTGAACAGAAGCCTGATCTCCACCATGCTCACCACATTTTGCCAAGTCTTGTGGTGCTTTTGATTACATTCCACTTCAGGCACAAGATCTCATTCTCAATAACGATGGGAGATTTTGGAAACCCGAAGCCATGTTATTTTATTCCATTTGCAATCGTTCTTATTTAGTTTCGACAAAGAAAGAGAGTCAGAGATTGTGTTCATGTCCCAATTTAAAACAATACAACAATAGGTGATTTTTTTGGCTTTAGGTTCATGATTATATGGATATACAGTCAATATGACAGAATGAAGCCTTTGTGAAGCTGATCAGGGGGTGGATTTGCAGACAGACATTAAACCAGGATGGATCACAGACTAAATGAATAAGATGTGAATAAGATTCTTCAATTTAAATATCTCTCTGGTCCAGCAATAGGATTAACCTGTGTGTGCAAAAGAAGCCCCGGAGTGTGTATGCAGGCACAGTAAGATCATCAGCATTTTCATAATAGTCCAGATTTGAATAACTCATGTTATGTATCCTGTTTTGTTTTGTTTTGATTTATATGTCATCCTTGTCTTTGGCCCCATGCTTGAGGATGCGGGTGAACTCTGTGTAATTGAAGTTTCCTTTCTTGTCGATCGGTGCCTCGCGGAAAAGCTCGTCGACCTCCTCGTCTGTGAAACGGTCGCCCATGGTGGTGAGGAGCTCGCGAAGGTGGTCTTCATGGATAAAACCTTCAGGATGAGACGTACGTACGATCAGGAGACCGGAAACAAACACCGGATCAAACAAAGACATTTGAATGATTGGCGTTTACACTGCGTGACAACCTCAGGTGGGGATTTGATAGTTTGACCCCCGAATCAACTTTGTAGAAAATATTTGAAATAGACAATTTTAAATAGAATAATGGATTCACTCCAAAATTATGGATTTCTGCAATACTCTTCATGTTCAAGTGGAAGCCCATTGGAGTTGGTCTACCCTTGGTCAAAGTTTCATTCATTCATTCATTCATTTTCTATACCGCTTAATCCTGTGTTCAGGGTCGCGGGGACCTGGAGCCTATCCCAGGAGACTTCGGGCACTAGGCGGGGTACACCCTGGACAGGGTGCCAATCCATCGCAGGGCACACACACATACACACATACACACACACCCAATCACACACTACGGGCAATTTTAGGAACGCCAATTAGCCTAACCTGCATATCTTTGGAAGGAAACCGGAGTACCCGGAGGAAACCCACCAAGCACGGGGAGAACATGCAAACTCCATGCACACAGAGACGGGAATCGAGCCTGGCCGGGGAATCGAACCCAGACCCTGGAGGTGCAAGGCGACAGTGCTAACCACTACACCACCGCGCCGCCGTCAACGTTTCAGTTAGACATTTTCTAAATGAAGCTTTGAAACAACTAATGGACATACTGTATGGGGTAGAGAATGATGGGATCTTGATGGGTATACAATCATCCACATTTACTTTCTCCATGGTGAGAATTAGGAAATTATTAGTTGAATATATGTATACCATTTGTGGATGATGTCGTTCCACCATAGCCATATCAGGGCATATCATAAAAACCAAAAGATACCTGAGCCATCCTCGTCAAAGCAGGTGAAGGCGTTCCTTATGACGTCCTCGGGATCCGTGCCATTGAGTCGCTCTCCAAACATGGTGAGGAACATGGTGAAGTTGATCGGACCTGGAGCCTCACTCATCATGCCCTCCAGGTACTCATCAGACGGGTTCTTTCCTGAAAAACAGGAAGACAGGATAACACACATACACTATTTAAATCTCTGGTTTGATGATGATATTGTCTAACGTACTGTATACACTGCTTTCATGAACAGTTACCAAGAGAAGCGAGCATGTCGTGAAGATCCTCCTTATCAATGAATCCATCACGATTCTGGTCGATCATGTTGAACGCCTCTTTGAACTCCTGGATCTGGGACTGGTCGAACATGGCGAAGACGTTTGAAGTCGCCCTCTGGGGGCGCTTCTTTGTCGTCTTCCCCTTGGCACGCTTGGCGGCAGACATTTTGGCTGGAGAGGTTTGACCTTTAAAGGAAAGTCACGGTGGTTAAATGTCTAGTACTCCCTCAAAGATGTTCCTCACGGGTTTTTTGGCTGGTTAAAAGGATTCCACAGGCAACATTTACTGAAAGAATTACCTTCAATGCAAATACAGAGTACATGGCAATGAAAAGTTTAACAGTTGACTTTTGTTTTAAGAGTTGAGGAATAAGACCTGGGATGTGGATGCATGTAGATATTGAACATTTGTTCACATCTGAGGGTCTTTTTCAGGTTTGTTGGTGTTGATGTTCGGCATGGCTGGATTTGGAGACCAAAAGCTTTTTAGATCACGAGATGGTATAGACTCATGAGACAACATGGCTGTACATTAGTGAATCATGCTAATGGACAGAAAACCATTGTGTATTACATGAAGCTCACTTTTTGAGTTTAGGTGAGCGCCTTTTATTGATGAATTCCAGATCATGCTGATTGATGATACTGTATTTGTACAGATAATCAAAGGGGATTTCACTGATATGATTCTGACATGGAGACTATTTTCACATAGTCTGTTGTTGATTTCATCCACAATTTCATAGAGATCATGTCATACAGTAATAAACAAAATGTAATTCTATTAAAAGGCAGCTGTAAATGCGCAGTCTAAAACTTACTTAAAGGAGGGAAGCATATGCACTAATGTAACCTCCAGTTTACTGGAACATTCCCAACATTGCGGTCAGCTGATACCTGAGTCGAGTGGCTTAAAAATATTTTTTTTCTTGTTAATAATTTATCCAGTATTGAACAACACCAAACCTCAGAAACTGGCCGAGTATAAATATTAAATAAGAATATTGAATTGTTGGGTTTGGCTGAATTCCAAATAGCTCGGTGTGAAAGATAGGCCTCTTTATTGAATTTGTACTCGAGATTGAATTGAGACGTTACCAGGAAGCACTGTAGACCCAACGCGTTTTCATTATTGACTTGGACGTCTATTTCCATTTGTACTAAGGTGTACTGACAATGTTTTTTGCTACAATAGGACTTGTCTCATTCTTTTGCTTGGGCTGGTCTCAGTATGGTTTTGGTCTAGAATTTGTCAAAATTACATTCATGTTGTCTTTTCTTTCCTCATGCGTAAAGTTTAACGAAGTAATTCCTTCCTCGCGGTTGTTGATCTTGATCTACATCTTGGTTCACGTTCAGTTAGATCTCATTTTGGAATGGATTTGACTACCTTAAGACTCAGTCATGACTTGATCTCAGCTGGTTCTGGACTTGGATGTTTGTCTTGCTCTCCAAAGTGGTGGTTTCGACTACAGTTGTATTACCAGGGAATTGGTGATACTGGATAATTTATTAATGAGATAATAATTATTTAAGCCATT
The DNA here is from genome assembly GCA_030522415.1 of Channallabes apus. Lineage (NCBI taxonomy): Eukaryota > Metazoa > Chordata > Actinopteri > Siluriformes > Clariidae > Channallabes > Channallabes apus. The sequence continues at coordinate 26,617,538 of CM060117.1, forward strand.
CGACTCAGTGATTAGCTGACCTCAATGTTTGGAATGTTCCAGTAACTGGAGGTTACATTAGTGCATACAGTACTGTATGCTCCATTCCTTTAAGTCTGCGCAGTTACAGCTGCCTTTTAAGATAATGACTTTTTGCTTATTACTATCCAACATGATGTCTATGAATGTGATATGTGATCAAATTCTCCATGTCAGAATCATATCTGTAAATACAGTATTGTGGCGTGGGCGGGGCGGCGGCTGACTTGCGGGGGTTCTCTGTGTCTACCATGAGAGAGAAGGGTGTTTAGGTTAGTGACTTCGGCCAAGTTGGGCATGTGTATGTGTGTGTGTCCTGCCATCGCCTCCATGTTGTCTCATGAGTCCTAGACCATCCTTGTGAGATCACCTCATGATCTAAAGAGCTTTTACTCTCCAAATCCAACCGCGCCGACCATAAACTGAAATGGAGTTAGAGTGAGGTTGCCAGGTTACTGATATTTGGACAAATCAACTACCTCCCTACGAGACAACCCGAATGAGACACTCCTACCGATACGCTTGGTGAGTCGATAAAAATTCTAAACAAAAAAACAAAAAAACTCCCAGTGATCCCTCACAATGAACAAACTGTCAAACGTCGAACAAGTTGTGGCATTCGTACTGTACAGCACTGGGCTTCTAGAGCATTCAGACATCCATGACACACCCACGATTGCAAATGAGGAATGGCTCATGCTAACCACTTTCATCTGGCCCACATCCCTCTGTGGAACGACAGCGAGGAACTCATCCGTGTCTGACTGCCTCGATGCAGCCACAACTCAACCTCGAACAAAAATACACTGATGTCATATGGATGGGGGATAAAAATGGGAACCGACTACAAGATATTGCATGTTTCTGTTTCTGGGTCCAGATCGAGTTGGAATGCTTGAAGATATGCGTCTAGACTGTTTTTTTTTTTGTTCTGGTCGTTGAATTAACTTTCTAGATGCAGTTCAGTCGAGTCACCGGCTTTAAGCTTTAAGTGACAACTAAAGACGTGTCTGTTTCTTATCCCCCCCACACGGATAGGAGCATCAACCAAATGTAAATGTATAAGCTTATAATTTCATCTAAAGGCTTTTGACAGGTTGTCCAATAAATATCCAATTAAATAATAGGTCTAATATGCAGATAGTTGGATTGTGTGGATAAAAGTGCAAAAAGTTGACAATAATTGACTCGTATTTGCCTCAAACCCCAACCAGACTTGTCCCAGAAACATGTCCCAGTTTGGCCACTGACTGCATCTCATCTGTGACCATTATTGTTTATTTCCCTGTGAAGCTGATGTCTTCTTCCTTGTTCTCACTTCACCTCTCTTAACCCCAAAGGAAAGTAGAAGAATGTTATCAAATGTTTATTTCTACTTCAATTACGTCACCGCCACATTCTTCTGTGCGTCTTATCTTAACACTACTGTACATGAGACATTATAGTGTTTAATAGTGGTATTAAATATTTTCTCATATAAGTTATATATCATCTGATCTGCTTTACTTGTTTCATTGTTCATTTGCAAAAAAAAAAAAAAAAAAAAAAACTTGTTTGTGTGTTTAGCTGCACAGCCAAATTCCTGGTTAGTGAGGTCTTATGGAAGTAAATCGGATTCCGTGAGCTTTTTTAAACAATGCTTTTTTGTTTACTGAAAAGTTTTACTTTAGAAAGGAGAGGAAATAGGAAGCACAAGTACAAGCACAAGTAAATCAGATTATGGTACATACACACACACACACACACACACACACACACATGCAGACCTGCAATTATTACATTAGCTGTATAGAAAATAGAAAAGTACAAGCACAAAGTTGCAGTGCGACAACAACAGCTTTAAAGATCATGATGTTTCCAGTGCAGGAAGATGAAACATCTGGCAAGCTCCTGGCAAGCTCCTTATAACGGTCCTCAGCTCAGGAATAAGTCCAAACAGACAAATGTTAAACCATGACGCACAATCTATCTACTCGAATGCCAAAAAAACAAGCACAAATGAAACGCTTTGAAAGACTGACAGCGAGATAAAGAGCATACGTGAGGGCTGAGCGTGATGTGTGAAGCTCACCTCGGTGTTGAGTGGCAGCAGGTTCAGCGTGAGGCTCGTACTCGCTCCTGCTTCTCCCACAGCACGGGCCGTTTGTTTAACGTTCCAGCGTCTTCGCCGCACCTCCCCGTCCGTGACTCAGCCAATAAGGTCAACATCGTGCCTCAGGCAGCCGAGCAGGCCTTTAGCCTTACAAGGCAAAGGAATCTGGGAGCTCCTGCCGTCCCACATCCTGAGATGTTTTTTCGCAAAAAGAAACACACTCCGATCCCCGGAGGAGTCGCAAGGCTGAGGCCTTATTTAGCAAGCAAATGAACGCTTATGCCACAGCAAGGCGATGTTTCCTTTACAAAAGTGTCATGGAAAACAAAGAACAGAGCTCGGCTTGTGCGTGTGTGACTGATTACAATTCCTTATAGAGATTACAGGGGAGTGGAGCGCAGCATCAGGGTGTTTCTCTGGAGAACTCGAAAAAGAAGGGCTGCATTAATAAATAACGATGCACACAAAATCTCTTATGTGCAATGCACAATGTTGTGCAAAAGTATTCGCCCCCCTTATTTTACATTTTGTAGCACCACAATCTTTGAATCATAGATCATGAATGTGCACAAAATTATTTTATCGGGAAATGTATGTACCTGGCACAATTAGCTTTTACAATGAAATAAATGAAATAAATAGTGATTGCATAAGCCAAGGCTTCATGGTTAGCAGTGTGGCCTTGCACATTTACATTTAGGCATTTGGCAGACGCTCTTATCCAGAGCGACGTACATTTTTTAAATCTCATTACACATCTGAGCAGTTGAGGGTTAAGGGCCTTGCTCAAGGGCCCAACAGTGGCAACTTGGTGGTTGTGGGATTTGAACCTGGGATCTTCCGAACCATAGTGCAATGCCTTAACCACTGAGCTACCCCTGGCACCTCGGGGTCTGTGTGCGTGGAGTTTGCATGTTCCCCCTGTGCTTGGTGGGTTTCCTCTGGATACTCTGGTTTCCTCCCACAGTCCAAAGACATGCAGATTAATGTATCTTGCGTTTTGTGTGTGTGTGTGTGTGTGTGTGTGTGTGTGTGTGAGTGTATGTGCCCCGCTTTGGATTGGCTCCCTGTCCAGGGTGTACGCCACCTCATGTCCTAAGTCTCCTGGGATAGGCTCCAGGCCCCCGCGACCCTGAATACAGGATAAATTATAGAGACATATACATGAGGATTTTTAGCCATAACTGTTATCAAAGGGAGCAGATTAAAAATATTAAACAGATTATGAATATGTTTAAATCACACAGTAAACTTTAGTCCATTAGAGTTCTTTCATTTCATTCATTCTTTGATTTGTCGTCACACACACGCACACACACACGCACACACACACATACACACACACACACACACACAAACACAAACACACACACACACACACTATGTGTGTTCGCCATTTGAACACCAATTAACGTAATCTGTGTTCTTTCATTATGGGGAGTGAATACTTATGCAAAGCAACATAAATAAATACTATATTGTGTAAAGTTGTGTAAATATTGTATAAATACCTGATTGTGTAAAGCTGTTTTGAGACAATGTCAATTGTTAAAAGCGCTATACAAATAAAACTGAATTGAATTGACTTGAACTATAGCTCAAATTTAGGTCAAGTAAAGAATTTCCCATGAACTTAGAGTAGTATTTTGAAGAAAATTTCAGACAAAAAAAAATTATCTATAGAAATGTGGTGTCTATGAAAATTAAATCTATTACAACTGCATTAGATAATTATTATTTATTAATTGACTAATTGTTACTTATTGCAATTTGTTTACTTTAATAACGTATTAAGACCAATAAAAACATTTAGGTCATATAATACATACCATCTTGAAAAGTTTTCCCCCTCACATATACTTATGTGCCACAAACAGGAAGTTAATATCACCAACCATTCCCATTTGCACCTGGGACTCAGCTCATCTATATGTCAGTGGATCTCCAATTTCCTGACTGGCAGACCACAGGCAGTAAGGATGGGCGGACATGTCTCAGCTACACTCACTCTCAGCACTGGAGCCCCCCAGGGTTGTGTTCTGAGCCCCCTGCTGTACTCTTTGTACACCCACGACTGCGTGGCCACTACCAACTCTAGCGCCATCATCAAGTTTGCTGACGACACCGTCGTGGTCGGACTGATCACCAACAATGATGAGTTGGACTACCTAGAGGAGATTGGAAATCTGGAGAACTGGTGCCAGAGGAACAATCTCCTCTTGAACATCAGCAAGACAAAGGAGCTGATAGTGGACGTTTGTACAAAGCAGGAGAGGAACTACCAGACCCCCGTCATCAACAGGAGACCAGTGGAGAGAGTGGACAGCTTCAGATACCTCGGTGTTCACATCACTCAGGACCTGTCATGGTCCTGTCACATCAACACCGTGGTGAAAAAGGCCCAGCAGCGTCTGTACCACCTCAGACGCTTGAGAGACTTTAGACTGCCCTCCAAGGTGCTCAGGAACTTCTACTCCTGCACCATAGAGAGCATCCTGACGGGAAACAACACGACCTGATTCGGGAACAGCACCATGCAGGACAGACGAGCTCTACAGAGGGTGGTGCGATCAGCCGAGCGCATCATCCGCACTGAGCTTCCTGACCTGCACTCGATCTACAGCAAGCGGTGCTGGACTAAGGCCAGGAAGATCGTGAAGGACCTCAGTCACCCCAGTAATGGACTGTTCTCTCTGTTGCGGTCTGGGAAGCGATTCCGCTCCCTAAAGGCCAACACAGAGAGGCTGAGGAGGAGCTTCTTCCCGCAGTCAATAAGGTCTCTCAATCACAATCACACCTCCACACAGGACTAATAACATCTTTTTAAGCTCACAACATTGACTGTACAATCATGGACACATTCATACATACTTGCACTAAATATTTATACATCTGGACAATTGCACATGTCACTTTCATTAGTCACCTTTCATGCATATTTGCACAACCACTGACACTTTAAATTATATATATATATATATATATATATATATATATATATATATATATATATATATATATATATATATATATATATATACTCTATCTACCCTATATTTCTATATTTTGCAATATTTTATTATGCCCTTATTTGTACAGTTTATTTTACAAGTTAAATTTATTTCTTTAGTATTTCCTTTTATTGATATTTATTTTATGTACAAGCTTTTATTTTCTTTTTAAGGTCACTGGTGGTCGTGTAAGCATTTCACTGCATATTATACTGTGTATGACTGTGTATGTGACAAATAAAATTTGAATTTGAATTTTATTAAGGTGTATCCATATAAATGGCCCACCCTGTAGATTAAATCCCCTGTCTGGCCCCTAAAATTTCAAAAGGGATTATTGGGCTGCATCAAACAAAGGCCAAATATAAATTCAAAGAAAACAACAAAGTAGATTTGTAGTATTTCAACACATTATCAAACCCTGGAAGGATAGAGAGCTGATCCGTCAACTCTGTGGAAGAAATGTGGTTGAATAAAAAAATCTGGAATGGAGATCACGTAAACGCTTGGTAAATCACATTAATAAAATGTTAATAGTAAAAAACAGGTCTAGACTCAGCAACGTTATGTGGTAATAAAACGAAGTCAGCTGACGACCTGAATGTGCTGAATGACCAGATTATCACATCTACTGTACGGAGTTTTTCATCCCTGATGGAACAGGAGAGAGAGAAAGAGAGGGTGGCCCTGGGAGCATGAGAAATCATTTCCACACTGTGTGTGTGTGTGTGTGTGTGTATTTAACTAAAGCTAAAGGTGACTGAATGAAATCTTAGAGTATGTGACTTTTTTTGGCTAGGCAGTGTAGTATGAAACAAACATATAAAAATGATAAAAATGTAATAAACAATATTATGTATCAATGTGATATTTTATTAATATACATGTACAATTGTATACATAATTGTACAATTACATACATAATTGTCTATTTTTATATATATATATATATATATATATATATATACATATATATATATATATATATATATATAGACAATTATGTATATAATAGACAAATATATATATATATATATATATATATATATATATAAAATAGACAATGTATATTATATGTAAATTAATAATATTATAAAATAATAGTAAAACAAATTAAATATTACTATGATCTTTTAAAAAATATTTTTAAGATTTGTTTTGCAATGAAAGCAACTCGCAAAATACAATTGAATAAATACAATTAAATAAAAAACCAACAGTACAATCTGTCCTGAGAAGAGAGAGAGAAACCCCTCCCTCCCCGTCATGAGTTTTGATCGACGTGCTCGCCAGCCAATTATCAAAGTTCGCTTCAGCGCGAGCGTAACATATCGCTCAGTATTAGCGCACTCTGGTTGCCATGGCGACGCGAGCACCTTTTTCTCTGCCCGGCCAATCATAGCGTAGGGGGGCGGGACTTGTCAGAGGCACTTCCTCAAACGAAAACAGGAGTCCGTAGTGAAAGCGCGCGCTTCGTAACACGCCTTGGATTTATTAACGGTGAAGTTCAGAAAAGAGCGCGCGCGCGCACTCACTCACACTCACACGCGCATATACAACTGAGCCAAAGTGTTAAAAGTTACAGCTTGTTGAGTTTAACTCTCCAGGGTAAGTGTGTGTGTAATGTGTATGTATATAAACGTCCTTCATCTGTTTGACACTAGTGACCTGTAGTGCACTGGATAGTGGAGGAGAAGCTTATTACTGTATATTGTACTGTAGTGCACTTGGACAGGGACTGGGGTGACGTGATTGATTGATCCAGGAAGGTTTCTAGACGTGGGCTGGCAGAGGGTGGGCACCAGCACTCACTCCAAGGGGTAAGTAACATCATGCACTTATGCAAATGACATTAGTGGCATAATGTTTTCTGTTCGCATGTTTCTCATGACCATGACACAGTAGTACTGCAGGAAAACAAGACAATTCAGTTATGTGCATGACATAATGCAAGAAAATGAGATAATTCTTTTATTGTCATGACACAATATGCAGAGAAACAAGGTAATTGCATTATCTCCCATCAAGGGGTCGCCACAGCGGACCGGCGGACACAACTTGGCACTGGGTTTAGTCTAGATGCCCTTCCTGACACAAACCTCACATTTTATTCGGACCAGCACTGCATCCAGTGGCTGGGGTTTGGGCATTGGATGTGAATTGAACTCGGGCCTTTCGCATGACAGGCAGGAAACCTACAGTACAATACCGCTATGGACAGGAAAAAAAAAAAGTTTTGGTCATGACATAATACTGCAACATGACAAAATAATTAAGTTATGATCCTGACACTGTACTGCTGGAAAACAAGATAATTAAGTGATGGTCATGTCATAATACTGCAAGGAAAATGAGAATTAAGTTATTGCCATGATATAATAATGCAAAGAAACAAGATATGGTCATGAAGTATTAATGCAAGAAAACTAGATAATTAAGTTATGGCCATGACATAGTACTGCAAGAAAATGAGCTAAAATAATATATGCCTATGATATAATAATGTAAAGGGAAAAAAATTATTACATTATGACTATGACATAATAACACAAGAAATTTGAGTGAAGACATAGTACTGCAAGGAAACAAGATATTCAAAGTTACGTCCTGTCTTTATAATGCAAGAAAACAGAAGAATGAAGTTATGGCTGTGGCAACGATAGTATACTGCAAGGAAACGAGATCATTAGCTCATTTGAAAGAGACGGTCGCTGTCCTTCACAGAGGAAGCAGTGAAAGAGTTTCTGTAGAAGTTGAAATCATGTTTTACAGGAACCACAAGCAACCATACTGTACAACATTGCATTCAGATAATGAAAGTAGTCCAATGTCTGACTGACAGCCTCTCGCTGATCACTGTGTGGTAGCCAATGAGAAGGATTACATGTGTGGACAGCACGTGATCAGATGAGATCTACCCCCACACACAAGTACGTGTTCACACTGAGGACGCATCAGAGTGTAGTGTCTGGAACCCTTGCATTCAGTGTACACCAGATGAAATTGGCGGGTCTTTCTCTCTAAACCAAGATGTGAAAGTAGCAATTACAACTTTGAAACATTTAAGCAATACATCGGCACCATGACTTTGGAAATCGACTTCCTGCAGAGGAAGGACGCAGACAGCAACTCCTACCACTTGGACAACATGGCCATTGAGTTTATCCATAATTTTAACTCGCAGGCGTTCTGCTTGGGTTAGCAGTTCGTGTTTAGCTTCTGTGACAAGCAATTTTTAGGTGGAAGTCCAAAACATGGAGGCAATAGACCACAGTAGACTGAACAGCGAGCAGAGCTCCAGCAAGAACAAGATCAAGGTAGCATGGTTGCATGCTAACAGTTGTGATTTTTGAGAAGGCAGAGAGCTCCTCAATCAACCTGGGTGGAAAGGCAAACCCAGACTGGAATTGGAGGTATGGGCAAGGCGAGCCTTCGCCTCTCCTTTGCCTCTGGACAATGTGGAGAAGATGGATTGTAAGCATGTTGAAAGTATTTAGCTCTTTGCGCATCCTGGCTGCAGTAAGACCCTGATCGCATGCCAGATTAGTAAGATGGTAAACACCCTAGAGCCTAAGATGATCAACCCCTACGAGATTTTTGACCAGTACTTGGACGAGTCAGGAAGCTGTTTGCTATGCAGAGTATGAACAGAAGAGGCTGGGGCCAGTAGTGGACTCCATATCATAATTTTAGATGAGATCAATGCCATTTGCAGATGTCGAGGCAGCGACACCATCATCAACCAGCTGGAAGGTGTTGAGCAGCTCAACAACATCCTAGTTATAGGTACGACCAGTGGACTTTACCTGTTAGATGAAGCTCTACTGAGACCAGGTAGACTAGAGGTCCAGATGAAGATTGGTGGGCCGGATGAGTCGGGTCTTGTCCAGATCCTGACCATCCACATGCCTGGAATGAGGCAGCCCAACGTGTTGGCGAGTGACCTAGACATTACGGAGCTGGCCAACACCAAAAAACACCAAGAGTCCATTACATTATAGCCATGGTATAGTACGGCAAGGAAACAAGATAATTATGGCCATGACATCGCTTGTAAAGTACTTCAAAGAAACAAGATAATTAAGTTATGGTCTTGGCTTAGTAACACAAGACAACCAGATAATCAAGTCATAACCATGACTTACTAATGCAGTAGACTGAGATAATGAAATAATTACAAATTAATGACATAAGTAAACTAGGTAATTATGCTAATTATGCTTAATTATGTTGGAAACAACAAATCAGTGAGCTATTGTAGAACTAGTTAATTTAGTTATGATTACGAGGTAATAAAAGTAAGGGAGGTCGTTGAGTCATTGTAACAGTAACACATTGTAACACACTGAAATGAGACAATTCAATCATGGCGAGACTGCACAGAATAACGTAACATGTCAAGTCATGACCGCGACATATTTATGCCAGGAAACAAGATAAATAAACGACGGTAATGTTTTCATAATGCTCGAGAACAGTGCAAGTAAGTCCTGGCTACAAAATAGTAATGTACAAAAATGAGATAATTGAAAAGTCATGACCAGAGTGGGAGGGTGTAATAAACAAAGTAAGTCATGACCGTGACATATGAAATAAAAATTGCTTTAACATTGTACAGGCTTCACTGCTTGCTCTATAGGTCCTAATAGGGTTTCATTTATTGTATTATTATACTAATATTTTAGTTTTTTGATGAAAGTACCTATAACTTAGAGTGATATTAAACAATTTGAGCTTGAGTCAGCAAAGCAACAAAACAGGAATAAAGCAGTCAGATGTGATCTGAGGTCAGCTTCTGAACATGTCGGCAGGGTAAAAGAGCACAGGAGTCACCGTGGGCGTCAAGGACACAGTGCAGCAGGTGCTATACGGAGAGCCATGGAGACAAACAACCGGAAGTTCGAGCCAAGAACCAGCGAGAAGAAATGCTGTAAGTAATCTGTGGTGGAGGTGGGGATGCTCCTTATACACTACCAGTCAAAAGTTTGGACACCCCTCTCTCAGTCCATGGTCCTGATTTTAATTTCTTTCCACACTGTAAAACAAGGCTGAAGTCATCCAAAATATACAATAATCTCTGTTGTTGAACAGTTGCTATGGAAAGTTTGTGCTACGTCTGCTCTGTAAAGCTTCACAACGGCTCTAATCCGAGATGCTGTTTGTTAATTGGTGATTTCTGAGGCTGGAGACTCTAGATGAACGTCTCCTCTGTAGCAGAGGTCAGTTTTGGTCTCGCTTTCCTGGGAAGGTCTTCATGAGAGACAGTTTCATCATGGACCTTAACGGGTTTTGCAGATGCTTGTAATTCTTCCTGAACAGCTGAACTTCATGTCTTAAAATAACAACTGACTCGATGTTGTTGTTAATTACCTAATGCCATATGTCTTATTTCATAGATATGAAATCTGTAGTATTGTTCTAGAATGCAGAAAAGTAAATCCAAACTTGTATCCAAACTTTTGACTGGTACTGTAGATGTGTTTAATTGTCAATGTGGTAACGTTTTCTGCGGAGACTCCAAGGAAGGAGTCTCCAGTGTCAGTGTTCCTGTAAAGTTTAGTACAGTTTTCATAACAACGTGTACCAGTACAGAGGACATCTCCATTGATACCAGTTTGAAGAAAAGGCTGTGAAGGTAGGAAAATGAAGGAGAAAAAAAATCTATAGTGTACATATGAACATTTTGACACCAAAACCAAATAAACCATAGAAATCGTTTGTCTGTTAAAAATTTAACTAAATTTCTTAAATTTGAAAACTGCTATTTAGCTTTTAGGAGCTTAAAACTTAAACATTTTGAGCAAAGCACATGTATACCAGATTTTCAGCCAAAAAAACGGCACATTATGATGAGCCATTCATTCATCTTCTATACCGCTTTATCCTGTATTTAGGGTCGCGGGGACCTGGAGCCTATCCCAGGAGACTCAGGGCACGAGGCAGGGTACACCCTGGACAGCATGCCAATCCATCGCAGAGCACACACACACTATGGTAATTTTTTGGGAACACCAATTATCTGCATGTCTTTGGACTGTGGGAGGAAACCGGAGTACCCGGAGGAAACCCACGGGGAGAACATGCAAACTCCATGCACACAGAGACGGGAATCGAGCCTGGCCGGGAATCGAACCCGGACCCTGGAGGTGCAAGGCGACAGTGCTAACCACTACACCACCGCGCTGCCTATGACGAGCCAATCTATCATCTATCACACGCTTCCTTCTATCATGCGATCAGAGAAGCAAAGATACTTGTTGTGCTGCCTCGACTGGTTTAAATGCGTCCAAAGGGTTTTTGGAGAATGCTGAAGTCAAGAAAAGGTAGTTTAGTAGAGAAATGTACTGTTTTTTTTTTACTAGGTATGGGACTGTGAACAAAAAGTACTGGAAAATGATAAAACAGACTAAATCTGAGATATTTGGTGTAAAGGTAAAACTATGTATTTTAAGGATATGCGGGAAAAAAAACCCTGGTCAAAATATCTGTTAATGTGAACTGTTAAGCAAGTGGAAGATGAAATGATCTCCAAAAGGCATAAAGTTACAGATGAAACATTCCCTTCATATTTTAAACAAAATAATTTATTTTATTTTTATCTTTTACCTTAAAAAAAAAACAGTAAAGGAAAATGGCCCGCAGCAAAAGTTTGGGCAGTTTGCATGGTTAGTACCTAGTAGCACCGCCTTTGGCATGTACAGTATCACCACTTGTAAACACTTTCTTGGCTGGCTCTAAAGTCTTTCAGTTCTTGTTTGTGGAATTTTCACCCATTCTGCCTTACAGCAGTCTTCCAGTTCTATAAGATTCCTGGGCTGCCTTGTATGCACTGCTCTATCGAGGTCTATCCACAGATTTTTAATAATGTTTAGGTCAGGAGACTGTGAGGGCCCATGGAAAAACCTTCAGCTTGCACCTCTTGAGGTAGTCCATCATGGATTTTGAGGTGTGTTTATGATCATTATCCATTCATTCTCTTTTCAACTTCAGCTTTTTTACAGATGGTAGGTATATTCTTCCCTCTACTCGTGAAATGTTGTCCATTTCATTGGCTGTAAAACAAACCCAAAGCATGATCAACCCCCCCCTCCCCCACCCAGGCTTAACAGTTGGACTGGTGTTCTTTTCATGAAATTCTCTCTGATACTGTATTTATGTTGGTCTTCCAGACCTTATCGTGACCTCCACTGTTTTTGGTACCTGCTACTTCTTAGTTACATCCTGAACTGAGGAAATCGGTACCTGAAAACATTTTGCTACCTTCTTATAGCCTTCTCCTGCTTTGTGGACGTCAGTCATTTTCATTTTCAGATCGCTGGGTAACTGCTTAGAGGAACCCAAGGGTGCTGATTGATGGGACAAGGTTAGAGGAGACTGGGTATTTAGAAAGCTTTGAGATTTGCATCACTTCTCCTTTCCTAACAATAACTGTAAATACGCCATGACCATATAAGCTATAACAGGCTAATTAAGGTCTAATACCTTGGTCAGAGTTATCTGAGACCTCAAGTTCTTCTGGGTGGTTCCCATTTTTTTGGCAGGGTGCTGCTTTCCGTTTTTCATTCTAAAAATTGTAGAAAACAGAAACAGTACACTGATATTGCTTAAAACATCGCAAAAGAGTGGTTCATGTTCACCTTTATAACTTTGATTAAAGTGTAAATGTCCTTTTCTTGGCTTCAGCATTCTCCAAAAACCTTTTGGACACAATCAAACCAGTGGAGTGATCTTGGTGGTTAGCACTGTCGCCTTGAACTTCCAGGTCCTGAGTTTGACTCCGGTGTGCATGGAGTTTCCTCCAGGTAGTCCGGTTTCTCCCACAATCCAAAGACATGCAGTTTAGGCTGATTGCTCATAGATGGTCCTCTGGAGAAGGAAATGGCAACGTATTTCCGGTATCCTGGCCAAGAAAACCCCATGTACAGCATCTAGGTAGGCCTGGTGTGCTATGGTCCATGAGGACACGAGTAGGCGACCAAATTAAAGGTTATCTAAAAGAATGGACGATGCGTTTCATAGTCCAGTCCAACTTTTATTTTTGTTATCATCTACTGATATGTATGAAATTATTTGCAAAAATTCTGTGATTCAGCAGAAAACTAAAAGGACAAAACTTAAAATATGCGAGAGCAATTGTTTATAATGTCTCTCCTGATCTTTAGCACCCTTTGTAAAGTAGGGCTGCACAATATATCGAAAAATAATCGTTATCGCGATAATGGTATACGCAATATCTGTATCGCAAATAACTGCGATAAATGAAATCGATGCGTGTATAGTTACACGTAAATATAAAGTAATGTTTGAAAGTAATTCATATTGTGTTGGCAGGTTTATAGTAACAGCAAACCAGAAGTCAGAATATCTGCTGAGGGGTTTAAGTCATTCATAGTGTTTTGAAGTCTAAATATTTGCAACTTCCTTGACATATAGTTTCTTTTTGGCCTGAATTAGATTTAATTACATCAGACGAATATCTGTTACCTGTTTATTTTAGTATCATCATTACATATAAATGATTTAAAAAAAAAATAGGCAATAATAATAATAATGAAAAACGCATTTCTCTAGGGAAATGTTATATCGCAAGAAATATCGTTATCGCAATATTCAACAACAATATCACATATTTTCCTAATATCGTGCAGCCCTACTTTTTATACCTAATATCGTGCAGCCCTACTTTTTATACCTAATATCGTGCAGCCCTACTTTTTATACCTAATATCGTGCAGCCCTACCCTACCGTAATTAAAACGGCCCTGATCTAGCACGAGTTTGCTATAATTTGTATTAAATCTCAACCAACATTATTGATTATAAATTGTGTCCTTAAATAACCACAAATCAAACTGTAGGCTGATTTGTCAGTTGGGAGGAAACGGTGGGTAGTGGAGTTATAGCGTTTTGAAAAATCATTCAAAATTCACATCCCAAACAGTTTTGGCAAAGGTCTTTTTTTTTTTTTTACATTTGTGCTTTTTAACAGCCTTGTTTCAAAAATATTCTCTGTTAAAAAAAAAATAGGAAAAAGACGTTCTCATTTTGCTGTCAAACTGTTCATATGTCTTATAAAAGCTTTTTTTTTCCCGTCGCACATGGGGGAGGGCTACAGATTAAAAAGACCTTGCTGTAAGATGATATCTGCATGACAGGAAGTCAGACAGTGAGAAACGATGCTGAAACAGAAATCCATCAGAACTCCAGAGCGAATCCCGACTGAAGAGCATGAAGTGGAGAAACTGGTCCAGCGTTTAATTATCCCCCGAACCTCACATCTTTAAACGAATAAGCCGGGCTTTGCTCGCGATTTAATTTGAAAGCAAACACGGACGCCTCGTTGCCGGGCCGCAGCTTAGTGGACTTTTGTCTCCTGCACGCCGAGTGTGTGGGAAGGAAAAACACAATTTCCGCTTTCATGCCTCCGAATGAAACGTTAAGACTGAATAGGAAAGCTGAATGCTCAGTGACCCTGACTTTAAAGAGATGATTAAACATTATGTGGTAAAAAGATGTGATGTCTCAACGAACAGGAAATGACGACCATATAGGGAATTAAATGGAAAATCTCCAGACAGAGCGGCGTATATGTGTTTATTGCTTACAGTAGGTATGTGTTTGTGTTTGTGTTGTTCAGCATGGGCGTCCTACATGACCAACTCGTCCACCCTGATCGTCATGATCGGCCTCCCCGCCAGAGGCAAGACCTACATGTCCAAGAAGCTGACTCGCTACCTCAACTGGATCGGCGTGCCCACTAAAGGTACCGGAATAAATAAACTCATAAATAAACTTTACCCTCGCACAAGCTTCTGACATCTCTGTCTGTCTGTCTGTCTGTGTGTGTGTGTGTGTGTGTGTGTGTGTGTGTGTTCTGTGCAGTGTTTAACCTGGGCGAGTACCGGCGCGAGGCCGTGCGCTCGTATAAGTCCTATGAATTCTTCAGGCACGACAACGCAGAAGCCATGAGGATCAGGAAGTGAGGGAGTCGTCCTTTAACATCCCACATGATCATACCTGTACATCTGATATGTGCAATAATATTGGCACCCACTTTGTTTAACAATGTTCACAATTCATTCGTACTTTTTTGTCTGTTCGTAATTACATTTAATGACGTGAAACAAGTTCCTGTTATCCCTTGCGTTGCTCTTTCCAAGGCGTCACGGTGGCGTGGTGGTAAGCACGGTGCTTCCGGCACCTCCACGGTCCAGGGTTCGATTCCCATATTGGGTCTGTGTGCATGGAGTTTGCATGTTCTCATCGTGTTGGTGGGTTCCCATTTGGGGACTCTGGTTTCCTCCCACGGTCCAAAAACATGCAGATGGGAATCACTGGTCACCTTCTGATACGATATCATCACGATCCCTCGGTGCCGATACGATTGAAATTGTGATTCTACAAATATCATGATTTTTATAAATATCCCGATTCAATATTACTGTACATACCCCCCTGTCAATCATACAGTAGCGATAACATATTGTGTAGATGTATTAAATCCTGCCCGTGTCCTCGGGATGTGAAATGATTGCTTGCTGATTGTTGATGTGTGTAAATGCACCGTGCTGACTCTGACGTTACTCCACAGACAGTGCGCTCTCATGGCTCTGCAGGATGTGAAGGGTTACCTGAATGAGGAGGGCGGGCAGATCGCCGTGAGCTTCTCTTCTACCTGTTATTTATTTATGTTTATTATTACTCTGATCTAATCTAAATGAACAATTTGACAGCAAAACGAGATAAATGCCATTTTTGGACATCGGCTCATTCTGGCGTATTATTTCCTCTGGGATGCCAGGTTGGCTATAATGCAACGTTTAATTAATGAATATTTTTAGATGTGTTGAAATGTAGCATTTCACGGCAGAATTCCACATGTTGTGGAAAGCCAATCACATCGCTTCTTTCTGTCACATGGTCAGTGAAGGGAGGGAAAACACTGGCCGCCGTGAGTGAACTAAATGTGTTTTCGCATTAGGGGTCTTTCCGAGAAGACTTCACCCCAAAGTCTGGCGAAAGCACCCTACATATGTTCAGTGATGTTTTGCGAGAATGTTGAAATTAATGAAAAGGAAACTTTGTATATTTTGTAAATATTTCAAAACCTGACCAGTATATTATGGATACAAAATTGATTTATCCATCTATTTGATTGATTTATCCATTGTGTCAAAACTGTTGGAGGTGGATTTATAGCGTTTTGAAAAATCATATACAATTGACATCATATTATACCAGTCAAACAATTCTGACCAAAAGTTTTGCCAAAATCTCATTTTGCTTTCAAGCTGTTCACATGTGAAATTAATACAAATAATCATTTATTGCAATAATTTTTTCCCCCTTTTCAACTAAAATATCTGTTCACATTTATTTATAGACATTTGCGTCCCTGTCATATTCGTTCACTTTTTCCCATTAGTGAAAAGAATTGTCTCGTTTTTCTTTTATTTCCATCCGAATTGATCAGATCAGCATTTCACTTCATGATCTCTTGTGCTTTAACGTCTGCAGGTGTTTGATGCCACGAACACGACGCGAGAGAGGCGAGATCTCATCCTGGACTTCGCCCAGGAGAACGCGTACAAGGTCGGAGTCTTGCTGTGTAAAGAGACTGATATGTTTACAGTCAGCTTCAGTCTGGTTATTGAAACGCCGAATGGCAGTTCAAACCAAGAACAAAAAAATAAACATACTTTTTTTTTTTTTTTACTAGCAACAAACAAAAAAAACAACAACTTATTTATTCAGAACCACTCCAGATGTTGTAGAGGTGCCAATAATTCTGTAGCTGGAAATTCCGAAATTATTAAAAATGCTCAACATTTTAAATACCATTGATAGCGGTTAAATACAATATAAAAACATTAATCTGATTTGATTAGAAATCATTGAGAGAATCGTTTATATACTGTCCTGTATATTATAATGTGATCCAGTGATTTATTAATCATGACATTAATTTGATGACTTATTTCATGAGCAGAAGGGACTTATTGAAAGAACAGAAAGTTTAATGACGACATCAGACTGTTGTTTGTGTTCGCAGTATGAAAACCTTGCTCATGTTTTGCAGGTGTTTTTCGTCGAGTCGATCTGCGATGATCCAGATGTTATCGCCGAAAATATAATGGTATGTTTACTGCAACTGAACAAATCACTGAGCTGAATAGTGACGCACGGTGTAATTAATGGGAAGATTGGTGATGATCGTAGATACACAGATAGAACCAATGTTCATGCTTTATAATTAAACATCATTTATATTCAACAAGCATATTTATTACTGCAGTGAACCAAGTGTACAGTTATGGAACTCATTCTATGCAACAACATGTGAAACATTTTACAATCAATAAGTAGTGAAGGTCTTAATAAATGCATTTAATATCTTTTTTTAAATAATTGTACAGTAGGTCCAAACAAAAGTTGATCAAAGTGTTCTACATTCTAGCCGAAAGGAATAAAATGTAACAAAGGAAGACAATATAATTTAAATAAACAGATGCATAAAAAGTAAATGTACAGTATGTCTCAACCAGGTGTGAAAATATGGGTCTAAAGTCTGGACTTAAAGGTTGTTAGTGATGACGAAGCCCCATTGAGGACGGGTGGACTGAACCTTAATGTTGCTCCTTTGAGGTTGAGTCTTTAAGTCATTATTAAGTGAAACAAGGGAATCAGCAGGTCTAAATCTATTTCAGTCCACCAAAGTCTGTTCACTCAAAAGTTGGGGATCACTTTTGATCACATACTGAAGGCGTTTATCCAAAATACACAATACTCTTCATTGAACAGTTACTATTGAGATGTACAGATATGGCCATTAACAAATGCCCTTCGTTACCTGTAGGGGGCAGTCGTGTTTCAATCTGAAGTATTGTGTGTCTACTGAAGCTGTAAATGTGTTATCTCTCTTAGGAGCCCATTGACAGCTCAAACTGTAAATACTGATGTGTATTTATTCTTCATTTTCTTCACTCCTTCAATGATGGTAGTTCTTTGACTGCGCTTTCTTCATTCAGTATTATTATTATTATTATTGTAACACACCCGCGTGTGCAAAACGATGAAGTACAACAAAGAACACAAAAATGTATGATATGTTAGCCTAAAACAAAATAGTTTTATTGTGTTTATGCACTTTAAATATACGCTAAACAATAAACACCGCCTTTTGCAAAGTGAAAGTGAGTTGCGCCTGCGGCTTTTTGATCAAAAGGCTGATAAACCGTGCGCAGATATGAGCAGATTTATTGATAAAACTGCAGACATACTCATCCATACAGTAAATAAAAAGAAAAGTATCAAATCCAGCTATTAAGTCTGATTGAAATTGCTTATCATTTTAAAAATCTATTTTATGTTTTGCTGGGGAAATAAAATTAGTCTTGTTAATTCATGTAAAACCCCGCTACAGTATTTGCCAACAGCGCACACAGTTTGATAAATTCACACCTATCGTGAATGAAAGGTGAGAAGAGATTCCGCAGAATCTTCCGACACACTGCTTGCTCTGAAGGACTCGACAAGAATATAGAGGATAAAAATCATATTTATATTAAGATAATTAATTAAATAATAAACGTAGATATGTAAGTTACATTTTAAAAGCACAATCGCAAGTAAATTACAAACTGCATGTAATGTTGTAAAATATGAATAAAACAGTATTAGACACAAATATATGATATGGTAGAATATAAAGTGAAAAAGCTCACCGAGTGCTCAAATGCAATTATTAATTTATTGTGTATATTTTACCTTCATTCAGCCGTTTAAGTTATATGAAGAATAACGTTCCTACCAGCCCACTATTATTTTCTGTGCAGATTTTAAAGATTCCCGCGCGTGTGCAAAAAGACGAAGTACAACAAAAATAGAAGTGTATAATCTTTAATAAAGTTAGCCTAATACAATATTGTTTCCAATGCTGAAGCAAACATGATTTTATTTTAAGTCTGTTCGCTGAATACAATGCGACAGCGCACCCCGAGGTGACGCCCGCAGAACCCCCCAGTTACTGTAATCCCCCTTCTCACCTTTCATTCAGGATAGGCGTGAAGTTATCAAACCAGTTTCATAAAGATTTTTACATTCAATTAATTTAAAGACAGAGGCATTGTCATGTCTTTAATCTTTTTGTCCCTGTTAAGACATTACAAAAACTATATCAAAAACTTGTGAAGTTTAAAGCACGATTTTGGGCATCTCATTTCATTCATTCATTCATCTTCTATACCGCTTTATCCTTCTATTCAGGGTCGCGGGGGGCCTGGAGCCTATCCCAGGAGGCTTAGGGCACAAGGCGGGGTACACCATGGACAGGGTGCCAATCCATCGCAGGGCACACACTCATACGCACATTCACACACTCATTCACACACTACGGTCAATTTGGGAACGCCAATTAGCCTAACCTGCATGTCTTTGGACTGTGGGAGGAAACCGGAGTACCCGGAGGAAACCCACCAAGCACGGGGAGAACATGCAAACTCCATGCACACAGAGACGGGAATCGAGCCTGGCCGGGGAATCGAACCCAGACCCTGGAGGTGCAAGGCGACAGTGCTAACCACTACACCACCGCGCCGCCTATCTCATTTCATCATTAAGGAAATAATATGAAGCACATATACACACATTCATCATGAAAGATCTGTTGTAAAACAAAATAAAATTCATGTTTGCTTCAGCATTGGAAACAATATTGTATTAGGCGAATAATTACCGTATACAGTACACAATTCTTCATTGTATGTGGTCTGGCTTTTAGATAAAGTCCTTCCATGCGCCATCTGGTGGATATTCCGTGAAGCACAACATATTTATTTAAATTCCCAAATGCTGTTTGTGGGTTTTCGCGGCACAGCACGTGCCGAATTGCAGCATCTCGCGGGAAACAACCGTGCAGTCTTAATGGCCACATCTGTATCTGCTACTTCTGCTCTGTAACGCTTAATTACGGCTCTAATCTGAGGTAATATTTGTTCATTTTTTATTTCTGAGGTAAGTTTATGCCTTGCGTTCCAGGGAAGGTCTCCATGAGAGACAGTTTCGTCATGGAGCTTGATGGGTTTCGCAAACGCACTTGACACAACACTGTTCTTGCAACAACTGATCCAGAACAGCTGAACTTCATGTCTTTAAACAACAACTGACTGTTACATAATTATTTAATTCCATATGTGTTATTTCATAGTTTTGAAATCCTCAGTATTGTTGTTGAATGTAGAAAAAAAATCTCTAAACTATTATTTCATTGCGTTACTGTATGTGGAGAGAATGACGAGGGAGAGAAATTAACATTCTAAATGGATTTTATGAACTCTCCACTGCTGTGCACCAGGATGTGAAGGTGTCGAGTCCGGACTATCCTGAGAGAGACCGCGAGAGCGTCATGGAGGACTTCCTGAAGAGAATCGAATGCTACAAAGTCACATACCAGCCATTAGACCCAGACGGACACGACAGGTAGGGTTGTGGTTTTTTTTTTTTTTATTAATATTCAACCTTATTTTTTATGTGTGTGTGGTAGTGTTGAAATTTGAGCAGCAGGGGGAGCTAAAGATCACACGTCCACGTGGACGAGACGAGACGATATTGTTTCCCTCTCAGGACTTTTTCAGCCTGGTATATTCACTGTCAAACACATGCTTTGGTTTATAACGGTTGGTTCATCCAATTTAACTCAGTTTCTTGAGTTATTTGTGTGAATGGGGGTAATTTGTCATCGGGTTTGTCCCTGCTTGACTTTCCCGAAAAACTAAAACAGAACGGGACAGGAAATGATCCGATATGATCAGAATTCCAGGGAAGAGATTATGTTGCTTTTGATGACGTTCATCTTTTTATGGGCTTTAATCCATCTCGCACACACACGCACTAAAACAGACACACACACACACACACACACACAGTGCTAACCTCATGCTCAGACAATCCAGATTCATTGCCTCCTCTACATCCTGTTTATCCTCTTCAGAGATGAGCATCTTTAAACATGGGCCATAATTTAATATGGAAACACTTTAAAGAAATGACTGGTGTGTGTGTGTGTGTATGTGTTTTGACAGAGAGCGCTCCTTCATCCAGGTGATCAACGTAGGCCAGCGCTTCCTGGTGAACCGTGTGCAGGACTACATCCAGAGCAAGATCGTGTACTACTTAATGAATATCCACGTGCACAAACACACCATCTACCTCTGCCGGCACGGAGAGAGCGAACACAACCTCCAGGGTCTGATCGGGGGCGACTCGGGTCTGTCCGCTCACGGGAAAGAGGTGGGCGTTCGCACTTACAGGACGGACGCTAACGCTATCATAAAGTCAGATTCAGATTTTATTTGTCACGTACACAGTCATACACGGTACAGTATGCAGTGAAATGCTTACACGACCGCCAGTGACCTTAACAGTAAAAGCTTATTTATGAAAAATAAATATGAATAAAGAAGAAATACAGTAGAAAATAAAATTTAGCTAGGTAAAAATAGGGTAAAAATATTCTGTGCAATAGAAAATATAGAAAATATGGATATAATATAATGTATAAATAAAGAAAAATGACTGTGGGGTGGGGGGGGGGTGTAAATATGCATGAAAGTGACATTATTATTAAAGTGACTTGTGTGCAATGATCCAAGTATGAAACATAAATATGAAGTGTGCATGAATGTGTCCATAAGTGTCCAGGATGAGTGCGAGAACCAATGTCATGATTGTGGATGTTTTTCAAAATGGTACTGTATTAGTCCTGTGTGATGTGGTTCTTTAACATACACCTAGTCTTATGCCGCTTTTCCACTGCATAGTACGGCACGACACGGTTCAGTTCAGCTCACTTTTGGGGGGGTTTCCACTGGGAACAGTACCTGGTACCTGGTCCTTTTTTTAGTACCACCTCAGCCGAGGTTCCAAGCGCGCCGAACCGTTACCAAAACGTGACGTGTCAACTCCGCTGGTCACTGATTGGCCGGAGAAAATCGTCATTACTGCGTCACTGAACTTGCGACACGAGACACAACAGAACCGCTATATTTAGAACAGCCAGAGAAGGATCGCACGCACCTTTTTGTATTAACCAAAAATTATCCTTTGGCTGCCATCAGCCTCTTTTGAAACAAACTCCTTCGTCTCGCTGTTAAAAACATCCACATGTCGAGAATGAAGAACACCATGCCGTCGATATGCTCCATTGTTGTGTGTTTGTTTGTGGCGCGTTTACGATGACGTCACGGCAGTAGAGGCGCCGCACGTGAGTAATCCCGCCCACTCTAAAGCGTTACTAAACTGCAGTGGAAGCACAAACCGAGCCGAACTGAGCCGAACCGAAGTGAGCTGTACTGAACCATGTCGTGCCGTACTATGCAGTGGAAAAGAGGCATTATATGCAGCTCGTAATATTTTTTGTTGAGAAAATTAGTGTGAGAAAATGTCGCTGTGATCTATTGCGTAGGACTTTGAATCGTGAAATTGTCAAGGAAAACGCCGCGTGTTCGGACTCTTATCCTATCAACATTTCACGAGACGGAGAGCTGTATTGCTGGATATAGACCGTACGAACAAGGACACATGTTCCTCTGTAGAATATCAACTTATTCAATTCAATTCAACTTTTTGGGTTGAATCCAAAATAGCATTAATTAGAAAGCTAGTGCGCCGTGTATTGTGTACTATCTATTATCACACACCAAGTAGTGACCTTCATAAGGGGTTGGAGAGCGATTTGAAATTTAGACTTGTGTTAGGAGCTAGGGAGCTTTGAAGCCATAAATAAAAGAGCACTTATAGTTGTTGAAGTGTTGTTATAATCAGATTATTAGATCTGTTTACTTGCTAAAAAGGTTTTGGCAGGAAGCTGCTCTCTCCTTATCACTGCGGACCGTACAGATCTACTCTTACCCACGCTGTGACTGACATTTAGTGCAATTAACAGTTGTAGAACCCAAACCGGAATGCCTTTCGTCCAATCAGATTACTCAGATGGAAATAACTGTCGTATAATCATTACGATATGCTATCAAAAAGTTTCAAGACACGCCAGCCGATGGCAGCACAAGGCAGCACGCACAGTCAGTCACAGGGAGCCCCGACCTTCATAAGTCAGTGTGCCAAGAGGCATCACCCTGTGTACATTAGGAGCTGTGCAACTGGTGCTATTCTGACCACGTCTGCTATTTCATCATGTACAGCAAGTTAGAACAAAAGCGCAAGCGTGAAATTCTGTGTGAAACTGGCAAATCTGAACATCTGAGTCGTTTGACATGCTTGTTTGACATGACAAGCTTACAGCGACGCTGCAATGAGTCATTCGAGATGTTTTAAATGTTGCTTCAAGAGCGGAAGTACATCACCGGAAGACGACGTAAGATCAGGAAGAACTTCAACAAGCTCAATCCACGAAAATGTCGAAACCATTCGCCAACTTGTGCAGGACGAGCGTCGGCGAGCATTTCACAACGTCGCTGCTTTTATCGCTGTGTCATGTGGAACAGTCCAGGCGATCCTCACGTGTGATATGATGCGCCATGTTGCTGCCGAGTTCGTCCCCAGGCTGCTGATCCAGGAGCAGAAGGAACACCACGTCAAAGTCTGCCAAGAACCCCGTCAGTGTGCCGTGGTTGACCTGTCCTTCATGTCGATGATCATCACCGGTGACGATGTGTTTTGGGTACGACCTTGAGACGAAGCAACAGTCTTCAGACTGGAAGAACCCATCATCTCCACGACCGAAAAAGCCGAGGTTTGCAGCTTGACCGAGTTCATGCTCATCGTGTTTTTGATGTACGCGGCATTGTGTCCCCAGGGGCCAGACCGTCAATAGCGAATTCCACTGCCAGGTTTTAAGGCGTCTGAGAAAGGAACTCCCTCAAAACTCATTTGGTTTCTGAATGGCTGAAGTATACACTGAGAGTAGAAAAACTAACAATAAGATAAGAACTAAATAGGCAGTGTAATTCTTCTTAAGCAATCCATGTTATAATCGTATAATCCGTTGTTTAATGATCATAGTTTTGCAACATGTAAAGATAATCTCCTCGGAATAAGGCATGAGTCCTCAGCAAAACAAATCAAGTCCTTCTAGTTCAATCAGATGCACGATAAAGCAGGATTACGTTCTTTCTTCACAGTCAGAGTGACATCAGCTAATCCCTACATTGAAGCTACCAAAGCCTGGCATTGTTACTCCACTCAGCCAGGATTAGAGTGTCTTAGGAAACTCTGACACATGTGTAGTAAGAGATCTCGTCCTAGGTTTCCGATACAGTACAAGCGGCGCAATTTTCCTGCTGAGCTCTCCAATATAAACAGATGATCTCTGCATTTTTGTTTTGTACAGTACGTAACTTTGAGGATGTAAGTCATCGACACTACATCAGAGGAGATGAAAGGAACGTCACAGTTTACGTTTTAATCCTGAATGCCTAATGTCAGGATGTGATGTTATCGTATTCATCATTCCTGTTACTACACAAATGATGCTGAACATTCCAGTTTGACTGCCGTGTTTTTTCACCACTAATAAGCCATTGCACATAGAATCTGAGTGTCTGGGTGTTATTGTGTTTGTATCATGTGTTTTTATCTTGCGTGTGCAGTTTGCTGTGGCGCTGCGCGAGTTCATAGTGGACCACCAGCTCGTGGATCTGAAGGTGTGGACGAGCCAGCTGAAGCGCACCATCCAGACGGCTGAGTCTCTGGGCGTTCCGTATGAGCAGTGGAAAATCCTCAATGAGATTGATGCTGTGAGTCAGAACGCCTCCGCATGCCACCTGCTCCTGCCATTATAGACCATCTACAGGGCGAGAGCTTTTCAACAATGACCCTAAAGTTAACAAAAAGTCTAGCCAGTGTTTTGCCTTTACCGAAAAAGTGTGTTTGACATGTGAACCTGGGGTTTGCCATGGGTTTAATAATCTCCAAGAACTTTAATGTTTTCTTTTTCTGGGGTTTTACACTTATCGTGATGGTGAGTTTCTAGTGACGTCGCTTACTGTGAGTTTACAATGAGTTTACCGCAAAGTTACAGTGGGTTTAAGTGTGTTTATGGTAAGTTGTATGTGTAAAGAGAGTTTACAGGGGGTGTATAGTTTACAGCGGATTCATCGTGAGTTTACAATAGGTGTATAGTGGGTTTAAAGCAGGTGGACAGTGAGTTTACATCGGTTTACAGTGGATTTATTTTGTATGGTGAGTTTACAGCGGGTGTACAGTGAGTTTACAGCGGGTGTATAGTGAGATTACAGCGGGTGTAAAGTGAGATTACAGCAGGTGCATAGTGAGATTACAGCGGGTGTAAAGTGAGATTACAGCGGGTATACAATGAGATTACAGCGGGTGTATAGTGAGTTTACAGCGGGTGTATAGTGAGTTTACAGCGGGTGTATGGTGAGTTTACAGCGGGTGTATGGTGAGTTTACAGCGGGTGTATAGTGAGTTTATAGCGGGTGTATGGTGAGTTTATAGCGGGTGTATAGTGAGTTTACAGCGGGTGTGTAGTGAGTTTACAGCGGGTGTGTAGTGAGTTTACAGCGGGTGTGTAGTGAGTTTACAGCGGGTGTATAGTGAGTTTACAGCGGGTGTATAGTGAGTTTATAGCGGGTGTATGGTGAGTTTACAGCGGGTGTATGGTGAGATTACAGCGGGTGTATGGTGAGTTTACAGCGGGTGTATGGTGAGTTTACAGCGGGTGTACAGTGAGTTTACAGCGGGTGTATAGTGAGATTACAGCGGGTGTATGGTGAGTTTACAGCGGGTGTATGGTGAGTTTACAGCGGGTGTATAGTGAGTTTATAGCGGGTGTATGGTGAGTTTATAGCGGGTGTATAGTGAGTTTACAGCGGGTGTGTAGTGAGTTTACAGCGGGTGTGTAGTGAGTTTACAGCGGGTGTGTAGTGAGTTTACAGCGGGTGTATAGTGAGTTTACAGCGGGTGTGTAGTGAGTTTACAGCGGGTGTATAGTGAGTTTACAGCGGGTGTATGGTGAGTTTACAGCGGGTGTATAGTGAGTTTACAGCGGGTGTATAGTGAGATTACAGCGGGTGTATAGTGAGTTTACAGCGGGTGTGTAGTGAGTTTACAGCGGGTGTGTAGTGAGTTTACAGCGGGTGTGTAGTGAGTTTATAGCGGGTGTATGGTGAGTTTACAGCGGGTGTATGGTGAGTTTACAGCGGGTGTATGGTGAGATTACAGCGGGTGTATGGTGAGTTTACAGCGGGTGTATAGTGAGATTACAGCGGGTGTATAGTGAGTTTACAGCGGGTGTGTAGTGAGTTTACAGCGGGTGTGTAGTGAGTTTACAGCGGGTGTGTAGTGAGTTTATAGCGGGTGTATGGTGAGTTTACAGCGGGTGTATGGTGAGTTTACAGCGGGTGTATGGTGAGTTTACAGCGGGTGTATGGTGAGTTTACAGCGGGTGTATGGTGAGTTTACAGCGGGTGTGTGGTGAGTTTACAGCGGGTGTGTGGTGAGTTTACAGCGGGTGTATGGTGAGTTTACAGCGGGTGTGTAGTGAGTTTACAGCGGGTGTGTGGTGAGTTTACAGCGGGTGTGTGGTGAGTTTACAGCGGGTGTATGGTGAGTTTACAGCGGGTGTATGGTGAGTTTACAGCGGGTGTATGGTGAGTTTACAGCGGGTGTAAAGTGAGTTTACAGCGGGTGTATAGTGAGTTTACAGCGGGTGTATGGTGAGTTTACAGCGGGTGTACAGTGAGTTTACAGCGGGTGTACGGTGAGATTACAGCGGGTGTATGGTGAGTTTACAGCGGGTGTATGGTGAGTTTACAGCGGGTGTAAAGTGAGTTTACAGCGGGTGTATAGTGAGATTACAGCGGGTGTAAAGTGAGTTTACAGCGGGTTTATAGTGAGATTACAGCGGGTGTATAGTGAGTTTACAGCGGGTTTATAGTGAGATTACAGCGGGTGTACAGTGAGATTACAGCGGGTGTACAGTGAGTTTACAGCGGGTTTATAGTGAGATTACAGCGGGTGTAAAGTGAGTTTACAGCGGGTGTATGGTGTACAGTGAACGTATAGTGAGATTATAATGATAATAATAACTCTACAGATTTCTTCTTTCTGAAAATTCATTTTGAAATCAACATGGCTGTTTGTTTGTTTTTTTGTTTTGTTTTAAGGGCATCTGTGAGGAAATGTCCTATGACATGATCAAGGAGAAGTATCCTGATGAATTCGCCATGAGAGAGCAAGACAAATACCATTACCGTTACCCAGGAGGGGAGGTGAGCATTAACAGCCGTGTTGTTTTTACAGTAGAATTTTACAGTTCTGTTAAGGAATTGCGTTGGTGGATAGAGTTGAGAAATTTTCTCCATGTACCTGGACACTTCTGATGCTGAAAAATATTTGTACAGGAGACAGAGTAATTATTGTCTCTCACCATGTTATATAGATTATAGAAATACATGTCCAACCATCTTATTGTGTCTGTCTTCCCCCCTACACGGTTGCTGTAGTCCTACCAGGACCTGGTGCAGAGACTCGAGCCGGTGATAATGGAGCTGGAGAGGCAGGGCAGCGTGCTGGTCATCTGTCACCAGGCTGTCATGAGATGCCTGCTCGCATACTTCTTGGACATCAGCGCTGGTCAGAATCATCATGAACACACAAAACTCATCGTTTATTCACACTCATGGTTACTCAGATGCCTCTTTCACATGTACTGTATATAGATAGTTGCTATAAGATGATTTCTGCAGTGGTTCCATGTTTACCGAGGGTTCTGTGCTTAATGAGAGTTTACAGTGAGCCTGTATCAGTACAAAAGCACCAATGTCATTTTTTTTTTGTATCTAGATACACTACCAGTCAAAAAAGTTTGGACACGAAACGCAAACGCACTCGACACAATACAGTTCTTGCAAGAACCGTGATTTGTACTGTCGAAAAATCTACTGTATTAATAATTCTTCGAGTACTTCATTAATCCCGGAGGGCAGTTGTAATTTTTGAATATTCCAGTTAGAAAGCTGGGGTCAGGGTGCAGGGTCAGCCAGGATACAGCGCCTCTTGAGCAGATAGGGTTAAGGGTCTTGCTCAAAGGGCTCAACACTGGCAACTTGGCAGAGCTGAGGCTCGAACCCTCGACCTTCCAAATGGAAACCCAGTGACCTACAGTACAACGTTAATTAATGAAGCGTTTGAGCTTCTACTGCCCTTTTTTACATTGATGTTATGATGTGGAGGTACAGCACTTTGGTCAGTCCCGTGGCTGTTGTAAATGTGCTATATAAATAAACTAAACCTAAACCTACTGTATTGTTCTGGAATGTAGTAGAAAATAAATCAGTTAACAACAAAACATTGAATTAGTTGGCATGCCCAAACCTTACTGGTACTGGATATGTGCATTTGAGGTTGTAAAATGTTGCCATTCATCTATAATCCTGCAGGTGGCGCACTCTATGCTGGGTGGTAGGGGCGAATGCTAACATAAGCTTGTTTAGAATTACAAGATAAAGATAATTTCCAGATAACCAAATATGGGAAAAATAATATTGTTTATTCAATTCATTTAAATTTTATCTGTATAGCGTTTTTAACAATTGTCATTGTTGCAAAGCAGCTTTACACAATTATAATATCGCAAAATCGCAATGCAAATCGAATCGCCACAGGTATCGTGATAATATCGTATCGGGAGATCCCTGGTGAGCCGCGTCCCTAGATGTAATGAGTTTACAGCAAGTCTACAGTGGGTTAATAGTGTGTTTACAGCCATGTTTTTAGTGTTTACTACGAATTTACTAAGAATTCTGTGTCTACCAGGGGTTCTACGTTTACGGACAGGTTATTTAATCGAAATATTTCACCCTGAGCCTTGAGGCCTTTAAGATGATGTTAGCTGATATTTGCCATGTGGACATGTCCTTCCTGCAGTTGTAATGTTAACGGTGGTTTGTGTTCCAGATGACCTGCCGTATCTGAAGTGCCCCCTCCATGTGGTGCTGAAACTCACCCCTGTGGCTTACGGTAAATAGATCGAAGGTTGAATCACTTGCATTTCACTGCATTTTACTGGAGACTACACTTAAGAGTGCAATAACGTCAGAGATAAATAAAGCAAAAGTGTGACAAAGACAATATTTTTTTTATCCACACTGCAAAAAGAGTGACTTCCACTTCCTCAAAACGTCTAAATACATCTTGCTTTCTGTTCCATAACTACACTACCGCACTAAAGTTTGGGATCACTTTCTAACTCCATGGTCGTTCCTGATCATTTTTTCTGTCTACATTGTAAAACAATACTGAAGGCGTTTATCCAAACTACACAACCCTCTTCTCCAGATGTTGAGATGTAAATCTGCTCTGTAAAGCTTCATAACAGCTCTAATCTGGGGTAATATTTGTGAATTTATGATTTCTCAGTTCAGTTTTGGTCTTGTTTTCCTGGGAAGCTCTTCATCAGAGTCAGTTTCATCAGGAGCTTAATGGGTTTTGCAAACGCACTCAACACAATACTGTTCAGAACCGATCCAGAACAGCTGACCTTCATGTCTTAAAACAACAACTGATTGTTGTTGTTGTTATTTAATTCCTTAATGCCATAAGTGTTATTTTATAGTTTTGAAATATCCAGTATTGTTTTAGAATGTAGAAAATAAATCAGTAACCAAAAACAAAATTTTTGAACGGTAGTCCACATCCACTATATCAAGACAGGGTCCCTTTAACGACCCTTTAACGACCCTCAGTTTCGCAGTTCTTTTCGTTTTTCTGACGTCTGGGATTTATGCCATTCGGTTTGTGTGTTTATTTATTGTGAAATCATGATGTCATGTTTTTGTAATTTTTTTGATTTTCAGGGTTTTTTTTCCATTAAAAGAAGAACCTCAGTATTGCGAATGATTTCTCGCAGCTTCCTGTCTAATAGGTTTAGAAAAGCATGAAGTTATTTTTATCGTCTATTACATTTCTGCTGCCGTAACTGCCATGTGGCATAATGTGCTATATGGTTTAAAGTTTGTGCACCCTTGACCACCACACACATTTGCTGGTTGAAAATGCCACTCTGGATTTTTTTCAACCTTCGATGTTCTAATGCGCTCCACTCGTCTGTGAAGGCTTTTCACTAGATGTTGAAACCTGGCTGTGGTTCAGGTGGATTTGTGTTCTGATCAGGTATCAGTGATGTTGAAGAGGTTTCTCCAGTTTCAGTTCATTCCAAAGGAGTTCAGTCAGAGCTCTCGAGTTCAACCATAATCAACTTAAACACACCCCTGTCTTTGGGCACAGTGGCATTGTCATGCAGGACCAGGTTTAGTTTCAGGTCTTAGTTCCAGTGACGGGAAACGAGAACTCTGTAGGACACAAGATACATCCTGTAGTTTCAACATTTGAAAGAAATGGGTTGTGATGGTCAGGGGTGCACATACTTTTGACCATGTAGTGGATTTTCTAGATTAGATCATTTTCAAATGCTTTATCACTTCATAAAAAAAAAATCTAGTTAATTAATTAAATAAGTAAAGAAATGTTCACTTATTATCAGTGGATTTAATGTTCAGTAATATTTGCAGGTTGTAAAGTGGACATGTTCGACCTGAATGTCGAAGCCGTGAACACACACCGGCCCCGACCACTCGTAAGAACTCACGTTTTATTCATCTATTTTTTTTTTCAGAATTTTTTTTTTCAGTTTATTGCTTTTTTAAATTTAAGTGATTATGGCATTAATTAAAATAACTCTAATCAGATAGAAACAAGCCATTGTTTAACAATACAATATAGTTTATATGTGCAGTGCTTTTCTGAGGAATCTGAGTGTCCTGTCCAGTTATTCAGCTAATTATCGTGTTTAAGGAAATTCCTGTTTGCGTGCTGTTCCGATAATAATTTAATACGACGGTAAATACAATAGGAAATGCGTGGGTTTGGCTAATTAGCCCATTTTTATATATATATATATATATATATATATATATATATATATATATATATATCATAATTGTTCAAGGGATGTCTCGTCCATCATGTAACAAGGTTTTTATAATTATGTAATTATAATATATATACAGTATTGTAATTTAGTGAAACAAAATGTTGATGACTTGAGCTTAAAATGCAATTCTACTTTATAATAATTTAAATAATTTAAAATCTACTATTTCACATTACAATCCGTAAAAAAAAAAGATGCAATTATCGGTTAATAAGTACAAATAATCTGCAAATTATTTTTATCACAAGTTTTATTATTATTACTATTATTATTATTATTGGAGTCCTGTTTTTGAAAAATATTTTAAACCTAATTTACCAACATTGTTAATTATATGATTATACAAAGAACATTCCAAAATAATTTCTAGATAAGCAATAATTTGTAAGCGGAAATTACTACAGTACTGTGCAAAAGTATTGAGCCCCTCTTATTTCTTTGTATTAAATTACTATTTTAAATGATGTACAATAAAGTTTGGCTCTTTGGAAACTAAATATGAAGAATGTAAGTAAGTATCCTTACACATCCAGTGACCCAGACACAAGAATGTATAATAAATCGCCTTCAGTGATCTCCTGCGTGTTCCAGTAGATGAATTTGATCTCAGTGCTGTTCTTTTAAATAGAGGCAAAGAAAGGGATACGCAGGTCTTTATCAAAAACATGCTTCACTGCAACAACTTCTTTTTTTAAGAGAGAGAACATACAGTGCAAAATTCTTGAGCCCCTGGTCATTTCTCCATATTTTGTTTCCAAAGAGCCAAACTTTCTTGTACATAATTTAATATGATTTAATATGGAGAAACAAGAGGGGCTCAATACTTTCGCACAGTACTGTAAACAAAAATTGCATGCTAAGTAATTTCCAGTTACAAATGAGCGCTTGTCTAGAAATAGAATTGAAAAACTTCTATTATTTATTTATTTGTTTATTTATTTTATTTTAAATCTTATAATTTTTTAAAAAAGTGTTACAAATTTAGATCGTGTTAGAAGAAATTGATTAGATCTGTTTTTGTTTGCTAATATGTAATATGCAATTTTAAATTTTTGGTGAAAATTATAAAAAAAATAGTTTAATAACTAATAATAATAGTTTAATAATAATTAAATTATTTATCAACAAGCACAAACTCAGTGATGCTGTTCTGTTTTAAACTTTATGTTTCAAACATTCTTTTTTTTCCTTAAAGCTCTAAAGCATGTGTAAAAAAAAAAGTTGAAAAAATGTAAATGATAATCAGTGTTATTTACAGTACATGCATTGTTAGTATGTGTAAGCGAGTGTGTGTGTGTGTGTGTGTGTGTTAGCTTGTTCGGAGCTCAGAGGGATTTTTTGGACGACCTGTTGAAACACGTTGGTCACATTGTTACCGATCATGTAATAAGATATTGTGGCCAGGATGTGGCTCTGACAAACAACACTCATGTTCCGAGTCACGATGAATCTTTCCCTCAACTACGTTTTCCAACGGTATTTATTTTTTTTGTGGATTACCCATAATCCTCCATGTTGTCACTATTTCCAGATTGTCTCGTTAGGATCTCAAACCACAAACGGCTTCCTGTGCACTAGGGATTTAAAGTAGGGTGTAAGAGTTGACATCTGGAAGGGTGTGTATTTACACTGTATTTACACTAATGAATAAAGTAATGGCACGCTTGATTCTGTCTGATCCTCCAGTGGCAGTTTGTTCCAGTTTGTTTCCTCTCAATAACAAGTTTCATCATTTTAATGATTATTGAGTGATGAGTATTAATTTTCTAACTCATGTCTTACAAACTCCAGAGAAACTCCTCCTACATCGACACTTATGGATACTTATGGACTCGTTGCGGAATGCTATCGCAAGCCATTTACGAATTAACCGAGGTTGGAATTGGGCTTCTAGCTCTTTGTTTTCGCAGTGTGGGCGTGTAGGTTTGACCACGGCGACTATTCCAGACACACCACGCTCATTTGTGTGCGAGCTCCCGCAGTGAAATTGTAAAAACACTCAAATGAAAAAAATAAATCACAGAAACGAAAGGTTTGCACTGCTAATGGTTACCACCGTGTCTTCCTCCTCCAGCTTAGAACGCCTCAGGACTAGAGCCGCACAGTTAGTCGCATAAAAACCGAGCTCGCTGTGTGGACCTGCGCAGTTATTTAATCAGAAAAGGCTGAAACTTATTACAGGTAATAATTCTGAAATAAATAAAAAAAATACCAGTGTTTAATTATTTACAATAGTTTTGAGGTAATAAATAGTAATATTGGCTAACATCATCTTAATAAGGTAATTTTTGCTGTTATGTTGTGTTGGCCGAGATAAATACGTATAAATACACTTCATTTAAAAGTTTACACATCGCATTTATTTATCTATTTATTTATTTATATATTTTTATTAGTAAAATATAATATGTAAAAAGTAAGCTTAGATAAATATGAATACATACATTTAATTTAATAGTTTACATATCTTTATTTAATCGTTTAATAGTTTGCATTAAATAGTTATTTCATAGTTTATCTTTTTTCATGTAATTGTAATATATTGTAATATATAATTTGAGCTATTCCTGCTCAAGACTAAATTTATGAGCTAGATGTTGTAACTAAATAGGAAAATTTGCTTTAAAATGTTACTGTAGCTGCGCTAATGTAGAAAACCATGACAAACTAACTGGTATTACGTAAGTTAATATAAGCTCAAACTCTTGTTAGTGTCTAAGCTGCGTTTCAAAAGTAGCGTTCTGTCCAAAAAATATATAAATCATAAAGTATATTATTTAAATCTGCCTATCGTCTTAGTTTTACCTCAAGTTGTTTATTCTGTACTGCTTCTTACACCCCATTTTATTGTGCAAGTTTTTCAGCAGTGTCTCACCTAAACCTGGATGTTCCTGATTCTGAAAAAGTCATTTGCAAATGCTAATTATAAAAATGACAAATATTAGTGGCATTCCCGCGGCCGATGTGTGTAGTGCAGCAGGTGGATGGATTCGTATTGAGAGTTGTGCGCTATAAGGTGAGCATCGAGTTGAAGTGAAACATCAGATCAACAACGTTAATGTAGTGAGTAAATAAGGGCTAAAGTTAATTTTCTTTCTCTTGTTATTAACACGGTGGACGTGAATCATGTTTCCAGCCTCGGCAGTAAACACGCCTCTTCCCTCAGACAGCGCACATGCTTTAGACATCAAGGTCGTTTTTAATAGTAGTTGCGATTTCAACCTAGTTGTTGTGTCTCCTGTGAGACGACAGCGTACAGATGTGACCTTCATGAGTCATGAGCTCTCTGCTTCTTAACACTTCATTTTAGACTTGAAGGTAATAAAACTGTGGTCACGTTGAAAAAAGCAAGGACAATTAGAAACCCAAACAAAACCAAGGACAGTTAGAACTTTAAATAATTAGCGTTAAACATAGTGTAAAAGCATGAAAAGTGGGGAAAAACATGCGACGAGATGGCTATGTTCGCAAAAAAAATTTTTTTTCAGAAGTAATTTTAATTATAAAAAATAATAATTGTATTCATAATAAAACTAGAGATCAACATCGATGCAGTATTCAAGAATAATATCGTGCCAAGTAGGGCAGCGTGATATGACCATGGAAGTCGTTATTTTGAGATAATTAATAATAATAATTAATTTATTAATTAATAATTAAGTAATTAATAATTAAAGTAAATTAAACAGAATAAATCATGTATAATAGAACCTGTCATGTAAAGAAGAACGCGGATGACGACACACACTTTCACGTGTTCTCATATAGCTGTAACGCTAACACTGTTGTCCTGCCAGCAAGAACTTCTCTTTTTTCCCTCAACCTTTTTTTCGCTCGTTTTTTTTTTTTTTTTTCTTCTCTGTGTTTTCCAGACATAGGCATCATTGTTCCTCTGCCAACGTTTGCTCATGACTTTTCCTTACGTATGTCGCTCCGCAGGCCAACAGGAAACATGAAGGGCCAGTGAGGAGACACAGCTTCACTCCCATGTCCAGTCAGGACCAGGTGAAGCGGCCGCGTGTCTTCAGCGTCGGAAACCCACCCTGCACCCCTTTGCCTCCGTCGCTGAGCTCCTCAGACGTCCCCGAGTGGCAGGAGTACGAGGAACTCGCCGAGACACACGTTAGATTATTTTACTCTGTACTCTGTATATATCTACACTTATATGTAGAGAATGAAGAACATGTGCATGCTGTATGCTGAGAATCCTGTTCCTAAATGACATGAGATGCTTTTCTGCTCAGCACGGTTGCAAAGAGTGTCATAGCTTTCAAACCTCTCTGACTGTTTCAGGCAAAAGATTACATGCATAGATTTTTTCCTCCGTTCCTGCTAAATGTAATCGGTCAGTTTGATCAGTTTGGTATTTAAGCTGCGAGTCTCATCTTGCTAACAGTTGAAAGGACCTGACAGTTCAGCATCATACGCTTGATTGCGTAATAGCAGGAAGATCCGCCGCACAGCAGGCTTGTTGACGATCCAAAGGGAAGATGGTGAAACATTCCCAGTCAACCGTGGTGAGATGTTTCCTGGCACTGGTTATGTCCTGATAGTTCTGTTCTGTTTCACAGGAAACATCCGATTGCTCGAGTCCTGGAGTGTGGGGAGATGGACAGTGATGACATGCATGCGCTTCAGTCTGCACCTGGATGAGTCGAACCTTCGACGAGCCCAGAAACTGCCTGTCTGTCTGTTTTCATGGTTGAAAATATAAGAATATATAAGAAATATACAAACTATTCTCAGTGTCAGTCAGTTAGCCATCACATTCTCAGTGTACGATTTTTACTACAAGACTAATGTAGTGTAGCTAACAATTTATGAGCATTTCGTACAGAAACACGCCCACAAATATCAATATTTTGTCTTCAAACAAACTTTTTTACATAGTTACGTAATCATGTTACATTAACAAAGGAAGTCTGTTTTTTTTTATTACAAATTAATGTCCAAATTTAATCTAATATATCGAAATGATTTCAAAGTGCTGTTGAAATATCGATCGGCTGATATTGAGGTTGCGGTTTTTTCACTTTGCGCAAATAATGTAATTACAAACGGATATAATTCGCATGACATCATGCTTGAATAAATAAACACTTTTAATGGTCGTGAATTGGTTTAATAAAACGCATCAGGATGTGGTTATAGAAAAAGCATATCCGCTCCAAGTCATTACACTCCCCGCAGTATTAATTACGAGAGGTGTTCAAGTCAAAGCGGGACTTTTGTTTTGTTTTTTACACCATGTATAAGAGTAAAACCTCCATTTATTTCTGTTGGTGAATGAGTGTGTGTACAGTTCCCACTGACAGATGCGTCTCTTCATCATTTACAGATGTACGGCCTCCTTTAAAACCTGTCTTTATTCGCCAGACAATTTCATCACAAGCCCCGGGTTTGACTTGGACGCTCCTCGTATTTTCCAACATGTTTCAGAAACTGCTTGATTCCAGACTTGTACTTTCTGTATATATGTATACTAATAGTGAAATTTTGAAGTGATGTGAATAATATTATTGTTCCATTTTAAACTTTGGTAATTTTAAACAAGAGCTTAAAAATAATATTCACTTATTAATATTTGAAAAAACATTGTGAGCGTTTTATCTTGTATTTAGCTTTAATGCAAATCTAAGGATGTAATCCGACACCAAACCTGCCTTGGATAATAAACTATTTTTGGGGTAAAAACCTACAGTACTTGGGAGAGACGTTTGCTAGGAAATTGCACATAAATTTGGATGTGCCTTTACGCGCAGTGCCGAGTGGATTGTGTGAGACAGTGAAGCTGTATTTAATTCCCGGATTGTATAATTTCTATGTATTTAGATAAATCTAAGAGCTCCAACAAGCCACTACTGAATCCTCAGTCCGTAACTGTGCCATGTTCACGGGTAACGAGTTAATGTGAGCTGCATTACTGGTCCTGTTAATCCTTTTGGACAGTAATCTCCGGAAACCCAGACATGAGTTTGTCTTACACAATCAGAGTGACACAAACAGAGTCACACTCAGCAACGCCCAGGTTTCCTTCATTCACGTGAACGGATGCTGATGTAGTACACACCTGTATCGCTGTGTACCTCCGACATCAGTTTGTGCCTTTTATTATAAGTAAAAGGGGCGTGGCCTGTGTGCCTGTCAGGTCCCGGTTCTCCTTGCCTGTAATGCTGCATTTAACTTACCTCGGAAAACGCCACCGGAGCTCGGAGTTGCATTATCTCCGGCCTTCTTGCATAAGAGCTACAAAGTGTGAAAAAGCTAGTGAATATAAATATTAGCAACAAGCTATTAGGGTGATTAGGGTGTGTTCCGGTGAACTGTCTAGTCAGCGTTATAGATTTTAGTGTTGATGTTGACTTAATGTCACTTGCTGAACTCGTGGGTTGAGGAAATCCAGTTCCGGTTCCCGATTCAGAGTTCCAAGTTGAAAGGTTTTCTTTGTCTTTTCCTAGTCGGAGGTTGGAAAATTACAAGTATAAATCTTGGTGAAAGCGGTGTTGCCTTTGTGCTTCATTATTAATAACTGATCATATTTATTGGATGTATTTCCCATATCTCCTGAAAGGACTACTGTATGTGTACAGATAATATTGTTGGTGCCAAGAGACTGGTTTATGGTTGGCGTCATCAATCGTGCCAAACAGCATGCAAAAAAAGAGCAGTTAAAGTGTGTAGGGAGAAAAAAACACTTATGGGACGAAATTAAAAAGTATCCGAAGTAGGAACTATGGTGTGATGTGTGCAGTCGTCGTCTTTTGGAACACAGCTTGTTTGACAGTTTCTCCATTACGTTCTTTATTAAATGTTAGTTACTGTATGTGCAATATTGATGTAAAAATTGGTGTCTGGTAATATATATGATATGATATATGATAACGTGAAATAATACAATATAATCAGTGATAAACTGGTTTTACTGGTCACTGGTTATCGTGGCGCAACATTATATCTCCTCACATATCTCGTTACTTTCCTCGTTCTGTTCTGATCTCTATAATTATTATAACAGTAGGCGTTGTGTCTCAGTCATTTGGAGCAACCAGTAACACCGTCCTCACTCAGAGGAAGTGTAGACATGGAGATAGTCTAATATAAACACCTTTTGCTTTCCGTCCTGTTAATTTAAATGCCGCACTGGAACACCAGCCCGAAACACCTCAAGCCATAATTTTTTTTATTTAATGCTTTAATTGTCTTGTTTTTATTTGAAGTGCTTTTTATTTTTATAACTTGATTGCGTGTTCTTCATTAGTTGTTTTGCTCAGAAATATTATTTATACACTCTATGGTTTTCTCATTCTACTGTATTTCTTTTCTTTGGAGAATACACTGTACGTGTGGAAGCTTTACAAGTATACCAAAAAAAAAAAGTGTATATTTTTGTCCTTAGTGATGATTTACCTGTTTGAGTTTATTTGAATCTGTAAACGTGATTAAATTCTAATTCTAATAAAAAAAAATTGGTTATCAGTTCACTTTTTATAAACTAAAGTTTGTTTGATGTTTTTGAGTTTAATAACATAAATTCTTGAAGAAAATCATGGTATATATTTTGTCCCCTTATTTTAAATGCATTGTCATTGATCGGCTGCTTGTTAATGACATCACTAATGTAAGTTCTAACCTAATTTTAAATGCAGTGCATTGCACAACACCTTCAAATCAGAGACACAAGTGGAGTTACTGTTACCACATTAATTATGTATTGCACATACAAAAATGTATTGTTCTATCTATTTACTGATTAATTCATTTAGAATCTGTTTTTAATTTAAAGTTTTTACAAGGAAAGTAATTTGATATTTGCTTCACAGAGATGAACAGGAAGGAGAGAATGTAAAAATACATGAATAAATAAATCAATTAAATGTGATACTTCCTGTTATCACTTGCGCTACAGGAGCTTTAACAGTCTTTCTTTCATCGGCCTCTTTTTTCTCTATTTTGTAGTTGAGACACACAAAAAAAAAACCTCCTGTATTAAAATATATATATATTTTTTTTTTATGTGAAGTTGTGGATTTATACAAGCTGTAGATCTAGTCCTGACACTGGAGACTCCTTCCATAAATGCTAAATGGTATCGACAACAGAACAATAGTTACCATAGAAACAATAATTTTTGACCTGTCGGATCAAATCAGGTATTATGTCACATTTTGAGCGATGTGAATTCTGCATATTTTCAGATTCCCGGTGGCCAATGTGAGTTTGTTTACAAGAACTGTTCAGAGAACTGTTGAAATCCTGTTTTTGGAATATGTAAATGAACATTCTGCGACTTTACCCTCAGGAACCCTCAGCCTCATTTGACACCAAGATTTTTCCGATACCTATAAAACTATACAAATAATAAGCAAAAAAGTAAGTTAAATTCCCTTTTTTTTTAACCGGCTTGGACAGTGTTGATTTAAATGCTTTAAAACTATTAAAAACTATAAATTCTGTTGAAGGACCCGAAAGACAAAGGATTTTTGTCAAAACTGAAGATTTGATACATTTCTCCTACAGCACTCTGTTGGCCATATCAAAAAAACTGACCTGTGTGACTTAATATCTGACTTGATATGACGGGTCACGTTTATGAAAACAAGGACATTTGTATAAACCTGAGATGTGCAGATACGCCACTATCAGGGCTCATTGTGAAACGGAATCAGACCAGGCAAAGCAAAACCGTCCGTGTTTCTGATTAGGACTTGACTAATAGGAATGAAGGTCGCTCGCTGGGTTTTATTAGAAACATACAGTAGAATCACTTTGGTCTCCTGGATAAGAGCCTTAAGGAGAGTATTGCAGTAAGCTCTTCTTCATTCTGTATGTCATTTGCATTGGATAAAACCATCAAATGGAATACATGGAATGTACACTGACTGCTGCACCACACACATGGGAAATGAGATAAAGCAAACTTTAGGATTACGATTTACACGTTGCCTTATGATAAACTCACCAGTTTACTACTACTACTTTGTAATTACTATGCTAAATTGCCGCAAATAACCAACAATCTCCAGCAGATGCTTTCATCTTATATGATGCTCTCATAACAGACTGAAGGTCTGGACAGGGTCTAAAACGAGTTCTCTTTGTGGAACACTTTAGAAAACCCACTACAGTTGTTCACGCCTAGATACCAAAGCCAATAAAACCAGACAAGGTCTGGCACATGTTTTTCCTTCTTTGAGCCAACTTCCTTTCAGTGCCATAACAACCCACCCTAATTATTCAGGAGCTCGCTTCCTTCAGAGACGTGGACGATTTATGTCCATCGTGATCTCAGGAGTGGCTTCTGGTGCCCGTTTCCTGCCGTTGAATGAGAAAACGGACTGGAAGATGAAAAGACCACCAAAGCACAAAGCGTTATGTGTTTTTGGTGGTGTGTGTCAAATATGGCATTTGCAACAATATTTATGAAGGTCAACCACAAAATTGAAAGCAAAACATAAACATGCTACGTAATGGAAATATGCGGTACTCGTCGGTCGATGTGTCCAGTTTTATATATTATTCCAACAGCCCAACGTATGATATTCAGTTTAATAGTGTGTTGGGGGAGGGGTGGAAGCAACAGTATGAGCATCCAGATGACCATCACAGTAATGACCATGTAAAGGTGGACGTAATGTGTTTTTGTCTTTTTACTGGGTGAGTAAGTGCCGCCTTCATGCTGATCTTACGACTCTGTTGGAAAGTTCCTTTTTAACATTTGGGAACGTCTCGTTCCCAAACAAAGTCTTGATGTTATAAAATTTAGAGTGAAAATGAACCTTTTCCAGTCAGACAGGAAACCATGTGTGTGTAAGAAGATTTCCGTAAATTGAGATGTGATAATAATGATTATTTCCATACAGCCAGATACTGAACACAGCCAAGGATCATCTTCTTCTTTATACAAGATTAAGCATGCTCCAGGAAAAAAAAATCGAAACTATAATTAGAGAGCACATAATGACAAGGGAGTGTTGCAAGTCATCTGGAATCGCTTTTTCCCAGACATGAGGTGTTTTTCCCTTGTCCAACCATATTTATACACTGATAGGTATTATTAATTTTAATATTATAGTATTAGAGTATAATGACTTCATACAGGAGTCAAGACCTAGCCTTTGTCGAAAAATTTCCCCTAACTTGACATTTCAGTTTCAACATATCTTCAATATAATTAAAAAAAAAATTTATTATCCCTTATCTGTCAAAAATTGTTGAGCCTGGTCCGCAGCGTACAGTATAAGCAACTAACTTTTGAATGGTAGTATATCAATCAATCAATCAATCATTTTCTATACCGCTTAATCCTGTGTTCAGGGTCGCGGGGGACCTGGAGCCTATCCCAGGAGACTTCGGGCACTAGGCGGGGTACACCCTGGACAGGGTGCCAATCCATCGCAGGGCACACACACATACACACACTCACACACCCAATCACACACAACGGGCAATTTAGGAACACCAATTAGCCTAACCTGCATGTCTTTGGACTGTGGGAGGAAACCGGAGTACCCGGAGGAAACCCACCAAGCACGGGGAGAACATGCAAACTCCATGCACACAGAGACGGGAATCGAGCCTGGCCGGGGAATCGAACCCAGACCCTGGAGGTACAAGGCGACAGTGCTTATATATATTATATATACACTACCGTTCAAAAGTTTGGGGTCACTTGCAAATTTCTTTGTTTTTGTTTAGTGATTTATTTTCTACATTCTACAACAATACTGCGGATTTCAAAACTATAAAATAAAACATATGGAATTAGGTAATTACATAACAACAAAAAAAACACCAGTTAGTTGTTATTTTAAGACACAGAGGTCGGCCTTTCTGTAATAGTTCTTGCAAGAACAGTATTGTGTCAAGTGCATTTGCAAAATCCGTCCAGCACCATAATGAAACTGTCTCTCATAAAGGCCGTCCCAGGAGGACGAGACCAAAACCTACCTCTGCTGCAGACGAGAAGTTCATTTAGAGTTATCAGCCTGAAAAATCACCAATTAACAGCAGCTCAGATTAGAGGCGTTATGAAGTCTTTACAGAGCAGAAGTAGCAGAAACATCTCAATATCAACTGTTCAAAGGAGATTCATGCATTTATCTATCATGGACACATTCATACACACTTGCACTAAATACTCATACATCTGGACAATTGCACATGTCACCTTCATGCATATTTGCACAACCACTTCGACACTTTAATCCCATATTTCCATATTTTTGCAATCTTTTATTATGCCCTTATGCACAGTTAATTTTACTAGTTAAAATTATTTTTTTAGTATTTCCTTTTTATTGATTATTTATTTTACGTACAAGATTTTATTTTCTTTTTTTAAGGTCACGGGCGGTCGTATAAAGCATTTCACTGCATATTA
This sequence comes from Channallabes apus, assembly GCA_030522415.1. Lineage (NCBI taxonomy): Eukaryota > Metazoa > Chordata > Actinopteri > Siluriformes > Clariidae > Channallabes > Channallabes apus. The sequence continues at coordinate 26,660,008 of CM060117.1, forward strand.
TACTGTGTATGATTGTGTATGTGACCAATAAAATTTGAATTTGATTTGAATTTGATTTTTTGGACGCCTTCAGCAAAACTTTACAATGAAAGAAATAAATAAATAAAAAAAATTTTTATAGAAAGAAATAAAAATCATGAACCATCATGGAGTTAGAAAGTGATATATATATATACACAACCACACACAATACACCAATCAGACCTAACTTTGAAACCACCTGCATAATATTGTCTAGTTCCCCTTGTGCCACTAAAACAACCCTGATCCATCAAGGCCTGGATTCCACAACACCTCTTAAGGTGTGTGTGTGTGTTATCACGCACCAAGACATCAGCAGCAGATCCTTTGGCTGTTTGTCCTGTAAATCTTGTAAAGTGTGAGGTACGGCCTTCATGGATTAGAGGTGGATTAGACTTGTTTTTCCAGCACATCCAACAGATGCTTGATTGGATTGAGATCTGGGCAATCAGGTGGCTGACCAGTCAACACCTTGAACTCTTTGTCATGTTCCTTAAACTGTTCCTGGAACAATATTTGCAGTATGCACTGTTTGCAGGCTGCATTATCCTGCTGAAAGAGGCAACTACAATCCATGAATACTGCTTCCATTAAGTGGGGGAGATGTGTTTAGGTAGGTGGTACAGTATTTATCAAAGTAACATCCACATGAATGCCATGATTCAAGGTTTCCCAGCAGAACATCACACTGCCTACTTCCCATCGTGCATCCTGGTGCCATCTCTTCCCCGGGTAAGAAAAAGAAAACATGATCCATCAGACCAGGCCTTTGCTTATTTTGCTCGAAATGCATTAATGAGACTTGGTCTCATATCAGCCTGTTGCAAAATATGTGTTCACATGCACAAAGCATTTAACCAGAACATAATCTTTTGGGATGCTGTAAAGCATTTAATCTACCAGAAATGTATCAGAAGAAGAAGAAAAACTTTGAGGTTTATTTAGGATTTTCGTCTGTTGAGAAATCTTGGCTCTTACGTTATTACTGGTTACAAGACTTCAGTTTCATCTCTGATTGTTTTGATGCTTTAGTACATTTAAAATGGAGAACTAATCAGTGCCCCTTCCTCAGCCAGAGACCCGGTGGATGGAAGTCTAAAGGAAAGGAGAGAGTTAATTTCACAATTAAGAAGTTAAATTTCCTAATCATATCACCTAACGTTACCCGCACTTGGGGCAAACATGAGCATAAAAAATAGATTTAATCCGACAAGAGATAAAAAATAATATGCATGCAGATCAATTCCTGCTTTCTGTTTCACCCAGATGAGGATGGGTTCCCTGTTGAGGCCGGTTCCTCTCAAGGTTTCTTCTTATTACCATCTCAGGGAGTTTTTCCTTGCCACTGTCGCCCTCGGTTTGCTCATCAGGGACTATCTGACCATTTTGACTCATATAGTTCACATTTACATTCCATACAAACTTAAATAATTCTTTTGATTGTGTAAAGCTGCTTTGCGACAATGCCAATTGTTAATTGAATTGAATAAAAATAGTAGCTATTTCTGTGGAACAAAGGCATTCTGCCAGTTTAATTCAATGTGTTTATTTTTCTCAAGATTGCAGACTTGTGATAAGAGATCCATGAGATCATTGCTGGAATCCTGAACACACTCTTCCACAGCTCTATGGGCTTCTGTCACCAACACATCATTCCCTCTTATTCCACATTCACGCCCTGGTATTTCTCTAGCTACCATATTACGGTATTGTTGCTACTCATGATGGGCAGCTCCAGCAGCATTGTTTGTGTCTGTCTATGTCGTGTTTATCACCAGGGTGTCTGTTTGTTTTGCTGTTATATTTTTCATCTGTCTGTCCAGGATCTCCCGTTTGTTTTCACTGCACTCTCTGGTTTCTCTCAGTCTGGGCTTGGTAGCAGCCAACCCATATTTATTATGGCTGTGTGACTGTATAAAATGCCTGGGTTTAGCCACTCGGTCTGTACTGTACTTTTGATTATAGTGCCAGTCCCTCTCAGGCACATTACCAGAACTCGCTCTCTCACTCTTGTTTCATTATTCTTATTGCACCATTTATCCAAAAACTAATACAATTTATTACAAACTTATTTTATACAGAACCCTGGTGACTGTGTGTGAAACTCAGATTTTTCTTTATTTTATTATTATTTTTTTTTTTAGATAATCTAGTCGTACACTATATGTACAGGCTCCTTATTCCCAGTTAAGAGCAATCTTAATGCTTCAGCATACCAAGACATCTTGGACAATGCTATGCTTCCAACTTTGTGGCAAACAGTTTGTTTTCTATTCCAACATGACTGTAACCCCAGTGCACAACGCAACAACTAAAGACATGGTTTCATGAGTTTGGTGTGGAAGAACTCGACCGGCCCTAACACAGAACCCTGACCTCACCTCCATCAAGCAACTTATTTGGGATGAACTGGAATGGAGATTGCGAGCCAGGCCTTCTCATCCAACATCAGTGCCTGACCTCATAATTGCTCTACAGAATGAATGGGCACGAATTCCCACAGAAACACTCCAACATCCTGTGGACGGCCTTCCAAGAAGTGGAAGATGTTATAGCTGCAAAAAGGGAACCGAATACATATTGGAGTTTATGTAGTTGCATACACTGAAGGTTTGGCCAAATACTTCTGTCCGTATAGTGTATGAAACTGTACAATTGCTTCTTTTACAGTTGTGTTTTTATTTTATTTTATAAAAAGCACAAACAACAAATTTATTTCACAAGAAATGGTTAAAAGATGCAGAAATACACCATGTTTTCCAGAGGAATTTGACATATATATGGACAGAAATACAGTAAATCCGATAAATCTATTAAGAAACGGATCTAATTCGGCACGCGCGGAATCTGTCACCACCGCGGCGACGGTAACGGATCACCTGAGGGCTGCGCGCGCTATCATAAGCGCGTGCCTGTGTTTAACCTTGCGAGTGAGTGAGTGTGTGTGATGGAGAGAGAGAGAGAGAGAGAGTGTGTGTGTGTGTGTGTGTGTGTGTGTGTATAAAATAGAAGGTTGGGCTTTGACACGCCTCCGTCTAACGTCGGGTCACTTTCACTGGCTCCATAAACCCGACTGTTCTGTGAATCTGTTCAGTTAGAGCGCAGCAGATGGCGGGAATGTGGTGCACGTGTGTGGTTTTGGCGCATTTTTTCGCGCACTTAGTGGGTGAGTAAAAAAAAAAAAAACTTTAGCATGGATGCTAAATTCAAGTCCTGATGTAATTCCAGGATTTGGTGACGTTTGAGTTTACTTCATGCTGCGTATGTCAGTTTGTCTGTCTGTCTGTTTACCTGATTGTCTGTATGTCTGTTTAGGTCTGTTTTTTGTCTGTCTGTTTCACTGTCTGTATGTTTACTTGTTTGTCTGTCTGTCTGTCTGTTTGTTTTGGTCTGTCTGTATGTTTACTTGTTTGTCTGTCTGTCTGTCTGTTTGTTTTGGTCTGTCTGTATGTTTACTTGTTTGTCTGTCTGTCTGTTTGTTTACCTGATTGTCTGTTTGTCTGTTTAAGTCTGTTTTTTGTCTGTCTGTTTCACTGTCTGTATGTTTACCTGTTTGTCTGTTTAAGTCTGTTTTTTGTCTGTCTGTTTCACTTTCTGTCTGTTTACTTGTTTGTCTGTCTGTCTGTTTGTTTTGGTCTGTCTGTCTGTATGTTTACCTGTTTGTCTGTTTAAGTCTGTTTTTTGTCTGTCTGTTTCACTGTCTGTATTTTTACTTGTTTGTCTGTCTGTCTGTCTCTCTGTCTGTAGGTTTGTTACAAAAATAACAAACCTACAGACAAATAAAAAACATGCTTTCATTTTAAAGAGAAAAAAATTATACCAAATTGATAACAATATGGCAAGTTGATAAAAGTTATTGCATGACTTGAAATATGACACCCGTTTGTTCCTATTGTTTTAGCTTATACTTTTTTTTTTTTTTTACAAAATTACTGTGATCAGTAAGGCATGACCTCGTGTATAATTTATCATTACTAATTTAGGAGACAAAACCGGAATTCTTTCCTGAAGTATAGCATTTTAATAGCATCGCATTAAATCTCAATCACCTACAATACAGAACGCTTCATTAAAGTTTTCTAAAGCTAAAGTACACACCTAGATGAGGAAGGAGGAAGAAATACTTGGAAAACACACCAGTAATAAAACGAAAGGAACGACCTTGTGTGATTCTTTGTTTTTATAAACAATCATATGACCCGTTGTTATAAAATTGATTCAAAATATCACATTAGAAATCCACAATCATCTGCAAATTAAACATATATATAAATATATAAATGACCAAATTAATCCCTCAACGTTCCGTAGAAAGCTATTTGTAGGATGTTAATGTTTAAAACCAATTAATCGAGGCTAGATTCAAGGCTTACTTCTCTTATTTTTTGCTTCCGCCATGATACATTTACAGCTTCCTTGAAAATGATACGGTGAATTCCAGATGATGAATAGATATGTTCAACAACAATAAAATAGATAAGACAGGTTACAGATTAAAGATAAGACGTGTTATTACAATACAACACACACTACCGCTCAAAAATTTGGGATCACTTTTTAACTCCATGGTCGTTCCTGATATTTATTTCTCTCTACACTGTAAAACAATACGGAAGGCGTTGAAAATACCCTATAATCTCATTTGAACAGTTGATATTGAGATATATATCTGCTACGTCTGCTCTGTAAGGACTTCATAACGCTTCTAATCTGAGGTGCTGTTTGTTAATTAGTGATTTCTGAGGCTGGTAACTCTAAATGAACTTCACCTCTGCAGCAGAGGTAGGTTTTGGTCTTGCTTTCCTGGGGAGGTCTTCATGAGAGACAGATTCATTATGGTCCTTGATGGTTTTTGCAAATGCACTTGACACAGTACTGTTCTTGCAAGAACTGTTCTAGAAAGGCTGACCTACAGTAAATGTCTTAAAATAACAAGTGACTGTTGTTGTTGATGTTACATAATTGCCAGATGTGTTATCGTATAGTTTTGAAATCCCCGGTATTGTTGTATAATGTAGAAAATAAATAACTAAACAAAAACAAAGAAATTTGCAAGTGATCACAAACTTTTGAGCGGTAGTGTACCTTTCAATAAATACTAAACGTTATCCAATAAAGTTTTAGTATGTTGTAGTAAAGACAAATTTTCAAATTGTTCGTATCATGTTAAAACAGTAACTGATCTGAAAGTTTTAAGAACCGGGCTTAAGTACAGACCTGTATTGATGTCATACCGAGAGATCTCCCGGGATTTGCCCAGGTAAATCCCTAATGAACCATACTGTTTGTCTGTCTGTCTGTTTATCTGTTTGTTTGTTCCAGTGTCAGGTGCTGGCAGTACGTGTGGCTCTCCTCCTGTATACTCGGATAAACTCCTGGATGAGCGGTATGCAGGGAAGTGGGAGTTTAACACCGGGGACAGAGTGGTGTACAAATGTGCACTCGGCTACATGACCAGGACGGGTAATCGCTTCTCCTTCTGTCAGAGTGGACACTGGAGTCCTGTGGAGCTGCAGTGCACGAGTAAGAGTTTACAACAAAAACAAACAAATCAATCAATAAAAGTATACCATAAATGACTACATACTGTATATACTGTATACACACTCATCAGCCTGGGTGTTCCAACACCTCTCTATTGGAACTACTGTAGCAATAGCCCTTAAAGTTCGGAGCATTTTCATTATATTTATTTATTTATTTATTTATTTATATAAACATATACAGGGCTCAGGATTGTGCAGTACAGTATCCTTTTTGTCAGCACAAATTACGCAATATGATGAACTGAATTTAACTACCCAATCATGTTTGAGTAAAAAAAAAAAAGCTAAAAATAATAAAAAAATAACAATAATATTCTCATTTTAGAAGTTCTAAACTGTTTGCAGTAGGGGTAAAATTAATTCTTTATAAAAGTAATGATAACCTTAGTTCTACCTGACATTTTTTTGTTGTTAATTGCCGTTTGAGTTTTATTTAATCTTTTCCTCAATCTAAGGGACCAGACTGGGGACGTCCCACAAGAACTGCAGTTTTGGAGTTGCTCTGACTCAGTTGTCTAACCGTCACAATTTTTCGGCTGTAAGTGGGTGGGATATATTAGGGAACAAGTGGACCTTTTTCCTCAAGTTGATGTGTTGAAGTGCACAGTAAAAGGATTTGAGTGGCTTTGACAAGGGCCACATTGTGATGGATGGAGGACTGAGTCAGAGCAACTCCAAAGCAGTGCCAAAGCAAAAAAAATAAATAAATTCTCACTTTTGGACTCTCTTTAACAGGGAAAAAGTGCGGCTCTGCTGGAGAGATACCTAACGGACGATACAAGCAGATGGGCAACGCCTTTGGGGACAAAGCCTATGCAGAGTGCAATGAAGGGTAATGGAAAGAAAGAGCTGGCTCACATAAATGAATCAAAGGATTAAAATGATGCAGGCTTTCAGATAAATTATACAGTGAAATTCTACAAGCTGGTTATTTTATATCAACAAACAACTTCCCAGTTTCAAATAAGTGAGATGCGCAGACCATTTAGGCTTCAAAGGACCACCGATTCCTCTTCCCCTGTCCAACTCTGCTGAGGGACCGGTTTATCAGAATGTTGTCAGACTTTGACTGTGCAAAGGTTGTGTCTTATTGTTCTCACAATCATGCAAAGTGATATTTTTTTTAGTCCTGACATTGTGCCTCATCCATCAGTCATTTAAGTTTTTACAAATGTATGGCAGTAGTGGTGAGGACCGTGGACGTTCAGGGTCAAGGGTTCGATTTCTGCCTCAGGTCTACACCCTATATAAGTCATTATTATGGATAATTTTCCCACTAAAATGTTCATTAAGTTGAAGTATAATTAAAATAAATTCATCATCAGTTACATAATTTGTATGTTTTGAATTTAGTTTCTTTTATTGATTCTATCGATATCAACACCTTTCAATCTATAACCAATGCATCTCTATAGCAGTTAAGACCTAGTACAGTATAGTAGTGTATTGTCTGAGCTTCAAGACTAAGTGAGTTTAATCTCTTTACTTAATGCTTTTTCTATTTTTCATCTGAAAAACTTTTGCTTACGCTATTCAATGTCATCGCTCAGCTATGTTCTTCAAGGAGAGCCCGTTAGAGAATGCCTGCTTAATGGATGGAGCAGAGACGTTCCTATTTGTGTGGGTAAGATCCCCTTTTAAATAAAAAATTATAATTTAAGTAATTATCAACATGTAGAGGCAAGCAATTAAATATAATTAATCTAATCTATAATAGTGATATAATTTTAGTGTTGTCTGAATTTCAGTTTATTCTCTCAGTAAGTGTATACATTGCTATTTATGTTAAACATTGCAATTAAAATTACAATGTGGATGATGCTATCGTTTTGAACTTCACACAAAGAGGTAAGAGTTGATTTCTATGGTATCACAACGCAAGTCTGCGTCATATTCATATCATAACTTTAAGTGCAATAGATTATATTTTGTACTGTATTTCTGACTCACAACAAATATCTTGAAAATTCCACAGACGTTAATGTAAATCTAATAGATTAGTTTTCTTTGAAGATTTTTGTACCCGTGTAGAATTTCTGTATTTCCAGACATTTAGTTTAGTTCAATTTAATTTGTCTAGCACATTAAAAAATAATAACTGTCACAAAGTAGCTTTACACAACCAAAAATTATGGAAATGTGAGAATGTGTATGAATCAAAATAGTCAGTCTAGTCAGTCTAGCCCTGATGAAGAAATCCCCACCCCAAGAGACAACCCCATCAGAGCCATAACACAGATAAGCAGTAATCTCTAGTGTTCTGTTGAATTTGATATTTATAATATCAGCAATGCTTTTTGATTGACTAGTCTCTCTTCATTTAAAAATATTTTCTCAATCTGTATCACAGCGACAGCCTGTAGCTCCTTATCGTCCTCTAACCTTCAAGGCTGCTTTCTGTCCTCACGATAAGCCTATTAGCACACGGATGATGTCACTGGAGTGAGACGCGCTGTATCATGTTAGCACTCTCTGAGGGGGTTTTGAGATTTACACCATTAATAATCTCAGGGAGAAAAATGACATCCAACAAAATGACAGGAACTGGAACGGTGCTAAAGGAGATTTCCCGCTGGAGACTGGTTGAGCAAAGATCACTGGTGCATGACTGCTGAAAATCAGGACCTGCATCCATGAACTGGCTTTGGGATTGGGTTATTATCACTGTTATTAACTGTGTAGTGTATTACACAGTGTGTGTGGCATCACATAATCAGACAAACACACACAAAAACGCAATAAATATAAATAAATATATATACTGTATAGTTCCCATTTCCTACCAGTTCTCCTTAAAATATTAATTAGATTAGTATAAATTATATACTGTATATGGCGAGCACTGCACATTGCTGTAGACTGACCTAACAAATGGCTTCTGTAAGTGATCTGGGAAAAGAAAAAAAAAAACAGTCAATAACAACTCTCTCTCTCTCTCTCTCTCTCTCCTCTCCAGCCTCTCACAGACCAGTAACATGTGAGCCACTCATGAACAATAGAAATGCTACCTTTTACAAAATAAAGGACACATACGAACCCGGAGATAGCCTGTCCTACTCCTGTAATGATGGATTCCGTCCGACTGGGAACACCGACTTTCTGATTTGTGACGCAACTGGACATTGGAATCCGAGTCAAGCGAATTGTGAAAGTAAGTCAAGAGGAATCCTCAGGAGATTCTGATATTGGAGAATCTCCAAGCATGGGGATTAATCTCTACTACAGTCATCCTCCCACAGTATATCTGGAAATCCCTTCCTTTTTGTAGAGCACTTAATTTCTGTCCAGTATAAACCGTATTCACCAAAACAGATTGACAAAAGTGCTTCATATACCTTAGACCATGAAAGAGGTATATGATGAGAGGACTTGATTTCTAGGACAGTCTTTACACACCTGAGGTGAATTATTCATGCATTTTTTATTTTTTTTGGCCAGCAACAGGATTCACTCTGACCAATCACAATGCAGCTTGCTGGAATGTCACTTAAATACATTCAACAATGATGACCACTGTTTCAGTTATTAAACTGAGGAGTTTGTAGAAATAGTTAAAATAATCTGATGATCTTTAATGTAATCAGTGGTACTTATTAATACAAAGAAATCACATTCTGTAAGGTTGAGTATCTTACGTCCTTGTAAGTTGTACTTCTTTGGTGGTCAGACAAATACACTCCCTGTTCAGTAACCGGAGAGAGAATCACAGATGAGAAATGGAAAAAGTAGTTCGCATAAAGTTGAAGTTTTGTCTTAAAACGTCTCCAGCGTGTTAAAATTCACTTATACCACTTCAGTGCTGTTATTTCAGACAAAGTGAAAATATGAACTAATCCCAGTCAAAATATTCACTTTATCTTTTCTAATTAATATCTATTGGTGCAGGTGTTTGTTTACATTGAGACAGCAGCGCATTAGTAGATTATTATAAAGTACATTATTAAATCCGACACATTACATCGCTTTTACTCAACATTTTGATTTCATTTATGTATGGTGCAGGTAAACTTCAGGCAGATATCTACAGTAAGTACTGAAAAAGTTTTATTCAGTTCTGTCTTCTGAATTTTTTCTGAGACTGGTTTCGGGTCGTCCAATGTATGAAACGTAAAGGAATCATTGAAAGAGCAAGTTCTGACCAATGTACAGACAAAACCTTTCGTTTATTTATAGAGATAAAAAGGACTAAAATTACAAAGACTGAATAAAAGGACACGGATAGCTGTGGAGACAGATAGCTAAAGAGCTTCATTATGCTATACAACGGGTTGCTGATACCCCACTCTATAGTAACCATTTAATTCTTGTACTGTGTATACTTCACATATATCCACACAGCTGTGTTAGTTTTCTGTTTGTTGATTATCGGTCAGTCAGTCCGAGTGTAATATACAATGATGAGCAATGTCCAGAGGTGGAAAGTAACGAATTACTGTAATTGAGTAGTTTTTTTTTGTGTATTTCTACTTTTTAAAGTAGTTTTTAAAATCTGTAATTTTACTTTTACTTAAGTACGTTTTGTTTGAAGTATTGTAATTCGCTACATTTTAAATCATATTCGCTACTGAGTAAAAAATAAATGAATGAAAATGCTAAAATAATACAAATATTATGCTTTTGCGCTCGCGTGTGTGTATCATGTCCTGGTCGCGCGCCGCTCCAGACTCCACTCCAGGTTTTCTGACATCGGCATCTTCCTGACCTTCCACACGGTCGCTTAAGCCCTGAGAGTGACGTCATCGACTAGCGCGACCATATATAAACCGGAGAGAGACGCAGGAAAGAGGAAAGAGGTTGTGATTTTGGCGTTTTGATGTTTGGTTGTGTATTCCGGTTTTGACTTTTTGCCTCCAATTGACTTTGATTATTGCTTTGTACCTTTGGTTTGGTTGGTCTTTGTATATATTTGTAGATAATTTCACTTTAGGGTTTCAGTTTAGGGAGTCCGGGAAGGTACCTGTATTTTTGTCTGTGTGTGTTTTTTTTGCAGGTAATCAACCTACTAAATATAAATACCATTTTGTTTATTATTTTGGCCTGGGTCCACCCTGAATCTGATCCTCCTCCTCCTGGTGTGTGTGTGTGTGTGTGTGTGTGTGTATATATATACAAACCTCATTATTTCATCAGTTAATGATTGGATCTAGTTCTTTCTGCCATATACCACCATTTCCATACAGTTTAAAATAGAACATTCTTTTGCTGTATGACCCTAGACTGGGACGTAACACCATATTTAAGTGACCACTTTGATTTTCAAGCACAACAAAGACAACAGCTTTATTATGCAAAGGTGTTCAGTTAAAAACAACTAGTTTGAGATTTATATCTGCTCATCTTTTTTGAACTACGCTAGAATGCCTCATCCCACCCCCGCTGTTAAAAAAAAAAAAAAAAAAAAACTTTTACTTTTACTCAAGTAAAAGTAAAAAGCTACTTTTTACTTTTACTTGAGTAGATTTTTATAATGGTAACTTTACTTGTACTTAAGTAAAGTTTCACTGAAGTAACAGTACTTGTACTTGAGTACAAAATTTTATTACTCTTTCCACCTCTGGCAATGTCAAACTATATAACAGCTGTGTGGATATATGTGAAGTATACACAGTACAAGAATTAAATGGTTACATCTGAGAATCATGACAGAACATAGATCACATTGAGTCCTGCTGAGAGACGTTGTGTTTATTAGCATTACGCTAATATTTTGTGGCGTTACTCTAGACTTTTCACCTCAGAAAAAGTGTCGTACTGTGAGTTTCTTAACTGTTCATAGAGATCTGATCTGAGAGATACTCAATAGTGTAGTGAGTTCGGTCCTCTGACCTAATATATGAAATGAGCAGAATGTGTGCGAAATCTATTTGAATTGTCCTCCAGGTAAATGCCAGCGTCCACCGTCTGTCCCAAATGCCCACACCGTGTACAGTAACCAGAGGGACTACGAGCCGACTACCGCCATGCGCTTCAGATGTAATCACGGCTATCGCACGGTCCGAGGGCCGAGCACCACATACTGCAGGAACGGCCGGTGGACCAACTTAGGACTGATTTGTGAAAGTATGTGGACGTTTTTTTAATTGTCTGATTTTTGCAGCATATAATTCTTAATATGCTGAAGTGTTTTATTTATTTTATAATACAGTAATTCTGTATGAATTAAACAACATCATTCTTTTTCATCATTTAGTTTATACAGTAGTTACAAATTTTTTTTACCTTGGACTGCTACAACATTTCTGACACTGAATGTAATTCGAATTTAAACAGAAACATATCCGAACAAGTGCATTAGTATAAACTCATGATTAGCAGCTGCACTACAGCATTTGTCAGATCGATACAACTGCTAATAAACCGTATGGACATTTAATGGATTACTGGTTCAGCATAGTTTATTTCAAGTCAAAAATAGTTGTGTTCTATATTTATGTGTAAATATGTAAACACACCATCACATCACACACACCATGTCTTTCTTGTCCTCCAAAGAGAAAAAATGCGGCTCAGCCGGTGAGATTGAAAACGGACGTTATCACTACACAGGCTCTTTGTTCGGGGACACGGTTACGGCCAGTTGCAATGAAGGGTAAGATTCGGGCACGAGTGTGTGGATTAAAAGACATGGGTGGATTGTGAATTGTTGCTTTTACATGTCATTTCTAACTCGGTTTTGAACATGGTTTAACTACTCAGAAATGTTTTGTTTATACAGATGAAGCATTTCCACAATCTTTTAACTTTTAACAGTTTATTTTCCTCAAATCTGTTTTTTGGCTTGTTCTTTAACATGCCTGATTTTATTCAGCATCATTTTTACCACATACTAACACTGTCTCTTACAAGGAATCTTGTTGATGTGTGTGTGTAGGTACAATCTGGTCGGTGTGAGTAAGAGATTCTGCAGAGCAGCTGGATGGGACGGCAGAGCGCCTGTGTGTGAGGGTGTGTGTGTGGTGTTGTTTTCTGTACTAATTTTAATCATCGCTCTCAAAAATGATCATCATTTTCCAAATTCAGTCCACAGTAGATTTATTGATTTATCTTATACTAGAAAGCAATCGCCTATTGAACTTACACTGTTGTAGTATTTGAGTTTCTATATAAATGGTTGCCAGTCTGTACAGTAAATGTGCTGGTTTCATTTTTTAAATTCTACTTCAATATTTTCTTTTCAAATTTCTGTTAAAAAATTTAGTGAGAAATTCATTGATCTATCTATTGATGAATCACCATAAATGTACAACCATGTTTCTGCAGCACACGTTCAGGTTATACACAGTATACTCACGAGTACATTCAGGATGGTTGGGGATTGTTTGGGGTTTTTATAGTACCTGTGACAAATCAATACTATTAAAAGGGTACTGGTGCCTAAAAGGTGCCTGAACTGTTATATACAGTGGTGTGAAAAACTATTTGCCCCCTCCTGATTTCTTATTCTTTTGCATGTTTGTCACACAAAATGTTTCTGATCATCAAACACATTTAACTATTAGTCAAAGATAACACAAGTAAACACAAAATGCAGTTTTTAAATGAGGTGTTTTATTATTTAGGGAGAAAACAAAATCCAAACCTACATGGCCCTGTGTGAAAAAGTAATTGCCCCCTGAACCTAATAACTGGTTGGGCCAAGCGTTGGGCCAAATCAAGCGTTTGCGATAACATGCAACGAGTCTTTTACAGCACTCTGGAGGAATTTTGGCCCACTCATCTTTGCAGAATTGTTGTAATTCAGCTTTATTTGAGGGTTTTCTAGCATGAACCGCCTTTTTAAGGTCATGCCACAACATCTCAATAGGATTCAGGTCAGGACTTTGACTAGGCCACTCCAAAGTCTTCATTTTGTTTTTCTTCAGCCATTCAGAGGTGGATTTGCTGGTGTGTTTTGGGTCATTGTCCTGCTGCAGCACCCAAGATCGCTTCAGCTTGAGTTGACGAACAGATGGCCGGACATTCTCCTTCAGGATTTTTTGGTAGACAGTAGAATTCATGGTTCCATCTATCACAGCAAGCCTTCCAGGTCCTGAAGCAGCAAAACAACCCCAGACCATCACACTACCACCACCATATTTTACTGTTGGTATGATGTTCCTTTTCTGAAATGCTGTGTTACTTTTACGCCAGATGTAACGGGACACGCACCTTCCAAAAAGTTCAACTTTTGTCTCGTCGGTCCACAAGGTATTTTCCCAAAAGTCTTGGCAATCATTGAGATGTTTTTTAGCAAAATTGAGACGAGCCTTAATGTTCTTTTTGCTTAAAAGTGGTTTGCGCCTTGGAAATCTGCCATGCAGGCCGTTTTTGCCCAGTCTCTTTCTTATGGTGGGGTCGTGAACACTGACCTTAATTGAGGCAAGTGAGGCCTGCAGTTCTTTAGATGTTGTCTTGGGGTCTTTTGTGGCCTCTCGGATGAGTCGTCTCTGCGCTCTTGGGGTAATTTTGGTCGGCCGGCCACTCCTGGGAAGGTTCACCACTGTTCCATGTTTTTGCCATTTGTGGATAATGGCTCTCACTGTGGTTCGCTGGAGTCCCAAAGCTTTAGAAATGGCTTTATAACCTTTACCAGACTGATAGATCTCAATTACTTTTGTTCTCATTTGTTCCTGAATTTCTTTGGATCTTGGCATGATGTCTAGCTTTTGAGGTGCTTTTGGTCTACTTCTCTGTGTCAGGTAGCTCCTATTTAAGTGATTTCTTGATTGAAACAGGTGTGGCAGTAATCAGGCCTGGGGGTGACTACAGAAATTGAACTCAGGTGTGATAAACCACAGTTAAGTTATTTTTTAACAAGGGGGGCAATCACTTTTTCACACAGGGCCATGTAGATTTGGAGTTTTTTTTCTCCCTTAATAACGTAAACCTTCATTTAAAAACTGCATTTTGTGTTCAATGATGTTATCTTTGACTAATAGTTAACGGTTTTTGATGAGCAGAAACATTTAAGTGTGACAAACATGCAAAAGAATAAGAAATCAGGAAGGGGGCAAATAGTTTTTCACACCACTGTATTTTTAAAGGCACAAAAAGTGTTAGAAAAAAAACTATATATTAAAATTTGAAAGTATGTACATAAATATAAGTAAATAAAAAACACAACAAATGTCTATACTACCTAACTCAACTACAATAATTTAATACATTTACATTTAGCAGACGCTCTTATCCAGAGCGACTTACATTTTCACATCTGAGCAGTTGAGGGTTAAGGGCCTTGCTCAAGGGCCCAACAGTGGTAACGTGGTGGTTGCGGGGTTTGAACCTGGGATCTTCCGAACCGTAGTCCAATGCCTTAACCACTGAGCTACCCCTCATTTTTCATGTGTGGTGTGGGTGATGATTCTTCTTGCGTCCATTTCAGAGAACCAGAGGACAAATATTTTAATCGAACAATTCAGCATTAAAGTGGCACCGAAATCTGTGTTCTGATTCGGTTCTAGTACATACCGTTATGGTTATATAGATACCATATTGGCACTGGGTTTCTGGACCCAACCCTACATTTTAGTGCTAGTAAATAAGATGTCACACAGTACTTTGTGTGTGTTTATTTAATGCTGTGTGTTTTTTTTTATTTTTTTTACAGTGGTCCAGTGCCCTGAGCCTCCTCGGGTGCCAGGTGCGGAATTATTTTTCGACACGAGCGGAATAGTAAAATACGGTTACGTGGCGTCATACAGGTGCCACTTTGGTGAGATTATCGGTGCTTCAGACATCGTCTGCACCAAAGAGGGCACATGGGATGCGCCGGCTCCTCAGTGTAAAGGTTAGCACAAGACAACACACATCATGCTCGACCATGAGAGAGTCCTTTAGAGTCGACTGTATTGGTTTTGTATTTTGAGCCGTCGCTTGTGTTTCAACTCGTTACGAATTTCAAATGTTATTCAGGTTGCTTAATAATATATGCTAAACATTATATAGACCTAACATGTTTGTTAATGTAATTATAGTTTTAGTACACTTTAGGCAACGTGAGATAGAAAGCATAAAGTCATTTATCTCTTGGACACTAATAAATAGTCAACAGTGAGTGTTTTATGGGCATATATTTAACATTATACGACTACTTTCTACATATTTGACTGTATAAAATAAAATATCTCTTTCCTCATCTTTTTCAGTTACCTGCCCCAGACCCCACGTGATGTTTGGGGTAATAAGTACAGGAAGTAGACCTGTATACCATCCTACGAACGATGTGAAGTTCATGTGCTCTCCAGGAAGTAGATTGTCCGGTACTGCTACCATCACCTGTGGGACAGATGGACACTGGAAGCCAAGACTCCCTCATTGTGTATTCTGGTAAGCTTTTATTTTATTACAATTAAGGTAAATTAATTTAATAAATTTTTGACAGCGGCACCTCGGCATACGGAAGCCTTGCCTCATGAATTGAAATTTGGCAAAATATTTGCCTCGGCGTACAAAGCATTTTCGGCAAACGAGCGAACGAACTGGATTACGTAATGTTAAGTGAGGTTTAATAATTGTTTACTTAATATTTTACTTCATCGACATGTTGTTTTACCTCATCTAAATTGTTTTAATATGCGAAAATGATTATAGTTTTGGAAATTGGTAATATTTTGGGTGGCTTCAGCAGATTACGTGCATTTACATGATTTCATATGGGAAAATGCGTTTTGCAGTACAAAATTTCGTCTCTGGAACGGATTCAATTCGTATGCTGAGGTACCGCTGTACAGTATTTTATTAACGGAAGAGGTGCAAAGATGATTCTGTCCCGCTGGTTTAAAAAATACTTTACATTATATGTTCTTTTCTAGCCTAATTGAATATTACTCAGTCCCTTCTTTTGGACAAGTTTAACTTAAATTCATTTGTAAAATGTAATTACTGTATATATAACGATTGTGTCTTGAATACCTTTCGTTTTGTCTTTTTTTTCTTCATCATTTTCTCTTTTGCACGTATTTTCCAGATGTCCTTCATTGAGGGATTTGGCTGGATAAGAACTCAGCTGTAACCTGCTCAACTGATTACATTAACAAGCTTTATCCGTGAATTTTCCTTTGACGCTTTACTAAGAAGCATACATCAAATATAGTTATATCTATAAATATCATTAATATAGTTTTATGTTGATATTATAATATAATAAGCAGTTTTACTGCTGTTTTGCTGCACTTTTATTACTTGTCTATTACTTGCAAAAAAATATAGCATAATATATTAATTTCCGTGTATTTGTGTGAGATTTTTTTAACCAGTATTACTTCTTAATTGCCTAATCTGCCATGCTTGTTTTTAAATTGGTTGCGGAAATTATTGCATATTGTAGAATTAGTTTTCTTCACCGAAATCTTATTTCAGAAATCAGATTTAAAGGTTGTTTAAAAAAAAAACATTTCACCTTAATATTTTGTCCAGAACAGTAAGGAGAGAACACAACGTTCTTATGCGAATGTACATTAAAATGTATGGTGTAACCTATTGTGGGATATTTTACTGTACGCAGGTAACACATAAATAATGTATGAATGTTCTTATGTAAGTTGATTGTTTATCTAAAATATATTTTAATTATCTTTGTTACATTGTCCTGTCTGTAATTTAAAAAACTATCAAAACTGCTGTTTGTATGAACATAAATTGCTAAATTTCAAAATGCTGTTCAAAATCCAGTCATATTCTTGAATATTTAGTAAAGTTTTATACTTTGTTGTAACAATATTTGTGTGTTTTCTTAGCTTATATTAAGATCATATTTATGATGATTATGATCATTTTATTATTATTGTAAAAAGAGATCAGATCAAGCTATAATATGACAAAATTAAAACTGATAAACTGTTACATGTACTTTTGACGTACTGTATAAAGAATTAAATGGTCTCGCGTCGCTATACCTGAGTGAACACCCACTTCGATCAAAGGATGCAGGCTGCTTGTCAGTACCGCGTATTATGAAAACTGCAGCAGGGGGGCAGAGCTTTTTCTTACACAGCCCCAAAGTTATAGAATAGTCTTCCAATTAATGTTCGGGACTTTAAGAGAGTTTAAGTCTAGGCTAAAAACCAATTTATTTAGCCAATAAATCTCTCTCTCTCTTTCCCTCTCCCTGTTTCTCTCTGTCTCCCTATACATGTCATTCCTGAGCTGCTAGTGATACAGACCGCCTCCGTCCTCTGGACCTGTCTGACTCCTCCTGGTGTCCTGCTTCTGGTTGGAGATCTTTTCGCATGGATGCCCCATGTGGGCTGCCTGGGATGCGTGTGGTGATGGGGACGTTTCCACTTTTCCACGAAGGCGGTTCTGTCCTCGGCTGACACAGACAGCTGTTCTCTGAGGACTTGTGACTGCAGTCACTCGATAGTTCGGGACTGGAGTTTCCTACAGTCTACCTGATCCTCCAATAACGAACTGGAGTCCATACTAACTTAAACACATCTCCTGTTATATTGAACTTCCAGCCTCCTAACACACACAGTATGACTGCAGATCAATCCCTGCTATCCGTTAACACTAGATTTACTAAACCTGCGCAAATTTGCGTAAATTCCCTGGACCTCACACCTACTAGCACCCCTGATGAGTTTTTTAACATGCCGTCAGCTCCATTGATCTCTTGCTTTTGTTGTGCAAACACACCCATTACCTGTGAGGCCTGGCACATTTGCTATCTTAAACCAAGGCAGGCCGAACCTTTGTGTGTGACACGGAAACCTTCAGAAATGCCTGCCATATTTATACAAGACACACATTTGCAATATACTGTATGCATACACAAGTCTGTTTTATTTTAAAGTGTTTCAAACTTTACAGCGTTTGCAGACCCAGTGTCCATCGTCTCTTGCACCTGGCACTGCATTGTCTGTACAGTCCCTGGCACAGCAGCTGCAACAGCTTCAGCAGCCCGCCTCTGTGCCAATGTTTCCTTGTGCTGCATGAATTGGCAACGGAGTTCCTTAGCTAGAAGACTCAGAAACAATATTTTTTTGCCTGTCCACCCTGTACATGCCTTGTAGGCATTCACCGCCGCCAGGTCCAGCATATTGTAAAAAAACCGCTACTGGCCACCTGCGTGTTGCTGCTCTTACGGAATACATCCGCACCATTTGGTCCAACACGTCTACACCACACTGTAAAAGCAGAGAGAGAGTCATGAGTATACAGTATGTGCTTTTTTTCTATAGGCCTGTATAGTACACATCAGAAAACATCGTAGCACTGGGGTAAAATTATACACACATTCACATACCTTCATGTGGTTATAGTCTGTTATCATGTTGGGTTTCCTCTTTCTGCCTTTATTCACCGTACCCTAGCGTTGTTTTGCGCTGCAGCAGTCTGTGCGACAGTGACAGTGAAGTAAAAAAATTGTCCAAAAATCATGCAAAAATGGCTCCATCAAATTCATGACCACGTCCTCTGCCAGCCTCTCTCCCTTCTGACGACTGGGGTCCTTTCCCAAGTAAGGAGATGCATTGCAGACATATTTGGTCTCTAAATCCGTGGCCATCCAGAACTTGATCCCAAATTTGTCTGGCTTGGTTGCGATATACTGTGTGAGTGTACAATGAACTTTGGTTGGGAACAGCCGTTCATCTACGGTCATGTGTTCTCCTGGAGTGAAACTCTCAGCACAGTTCTTCTTGGAGCGTGTCCAGATGTCGGAGATTTTGTCTGTTTTCACCCGTTCTGCCCGCGTGTCTTTGTCATCAAATTGAAGGAGTTGCATAATTGAAATGAATCTATTTCGGGGCATTGTCTCTTTGATTACTGGCACCAGAAAGTTTTCTGACCAGCAATCCACAATGGCACCAACGGGACACATGATTGCTCTTACAAACAGAATTGAAATGAATGCCATCAGTTCATGAATTGCCAAATTCCAGTCTGGTTCACTCCTGGGCACTCCACTGTCCTCCTCTACGCACACAGTGCCATCTTTTGCCGTCTGGCTCAAACAGGGCTTCCCAGTACCACGGTGCATCTTCCGTGGAGGCACGTTGGGTTCTTCTTCCGTCTCCTTTTCAGATTCTTCTGAGGAGGTATCAGTGGACTGCTGGACAAATGAAATCTCTCCTGCAGCACAGCCAGCAGGGAGTCTGATACAGAACCTTCCTGGCAGGAGTGTTTTCCTCAACTCCCTCTCCAGCTTTGTCTTGGCCATGTTCCTCTCTCGCTGTGTGCACCTACGTCTCCTACATTCTTGTGATATGACCCCGTTACATTTCTCTAGAATGTGTTATTGTTGTCCAAAAGTACTGCATGACCTCTGATGTCTCAAGCTAATTATGCTTTAAATGTAAAATGTAAAAAAAATTGCACATTTAAGGCAAATAATGTGCTGTTACACTGGTGATCTGAACTAAAACACACACACACACACTCACAGTGGAAACGACTGAGCAGTACCTGATGTCTGAGGTGTGGAGTCAGACCTAAACACACTCCTTCACATATTTTCGCTGCTCTGAAATCACGCAAGGTGTTTTAATTTCTACAACTGATAAGCCTACTTTGTATTGTAATGTTTATTACTGATTACATTCACACAATTATATTTTGTTAAAATAATTCTGATCTTAGGCTCGATTCCCGTCTCTCTGTGCATGGAGTTTGCATGTTCTCCCCGTGCTTGGTGGGTTTCCTCCGGATACTCCAGTTTCCTCCCAAAGTCCAAAGACAGGCAGGTTAGGTTAATTGATGTTCCCAAATTGCCCGTAGTGTGTGAATGGGTGTATTAGTGTGTGTATGTTTGTGTGCCCCCTCAATGGATTGGTCATTGGCCATATTGATTGGCACGGTGTACCTAAGCCTCCTGGGATAGGATCCAGGCTCCACGCGACCCTGAATACAGGATAAAGCGGTATAGAAGATGAGTGAGTGAGAGAATTCTGAACTTTGGCAGAATTTCCAGATATAACCACGACAGATCCTGAGGCATCCAGAGATTCTGCTTCGTGATTATTTGTGTACTGTATATCATTCATTCATTCATCTTCTATAACGCTTTATCCTATGACCAGGGTCGTGGGGGGCCTGGAGCCTATCCCAGGAGGCTTCGGGCACAAGGCAGGGTACACCCTGGACAGGGTGCCAATCCATCGCAGGGCTGAAAGAAATTTAAAAAAAGAAATTTTTTTGGAAGTGTGTATTTGTGAGAAAAATGTGTCTAGATAATAATGAGATGAATGAATGATGGCGGCGCGGTGGTGTAGTGGTTAGCACTGTCGCCTTGCACCTCCAGGGTCTGGGTTCGATTCCCCGGCCAGGCTCGATTCCAGTCTCTGTGTGCATGGAGTTTGCATGTTCTCCCCGTGCTTGGTGGGTTTCCTCCCACAGTCCAAAGATATGCAGGTTAGGCTAATTGGCGTTCCCAAATTGCCCGTAGTGTATGATTGGGTGTGTGAGTGTGTGTATGTGTGTGCCCTGCGATGGATTGGCACCCTGTCCAGGGTGTACCCCGCCTAGTGCCCGAAGTCTCCTGGGATAGGGATGTACTTTACCACATCCACTATATTTAAGAGTGTGACAAAAAGAGCCCTTTTAACGTTAAATCACTATAACGTCTGCCCGATCCCTGTACAGACTATCCTTCATAATATCTAGAAACGTTTTAATAAATAATTCGATTTTGATACTACAGTATGCAGGCTGGTATGGCAAAATGTGAAATTGTGTAGTTAATGTTGGTGAATGATTGTGTACACAGACGGATGTGTGTCTTCCACTCGCTGAAAGTTCATGGAAACGACTGCTGTGGGATCCGAGCCACCATTCAATTATTTTATTGTGGCTAAGAGTCTCATCACCGTATGAAGTCTTCAGTTTTTCTCCTTCACAAAAAATGTCATCACTAGTCCTGTTTTAATCTGAACACCCCTCATAACAAAGAGAAACAAGCTTTAAGTCTCTTAATCCTCAGGCTGTAATAAACCTGTTAAAGAATATTTTAAAATAGTGGAGGTTTTCGGCAGTAAGACATTTTCACATTTTAACCTGCACACCATCAACAGCAATCAGAACACCATAATCTTAACCTTTGCACAGTTTAATAATGGAAAAAATATAATAGAACGCATTCCTTATATACTTACTGTGTACGATGAATAAACTGATTCTGATACTGAATGTACACACAAAATAAAATTATCCAAAAAGACATTATAACGTTTATAATGTTTCTGCTGGAATCTTCAATATTGTAGATGGAGGCAAACTAAGAAATACTGTACATAATCCTTGTGTGTGTATGGAATCACAACTAATTCAAGTGTCATCAAATCCTAACATCTACTGTACCCACTAGAAATGATATCCATTAAAACATGAAGTCATGATTGGAGCTCGTGATAAGACAAATACAGTAAGCCATATGCACAATTATCTGTTCAATATAATGAGGAGTATATGAGTATTAAAAAGTTATGAGATCCTCTATGGAGTGAAATCCTGCTGAACTATTCCTTGTTGTGAGTTCTTGGAACAAACTTTAGAGTCACAGGAACCTTTGGCAGAAAGAGTGCGTTGAGTTGAATGGGAATCTGGAAAGAAGGAGAACCAAGAAGTAAGCATTGGTGTTTAGCTCCTCAAACGCTTAATAAAAAGGACCTCATTTAATGACGATAAAACATTAATGAGAGACCTGTGTTTCTTTGCACGTCTCCACAGTAAAGTTCTGCAGCAACTTGACTATCACCAGTTTCATGATCAGCAGAGCGAACCTCATTCCCACACAGTTACGAGGACCGAGACCGAACGGCATGAACGTGTAGGGGTTGATGTCATTCTCGGGACTGAACCTTTAATCACCCAAATGAGGATGGGTTCCCTGTTGAGTCTGGTTCTTCTCAAGGTTTCTTCCTATTGCCGAGGCCATCTCAAAGCTGCTATGAGACAATGTCAATTGTTAAAAGCGCTATATAAATAAAATTTAATTGAATTAAATTATAACCAAAGAAAAAGTCTAAACATGCTTTAAAAAGGAGGGCAAAGCAAAATGAATATATTTCTGTAACTGTTCAGGGTTTTACCCTAATATTGTGTGGACATAAGGAAAAAATGGTTTATACCCTACTTTGTACTTTGAATCCAGTAAGTTGCATTACTGCCAACTGTAGGTCTCATTCCCCATCAGCTTCCCGGCCTCCCAAAGCCGACCCTCCAGTCAAGCCTGCCTTACAAAAACTACCAAACGCTCCCCTCCCTGATCTTGCCATGTCTTTCTCTGTCTCAAACTCTTCGTTGGGCTTTTATCTGGCATTTCCACACACTCTATCTCTACATGTTCCCTCTTAGTACCACACTAAGTTATATTATTGGCACCTATACAGTAGATCTTTCTCCCTCAGCTTCCTGGGCTTCTAAAGCCGACGTTCCAGTCCTGTCTTCCTCAGAAAATAAATAAATTAATTTATTTATTTATTTGAAAAAAGCTATGCTTCCTTCCCTGATTCATGACCCCATACCCAAAAAACTTAACATTGCCATCTACTGTCCCTTGTTCTAGGAGCTGTGACATCATGTCTTAGCTCTTCTGACTCACTTCTCCTTATCACATATACTTTTTCTCACTCTATATTAAATGCAAGTTTCTCGCTTTTGGTTCGTTATCTCACTTCTGTTGCCATTGTTGTTTTGCCTTTCTCCATACTATACCTTTCTTCTGTAACTTTTCTAACAATTTAATATTGACTTCAATATTTACTTTTTTTGGTTGCTTCTTTTGCCAGCTCATCTGCTCTCTCTCTCTCTCTCTCTCTCTCTCTCTCTCTCTCTCTCTCTCGCTCTCTCATTTCCCTGAAAGAAGAAAGAGACATTTTCCCAACTATTCTTGAGGTAGCTGTCGAGATTTCTTATTCCAGGCCCTCATGGTTTCTGTCTGGCCCTAACTTTTGTAGGTGTTGGCTGCGGAGTCAATACAAATCACTGTATTTCTGTGACTAAACTACTCAGGCAATTCTAATGGCATAAGTA
Source organism: Channallabes apus (assembly GCA_030522415.1). NCBI lineage: Eukaryota > Metazoa > Chordata > Actinopteri > Siluriformes > Clariidae > Channallabes > Channallabes apus. Next base: position 26,683,527 of record CM060117.1, read on the forward strand.
CTGCATATACTGTATACTGTAGCTCCACAAGACAGTCAGATGTTCTCTTGCTAATCTCCTATTGGTAATGAGGGTTAATAAACACAACTCCAATTTTCTGTAATTCCTGGTCCTTTGAACCATATGTATGTGAAGATCTGTACTTATATTTCTAGGCTTATGTACCTATAGTATTCATTAACTAGGTCAGAACATGTTTTCTCATTAATATTTTCAAAATCCAGACCGATCTAACAGGCCACACTACAGTTGTGCCGAAGTGTTTACCATATACATTCAGCTATCTCTATTGCCAGCTGATCTCCTTTCCAACCAAAAAGTTCTTTCTGAGGTCTCTCCCTCTTCCAACACTCCTCCAGCACTCTGTTCGTTGGGTAGATTTCTTCATGTCCTATTAACTTGATGCAATAATCTGTTTTCTGCGTAGCCACAATGGCATTTCACCCACTTCAACCAGAATAGCACAGAATGTCTAACTGATAAACTACAGTACATACTGTATAAACAGACTGTACAGTATATAATATAGGTTGTATATACAATATTATATAATTGTTAAGCATGAGTATATTAGCTATAGACAGTGTACACGGATACAGTATATACTGTCGCGTGAGCACTAAGTACCTCTCATTCCTCCCCTCTGACAGAGCTCGACCAATCAGCTCTCTCTAGACCTCTGGCTGCGAGAGGTTACAGCATCACCTGGGAATCTTTAATTTTTAGGTCAATTGTTTTTTACCTAAAAAAAAACAATTAGTATTTTAAAGAAAGGGCGAGTCTCCGAGTGGCGCACTGGTAATGTGCTTGCCCTATCATCAGGATATTGTGAGTTTGATTGCATTAATGTTTTAACAACCACCCTTGACCTAAAAATGAAAGAAAAAATTTTGTATTTTAAAGAAAGAATATGAAATAGAATAATAATAAGATAAATAGAAAAGAAAATATTCAAATAAGGATTTTAAAATATGAAAGTAGAATATTATAATAAAAAAATTTACAGTACAGAAAATGTATTAAAAAAAAACTTCGGCTGTAAAATTCACATTATATACAAGTACAGTACTGAATATGTAATAAAAATAAAAAATAGAATTGAGATGTAATTCAAGTGCAATATCCAGTCATGAGCATAGCAGCATAACAGTGTGCAAACTATGAACAAATGAGCTAATGGGTTAAATGTACAAATATGCATTGGTGTGGAATGTGCTGAGTGGTACAGTACAGTATATGAGTAGGAGCAGAGAGTTTAGTCCCATGTGGTGTTGTGATTGAGAGTCTCTCTGAAGCTTCTCTTTAGTCTCTCTCTGTGTTGGCCTTCCGGGAGTGGAAACGCTTTCCTGACTGCAACAGAAAGAACAGTCCATTTTATAAGTGTCAATGGATTTAATTTATATTACGTTACGTTTATGCAAAGAGTCAATATTTGCAGTGTGCATATACCGTACACACACAATTGTAAAAATGCCTCCAGAGTCTGGTTCCTAGTTGGTCCCTACAGAGGTTCCAGGATAGATGGATGAACACACACACACACACAAACACACACACACACACACATATATTGACAATTCGATAGTTCAGGACTGGTACTTTCTACAAGTCTACCTGAGTCTCCAATAACTACTGTACCTTCAAGATTCAAGATTCTTTATTTGTCACATGCATAGTTATACAAGTACAACACGCAGTGAAATGTATCCTGAACCGCTCCTACTTTGTGCAAATAACAAGAAACAAAAGAAATAATCTATAAATAGAAATAGAAATTGAAATTAAAAAAAAAAAAAAAAGGTGCAAATGTAAACATAATAATAAAGTGTGTATCTGAGCAGGATAAAGATGTTAGTGCAAGTGATAGTACCTGGACTCCATTTTAACATCAATTAACATCAACTGTTATACTGTAGCTGAACTGGCTGCCACCTAACACACTGTATAAATGCAGATCATTTCCTGCTACCTGTTTCACCCAGATGAGGATGGGTTCCCTGTTGAGCCTGGTTCCTCTCAAGGTTTCTTCCTATTACCATCTCAGGGAGTTTTTCCTTGCCACTGTCGCCCTCGGCTTGCTCACCAGGGACGATCTGACTATTTTGATTCATACACATTCACATTCCATACAAACTTAAATAATTATTTTGATTGTGTAAAGCTGTTTTGAGACAATGTCAATTGTTAAAGCGCTATACAAATAAAATTTTATATATATATATATATATATATATATATATATATATATATATATATATATATATATATATATATATATGTGTGTGTGTGTGTGTGTGTGTGTGTGTGTGTGTGTGTGTGTACAGTACGTGTATATGCTTAGTGATTTCTTTTCTACATTCTGGGGAATACTGGGGAATTTAAAACTAATAATTATATACAGTAAATAGTTTTGGATGCTGCCGTACTGGTTTACAGTGTAGAAAGAGATATAAATCAGCAAAGGCCATGGAGTTTTATATATAAATTTTTTTTTCACAAAGTCTGGTTCTTCAGTGTTTTTAGATCTTTTATCAGATGTTACTAAGGCAATTACATTAAGTTTATGCAAAGAGTCAATATTTGCAGTGTTGACCCTTCTTTTTCAAGACCTCTTTAATTTACACCCTGTCTTATGGCAGCCTGATCGTTACTGCTTGGACTTTGTTGGTCAGAATTTGTTTTTTTTTTGGTTTGTCCACCCATGTTTGTACCATAGTAACACCTGACAAGAAGATCTAAAAACACTGAAGCAGAAGACTTTGTGTAAGGTAATATTTGTGTCATTCTTAAACTTTTGGCACCAGCTCAGAGTAACAGAGTATATGTATATCTACAGTATACAGTACAGTACATGACTTATATACTGTAGTATATTATATTGTATATGAGAGGGAGGGGGGCCGGGGGTGGGAAGAGTCATATTTGAGTCATATTAAAATGAATAAAAAATGTGTAGAAAGTAAAAAACAACAACTGAGAGACCGGATGTGTTTTAAACTAATAGATGATAAAATATCCCTGAAACTGATTGAGTAATCTTAGTCGGTAAAAAAATGGGATTAACCTGGCTGCGGTAACGGTTACGTAATCACAGCCATGTGATATTATAATAATCTCTATATATATCCGTGTGTGTGTGTGTGCTTGTGCAAGACGAAGGTTGGACTTTCTTGTTAACGCCTCCGCTCAACTGGTCCACCTTAAATCGCTGTAACTGGATCTCCTCAGCTCCAGATCCCTGCGGATATGTCGTGGACATCGGCTCTCGTGCTCCTGGCGTTCTGCGCGCACGCACTAGGTGAGTACAAAATCGCTAGCATGGATGCTAAAAGAATACGCGCGCGCAGCCCCTGAGGTGATTTTAAATGGCGTCACTTCAGGATTCCAGAGTCGATTTCTCTTGACTTTAACATTAATATTTCATATTTGATTTCATATTTATTTTTGTTTGTGTTTTTTTTTTTTGCCTGGATCATTTCATCCTGTTTTTATTATACTATCTGTTCATTCACGAGGTTCTCGTTTAATCTCCTTTTGTTATCAGGACGAAATAAATAACGTGATGCTGATGCAAAAAAAACGTTTGTGGTAATGACATATATTAAATGTTAAAACATCACTTAAATTTACTCTAAAACAAATAAACGCGCTTCATGGTATACACGTAGTTGTGTAGATTGACAGCAGGTGAAGATAAAGACCACACATGAGCATTGTCCTCTAATCCGATGGATGATGGGGGTTAGTTTTATAGCCTTGGTTTTATTCATCAGACCAACACAATGTTTTTTTTTTCCCGAAGCTGTACAAGACTTTACTGTTTTTACTGTCTAGAAATCCAGTCTACAGTCATGTAGCACTCTCTGCTGGTGTGTCTGAAAATAACCCATAAATGCCGCTTATTTAGTAATATCAGTGATGGGTCGTTACTGACCGATTCGTTCTTTTTTAAACGAATCTTTAACGTGACTCAGAAGAACGAGTATCTTAATTTTCTGGTCGCGCATGCGCAAAGCATTGACTGGAGAGGATCTGTCGATGTGATGATCTAGTGGATCTAATTAGATTTCTGACTGTATTGGATTTTCCATCTAATATAGTTGTATTGATCTACTGACTGGATTTTCTGACTAATACGAATAGATAGATCTACTGCTTGGATTGAATCTTCTGACTGATACAATTAGGTAAATCTTTTGGATTAGATCTGTTGACTGGGTTACTGATTGTATTTGGATTTTTGACCTAACCCTAACCCTTCAAATCTCTCTCTCTCTCTCTCTCTCTCTCTCTCTCTCTCAGCATCATGTCCACTACCTAACAACAATAAAGCTACGTTTCACGGAACAAAGGACACATATAACCCTAAAGAAACTATATCCTACACCTGCAAAACCGGATTCAAGCTAAATGACAATAAAAACACACTGCTGTGTCTGGAAAATGGAGAGTGGAGACCTGTTGGTCCAAAATGTAAACGTGAGTCCTCAACTAAACTCTGTATAAGAATATTATCTGTTTAAATATGCTTAAATAAACATTTCAGTGTTAATACTCCTGCATTAGTACTGACTAACTGATCAGTAATTATTACTAATGTATTTTGGTATTAATGTATCTTTAATGAGATTTTAGGCTTGTACTGTATTAATCTGCCATGTTAGTAAATATTAACAGAATGTGTCTATGATATCTGTGTGTCTGTGATATACAGTATAAATGTGTATAATATGATGATAATGTGTCTGTGATAGATAAATTTTAATCAAGATTGTGTTTATATGTTATAGTAAAAGAGGTTGTACACTTTCCGTATTTCAGCATACAGTACGCTTTAGTATTAAGATACACCAGAATGTCTTTTCAGTCATCGCTTGCCAAAAACAAACCAAGTATTGACTATACACATAGTAATACTTAGTGACACTAAGTGTATAATTAGTTGCCTGTAGTTTGCATGTAGCCTGGCGGATTAATCATTACTAAAGAAGCCAACATTAACTAACTGTACATTGAGTAGTACTAATTAATACTTAAGTATAAAAAATATTTGCAAAAAACATTGCTGTATAAAAGAGATAAAGAAACTTAACAGTTGTATTTCTTAGATTTTTCACTTTTTAGTCTATGAAATGAATCAGTTGGCCTCATAAAAAGGTTGAAAAATGTTTTACTGTATGTTTCTTAACTGTTTGCAGAGATCAAATGTAAAACATTTGAAATAGACAAAGGTAATGTAAAGTTCATTCCAAAAGCTCAAAACGATACAAAAAAGTTCAATACAAAGGCCACCATCACCTGCCTTACTGGATACCAGCTCAGAGGGCAAAGCATCGTCACCTGTGGGGCAAACAGCTCCTGGTCTTCAGATCTACCCACGTGTGAACGAGGTAAGACTCTCTCAGATTTATGGTATAATAAGGCAAAAATTAAATTAAACAGATTGTTGAAAATATGTCAAAATATGCTTGAAATGTGATACACGGCCCTTTATGCGCATGTGCAGTTTACATTTCGCCTAAAGAATATTGTAAAAATATTCTTTGCAACAAATATACAGTAACAAACATTATTTGTTTTTTTCTGGATTAAAAAGCAGCGAGAAATTACTGCTAAAATTATGGAACGTCCCTGGATGAACATTTCCTACATATAGAGTACACACATACATTTTTTGTTTATATATATATAAAATACAAACCGGATTCCAAAAAAGTTGGGACACTAAACAAATTGTGAATAAAAACTGAATGCACTGATGTGGAGATGGCAAATGTCAATATTTTATTCAGAATAGAACATAAATCACGGAACAAAAGTTTAAACTGAGAAAATGTATCATTTTAAGGGAAAAATATGGTGAATCAAAATGTCATGGTGTCAACAAATCCCAAAAAAGTTGGGACAAGGCCATTTTCACCACTGTGTGGCATCTCCCCTTCTTCTTACAACACTCAACAGACGTCTGGGGACCGAGGAGACCAGTTTCTCAAGTTTAGAAATAGGAATGCTCTCCCATTCTTGTCTAATACAGGCCTCTAACTGTTCAATCGTCTTGGGCCTTCTTTGTCGCACCTTCCTCTTTATGATGCGCCAAATGTTCTCTATAGGGGAAAGATCTGGACTGCAGACTGGCCATTTCAGTACCCGGATCCTTCTCCTACGCAGCCATGATGTTGTGATTGATGCAGAATGTGGTCTGGCATTATCTTGTTGAAAAATGCAGGGTCTTCCCTGAAAGAGATGACGTCTGGATGGGAGCATATGTTCTAGAACCTGAATATATTTTTCTGCATTGATGGTGCCTTTCCAGACATGCAAGCTGCCCATGCCACACGCACTCATGCAACCCCATGCCATCAGAGATGCAGGCTTCTGAACTGAGCGTTGATAACAACTTGGGTTGTCCTTGTCCTCTTTGGTCCGGATGACATGGCGTCCCACATTTCCAACAAGAACTTCGAATCGTGACTCGTCTGACCACAGAACAGTCTTCCATTTTGCCACACTCCATTTTAAATGATCCCTGGCCCAATGAAAACGCCTGTGCTTGTGGATCTTGCTTAGAAATGGCTTCTTCTTTGCACTGTAGAGTTTCAGCTGGCAACGGCGGATGGCACGGTGGATTGTGTTCACTGACGATGGTTTCTGGAAGTATTCCTGAGCCCATTCTGTGATTTCCTTTACAGTAGCATTCCTGTTTGTGGTGCAGTGTCGTTTAAGGGCCCGGAGATCACGGGCATCCAGTATGGTTTTACGCCCTTGACCCTTACAGAGATTGTTCCAGATTCTCTGAATCTTCAGATGATATTATGCACAGTTGATGATGATAACTGCAAAGTCTTTGCAATTTTTCGCTGGGTAACACCTTTCTGATATTGCTCCACTATCTTTCTGCGCAACATTGTGGGAATTGGTGATCCTCTACCCATCTTGGCTTCTGAGAGACACTGCCACTCTGAGAAGCTCTTTTTATACCCAATCATGTTGCCAATTAACCTAATTACTGTTAATTGGTCTTCCAGCTCTTCGTTATGCTCAAATTGACTTTTTCCAGCCTCTTATTGCTACTTGTCCCAACTTTTTTGGGATTTGTTGACACCGTGAAATTTGGAATCAACATATTTTTCCTTTAAAATGATACATTTTCTCGGATTAAACTTTTGATCTGTCATCTATGTTCTATTCTGAATAAAATATTGACATTTGCCATCTCCACATCATTGCATTCAGTTTTTATTCACAATTTGTTTAGTGTTCCAACTTTTTTGGAATCCGGTTTGTATAATGGGGCGTGTGAGTATAGTTTGGCCAGCCAAGAGATGAAGTCAGGTTTATTAAAAAAAAAAAAAAAAAGTATTATAAGTATATATAATAAAATTAAATATTTATGCAAGTGGTACAATACAATATCCTAATAATAATTGTACATCACATACTGTACTGTAGTTATGGTGTACATATTGCTCTGTGTGCTAGTCACATGCCCGCTCCCGGCCGTGATCAACAGCATTGGGCCGGATGGTCGCCAGGAGTATGAAGTCAGAGAACAGATCACCATCTCATGTCAGGAAGGCTTCGAGCTGATTGGCTCTTCACAGGTCACATGTGGAGCAGACGGTCAATGGCAGGGACTGCCTCAATGTCGTTTGACTGGAGGTAATCCTGCTAATCCAGACTATTTAGATTTAACTTTAACTCTACATACAGTAGTGGCTAAGGTATAAAATTGCGGAAAGTGTGTATGTGTGTGTGAGAAGTTCATTTGTATTGTCCTCCAGGGAAATGCCTGCCACCACCACACGTCACTAATGCCTACATCGAGCAGGGCAGACAGAGATTCTACGAGCCCAGTACTTCTGTGCGTTTCAAATGTAATCTAGGGTATCGCATGGTCCGAGGGCCGAGCACCACACACTGCAGGAACGGCCAGTGGACTGCCTTAGATATGGTTTGTGAAAGTACGTACATAGCTGGTTCTTCATTTAATTTTTTTCTCTATAATTTTGCAGTTAATTTATTTAGAATATGTTTGTAATTGTGTAGTTCTAGTTGTGTAGTGTGTCACAAAGGCACTGGATGATAAAAAAAGTAGATTTTTATCACTAACAGGATGTGCTGAACCATGTTATTGTTTTTAAACTACTGTAACAACCTACACATCCTTTGTCTTGCTGACCTTTGATTGTAGGAAAATTTCAGTTACATCTGACTGTTATAAAGTTACATTGTTATAAAGTGTTCCATTGACACCGCTTTAAAGAATGCACAGTACAAACTACAGTGTCTTTAGCCAAGCGCGTTCGTATACAGTAAACCTGATTATCAGGACTGCTCTTGTAGAAACTTTATCAACAATGTGTGACCAATCCGAATCTAATATTCCACAGCGCTCCTATTATGTGTAAGATGTTGTAAACTATATTGTCTTACAGTGACAGCATACTGTATTCCCAAACAGGGTGTAGTTATGTTCCATATTTACATGTACGTTTTAAACACATCATTATGTTTTTCTGTTTTAAAGAGAAAAAATGCGGCTCGGCCGGTGAGATTGAGAACGGACGTTATCGCTACACTGGCTCCTTGTTCGGGGACACGGTTACAGCTAGTTGTGACAAAGGGTAAGACTTTTTTTTTTTTTACATAACATTTTAATCTAATTGTAATTATATATAGTCTATTAGAAAGTCTATTGCTTTAAATGTAGCTGTTCTTAACTGTACATTTGTTTGTAGTTGACTTTTTTTCTCCCCTCGTTGTCTTATTTATCCCTGTTTCTTACACATGCTTTTAATTGCAGTTTTCTTTCAGTCTCAATCTTAATGTGAATTTTGTGTGTTTGTGTGTGTAGGTTCCAGCTAGTCGGCTTGAACGTCAGACACTGCAGAGCAAACGGGTGGGACGGCAGAGCACCTGTGTGTGAGGGTAGGCATTTTGTTTTCTGATGTAATTTTAATTAGTGATCATCGATTTCCAATTCCAGATTATTATTTCTATATAGTTATTTCTCTTACATCATAAAGTGAACGACATCACCCTCTGGGAACGCACTGCTCTAGTATTTATGGTTATGATATTGTTTATTTCTTAATTATTTCTTTGTTCTTTATGTTTATCTTTAACAATTCTTTGTTATTTATATGATGTTATTTTTATTTAAAGAGTGAGAAATGGGAATAACCAACATGTAAAGGCTGTTGTATCATTTTACAGAGTTAACATACAGTACTATTACAATGTAAAACATTTATCATCTTCAGATAAAGATTAGACAAAGACCGGCATAAAAGTTAAGGTGGTACAGTACATACTGTAGCAGCAATGTAGTTGGTGTACTAGAATAAAAAAATAAATAAAAAAATCAGTCTTCTGGGTAATTAATCAACCTGTTATATAATGTGTTACTTAAAGTTAAACTAAAAGTTTTTTCTCATCAGTACTTAGTACTGTTATAGTCATTTAGTACGTTTCTGCTACAGGGTTATATCTGCTCAAGGTTACATTTCAATACAGGTAGTCCCTAACTTACGAGCGAGTTCTGTTCCAGGAGCACGTTCATAAGTCTGATTTGTTCTTAAGTCCGACAAAGTGAGTCTTAAACTTACTAATCGCTACACACAAAAAAATGCTGGGTTGTTTTTGTAAACACATTGTTGGGTTGTTTATGCTGGGTCAAAATCCTGGGTTATTTTGGGTACTTTAAACACATTGTTGGGTTTCTCTATGTTGGGTCAAATGAAATTTAGTGGTTCATTTACAAATAAACACCTGGTTAGGTTATTTTAACTCAACAACTGGTTGTATTCTCTGGTTTCTCCAAAAGGCGGCCTGCAAAATTTTTTAATATTATTGTTATTGTGTCACAAAGAGTGTGTTTTAAGAGTTTTTTAAGCGAGAATGTCTGTGTGTACAGCTCAAAACATCAATTGGTTATTAAAGATCTAATTAAAGCATTTATTTAAAAAATTGCCTCAATGATTTCGGATGATTTGAGTTCCAGGCAGGCAATACAGATGCCCAGCGCTCAAGTAGCCGCCCAGCGCTGCCTCACCTCGGCAAGAACTTCTGAACTCTGCAGTGGTGAAAACAGCAGATTTATTTTACTTTGTGTATCTCTAAAATGCAATCTTTGGTATAATACGGTTATGGTATAATATATCGCGGCTGTGTGACGCATCCTGTACGCTGCGTTCCATTTGCAATATACCCTGGTGTCCTCAAACCCTCGAGTGTGCACTTCCAAGTCAAGTCTGTTCTTTGCGTTCTTGGTCTATTTTTTTTATTCCCCATGAATTTCATAACTCTAATGTTCGTAAGTCGGGGACTATCTGTATTAAACAAACATAAAATGTTCTTATTTTTTCTCTGTGTTTATATTTATTTTTTTTAATGCATCTGTGTGTATCTTTTACAGCGATAGAGTGCCCTGAACCTCCACAGGTGCCTTATGCAGACTTAGATTTTGAAACTAACGGAGTAATAAAAAGTGGTCACATGGCATCATATAGATGTCGCGTTGGCAAGTTGATCGGAGCGTCAGACATCATCTGTACTGAAGATGGCACATGGAGTGCACCGCCTCCTCTGTGTGAAGGTTAGCACAAAGCAAAACACATCATGTTTTCGAAGCGAGCAGGCGACTACATTTTATTTTGTAAATGATTCAACGCCTTATGAACTTAGATGATTTATACACTGTATACACTATGTTCATATACTGTAAACCTGATATCATGACTACTCTTGTAGAAAATTCATCAACAACTTCTGACCAATCAGAATCTAATTTATCACTGATTTAAGAAATACATATTTCACCTGTTTCTATGGTTAAAAAAATAAAACCAGAATATAGATGAGTTTTTTTTAAATGAATAATGTTACTTTCAGTGAAAATCTGACGTTAAATAATAAGTTTACTAAATTTATTGCAGGCCTTGTTCCTCTGGAGAACATTCATGATGTTCTTTGAAATAACATGGTCCCATAACTATTTTTCCAACCAAATACTTTGTGTTTTTCAGTTGCTACCTGCCTTACCCCCAAAGTGCCCTATGGGAAAATAGTTTCTGGACAGAGCTCTCGATACGTATCCGGGAGCTCTGTGAGATTCACATGTTCTTCAGGAAAGTTACTGGGCCCTGAAGTCATCACCTGTGGGACAGATGGATCCTGGACACCACGACTCCCTGTCTGTGCACAATGGTACGCATGAGAATGTTACACTCTGGCATTGTTGGAGGCTGGATTTATGAGAAATATAATAGATGAGTATATTGTTGATGTGACTTTTATTTGATTCTGCTTCTGTCTGAGTTCATCTTATCTTGTCTAGTTTGAGTAATATCCACTAAATCCCTTTTTAACTTTATTTATCATTTGAGTTTTGAATAACTTTTCATTTCATTTTTATTGTTTACATTTTTTACATAATTTTCAGATCTTCGCAGATGGCTTTCGCTGAGAACAGGAGCACAGTGATATCTTTTTCAGCTGGAATACGCAATACATAAGCGCTCTTCATCAGTTTTCTCTCACACTTTGCTTAAAAGCAAAACTAATACGGTTATATTATTACATGAATTAGATTTGATATAACAGTTTGAATATTTGGTTGAACTGCTGTCTTTCCGCACTTCTGTTTTGATCGAGTATAATATTGTGAAATATGTTCAGTTCTGTGTACGTTCATGAGATTTTTTTGTTCTGAAACCATAAGACATTTTCATATCTTTCACACCTGTTTTAAAAGTGTTGTATGTATTTATATAGAAATTTCTTTCCGTCATGGAAATCTTATTATACTAAACAGGTTTAAAGGATGTTTACATCTTCAAATTTTATGCTAATGTACGATATGTCGATTTGTGGTGTGACAAACTGTCAGATTGTTTTCCTAAACGTAAGTCAAGTTGCTAAATATTGTCACTTTGAATGTTAATGGTGATGTATTAATGTGCTATCTTACATTATGAGTTGCTCTGTTTGTGTCTGTTGTTTAAGTATACTGTAGCAAGGTCGCTGTTTGTAGGAGAGACACGTTCCTCTAAATTTAAATATACAATTTACAATTGTTTTATCTGTGTTGGAATTTATTGGTAAAAACCTTTGTTGGAGTTTTCTTATATACTGTATGTACACATGCACATACTGTATACAGTGGTGCCCAAAAGATTTATACACACTTCAACAGCTGCAATTGCAGCAATACAATATGTAGTATTACTGTATGTTTCCTTTAAAGATTATAGTAGTTGCACCATTATTGATGCTGTCATTCCATGTTAAAGTAGAAAGGAAAAATATAAAATCCACATATAACTAATAAAACTTGCTAATATTTATTACTTCGGTCCATCCATCGAGGAACCTCTGTAGTCCAACAAGGGACTGTGGAGGTCAAGGGTGTCCTTTGTATTTATTCCCATTTTGTATGATCATGGAAGGTCCTCTGGTCATTATTTCACACGCACACACTACAGCCAATTTGGGAACGCCAATTAGTCTAGTCTGTGTTAGCCAAATGTCTGGACTGTGGAAGGAAACCACGCACTCCATGCACACAGGCCTGACACGGGAATCGATCCCAGGACCTGGAGGTGCGAGGTGACTGGGCTAATTCCAGCCACCGTGCCACCTTTACTTATTTACTTGTCAGTTAAATACTTGTCCAGTTTGTTAGTTAGTTATTTTACAAAATAAAACTTGTCTCCACCCTAGAAATTCTGTTTAAACTGTCCAAAGACATTCACGCTAATGCAGGGTAGTCCTGAGGGACAACTGGTTCATAAAGTATACAAAAACTTTTCTTTCCCCCCTCTATAACATTATACACTAAATTGCTTAATCAATATAACAACCAAGAAATTGGAAAAAAAAACAACAACAAATAGAAAACTTTTAAATCATATTTAAAATCTGTATTAACCTTGTAACCTGTATATGCTGTATACACTAATAGCCACTTTAATAGGGGTATTAATGCATTAGTATACAATTAATAATCAGTGTGGGTTACCCTTGTATGAAAATGAAGAAAAGATGTAGAAATAAAAATACATCACGATTTTAAAAGAAACTTTTTTTCTTTTTTTTTTTTAAATTATATTCTGTATGAAATAATTATGAAAAATTATGAAAAAAAATCATTAGGGGTATATAAAAAACTGGACGGGAATGGAACGTATCGCCTGAGATATAATAAGAAGCATGTGTGGAGCCTAGAGAGGTGGGGTACACCCTGGACAGGGTGCCAATCCATCACAGGACACACACACTACAGGCAATTCGGGAACGTCAATTAGCCTAATCTGCATGTCTAGTCTTTGGACTGTTGGAGGAAACCGGAGTACCCGGAGGTAACATGCAATCAGACCGGAGGAGGGAATCGAACCCAGACCCTGGAGGTGCAAGGTGAAAACAAAGAGTACTTGATGATAAACTGAGACCACAATATGTTTCACGAGACTAAACAATATATTTTTAGATCACATACAGAATCACATTCAGAATACATTTTCTAATCCCTATCTGTTAATATTAATGTTTTAATGATTATAAGCGTCCTGACGCAGGGCTTTACAGGGGGTCAATGAAATGGGAGTTTGTGGATCTCTCTCGCTCTTGCCGGAGTCTTAGGGAGACAGATGCTGGATCTTTGCCTCTGTCACCCATCTTTCGGCGCCCTTTTCTTCCTTTCTTTTTTTTCTTTCTATCTTTCTTTGTCTTTGCTTTGGTCCTGATACCTTTCCGGTGCTGCCTACATGATCACACTAAGTGCCGAGGTATCAGGCCCTTAAATATACTCGCCGCCAGGTGTAACATATCCAGGCTGATTGCAGCGTTGCCTGGCAACCACGTGTCTACTGTATAAATGAGGCTTTTGCCTGTTCAGAACTTGGGCCTGCGGATCTGACCGCGGTGGTGAAGTTGGTTTGAAGTTGAATGTTGGATATTCGAGCTCCGGCCTCCAGATTTCGATTTGTAGCGGATATTCGCTAACAGAGTCCAGCGAAAGCACCTCGCCTACTGCGCGAGTTCGGGACCGTCTGCAAATTACTGTCCGACTGAAATACGGATAAAGTTAATATTATAAACATTCATATTTAAAATAAAATAGGTCATAAAGCCATTACGTCATCCATCTTGGGTCTGAAATGAAAGCCATTTTGAATATGAAATAAAAGAAACATACTGTAAATATATGTTGATTTATATATAACATTTCAAATAAGCAAAAATAATTATGGTTGCAGTCATTTGGTCCACCCTATGTTGGCTGGCCTGGCATATACAGTACTATGTTCATGAGCCCTTCATACTCTTTCTGCCTATTTTTCAGTAGCAGTGATTAACCTTTTCATGATGTGCTCACTCTTTAGTCTATAGCAATGACGTCGTCTATTACTACTTGCACAACTTCTTCAGTACCAGGGCTGGTTCATTTGTATAATGGAACTTGCAGGCATACTGTACAAAACTGACGTCCTGATCGGATGGTCAGCGGATCAAGCCTCAGCTCCACCAGATTGCCATTGTTGAGCCCTTGAGCCAGGTCCTTAACCCTATCTGCTCCAGGGGTGCTGCTGTATCATGGCTCACCCTGCACTTTGATTTTTAATTTTTTTTTGTGTGCAATAATGTATGTGTCATTAGTGACTAGCTAGACTTTTAGAAATAGCTGCAATTAGGATGCAATGCCTGGGGCCTTCGCACAAGATTTTGCTGCATAGCTCATGCACACTTGCATGTAAAACCCGGGTGATATACTCCTCCTAGAGGATTTAACGATCACCACCAAACAGTGCTTATGTGATCTCAAGACAGAGGATGCAAAATTGCGGAGGGATTTTTGACATCTCAAGATGATGATGGCTTAAACCTATGCCGAAAAGTGGATAATAACTTTGTGTGTGACATTATATTGAGTGACATCACACTGAGTGACATTATTGTGTGATGCTTTTCTCCAGGGCTTTTTGAATTTTATTTGACATAAAATTCCCCACCATTCTAAAGTCATGTCATTATGTTATTGGTATGTCCCATTTAAATGCATGTGTCCACTGTGTCCAATGTATTTCTTGGCAAGGTGCTTGGGCCTGCTCATCATTGCCTGTATTTCAACATTAGTTATTAATAAATATAAGTGACTTAAACATTAAAAAAGTGCTCTTTGCAGAACATGTGGTCACACATTTTAGAAGAGATTTCACATGACCTGTAATTTATTAGAATAAATAACTTAATAACAATTAAATAAACAACAAATATACAGTGATAAAATGTAATAAAAAAGTTTGGGCCCTCTGCAGAACATGTAGCCACACATTGTAAAACAGTAGATTTTGAGGAAAAAGGTCACATGACCTGAAAGTTATTGAAATAAAATCAATACAATTAAAAAAAATTTTGAATTTAGAAAAATTATTAATAAATATGCGAAGGGGTGATGTTGAATAAAAAAGGTTGTTCCCTCTGTAGAACAGGTTGGCACACATTTTAAGATTTGACACAATAGGTCACATGACTTAAAAGTAATTGAAGTACACCTATTCATATTTAATAATGTTTTTATTATAAATATGAAAAGTAATGAGTTAATTAAAAAATACCAGGGGGTCAAACTTTTTAAAATACATTTTGATGTGATAGGTGACATGAGCTGGAAGTTATTGAAATAAAATTTTCTGTTAAAAATATTAATAAATATGCAGTCATTATACACCACCATGCACCACACTGACACGAACAGTAACAACATCCATTTATTTATTTTAAATATGAATGTTTACAATATTAACTTTATCCGTATTTCAGTCGGACAGTAATTTGCAGACGGTCCCGAACTCGCGCAGTAGGCGAGGTGCTTTTTCGCCGGAATCTGGAGGCCGGAGCTCGAATATCCAACGTCCAACCAACTTCACCACCGCGGTCTCTCCTCAACTCCGGATCCCTGCGGATATGTCGTGGACATCGGCGCTCGTGCTCCTGGCGTTCTGCGCGCACGCACTGGGTGAGTACAAAATCGCTAGCATGGATGCTAAAAGAACCAATGCCGCCAACTTAGCGACTTTGTCGCTAGATTTAGCGACTTTTCAGACCCCCTTGACGACTTTTTTTTTCTTCAAAAAAAAAAAACCGCCTAGCGACAAATCTAGCGACTTATTTGGACAATCCTTAGCAACTTTCCAAATGTCGCCAGGACTGTCCTGTAAGCGCGCTGCTTTCCCGCTACAGTTACTCATCTCCCTGTGTCTGCTCTGATCAGTGAGCGCGAGCTCCGGCTGAAAGGAGCAGCATATTCCCGTGACCGCACGGCAGCTGACAGAGATGTGAATGAGCTGCGCATGTGCAAACGGTGTGGCCACTGACAGTTTTAGATCTGTTGACTGGGTTACTGATTGTATTTGGATTTTTTTGACCTAACCCTAACCAAATCTCTCTCTCTCTCTCTCTCTCTCTCTCTCTCTCTCAGCATCATGTCGACTACCTAACAGTGATAAAGCAACTATTCACGGAACAAAGGACACATATAACCCTAAAGAAACTATATCCTACACCTGCAACACCGGATTCCAGCTACATGACAATAAAAACACACTGCTGTGTCTGGAAAATGGACTGTGGAGACCTATTGCTCCAAAATGTAAACGTGAGTCCTCAACTAAATTCTGTATAAGAATATTATCTGTTTAAATATGCTTAAATAAACATTTCAGTGTTAATACTCCTGCATTAGTACTGACTAACTGGTTTTAGAGAAGTGAATCTGATTTGATTAGGGCAAAAGAAACTTGAGGTAATGCATTATCTTAAAGATCTTGTACTCTATTAGAAAAAGATTAGTTTCAGTTGTAACAGTTTTTTTTACTTTTTAGTCGATGAAATGAATCGGTTTGCCTCATAAAAAGGTTGAAAAATGTCTTACTGTATGTTTCTTAACTGTTTGCAGAGATCAAATGTAAAACATTTGAAATAGACAAAGGTACAGTAAAGTTCATTCCAAAAGCTCAAAACAATTCAAAAAAGTTCAATACAAAGGCCACCATCACCTGCCTTACTGGATACCAGCTCAGAGGGCAAAGCATCGTCACCTGTGGGGCAAACAGCTCCTGGTCTTCAGATCTACCCACGTGTGAACGAGGTAAGACTCTCAGATTTATGGTATAATAAGGCAAAAAAAAAAAAATTTATTAAACAGATTGTTGAAAATATTTCAAAATATGCTTGAAATGTGATACACGGCCCTTATGCGCATGTGCAGTTTACATTTCGCCTAAAGAATATTGTAAAAATATTCTTTGCAACAAATATACAGTACCAAACATTCTTAGTTTTTTTTTTCTTTTTTCTGGATTAAAAAGCAGCGAGAAATCAATGTTAAAATTACTGTATGGATCTTCCCTGGATGAACATTTCCTATATATACACACACATTCTTTGTTTATATATATATTAAATGGGAGTGTGGTTTTGTCAGCCAAGAGATAAAGTCAAGTTTATTTTTAAATAACTAAAGTATTGTAAGTATATACTGTATACAGTAATAAAACAAAATATTTTTGCAAGTGGTACAATACAATATCCTAATAATAATTGTACATCACATACTGTACTGTAGTTATGGTGTACATATTGCTCTGTGTGCTAGTCACATGCCCGCTCCCGGCCGTGATCAACAGCATTGGGCCGGATGGTCGCCAGGAGTATGAAGTCGGAGAACAGATCACCATCTCATGTCAGGAAGGCTTCGAGCTGATTGGCTCTTCACAGGTCACATGTGGAGCAGACGGACAATGGCAGGGACTGCCTCAATGTCGTTTGACTGGAGGTAATCCTGCTAATCCAGACTATTTAGATTTAACTTTAACTCTACATAGTGGCTAAGGTATAAAATGCATAAAGGTATAAAAGTGTTCCTTGGGGACGAGACAAGAGCATCCTGACAGACCTTTCCAGTTGTTGGAGGCAATGCTATTGATACAGACTCTTTGGTGGAGGCTGTTGATGTTTGTTTCAAAAGTTTTTTTAATCTTTGATGTTAACTTCACAAAGCAGTGCCTTCTCACCTGCGAGTTTCTCCAACATACTGTAGATCACATTTAATCAATAATATTTAAAAAAAGTTTGTTTTTGTTTTTAATGTCATTTTGAAGGAAATTAAATAGTAATAGTTAAATAACTAATAGTTAAAATATTATGATGGGGAATATTTGATGTCATGTCTGCATTACAAGATTTATATTGAAAATTTCTATATAAAAAGTGTTTAAACATTGTATCAAATAAAAAAAAAATGCAATTTGAATCAGACTTACAGGGCCCTCTCGTTTTTATTGTTTTACAGAGTGTTTATATTACATTTATTTTATATTTGACAAATGGTGTCAGATATGATTTTGTCTGACATTTTTGTCAAAATTTAGTTATTCACATTTTCTTATTCTCAATATAAGAAAATTTATTTACATTATGTGAAGTTGTGTACATTTTGCGTCTTTAAAATAAAATAAAAAAAATCAAATGGAATGTGTCAACCCGGCAAGAGTGTCAGTTTAACCCACTGGTTGGGTCAGATGAATAACCCCACTCCCACACGCACTACATCCATATACAGTTGCTTCCAAAAGTATTCGGCACACCCCACTTTGCAGTTATTTATTTGTAAAAAATGTTTGGAATCACGTATGATTTTCGTTCCACTTCTCACGTGTACACCACTTTGTATTGGTCTTTCACATGGAATTCCAATAAAATTTAATTCATGTTTGTGGCTGTAATGTGAGAAAATGTGGAAAAGTTCACGGGGGCCGAATACTTTTGCAAGCCACTGTAATGGTATCTGTTGCACTGCAGTGTCTATTTTTTATACAATACTCGTGAGCTATTTCTACGACTGAACCAGAAATAGAACTGCGGTCCGTTCATATCTGTGAAATTTCATAACTCTAATGTTCGTAAGTCGGGGACTATCTGTTTTAACAAACAAAATGTTCTTTTTTTCTCTCTGTGTTTATATTTATTCTTTTAATGCATCTGTGTGTATCTTTTACAGCGATAGAGTGCCCTGAACCTCCACAGGTCCCTTATGCAGTACTCTTGTAGAAAATTAATCAACAACTTCTGACCAATCCGAATCTATCTATCTATCTATCTATCTATCTATCTATCTATCTATCTATCTATCTATCTATCACTAATTTAGGCAATACATATTTCACATGATTCAATGGTTAAAAATGAAATCAGAATATAGAGGATATATTCATTTTTTTAATGAATAATGTTACAGTGAAAATCTGACGTTAAATAATAAGTTTACTAAATTTATTGCACGGTCGCAGGCCTTGTTCCTCTGGAGAACATTCATGATGTTCTTTGAAATAACATGGTCCCATAACTATTTTTCCAACCAAATACTTTGTGTTTTTCAGTTGCTACCTGCTTTACCCCCAGAGTGCGCAATGGGGTAATAGTTTCTGGACAGAGCTCTCGATACGTATCCGGGAGCTCTGTGAGATTCACATGTTCTTCAGGAAGGTTACTGGGCCCTGAAGTCATCACCTGTGGGACAGATGGATCCTGGACACCACGACTCCCTGTCTGTGCACAATGGTACGCATGAGAATGAGTAATATCCAGTAAAACCCTTTTTTAACTTTATCATTTGAGTTTGAATAACCTTTCATTAATTTTTTATTGTTTACATTTTTTACATAATTTCCAGATTTTCACAGATGGCTTTCGCTGAGAACAGGAGCAGTTTGTAGGAGAGACACGTTCCTCTAAATCAGGGGTGGGCAATTCTTTTTCCCCAGGGGCCAAATGAGAAGCAGAAAATATTGTAGCGGGCCGGGCCAAAAGCTTGAAATCTACTCTGGTTATTAATTTTATTTCTACGTTGAAATAAGTAAATGGCATTGTTTACAGAAGCTGGTAAGAGTGTGTGTTATTGTTAGATAATGAGAGAGTGAGGTTGTTTTACAAAAAAATGAATTTATTCAGTGAAATTATGCAAAACAATGGTAAGTGTGCAACATTTGTAACTCTTTTTCAGGCACATTAACACCACAATGCTTTCTGTTTTTACTTTCTTAACTTTCTATTAAGATACCACAATATCTTTGTATGCTAATAATAATGTAACATACTGTAACTCACAACATTTTTGTCCAACTGCCAAACAGTGCAGAAAAATCTAAGTAAACATGTTTCAGTGTTTTTTCTTGTTCAGTGAGAGAAGTCTAGCCTCTGTTGAGCTTTAACAAGTGCATCAAAGTCAGGTTGAATGTTTTAGGTGCAGATGTGAAGCACATCTGGCATTTATTCAAAATTTTGATAGTAGGTTTTATTTTCTTAATTCCAAGCAACCAACAACAAACTTTGAAATCATGTTTAAATCTGTATTAACCTTGTAACCTGTATATGCTGTATACACTAATAGCCACTTTTATAGGAACAAATGTGTGTGTCTGCGTGTGTTGTGCTGGTCTTTAAATGGAGTATTAATGCAGCATTAGTATTCAACTAATAATCAGTGAAAATGTCGAAATAAATATACATCATTTTAAAAGAAACTGTTTTTTTTTTTTTTTTACTACATTGTGTATGGAATAATTATGAAATTATGAAAAATTATAGAAGTATGGGAATCATGAAAAAATGTTCATTAGGAGGGTAAATTTATATAAAAAACTGAACGGGAACGGGAACGTATCACCTGAGGTATAATAAGAAGCGTGTGTGTAACTGGTGGTTGGGATTTTATTGGTCAAATTTAACATAAAATCACTTTAACGGCTCAAAACCTGTAATTCTGTGTGAATTGTCTACTCTATTCAGTTAAAGTTCGGTTAATGGCGGAAATGTTCTGGACTTGTGTGTGCTTTGTGTTCTCTGCGCATTTACTTGTTGAGTGAAAACGTTAGCGCTAATGCTAATAGGGGGCAAAAAAAAATCATGCGTGCCCGACCCTCTCAGGATCTTGTGTCGTCCCAGTTTTACGGTTATACTGTGTCTGTCTGTCTGTTTGTTTCTTTGTTTGTTTGTTTATTTGTTGTTGTTTGTGTCAGAGCGCTCAGTTACACGGTCATATTCAGCGCATGCTCATCCTTCGAGTCTTGGAGATGCAGTGCAGAAATAAGACTTTAGGAAAAGAAGAAATAAATACAGGGGTAAATACTTTAGCAATCATACTTTGTTACTAGGGATATGCTTTTTGTTTCGATACGACTCAATACACGATATGTTGCTCACGATTCTATACAAAGTCAAAGTGGAAAAATTTTATTACTGTGTCTAACAATATAAATTGTTATAGGTAAAATAAATTTAATTTTTTTTATAAAGATTTTTGTTTCTGGAATTTTTTTTTCAAAAAGTGTAGGCATCAGGAGTCTGTTATTGCATTGAAAAAAAAAGTAATTGCGCCCTCTGCTGACAAAGTATGGAATAGGTGAGCAAAAACACTGTCTAGTCTCGTCTATCACTCACTCATCGTCTATACGGCTTTATTCTGTACACAAGGCCTCTACACTGGCCTGGAGCCAGTGGCGGTTCTACACTGAGATACCTCCCCGGGCGAGACTCCCTCCCGGCGCCCCAAGCGTTGGACTGTTGGAGGAAACCGGAGTACCCAGAGGAAACCCACCATGCACGGAGAGAACATGCACACAGACCTGAGGAGGGAATCGAACCCAGACCCTGGAGGTGCAAGGTGAAAATAAAGAGTAATTAATGATAAACTTAGACCACAATACGTTTCACGAGACTAAACTATATATTTTTAGATCACGATACATTTTCTAATCTCTATCTGTTAATGTTTTTAACAGAGCATGTAGATGTTACAGTATGGGGTGTGGATTGGAGAGCCGCACCACGAGATGTTTTAATGATTATAAGAGTCCTGACGATGGCGTGGGAACATGAAAACTACAAAAACACTTGGATAAATTCTGTCAGCTCATTTATGCAGAACCTAAAGAATCGCAAAGAACTTGTTATAAATGAGTAACAGGTCACTTAATCAATTTGAGTCAAATTATTTCAGCTACTGTAAGTCTGTAAGTCTGTAAGTCTGAATCGACGTGATGGCAAAAGCTAAATGCTGAAATACTAACCTCAGGCACTGAGCACACAGGAGACACTGAGCTCGGAATCCTGTCACACTGACGGGCTGATCGGACCCTCAGGCATCGTCTGCACCGCATGGAGCTCCTCTGGATCCTCGACGTGAAGGTTAGCACAAGCCAACACACATCAGTGTTTTTCAGCTCGACAGTCAGAAGGCAGCAGAAACCATGATGAAGAGGAAATTACATGAAAACCACCATATAAAGTGTATATGTATACTTTTTATAGTAATGAATTATAAATGTTAGGCGTT
Organism: Channallabes apus; assembly: GCA_030522415.1. Taxonomy (NCBI): domain Eukaryota; kingdom Metazoa; phylum Chordata; class Actinopteri; order Siluriformes; family Clariidae; genus Channallabes; species Channallabes apus. The sequence continues at coordinate 26,705,920 of CM060117.1, forward strand.
GGTGCAGACATAAGATGAGCGGTACACCGCCTGGCCAAAGACAACAGTTGAACGATTTCAATAACCTTTAGCTTTGATTACACACAATGTTTTGGCCAGTTCAAGTGTGTAATTGATTTCTCATGCTCTCAGAAATTCCTTAGTGTTTCTCTTTTGGCTGCTCGCATTATAATTAGCATATTATTCTTATTCTTATTATTATTTGGCAATGTTTTACCTTGTTATTGCACCTTAAAGCAGTTTTTATATTTCCACCTGAGTGCACTATTGTGAACAGTGTATTGTAGTTGTTTTTTAATAACTTTACCCTCGTTCTTCTTCTTTTGTTATTCTTTTTCTATATATCTATCCATCCATCCGATAGTGATTGCCAAAGTGTATCAATAGTACTATTAGGCACAGGTCTCCTCCTCCTCATTTTATCCAGGCTTGGGACCGGCACTGACTTCTTATCACCCGAATGAGGATGGCTTTCCTGATGAGTCTGGTTCCTCTCAATGTTTCTTCCTCTTGCCATCTCAGGGAGTTTCTCCTTACCACCGTCGCCCTCGGCTTGTTCATCAGGGACAATCTGAGGTTTCAAACTCATTTCCATAATTTCCTTTTAATTCTGTAAAGCTGCTTTGTGACAATGACCATGACCACCGATGAAATTATTCATCTCCATGACTCCTAGGAATCAAAACCAAGTCGTCCACAAGACAGGTGTACGTAGATACTCCACCGTACAGTGTGTGTGTGTGTGTGTGTGTGTGTGTGTGCGCGTGTTCACGTGAAAGAAAACTAAGAAAAACCACACTGTTTTTGTACGAACACCAATTCTTTTCATTTAAAAAGACAATACAAAATCCAGACTTTTTTTTTTTTTTTTTTACATGAGCATAAACAATTTCAAGTGCAAATACCATTACCCACTCCATGCAACACCGTGGCCAAGTCGTTTCTCAAAGTTAACCAAATAAAATAAAGTAAAAAAAAAAAATCGCACAGAGGGTCAATTATAATAATGACAGTTTTGCATTTACTTTTCTAAACATTCAATAAAGCTGGCTAAGGCGCCAAAACGTTTTTCATATTTTCACAAATGACCCTTCTCCCATTTCCTCCAGATCCAGCTGCACTGAGATGAACTTTTCGCAGGAAGGCCTTATAAACGCACCGAACTTTAGATTTATATGATGAATAAAAAGCCTACACCTGCTTTAAAAAGGAGAGCTAAATAAAATGAATAATTCCTATGTTTTCCCCAATACTGGGAGGTCATTAAGGACAATTAAGAGGTTTTGTTGTATAACAAAAAAAAAAAGACTCAGGAATTCAAATTTTCTTAATATCATTATTTTAGATTTGGCAATTATTATTCATTGCATGTCTGGGCCGGTCTTTGGAAGCGAAACTGGGGGCAAAAATAATTTTCTTTGTAATATAAACATTATAAAAAAGTATTTTATAAAAACCAAAAAATTCTAAAATATTTTCTCTTTACATACCAGTTCACACTAAAAGATCGATCCTTTTGTACAGTTTTAAGGGCTGAACCGAGTTTCTGCTCAGAAGGGCGCGATAAAAGACGAACCCCTTAACGCATTATAAAGGGACGTTATTAATACAAGGCTGTAATTTGGGATCGGCTTTCGCTCTTAGACTTGACATTAGTCTACGTTCATTTAATATTTACAATATACAATAGAACAAACTAAAAAAAAAAAAAATCCTACCATGGAGAGACATCACCTGGTGTCATCAGGTTTGCTTTTTTTTCCTTCTTCTTTTCCTCTCTCCATTAAACCGACGGGAACGTTTAAAAACACATTCGTAAGGCACACATCGTGTGTTTGGAGAGTGTGTATGACAGGTGTAGGCGTACGCTGAATTGCGTCTTACCCACGCTGTGAATATTGAGCGTTTGAGTGGAGAATTTGATATTTCTACACATTTCTGTGATCTGAGAGAAAGAAAAAAAAGTGTGCGCTACATCTTCTACACAGTGGAGATTTTCGGACAGTATACAGCCTTCAGAAATCAAAGAGCATGACTTTGTCCTACTGCCTTCTTAGGGGTCGAAAAGTAACGGCACTTCCAATTATTTGTAGCCGAATGTTAGCTAAATTATATACAGGTCTGTAGGAGAAATAAAAAAAATAGGCGGAACTTCCCTTTGAGGGCCTTCGGGGAGGAAAGGTCAAAAGGCATGAATTTATCGTAGCAGGTTTAAAGTGACTTTTTTTTTTATTTAATCGAAGAAGCAGCAATTGCATGTCCTGCAAACAAACAAACGAACAAACAAACAAACAAAAAGTACGACACGCACCTCAGTTCACCTCGTTCTCTGCAGAACCGCTCACGAAACAGTTTCTCTCCCGCAGCTCTTCCGTTTCAGTCTCGTAACAATGCACTACGTGTTCTACGCCTCGTTAAATTAAGTCCAATATATGGTCGTAAACGAATATGAAACGGAAAAAAAAATAGTAATACAATGTTGGACAGACAGGAATGTACTGTTTTAACAGCGTGGCATGAAGAAGACTAAAGACGCTCTAAGAGCTGAAGTATGATGATGACACGACACGGAATGAATGATATGAAGTAAAGTGGGATGAGAGCGCGAAAAAAACGGAAATAAAAACGCATATAAAAACTAATGCTACTGCGAGGGGCTTCGGAAAGCTGCGAAGTACATCAGAAGCTCACCTCGCACATCTTCTTGTTGACAAAAACAACACACCTTCCATACCCAAGTGTGCGATATCCCAGTGAGCACAAAGAATGCATGAGACAGACATTCAGTATATCTAGCAGGGATTGTTCTGGTCATGTACAAAATGTTAAAACTTCACAAAGAACAACAATTAAACAAAAACAAAAAACTAAACATGGACATATCTAGGCATCGCACTGCAAATCGACCCATAGGACAAATTATCCCAGTACTTATGGTGCTCACTGGAATATTCCACCTTGTATTTTCTGATATATTCCAGACTAATATCAACACACAACACAGAGTCATGACGAAGACACGATCTAAAAGCACAAAAAAAAAAATCAAATAAAACAAAACAACTTATGCTGCAAATGTATGATGCAATTATACACCTAATCGCCCTCTTCTTATCGGAAAGGCATGATACAAATAAACAGGACTGAAATTCAAAACTGAATGTGCATAGTGAAGTGAGTAAAAGTCAAAAGCCTGGTTGGATTTTGAAACAAAGCATGTGCTGAACCCTTTAGACTGAAGCCTGCTGTCGGAGTCGGCCGGAGTGCGTAAATGCTCCGAGCGTCAGCCGTTACTTGTACGGTCGGAGGAAGGCCGAGACTTTGCTGCTGATGAGCCGGATGAAGGAGCGCGGCAGCATCTCGTTGGAATCTCGAGCCGTGTACTTGTAGTAGTTGTTCGGGTGCGCCAGGACGTCAAAGAGCGTCTTGATTAACTTTTTGTCCTGATGAGACACACAGTGATGGGGACATTTAATGCACAAAGTCAAGTCACTTAAACCATATGATAGATTAGGACAACAATAAGGGTGCTTTCACACTTGGGCTCTGGCCTGGTCCTGAGTACACTTCATCGTAATGTTTAGTACATTTGTGTAACATATGAAGCACTCCACTGTGCGTACAGCCTGTAACCAAAGCTGATAAAGTAAGAAGGGCGTGCTTGTGCTTGTACAGTACTTGTGGGGTAGCTCGGTAGTTAAGGCATTTGACTACTGATCGGAAGGTTTCGAGTTAAAATCCCAGCATCACCAAGTTGCCCCTTTTGGGCCCTTAAGCAAGGCCCTTAACCCTCAACTACTCAGATGTACAGTATAATAAGGTAAAATGTAAGTCACTCCATATAAGGGCGTCTGCCAAATGCTATCTCACAAACCAACCAGGTGCAGACTGGAGAGTAAATTGGGGCAGTGGTGGCTCAAACAGATTAAGACCTGGGTTAAACACATTTATCAGAAGGTCAGGGGTTTAAGACCCAGCACCGCTAAGCTGCCCTTAATTTGCTACAGAGGTGGTGTCCCCTGGCTGACCCTGCGCTCTGACCCCTGCAGGTCCCTAACCGGTAATGCGAAAAAATCTGTTCGCTGTAAGGTACATGCGACAAATAACTGAATCTTAATATTAAATACATAAATGTACACGAATCCAAAACAATATTAACAAGAGGGGGAGCAATCGTACCCGGGCACATTACGAAACAGTCATGTATCGTTTGAAAGCAGCCTACAATACCCACAATCCTCTTATAACTATCTTGTTTGCAAATGCAAATTTGTAATGTTGCTTGAAGCCTCTAACCTTTAGGATTTCTTGATGGTTTTCTGAGGCGTAAAGTCTCCCATCCCTCACGATGTCTTCCACCAGCTGCTCATAATCCTCTGCAAAAACATGACAAATTAGAAACCAATTAGAATATCAGAGCTTGTTCAAAATATAATTTTGCAAATATAGTGGAACCTCGGATTGCGAGTAACCCGGTTTGTGAGCAAAATTTTGTGATAACTTTTGTCTTGATAAACGAGTCTTGGTGTACGAGTACCAAATATAATCAAGTATCATGTGGCACACACGCGCTTCTTGTTTTGACGCAAAGAGTAACGTTATCAGCATTAAGCCAATGGTTTTTGTCTAAAGACTCTATTATAAGTTTGTATGTGTGTTTGTGCTTGCGCGGAGGTGTGTGTGCGTGTGTCCTACTGTTTTCCCTGATACACATAGTCACTTTAAATATGACACTTTTAGGCATATTTGCACACCTCCTGGTCATTTCTATTTTGTACAGCTATTTTTTTTTTTTTAATATATATAATTTCTATATTTTGTATTAATAATTTTTATATGAATATTTTGGGTTGTGGAACGAATTGTCTGAGTTTCCATTACTGTATTTCTTATGGGGGAAATTCGCTTTGATATACAAGAGTTTTGATACGCTTCAGGAAGGAATTACGCTCGCAATCCAAGGTTTCACTGTATGAAGAAAGGAACATGAATATTTAATGAATTACGGCCTTATTTTGTAGCATTTCATTTGCTGTAATAAATAATTAGGTAAGTATTTTTTCTTATGTTTTATAGGAAAAACAAACAAAAAATACATATATACAGTGGAACCTCAGATTACGAGCATAATTGGTTCCGGAAGCGGGCTCGTATTCCAAAACACTCATAAATCAAATAAAATATTCCCCAAGGAAATAATGGAAACTCAAATTATTAGTTGTACAGCCCAAAAAAATAAATACATAAAAATAGTTAACACAAAATATAAAGTAAAAATAAAACAAATTAACCTGCACGTTACCTTTAAAAAACGTAAAAATAAATCCAGACAGATAAGTGTTTCCGTTTGTGCACGCAAGCGCTGTGTGTGTGTGTTAACTCTCAGAAAGACCGTTTAACAATTAGCAAGGAACATCGCTAGTCACACTCGCGTGAGCGCATACTAATGGAATCACTGCTGTAAAGTAAAACAATAACAACAACAAATACCCAGCACCTTACCTTTAAAAAGAATCGCGCCAGAGCAGAGTTTGTGTGTTTGTTTGGGAACCTGAGAGGAGGGGGGCTGTAAAGCCGAGAGAGAGAGAGTGTGTGTGTGTGTGTTGGTGTAAGTGAATGAATGCGCACACACACACACACACACACACACACCTTTACAGCCCCCCTCCTCTCATGTTCCCAAACACACACACACTCTGCCTTACACAGACACACACAAACACACACGCACACTCAGAAACTCTGCAGGCACTAATTGCTCTGCAAGCATAATCGTCTCCCTTGCTAGGTCTTAGTCCTTGCAGAGTTTCTGAGTGTGCGTGTGTTTGTGTGTGTGTATTCACCCAGCAGGGGAGACGATTACCTACAATTCCGCAGCGCAAGAGAGAGAAAAACCATTGGCTCAGTTGTGATGACGTGATGCTCGGTGTCAAAACAAGAAGCGCATGCGTGATACATGATACTCGGTACTCGTAAACCAAACAATGCTCGTTTATCAAGTCAAAATTTATTACAAATATTTGGTCGTCTTGCAGAACACTCGTAAATTGTTTTACTCGTAATCTGAGGTTCCACTGTGTATATATATATTGTATGTATAATTACACAAAAACATCATAAAACAGGACCAACTTTAAAAAAACATTTTTTTTTATCAAAGAACCTCATCCAATTTATAAGTGATTATAATAATAAAAAACAATATACAAATGTTACTTCGGGAAACAAAAGTTTGCACACAATATTTATTATAATTGAAAGAAATAAACAATACGTAAGAGAATACAATAAGGCCATGAATATTAAAGTTCAAATGTGATGAAGTGTGTGTTATTAAACTGCGGGAAGTGTGTACCATCGTATGTGACATAAGGGATGTGGAAGCCGCGCGCACTGTTCACGTCGTTGGATTTGAAGTTGATCCAGAGGCGCCGTGAACGAGCCGTGAAAGCGATTGGCCGCTCGTATGTCTGACACGTCTCATACGTGGTTATGGAGGTCACTGACCCTGTGGTGGGGGAGAGTTAAACAAAAATTATATTACACTGCAAAACTCTTGTGCACCCTATTTTTTGCTAGCCCTCCACAAATAGTACAAATAACGTGTTTCACCAAAATTATATAAACATTTTGAATGAATAAAAATTAAGATGAATTAAAAAACACTCCCTGTTGGAAGATTGCGTAAAAGTGAGATAAAAAAAATTCAGAACCTGCTGTATCTATCTCCTTAGTTATCCCATTAGTTATCAATTTTTTTTACCCTTCCTCTGCGACTTACAGTTCTTCCTCATCACCAGAACATCTCCGCAATCGTCCTCAGAAGGCAGGAAGATCTCAGGCACGACGATGAGGATTTTGCGCTTGCTAGGTGGGTTGATGGTCCAGATACAGTCCACATTAGCAGGATAATCTCCTGGGTAGTTCGGAGACTCGATGTAGCCAATATATTCTCCGATTTCACCTCCACATTCCCTGTCTGCAAAACATCCAGTTTTGTTGCTTATGTTACACCAGCCATTGAATTAAGTGCCAGAGAAATTGCAAGAACCCTATTCCTTTTAACGGTTAAACAGCTCAGATTAGGCTTGAAACTAAACCTCCTGGTGGAGAGGATGGAACAAAATCAGCTTACTCTTGCACTGAGACACACTGGTTGCACCATCGAAGTCTGTGGTGGTGTTTCCAGGACAGGACATGCAGTAATTCTGTTTGAAGTCTGTCTGATACGTTCCCACAGGACAGCGGATACACCGATGCACAGTGGTGTTGTAGTAATGTCCCGGAGGGCAAGACACTGCAGAAAACAGACGTATTGTATGTTAGAAAGTGAACATTGAAAGTAGATTACATACAGTAGATACAGCCACAGTAAGATCTGAGTGCAGAGCAAATGTAGATTTTTCATTCTTACATACAGTAGATACCGTACCAAAGGATCAAATTATTAAAGCAAAGAAAACAACCAAGGAGATTTGAAATGACTGGAACTGAGTTTAAGAATACGTCCGCACATTTATTAAGTCCTGGATGGATAGTAGAGCTTTAGATTTGTGGAAGGAATGTGGTCGAATTAAAATAAAATCATGAATGGAGATGGCAGTAAAAAAACAACAGTAAAAACCAGAGCTCATCAGAAAAAAGGCTTCAGTTTGCTAGAGAGGATAAAGACGGGACTTTAGAGCAATGGAAACAGGTCATGTGACCGGATGAGTCCAGATTGAGCCTATTCCAGAGTGATGGGCGTGTCAGGGTAAGAAGGGAAGCGCATGAAGCGATCATGCATAGTGTCCACGGTACAAGCCTCTGGAGACAGCGTTATGATCTGGGGTTGCTTCAGTTGGCAATAAAATGAAGTCAGCTGACGACCTGAATGTACTGAATGACCAGGTTATCACATCGATGGAGTGACAGGCTTATTCCAAGACTCAGGACTCAGGAGGAATAATTTTCACACATGAACTGGACACCACATTGTGCTGTAATTGACTGAATAAACCTTCTTTTTTTTTTTTGTTTGCCAGGAAGGTTTTTTTTTTTTTTTTTACACTAGAACACCTCAAATACAATAACTTTGTACTTATTCACACTGTAGGTGTATCATTAGATATACAACAAACTAAGGCTGACCTTTGACCTCACAGTCATGGAAGGAGCTGGATCCCTCTCTCTTCGTGTCGAGGCCACCTCCGCAAGGGAAGCAGAGCGTTCTTCCGTGGTCAGGCTGGTATGTTCCTCGAGGGCACGGCTGGCACGGTTTAAAGCCATCGCTGGAGGAATATCCAGGTGCACACTGACCTTAAATCACAACAGAACATGACTGAGTCTGAGTTTTAGCTAAGTAATGGTTTTCACACGCAAATCTCACAGAACGCGGTGTTTAAAAAGCTCTACGCTCATGAACACTTACGACTGCGAACTAATTAGCATATGTCTGATGTTGCTCTAAAATAGGATTTCCCTTGTTGGAAGGTCACTGGGAAAAAAACTAAACACACCTTAACAGACTCCTCATGCTTTTGACTGCTCATCGGTCCACCATGCTTACCTGAGCAGGAGGTGACGTTACGGGCACCGGGAGAGCCATGGCGATCTCCTCCAGGGCAAAGGTCACAGGCCAGTTGACCCTCGCGCTCCTGGAAGGTTCCGGGAGGACACTGCACACAGCGCTCCATCTCACCGTGATAATACGACCCGGGCAAACATCTGACTGAGAAAGCAGTCAGGAGGGGGAGACAGTGAGACTATGACATCATCAATTACATCACTCTGTATTAAATGGATTCCTTTTTCTTTTATAATGTAAAGCTTCAGAAAAGGATTATATACAGGTTCACTGTCTCCCCATTTAGACTCCTGAGTGTGTGTGCATGTGTGTGTGTGTGTGTGTGTGTGTGTGTAGATATTCTATAACTGACAGCTTTGCTTGCAAAGATGCAAAGTGACCTTTTCTCAATTGCATCGTGTTTACCTCGCAAGCTGTGTGTATATACTCACACATTAAGTTGCCAGTTTATTACCTACCTTGTACACACACTGCAGCCCCGTTGTCTCCTGTATATTGTTTTTAACCAGTTAATGTTATTCATCATTGATCTTCAGGTTGATGCTCTTACCACATCGGCCGCTGTCCCTCTCTCTCCCAGGGCCACACTGATCCTGTTTGTCGGCAGATAGTGACACCTTCTGAGCGACCTCATACTCCAGCCCGGCCACACGGATCAGGAACCTCTCCTGGTTGATGGACTTCTTCAAAGCTTTGATGGAAGACTTCATCTTCTGCTCCATTTGTTTCCTTGCACAGCTCAGATCACAGTTCCCTGCACAAGCACGAACCAGTCCATGACTCGTTATCAAAAAAGATATTAATATAGCTGGCCTGTCTGCAAGCATGTTAAAAAAATATTTCTGGCTTGAACAGTAGATGAAACTATTACATAGTCAAAAGATTCCCTGACTATCTCTTCTGTCCTCTCTAACAGGCGGAAGCAAATGTTATTATCACATCACTGATTATTTTCCTATTATTCTAACTTCCTATTACTTGTACACACTTACCGGTAGTGTCTCCAGGCTTTATCTCTGCCTCTAGTTCCAGCGTGATGCGCGTGACCTCCTTATTAGATGGGTTACGTGTCTGTCGAACTTTGGCCTTCTTTGAAGACTCGCACTTCAAATTGACGAAAGTGACTTGGCAGTTGTTGCACAGCTGACCACCTGCAGTTCAAACACTCAGTTTACACTCGACAAAGGCGACACGCTCAACAACAATTCATTATCCATTGTTTATGTAACGCGAGGACTGCACAGGACACACAATTAAGGTCGTTACAATAACATTATAGATACTGCAATTGTGAAATGTCCAAGTTTATGACCTATGCCTTTTCACCTGGTCCAATCTGCTTGCCTCCGTCTTCTGCTCGTCCCCGGAGTTTGGGATGCAGGTGGCATTTGGCGTTCTTGATTCGGAACGAGGCCGTCTGCTTCACTGGAGAAGCCAAAGTCTCTACAGACAAACCAAAGCAGCGTTGGCACAACCAGAAATGTTTATCACTACCAAACATCCAATCAGTCTCATCATCACCAAACATCCAATCAGTCTCATGACCATCAACCCACTACTCATCACTACCAAACATCCCAATGTGTAATCAAGCAGATCACTGATAAACATCCAATCAAATTCATCACTACCAAATATGTTAATCACTACAAAATATCCAATCACCTTCTCCTCTACCAAATATCTAATCATCCAGATCACTACCGAACATCTAATAATTTTCATCACTACCAATTATGTTAATCACTACAAAATATCCAACCCTACCCTTATCCCCCTATAATCCTATTCCCTACCAAATGTATACAGTAATGATGTGCAGCACTAAGAAACACTACCAAATATCCAAATAAGTTAATCATTTAAAATATCCAATCATCTTATCCACCACCAACTCCGTCTCATCAACACTAAACATCCAATCATCACTACCAAACATTCAATCACACATCACATTCATGACATGGAAGCATCTAATCTCATTTACACACATCCAAATACCCAGTCACATTCATCACTACCAAACATCCATCCTGTTCATCACATCCAACAACAGTGAGTTTAGGCCTATGAAAGTTTGTCTTTTCACGTGTTTATGCATCCAGCTGTATATCTACTCACCAATCCAGCCATAGGATCAGGTTCAACTGATCTACTCATCCATTTACTTAGGCTTTCTATTCATCTCTCCCTCCATCCATCTATCCATCAATCTTCTCATTAAAGGAGTTGTTAATGTATTCATCCATCCATCCATCCATCTATCTATCTGTCCATTCAGTAAGTAACTAATAAAAAAAAAAAAAACAGCCAACATCCATCTATTGATTAATCTATCCATATATTTACATTTAGCCATTTGGCAGACGCTCTTATCCAGAGCGACTTACATTTTTATCTCATTATACATCTGAGCAGTTTTAGGGTTAAGGGCCTTGCTCAAGGGCCCAACAGTGGCAACTTGGTGGATGTGGGGTTTGAACCTGAGATCTTCCAAACCGTAGTCCAACGCCTTAACCACTGAGCTACTCCTGGCCATATATTCAGCTATTCATTTGTGCACTAGACAGGGTGGACTATGTATCTATTCATCCAATTGTCTATTCATATGATCAGGCACAATCAGCCAATATGTATCCAGTCAATCGCTCCATCCAGCCATCCTATCAGTCTGTATTACTGTATAGCTCTTACCTATGCAGCTCTGAGTGTTGCTGGAGTTTAGTCTACTTTGGCTTTTTCCTCGGACTCCGCAGCTGACTGTGTAACTGTTATCAGACTCTACAGAGAGGACAAATGAGACGCAGTTATTCCCAAATCTAAACATTCTACAGTAGCCGTTGATTTTTAACAGTGTTGTTGATTACACCAGTCTGTAGCCTTATTTGTCATCTTACTGCCATTTTTAACACAATCTATTTCCCTCATTCCATGCACACAGAATGTACCTGACAGATAGTGTGCTTTGGATGCACAGGTCAGTGAACAGCTCTCCTTCTTGCCTGTCTTGCTGCACGAGAGTGTTGCTTTTGGCGCCACCAGGCTGGACGGACACTTCACCACCTCTGTGACGACAAATACTTCAGTTATTCAAGTCTGCCATTTAATAAGCGTCCAGTTAGGTTAGGCAAGGGTGGGTTAGTGACGTTGACCTATTCACTCTTGCCCATGGTGACCTTGATGTAATTCCTTCACATTTACATCAATCTACACAACTGAGTTACTGTCTCATTCTGATCATAAAATGTTGGAATTATGGTCATTTCTAGTGATGGATAGGAGTTAAAACTGATTTTTATAGGGTTAAACCCAACCTTAGACTTTCAACTAGACTTTAAACACCAAACTGGTACTTTTGAAATAAAAGGTGTTGCCAGGTGGAAGTTACATGTCCATCAGTACTTTTTGAAAATATACAGTATATATCTCAAGTTTTCATTTACACAACATTAACCTGCAAAAATCTTCAGTGTGTTTAGTGTAATGTTCGTACTGGCCAACAGGTGTCAGTGGTGTCTTACACGTACCGAGACAGTCCTTCTTGTTCCAGTGCAGTTTGTACCCAGGTGGGCACGTACACTCAAAGCTGCCCAGCGTGTTCACACAGCCGTACTTACAGCCACCGCGGTTTATACTGCACTCATCAATGTCTGAAAACCCAAACAAAGGATCGGTTACCATTCATTCACTGATACAGGGACTGTGTACTGATGCTCTGTGCAAGGGTGCAAGTGATTAAGGAAGTTCCATTCTTCATGTAAAACTGTGGAGCTCGGCAGCATTCTCAACAGGCAATAAATTAAACTTCTTTGTAGTTAACAAGTCAGAAAATATATATATTTTTTCTGGCTGTTTAACTGTTCCTTCAGTGGTTGTACTTCTGCCCTGAAGCAGAAGGTCGGGAGTTGTAGGGGTTAAAGTTCCATTGGTGCCAAACAGACTGACCCCTGCTTACTTTCATATGTGAGAATGGCAGTAATTGCATGCATGCAAAAAAACAGTCCATACTAAAAAAAAAAAATGGCAAACATATTCTGGAGTTTTTTTTTTCTTTTTTTCTAAAACACACACAGGATGTAAGTGAACACTAACATTTCACCATCACGACTCGAGCTCCTTGTAAACACTAAAACTCTCGTTGATCTAAAACACATTTTAGAGGAGGACGAACACTAAACCATGAAGCGACCAAACTTTATAAAGGCTTGCACAGGTTGTGTGAAGTCCACAGCTGTCAGGAGGAAAAATTACTGGCCAGTATTACTCCTTAACTGTTTCTAAAATCGTAGTTTCTAAATCTATCTGAATTATTCATCATAATTTCAAATTCACTGCCAATTCTATTGTATAGAATATATGCCGATCAGCCACATAATGACCACTGATAAGTGAAGTGAACAACATTGATCACCGAATATACACCAGTACAGAGAGGCTCACCCATGCCTGCGGGGACCAAAGATAAGCCTGTCCGGGCCAATCCTCACAAACTGCTGAAAAAACGTTAATGCTGGCCATGATGGAAATGCATCAGAACACCCAGTGCATGACACGGGGCCGCACACGGGGCCCGGCAAGCAGAGAGTTCTAGGCCGAAGACTTGGCTTTTGTGATCCTAGCCGATTGAGCACCTAGGGGATGCACTGGACACAGCACACTCAGATGGCCAAAAGGGGAAAAGCAATGTCAAAGGTTCTGGTCTGGAGACGGCTCAAATCTGGGGAGGGGGCGGTGGTGGCTCAAAGAAAAGGGAAACCAGACTAACCTAGAAATGAGAGGCTTTATTCATTAACAAAATTCAGATTCATAGCTATTCTGTTCCTCTCTGGCTTTAACTAAGAGAAAAGCCTTTGATACGCCTAAAGATTTGTGGAGTCACAACCCGAGGGGTCAGAGCTGTCCTGGGGGAACACCAAACCTAACTGGTTTTGCTGTTAGTGATTTAAATTTTACAGACTTGGTTGTATAGAAGATATATCAGCAACAAACACTTACTGGAACTTCTCAAAACATAAAATATCCTGTCCTACAAACCTAATGTGGGCCGATTTGTATCAAGACAAACCAGGATTGACTTTCTATGCACCATAAGAACATTCATGGACAGCTTGGTCCAGCTCTGTTGTCCATAAACATCTGTGCCATTCATAAATGTCCATCTGTATTTTCAATTACAGATCTTCCATGCGTTATGAAAAGAGGCATGTTCTTCAAGAGTTCTTTGAATTTTTGTCTCCTAAAATGGTCCTACAGTACATGGAAGAACCATCCAGTTTTCTAGGCACTTAAGCTGTTTCATGTAAATGAATCCAATAAACATTTAAGGTAAAAAAAAAAAAGATATGGGGTAGGGGTTGGCAGCAGCTTCTTCACTATAATTTGACAATGTCAGTAATTGTTTTTCCACCTTGACTTGATTGGACTTTCGCAGAACCCAGGCCAAAGGTTTCTGTTCTTTCACTGGCTTGCATTTGCTCATCTATGCCTCTAAGCACGTTTTTCCCCCAAAAAGGAAAAAGTAAAACCACAATCACTCTCTAAAACACAGCAAACCAGATGGGAGCTGAATAAAAAACAAAGAGAGAAAGAGACGGAGAGAGCTGAGTTTGACTAAGTGGTTTTGAAGTTCAGGCAGACCAAGAAGAAGACATAAAGAGTCTTTAGGCGTATCAAAGGCTTTGCTCTTAGTTAAAGCCAGAGAGGAACAGAATAGCAATGAATCTGAATTTCGTTAATGAATAAAGCCTCTCGCTTGCTAGGCTGGTCTGGTTTCCCTTTTCTTTGGGCCACCGCCGCCCCCTCCCCAGATTTGAGCCGTCTCCAGACTAGAACCTTTGACTTTGCCTTTCCTCTTTTGGCCATCTGCATTAAAGGCGCTCATTAATCTCAGTGAACAGTGGGGAAGAAAAGAGGGTTGAAGGGAAGATTGAAAAAAAAAAAACGCTTGTTTGATTGACACCTTCATTGACCTTTTGTGTCAACAATTGTTCATGCCCCTGAGACCCCCAGAACATACCTCCTAAGGCTGAACTGATCCATGCACACAGGAACGGGGCGCTTGTGTGGATCGTTTATTCATTTCCTCTACTTAGTTAACATTAATTACTTCGAACAGACACTGAGCCAGACTTAGATTGAGTGGCTAAGTGATGTAATATTGTGACAGTGTATTTACTCTGTCTGGGTTATCTAAACTAAACACACTCATTTTGTCCTGGAGGATCAATCATCTGATACCAACATTTACGCTACAAGTGTATGTTTGTTCATTTGCTAGAATGAAGACAAGGGGAATAATCTGTGTCTATTTACATTCGATTAAGCTCCATCCAATTCTAACTTATAAGCCAATGCAACCCAATTGTATCCTTTCCTACATTTCCTTATCATCTAATTCCATCCCAACCATTCCAATCTAAATTCATTTAATCCATTAAATTCCAAATGAAAAACAATGTATTGAGCCTGGTTTAGATGTTGCGCTACCAATCATAAGGTTATGATCTCACACCATTTCCAAGCGAACACTCTTTTGCCCTTTAGCAACAATCTCTTCCCCAGGTTCTCCACTCACACAGGCAACTCTGCAACCTTACTCCCTGAATATGTGACAAAAAAATGCTGCCTCTAGTACAGAAGGTTAAAATTCCCATGTTGGTGAGGCTTTCAGACTTTTTTTTTTGTCTTCAGCAGAACACCATCAGCTGCAAAATCCTGAGCAGTGGCACTTATTTCAACCATAGTGATAGGCTGCAGCTCTTTCTGTTCTTTGTACAAGCATGCCAAATGTGCTTCTGGTCAGTTGGTGCAAACCTTCAAAAGCTCTAAATGTAAACTGTGCATTCCTGATACTTGCTACATCTGCATCCCTTTCACAACTGAACAGCTTCCTATAGGAAAGCAGAAACCATTCCTCTCGTGTTCCATAATGCTGCCGCTTATCTAAAGGCTTGTCGAGTGTGGACAAAAAAGCAGAAAGCCTCATTCATCACGCCAGGGTCTCTTAACATCTTAACAATGCCTGGGAAGCTCTGTCTCCGTGCCAGGCCGCCTCCCTGCCTTCCTGTACCCGCTCTGCAACCGATTCACATGCAATCAGAGACCATCACCATCGAAATACTCTCAATTCAGTCATAAACATGTGTTTCTATCGCTACCCCTCCATCAGCGCCTCGCCGCCCTTCCTCTGAACCGCAGAAACACATTTGTCCTCTCAAGAATGACATCACCAAGTAAGACTGTGGTTTGCTGGTTACTTCCAAACGGCAAGAACAGGTTGCTACTCAGTCCCATCTAAAAATATTGCAATGGCAAGGCCAAATCAGAATTGGAAGGCGAGATTGGAATTCACAAAAAAATACAGAGATTAGAGAAAATGTTCTGAAATCAAGACGATGGAAAGTCCAAAGTGTGGAGAAGTGAAGGATCTGCTCGCCTTCCAAAATGAGCTCATCAGTGAAGCACAGTTCAGATTAGTGTCATGGCTTTGGCTTGCATTGCTGCTTCTGGTGCAGACTCGCTAATCTTTATTGATGATGGTACTGTAGCAGCAGAATAAATTCAAATTCATGTCTACAGAAACATTCTGTCTGCCAGTTTACAAAGTAATGTATCCAGTCTATTGGGGAGGAACGTCATCAGACAGCAACTCAACGACGCGAAAGAAACTGACACCACAACGAAGGACCGCATTGGGAGGAAAAGGTTTTAGAATGTCACTCATCACCTCTAGTTGAACAGCACTTTTTTTTAAAAAAAAAAGGAGGCTACAGGGAAAAAACCCAAAACAAACAACAATTAAAAGAACACAGGCAAGCATCACTCTAAAAAGATACTCTAAAAGTATCTGTTCCAAAAATTTTGCTCACCTAAAAATATGCTGGTCTGTAATGTATTTTGACTTATCCAATGCATTTAACACCATTCGGCCTGCCTTGGTGGGGAGGAATTAAATATTATGCTCATGGTCACTCCATTGGTCCCTTTGATTATGGACTATTTTTCTCACTGGCTACCACTAGTATGTCAACCTACAGAACTCTGTGTCTGACACTGTGCTGATCTTCAGGAGATCCTCAGGGGCTGACTCTGGCTCCCTTTCTGTTCCCCTTGTGTACATCTTATTTTATGTATAACTCGGCATCCTGCTACCTTTACAAGTTCTTGGATGATTCTGATGTAGTGGTTAGGACAGTGGTGATCAGCTTTGTTGGTTAGTATGGTGTGAATTAAATCACCTACAGCTCAATATCAGGAAGAAAAAGGAACTATTAGTTCACTCCAAAAAATCCAGGACCCCCGTCATTCCTCTATCTGTCCGGTTGGGGCTACAGAGGTTCTATGACTAAGTGGTGTCTACTGTTATCTTTTATGCAGTGGTATGTTGGGGCTGTAGCATGAAGGTTGTGGACAAAAGCAGACTAGACAAATTAATCGGGATGTCCTAGGTTTGCCTACTAGACCCTGTCCATGTTGTGGCCGAGAGGAGGAAGCTGTGTCTAAACTCCACTCGATCCTGGAGAAAGGTGGGAGGGTACTGAGTACATGGACTTTGTTACTGTATTTAAGTACATTCTTCATGTATCTGTACTATACCTGAGTAGTTTTATTAAAGGATACATTTTTCTTGTACTCTGCTCGCAAATATTTATACTTTTACTGTATTCTACCTCACTACATTTCTGCATGGCATTGTAACCTAACCACGTTGGTGTGTAGTGTTTGAAAGTGGAATTACTGACTATTATGTATAATTGTGTGACTTGCCTTGCCTTTGAGACACACCTACTGTAATAACACAACTGGTGTTTGAATTTAGAGCTGACGGTTGACAGTTCGAGCCCCAGCTCTACCAGTTTGAAAAAAAAGTGTGACTCTTTCTCCCATACAGTAGGTTACTACGTGTGAAATTTATTACCTACGGTATATTCCTGGATACAATTACTGTATCACTTACGGTTCCACCATCCAACCTAGTGGAGCTCGCACTCAAACTGATGCTGACCAATAACTCAGGGACACTGTGAACCTTCGCTAATATCAAATTATTTCACTTCATGTTCCCTCCACTGTCCAGCACAGCTGTAAACTGTGATTCTCATGTTCTATTCATTATAGTTTACATTTTTTCCTAGATGTTTCCTGTAATTGTAATCATGTACATGTGGCTCCTTTCTTCCTTTCTTTTTCAAACAGTGAGCAACTGTAACAAGGCAAAGCAATTTCCCTCTGGGATTAATAAAGCTCTTGGAATCTTGAATCTTGTCTCTCAAATGCTGGCTCGGCAACTTAATAGTTCATTGGCTGAATGTTTCATTAAGGGATAAAACGATTCTGGAACAACTGGTAATTGTTAACTAGAAATCAGAGAGATTATGTTGTTATCAGATTTGCTTTATCATCCCAGAACATCCAGAACTTGCTCTCATCCAAAAAAACAAGCAAAAATGCTACATGTAAGTGGTTTTTGCCTACCATGTCGTAATAGGTAGTCAGCGATGGCAGCTGCATTGAGGGTTGTTGCACTTTATATATATATATATTTAAAAAAAATAAAATCCAAGATGTACAGTACCCAAAGCTGCTGGTTATGACATTGCATCACTGGGATTCAAAGTAGCAATTGCCCCAAACTACAGTATTAGACAGTTGTCTCACTCAGATTACTTCCACAACAATAATTTGTGTGGATCACCCTGAAACACTTTTTCTGATAGTCTGTGCCACACCCGACAGTAGATGTAGGATCAGCAAGTTCTGTACTGCAGGAATGTGTCTCTGCCCTGAAGCAACACGTCTTTCTGTCAAGACCATGATGTAACGATATACTGTATTAGCACCGCATTTCCTTTGTCTTGTCCTGTCACACTCGGGTACTGGCTAGGCGTAAAGGTCCAAATCAAGCCGTCATCCTAGCGAGAACGAATCTCCAGCCAGATCTGCAGTACTTTAATTAAAGGACTATAAAATAAGAAGTCTTAGAGCAACAGTTCGTGGGATAGGGTAGAATTTGAGAGGTATTAAGGGATGCAACAAAAATTATATTGGATAGGATGGGATATGGTGTGATGGGACTGCATTCAAAAAAGAGTTTACATTAGGAAAAAAAGTATTGTAATATGTGTTACCTCCACAGTGGGCGACTCCATACAGGACGTAGCCTTTGTGACACTGACACTCGAAACTGCCTGGAGAGTTCACGCAAGTGTGGTCACATGCGCGGTCAAACGAGCACTCATCTATGTCTGTTGAAAAAGCGACATTTGAATTTTATTTTTAAAAAAGAAAATGAAATATATAACAGTGCTATAAAAAGTATTTGCCCCTTCAAACTTAAATGATTTATACATATTTTAACATTAACATTAACATAAAGTTAAGTTCAGCCTTTATTCGTCACATATACATTACTTGTTGCTTCCGCCGATGGGTTGCCACAGCGAACCATATGATTCGCAAAATTAAATTCTTTATTCTTGGCATATCCCAGCTTTGTTACTAGGCTGGGGTCAGGCACATAGTGTTAACGGCCTTGCTCAAGGTTCCTCCATCCAACCTGGCTCGGACTCAAACCGATGCCGACCAATAACTCAGGGACTTACCACACTGAGCCACCACCGGCCCACATTTTTGTTACATTATATAACAGTACACAGCACTACACAATGCTAACCAGAGTAAATACAAAACACAGTTTTTAAATTATGATTTCAACAAACTCAAAAAGTACGAAAAATGAACACAGCGTTCAATAGAACACCATCTCGTCTCAAGAACACTATACCAACCGTCAACCATAGTAATGGCAGTGGGGCTGATGTGCAGATTTAGGACCTGGACGATGCCATAACTGGTGGAACCATGAATTCTACAGTACCACAAGATTTCTGACGGAAAATGTCTGGCCATCCTCTGAATGGCTCAAACAAAACAAAACAAAAAAAAGGCTTTAGAGTGGCCTAACCAAAGTCTGGACTTGAGATATTGTGGCATGAGCTTAAACATGCCATTCATGCTTGAAAACACTCCTATGTGGAAAAATTAAAACAATTCCGAAAAGAAGAGTGGGCCAAAATTCCTCCACAGTCATGTAAAACAGTTATCGCAAATGCTTGATTGCAGTTTTTGCCGCCAAGGGTAGAACAACCAGTTATTAGGTTTAGGGGGCAATTTATTTATTTTTTTACATAGGGCCAGGTGGGTTTAGACAACTTTTCCTCCTTAATAAGTGAAATCATCATTTAAAACTTCATTTCTGGTTATCTTTGTGTAACATTTAAATCTGAGTGATGATCTGAATCATTTAAATGTGACAATCACAGCACTATTCATTCATTCATCTTCTATACTGCTTTATCCTGTATTTAAGGTTGCAGGGACCTGGAGCCTATCCCAGGAGACTCAGGGCACGAGGCAGGGTACACCCTGGACAGCGTACCAATCCATCGCAGAGCACACACACACACACTCATTCACACACTACAGGCAATTTGGGAACGCCAATTAGCCTAACCTACATGTCTTTGGACTGTGGGAGTAAACCGGAGTACCCGGAGGAAACCCACCAAGCACGGGGAGAACATGCAAACTCCATGCACACAGAGACGGGAATCGAACCCGGACCCTGGAGGTGCAAGGCGACAGTGCTATCACAGCACTATATACAGTATATATATTTAAATAATATACAATAATCAAGAAACCCTCTTTTCTTTGCATTTGTTACCGCTGTGACTATAAAAAAAATCTGTCATATATAAATCATCTGTAAATCATTTCCACATTAACCATCTACAATAATCTGCAACTTTTTAGCAAAAAGTCCATTAAACTAAAATGACTGTATAATCATTTTTTCATACAAGTAAACTAATTTTCCACTTCAGGCACTCACTCAGCAAAGCCAAATAAGTGACTTGTCTTTTTTTTTTCCCCCCATTTTTTGGTCATGACACATTGGAAAGATTTACCTGCATGGAAAATGAAAGTGCACTAGGACAGTCTGCAAAAAAAAACTGCTATAGATGTCAGTGAGTTTAAGCATTACACTGTGACTGTACTGATAATTGGTTAGATGATACACTACCTTTAGCATTGACATTACTGTTGCCATCACTACCCTTAATCTATTTTGGAGGAGTGTGTCTAGATAGATGGTATTTATGGGCAGAAATGTCACATATAATCATATATAATACATACAATACATAGGTTATATCATTCTTGAATGTTAATAAACTTTGAAGCTGAAAAAGAGATAAATAAGTCTCATCTCATGTGAAAGACCAGGTAAAATACTGCATTAATTGCTTTCGAGCAATTTTTATTAAATAGTACTTAAAGACCAGCCATTCGACAAACAGCTGGACTTGCTTATACAAATTATAATTTGGGAAAGAAAATCTTTGACCCTCAAACATGTGTGTAAACATTTGAGTTCCCTGCAGCATGATTCAGATTTTTACAAATTGCTACTTATTAGCAAGGCCATGATTTCTGATGTATTGAAAGCTCAAATATGCAAACTATTGCGTATTGTAAGCCAACAAACCCAAGCATGCATTTAGCTTTCAACAATCGACACCGTACAATTCGGGTAGCGGTGCTTACAAAACTTGAGTTGATTTTAGACAATTAAACAACATTATCCGCTGTGCCGTCTAGACCAAACCGGCTGTGTTATATAACACCCTTTTCCATTTTTCCCAGCCCAGATCTCTCAAGCTTCATCAGAAATGTTTTACGAGCTGTTGGCAGATTCATTAAGTGAGCCTGGTCTTTGTTTCCCCCGCAGAGACCGGCATGGGTTCAGAAGGACAGCAGGGTACCACTGACAGTTTTCCACACCCAGTGGATCCAGCTGCTCGCTTTCTGACCCTCAAGATACATCAATCATCCTCAAATACTCCTCCAAAATCCTGTAACCCAGCAGGCCAAATGCTCACTTGATTTCAATGCTTCCAAACCACATTCCATTCCTTTCCAGTGAATTTGTTAATTGTGTGGGTCATGTCTGTGTAGCAATCACATAACCCAAAAGAAGTTTTAAAAAAAGATGTGACGATTTCGCATTATGAAGGGCTTCTTGTTTTGGGAAAGGGAGAGTGGAAAAAATGTGGGTACAGTACATGCGGGATAGGTAGCAGTAGACCTGTGTACGTGCTACCTAGCACAGGGATGTTTGAGAAGATAGATACGAGATTTGGCACCAAACTGAGTGGGTCCAGGGAATCCATCATCAACAAGAGCAAGAGACATGAAGGGTGAGTAAGAAAGATTCCACTGAGAAAGAATTTCATCATCGTGCCTTAGTACCCATCATGCTAACTGTGCTAGCCGCTAATCTTAATCGCTGCTGATGTGAAACAATAGCCATCTGAGAAAAAAAAAAAAGCTAACAACTAGTCTGTTTACAGAGCAGAGATATGGGCTCTATCAGACTCTCTTAAGAATATGAGGGCACAATGAGATAAGGGGCAAGTCTGAATAGACTGCTAAGGACAGTGTGGGGGAGGTTTAGCAATGGCTAAGGAATGTGTCCAGATCTTCAGCAAGGTGGCGAAGGACAAGCCCCATCCTGATTGATTGAAGCTGAGGGTTGATGACAGCCAGGAAACCAGGGGGATGGTCAACACCAGATAAAGCAAAAATTCTGTTTACATGTTCCACCCAGAGCATTTAGCGAGCATTCAAAGCTCAAAAGCCGTCTCTGTTTAGGCTGAGGAGTTCACCTTGCTTTCAAAGGATTAGCAAAAGGTCAAGTGTGTAACACAGAGTTCAGGTAGCTTATCTAAATGAAAGAATGACCTTTCTATATGTACTTGACTGGAACACCTTTCTCCTCTTTTGCCGGTATAAATCCTGGCTTATAGAAGTGTTCAAAATCCAATCAAGGTAGTTAGCCACGTTAGTAGAACTCTTACTATATGAGTATATGGTTGCTAATTATAAGATTAACTCTGGCTTATGGAATGCACTTAATGATTCCTTAAGGGATCTTCGCATCAAGAAGGTGATGTATTCGGAAATATCTCTTATATATTTCCGCCACAGGTCAAGCCAAATCTCGGCTAAGATTTATCGTTATCTGTGCATAAGCTAAGCTCTCCGCCATGATGTGGAACCAGAGCAACTTTAGTGCACCTTGGCCTTGATATTCTGAAGTTGTAGTTAAAGACATGAGCACCGCTCAGACATATTCCCTCAGCTGGTATTATGGTGATGGAGGCAAAGGGGATTTGGCAGGTGGGGGAACCATAAAACCATAAAATATACAGTACAGTACCAGTCAAAGGTTTGTACACAAATTTGGATTTTTACATTCTAGAACAGTAGTGATTATTTTTTAAATCTATGAAATATGGCATTAGGTAATTAAGTAACAACAACAACAACAACAACAGTCAACTGTTCTGGAACGATTCTTGCAAGAACATTTGCAAGACTCATGATGAAATTATGAAACTGGCTCTCATGAAGACCTTCTCAGGAAAGAAAGACCACAACTTACATCTGCTGCAGAGGGGAAGTTCATTTAAGAGTTAGCAGCCTCAGAAATCACCAATTAACAGACAGAACCTCAGATTAGAGCCGTTATGAAGCATTACAGTAGCTGACACATCTCAATATAACCTGTTCAAGGGAGAATATTATACATTCTGGATGCCTTCATCATTGTTTGACGGTGTAGAAAGAAATTAAAATCAGAAACAATTTGGAATAAGAAGGGGTGTCCAAACTTTTGACAGAGAGTGTCTCACCTTAAAATAGCCTCACAGATTTCGGAGACTTTTGACAGTATAATGTAACGGCAAGTATTACATTCTGATTTGTTGATCTCGGTGGTATGAGCATGAAGGAATGCCAAGCTGCAATCAGATTGCAACACGCAAAAAAATTATTTTACAGTTTGCTTAACATAAGTAAGAACCAAATATCAGAGATCAAACTGCTTGAAATTCTTTGGTATGAACGGTCAAGCTGGTTATTTATTTATTCATCACCAATGCCAGAATGCCGTTCCAGACCGTTCTGGACCACTTTAACCCCTGGATGGAGGTGGTGAGCACTGCCAAATACCTATGGGATATTCTGGAACAGGGTAAACTTGGGTGGATCTGATGTAGACTGTGAAGGTCATTTAGTGATACACTTAGTACAATTAGTGTAACTCTAATTACAACTTCACACGGTTCTCACAACATTTTCATCCTAAACAGCGTATTAAGATAGGTGTCTTGGCCTGTAAATGGGTGGAACGAGCTATTCTGGAACAGACCATGACGATCTTGATCGATATCCCAATACATATCTATTTTGAGTTGCAGTAATGTTTCCATACAAAGTGACAAGTAAAGTGGATCCAAACCAGCAACTAGTTCTTTATGGGTTCCTCCAAAGACAAAGGAAGTAAAGAATCTTAAATGGAGCTTTTATTAAAGTACCTGGTACAAATAGAGGGAAACTACTGACCTAAGCGATTTGTTTGACCTCTCACCTCAGGGTGCACTTAAGAAGCATTGTTTGGAGAACAGGATAAAGATAAGAGTTTTCCCATGGCAGTCCACAGCTACCACTTCCCTATGATAACAACAGCTTACAAAAGTTTGCATACCCCCTACTCCTAAGACCCTTTGCCAAAAACATACACAATGCCAAACCATACCATGTTACGTGGCCACGCTGGTTAGTTGATGATGCTTGACATATAGTCTTTGAAACAAAGCTCCCATGTGAACGTGTTACTTATTTATTATGTTCATCCTGGACCAGTTTAGCTGTTTTTGTTTTCTTCTCAAAATGGGCCAGGGGTATGTATACTTTGGAACAACAAGGGTTCTGCATAGAAATGGTTCTTTTAGAGTTCTAGGAAAGAACTGGACCTTTTCTAGCTGCTGGGGTGGTATGCTAGCTATTGGACCTTTTTAATATACATCTTTTATCCGGAAATGTGCTTATAGTGTAAGATGTGATGTACATTACTAGACTATAACTGCTTTTTACACTGAAGGTTTAAAGGTACACCATAAGCATCTTTCTGTTTAAAATACATACTAAAGTTATAAAAGGAATACGATGGAGAACACCAACCAAAAGAAACTTACATGGCTTTAAGGTTCTGTGTATAAGCATTTTTAAAAAAGACTCAAGTAAAAACCTTTTGAAACCTAGAATCATTATGGATGTAAAGAACCCATGTGGAACCTTTTTTGCCCCATCGAAATCTTACCTTTGTTTCATTTGAAAAGAAACAGCAACTCTCAGATAAGTGTAATAAGGTAATATCCAGCAGCTTGGTTAAAGTGCTGACACTGTTCCCACACTCTCACCCGTGACCTAGTGGGGAGTGGGGAAAGAAAACAACCACAGGTCATGGAGCAAAAGTCTGGGTGGAGCACAGATGCTGGGTCTAAATGATAGGTCTGATATGGGGAAAAGGATGTCGGGGTTTTGTAGTTACTACTTCTAGAGATCATAAACGCACAGTCACAAATGACTGTAAATAAAGTTAGCCAACTTTCAATCTGAGACTGCAACTTTTGGAGAAGCGGATTTTCTTAAATCTTCCACAGTGTCAACCAAGGTCCTGTCCAAAGAGACATGAAAGAAAAACAGGAAGTGTTTGTGGCTTCTTTTCTTTGCAGTTTGACAAGAATATTCCACGCAGCATTTAGATGGCTCGGTTTTAAAGACGCTTGTGGTTGGCGTGATTGGCAGCTTGGTTTTAGCTGAGCTACTCTCTCGGTAGGAAGGCATCAACTCTAACACACAAGTCCTAAGCTGATTTCTTAAACGGAATCAAACTCAACAAAAAGGCACGCCACAAAATATGGGTAGCATTCAAGGGAAGGCAAAACGATGTAATTGAACAACAAAAGAAACAATGGTGAGAGAAAGCAGAAACTACACAGCTTGGAACTTCAAGCTTGAAATTAGCAGGAGTTCTTGATTATCTCAGTATGCTTACTGACGACCACACGAAAGCACAAAACAAAAGGCATGCCCTCGTTTCTGTTCTCCTCTTTTTGCCCATCGTTTTCCCTCCTCCATTAATTTCCATCCTCTCTTCTCAATCTGAAGGATTTCTATTTGCTTTTTGCTCTCCTGAGGCCTCCAGATGTGTGTGTGTGCTGGGGGAGGTGGAGAAGATTGCTCGCTCTAATTCCCAACACCTGCAGCTCAGCTAGACTCAGCATGGCCCAGCGTGATCCTCTGTTTGCTCAGTGGCTAAGTTCCTGCTCTCCTACTGAGCATTTATTCCATCACTCTCATGGCACTGAGCCAGGGAAAGATTCTCACTTCTGAAGTACCTCATTTTGTATGAAGGAACGGGGTAATGGAGTGTGCTGGCTAAGCCATGAACTCTGGTTTAATTTACTGATGTGTTAGGTGAACTCGGTTCCAAGCTGGTTTCTCTGTATGGTCGCAAAAAATGAGGACCCTGACCCTGTGTCACACTAGTTGCTTGTAATTTGTCTCTTGCTGGTATATAGGAACTGCTCCAAAATTCCTACTTCACTCCTATATTTACAGTATATCTTCTAAAACTAACTAGTCAAAGACAAATTTTGATGGGTTTGTTGAGTTTGGTGTGGTAGAACTCGACTGGCCTGAACACAGAACCCTGCCCTCAACCCCATCGAGCACCTTTGGGATGAACTGGAACAGAGATTGTGAGGGAGGTCTTCTTTTCCAACATCAGTGCCTTTAAATGCTTTACAGAACAAATGTGTGTGAGCTTTAAAGTTTATAGCTATAAAAAGGGGGACCAACTCCATATTGAAGTACAGGATACAGTATGTACTTGGATACAAAGCCACTGCAAGTTTGGACAAATACTTTTGTCCGTTTAGTGTAGATCTATTAACCTACAGTACATACACACCATAAATTGGCAAGGAATCATACAAGCCAGTCGTTCATATTTTTCACCTTACTTTAACATACCTCATGTGTGTAGAATTGAGATGATTAAATAGTTAGATTAAATAAAACTGCAGCTCCTCGTCACAGAGGAAGGTTGTAACCTTCCTCTTGTTACACAGAAAATGTAACCTCAGCAGGACTTTTTGGCTGTCAAAATGTTGTGGTGATGGTAAGGTGGTAACATTACTGACAACTTTGTTTTTAGGTTGTTTTTTTTAAATTTAGAATAACTTGTTGTACTAGAGATGACGTCAGAACAATGTTGACACATTGTACTGTATATGCGTGAACACAATAACAAGCACTACACCATGGGACGGAAGTTATTTGGGAGCAAAGATGGACACTATGGTGATATTTCTAAAAGAAATTAAAACAGACAGGTAACATTACAACATTGATATACTGTATGTGACATGAGATACACACCCTGTGTGTGGGAAGCTGTTGGGTTTGCCCTGTTATCCGATTTTGTTGTTTTGAGGTGGTATTTGCAACATTCTGTTTGGGTCATTCATTCAGTGTTATCTCAACAAAGTCATTCTAACTTTCAAAAACAACGTCGTCCAGGCAAGGGATCTTGGGGGGGGGGTAACTATGGGGGGGGGTTACTATGTAAAACATAGTATTACAACACTATGTTATGGTTCCTATTCCATGTACAGTACATGAGAACTAAATGTAAAACAATCAGAATCCAGCAGCAAAGTGAGTTCCTACTGTACCTTGACAGGTCCTCTCATTAGTGAGCAGCTTGTAGCCCTTCCTGCAGCTACACTCGAAACTTCCCACAGTGTTCCGGCAAATCTGATCACAGCTGCCGTTACTCATGCGGCACTCGTCGATATCTGAAACAAAGGAGGTTTA
The DNA here is from genome assembly GCA_030522415.1 of Channallabes apus. Taxonomy (NCBI): domain Eukaryota; kingdom Metazoa; phylum Chordata; class Actinopteri; order Siluriformes; family Clariidae; genus Channallabes; species Channallabes apus. The sequence goes on from CM060117.1 coordinate 26,733,278, forward strand.
AAAACACCAGACATTAGAGCTGTGAGGTAGCAGGCAAGTGATTTCTTTCAATTAGGTTTTTTTGGGCATTGCAGTTTCAATTCAATTCAATAGCACGAAAAATGTATTGTCTGCTTTGTTTTAAGAAGTATTGAAATTCTTTCAAAGTATTAATAACTGTTAGAAATATCTAATAAACACTGAACTGCTGTCTAACTCGTGCTGTTGATCGTTTAATGGTCACGTCTCACAAGAAACTGATTTTTTAAAAGATTTTTCTTCTGCTCCAAACTCCAGTCCAAGCCAGATCAGACTGATCAAACTGCAATTTCCAATTAATCTTAATTCAATTCTCCAATTTAAACAATTCGGAAAAAACAAAAAACAATAAATTAGAAGTTATGTCCAAACTTTTGAATGGTACTGTATAAGGATTTTTATATTGTCCATGTCTCCATTTCCAAAAGTCATTAAAGGAGTTCCCGGAGAGCCACTGTTTCAGATGTGAAAACAGGCAGTTCGATCATGAGAAAACCTTCTACCTTGATGGTGTCCATGTACTAGTGGAAACACTGGGATAAGTGCATTAGTGTACAATAGCATGGGGTTATATAGAGAAATACAGAGAGTTTTTACTGTCTTCTGTTATTCTGTACAATCAAAAGTCCTGCTTTGACCTGAACGCCCCCTCGTACACATATTCCTAGATTTGTATCTACCACATGACCACCCGTGCCAGGGTTCTGGAACATTTCGGAACAGGACAGACATTTTAATACCAGCAGGCGCCTGAGAGTTTGTGGTTCATCTGGAATAAGCCTTCTCGCAAGAAAGAGATCGATATATCATCTGCCTTTTCTGATTGGCTTTGACTCTGCAAAGATGGCTCTGGTTAAGAGTGAATCATCTCTCTAAATGAGGCGTCCATCTCCAAAAGGGATTGTCATGGTCTCGACCGAAATGAGTCCCTTTCCCCTCCCTCGGCCGTGAAGCGCAGCTCCTGTTTTGTTCTGCCAGGGCTGCAAGCGATTTGTTTCCTTTTGTTCCTTATTAGAAAAAATAATGATATGTGACTGTGTTGCGTGCATGAGTGTGTGTCAGTGTGTGTGTGTCAGTGTGTGTGTATATATATTACCTTTGCAGGTCTTGCGGTCAGGCTGGAGAGTAAATCCGACCGGACAGCTGCAGCGCACTCCTGTTAGAGCATCGTGACACGTGCTGTCACATCCTCCATTATTCACTGCACAAGTCTCTGAAGACACACACACACACACACACACACACACACACACACACACACACACACACACACACACACACACACATAAAGCAGTTGGATTCATCACAAAAGCCTGGTAGTAACATTTTCAGCAGGGAAAAATCCACCCCAAAATGCATCAAATTTATTAATAGTGACATGTTTGAGACGTATGCAAGAATATTCCAGTGCAAAAAAAATGAAGCAATGGAGACACTGTCCAAAGTCCGAACTCGAACTCAATGTGGCCACAGAGAATTACAGCAGAGAGTAGTCGAGTTAGTGAGCTAAATGATGGTGTTGGTGCAGTTATTAGTGTGAAAGATGGAGCTCGGGAAGCTGATTTGTTTTAAAGAGCCGGAAAGAATAGACGGAAGAGTTAGGTAGAGATTTATCCTACTGACAGCACAACTAACACCAGGAGGTCAGAAACTGGAAACCAAAGAGAAAATAAACCATGATGAAAGAATTAAGCTAAAACAAACCAATTTCATTCATTCATTCATTCATTTTCTATACCGCTTAATCCTGTGTTCAGCGTCGCGGGGGACCTGGAGCCTATCCCAGGAGACTTCGGGCACTAGGCGGGGTACACCCTGGACAGCGTGCCAATCCATCGCAGGGCACACACACATACACACACTAACACACCCAATCACACACTACGGGCAATTTAGGAACGCCAATTAGCCTAACCTGCATGTCTTTGGACTGTGGGAGGAAACCGGAGTACCCGGAGGAAACCCACCAAGCACGGGGGAGAACATGCAAGCTCCATGCACACAGAGACGGGAATCGAGCCTGGCCGGGGAATCAAACCCAGACCCTGGAGGTGCAAGGCGACAGTGCTAACCACTACACCACCGCGCCGCCTACAAACCAATTTTTCATTCTAAAATATGTTAATAATACAGCTTGACATGCAGCTTGTCAGGTTTATTATTATTATTATTTTTTATTTTTTTATCATTTTTTCATTTTAGTGAACATAAAGTTGTGACGTCAAATCCCAAAACAGCTTCTGTTACATGAGGAAGACCTTAAAGCCTGCTTTCTATATTTTTTGTCTCAATAGTTAATCACATGGCTGAAGGTGATCCAGAAATCTGATTAGATTCACTCACTGTTCAGAAATACTGGAAATGCCATGTCTACTGTATGGATGAGTCAGGATAATTTTATCCCTTTGAAGTGGGATTATTTCTTATTTACCTGCAGTACTACCTACATTTTAATCAACTGATAATGGAGAGACTACATGAAAATCGGAAAATTTTAGTCTGAACAGGTGGATGGGTCGAGGACCTTCTCGGTTTCTTTGGAATTTACTTTAAATATTTAACCATCAGTCAGCATTTAGACTAATAATAATAATAATAATAATAATAATAATAATACTGTAGGACTAGAAGGAAACTCATATTTCTGGTCTTGAATGTTTATCAGTTTCTGAAATCCCTTTTTCACATCATGACCTTTGCTACTGTAATTATTATGTGACAGCACATGTGGTTTTCCTCTCTCTTTGCCGTTTTCTTTTTCGGGCACATGGCCTGCAAGTGCTAAATTATAATATAATTCATTCATTCATTCATTCATCTTCTATACCGCTTTATCCTGTATTTAGGGTCGCGGGGACCTGGAGCCTATCCCCCTCTGGGCACGAGGCAGGGTAAGCCCTGGACTATAATATAATTATTTATAGTAATAATTACAAAGCATTAAAAATCACTAGTCTCTCCAGGTCACCAAAAGCACACACACACAGCCTTCAGAAGTTTCGTTTTTCGATGAAAATATTGCGTGCAATTTGCCTCGGCATACGCTTCGCTGAGTCACGCGGACATCCAGGAGCCATTCAAAACTTGTTTTGTTCAATGTTTGTTTTGCACTTTTTTCAAGATTTAGTGAAAACACAGCACCGTGGGTTCCAAGAATGTTATCACGGACAGCAGCGAGAAGAAAAGGGAGCCGCTTTCAATTTGGTTTTTAAAGCAGCCGATGCCAAGAAGAATCATAAATTAAGGTTAAATGAAGTTTAATTATTATTTATTTCATCTATATATACACAGTATATACAGTTTATATATGTATATTTCACTTACATGTCTTTTTTTTCTAAATGTTTTGATTGTTTTTAAACACAAAAATATGATTGTAGTCTTGAAAATTGGTAATATTGGTAATATTTTTGGATGATCTGCATTTACATTATTTCCTATGGGAAAATATGCAATACGAATTTTCATCTTAAGAACCCGCCTTAAATTTGTACACCTGAGTTACCGCTGTACTTTAAAATAAACAATGCACTGATGAAGCAGCCTTTTGATTGGACAGTTTTGACCATGATTCCACACGTCATGTTCAATACACTTCAGGCAAAACGATATATAAATTACTGACTATACTGTACATACCTGTAATAAATTGCCTTTCTAATAAATAATCTTTTTTGAGATTAGATAATTACAGGAATTGTGCAGCATTATTTATGATTATTAAATAATTTCATCCAAATTAATATATAATGAGCTTTGTGAAGTCTGGACAGTTCAGTGCTCCTGTGAGAGGTTTCATCAAAAACAGATTTGGTAATATACAGTGTATCAAAGTAGTCTAAATATAATTACTTCTTTTACTGTTTGTTTTTTTTCTGTCTGTTTTTTGCTTACACAGAAACAAACGTGACCCGCTGCCGCACCAGTCCTGAATGTAACAGCCCTTTATAGTACCCTTTCCATACAACAGTGTCAGAGACAATGAAGTAAAAGTGACATTTTAGCAGCACAAGAAGAAAGTTAATGGGATAGAAGTGGCAGCGCTGGAATTACTGATCGGCTTTAAAAATTTTACTCCGCTATAAAAAGATAATAAATTGGGCCCGTGTGTTATTTCTGTTCGTTAATGCTGTAAATAGAATATCTGTGCTGATATGGCATTCGAGAAAGAAAAAGTTGAGAAATAAAACAGCACCGTACAAGCAATTTAGACTTGGATGTATAATCAGATCATAAAGTTGCAGTAATAAGTCATTTAGAGTTGAGGTTTACATTAGTAAATGTGCAAAAATCTGTCTGTCACAGGATTTTAAGGAATTCTGATGTAAATGCTCATAAGAATAAATCAGTTCATGTCCAGTTTCCTAACTGTTGCTCAATAAAGCCAGCATTAGGCAAATGTCTTAAATGTTGAGAAAAGCAGCTTAACATTAAATACACTGGCCTGGCCAAAAGAAATAAGTCACACCCTCAGGTTTGTTGTGTCCATTTGATGTGTGAAAATGTTTCCTCATGCTTCCAGTGTCACCCTTTCACACTCTGTCCTGGAATATGCTCCGTGCCTCAGGGAAGAAAACCTCCATAGATGTGATAACCTGGTCATTCAGTACATTCAGGTCGTCAGCTGACTTCATTTTATTGCCCCATAACATTGCTGAGTCTCGACCTGCGTAACTGCAGCAACTCCAGATCATAACACTGTCTCCAGAGGGCTTGTACAGTGAACATGATGGGTGCATCGCTTCATGCGCTTCCCTTCTTACCCTGGCACGCCCATCGCTCTGGAAGAGGATCAATCTGGACTCGTCAGGTCAAATGACCTTTTTCCAATTGCTCCAAAGTCCAGTCTTTATGCTCCGTAGCAAACTGAAGCCTTTTTTCTGATGAGTCTCACCAATGAGTGATTTTCTTATGGACACACAGCTGTTGAGCCCCAAATCCTGGCAGTTCTCATCACATTTTTTTTTATGCAACTTCAAGCGCATAAGTGATCTCCGTTCATGTTTTTTCCCCCGACCACATTACTTTCACAGAGGTGACGGTTCAGCACAATCCTTCCAGGTTTTGATAACTTGTTGAAGGGTTCTTAACCCAGTTCCATTAACTTTAAATTGTCTTCATTGTTTTTTTTTCTTTGTTTGATGCAGCCCAATAATTTCACCCTTCTGTGAAACGGCAACTTCTTTTGGCCGGGCAGTGTTTAACCAACAACCAAGAAACACTTTTTATTTTCTTCTTTTCATTTTAAGCTGCAAAATCATTAGGAATAAAACCCTTGGAACTGGACCAGAGAGCAAGTAATGTGAAGAGACTTCAGAGTTTCCAAAAGATCTTATGTCCAAAATGTCTAAAATTTTTATCTTAGTTTCAACTCATTAAACTGCAGCCGCCTAAAGACGTGACAAACTCTCCAAGTCAGAGAGAGAGAGAGAAAGAGAGAGAGAGAGAGAGAAGGATGTTCGCAAGCTGTATCAGAATAAAGAAAGCGCTCCTGGTGGGAGTCGTGATTTAAAACCGCTTAGCAAAGCCAGTACCCTCATCAAACTGTAATGCACAAAATATTTACAGTACATCTGATTAGTTTTTTGGCGTAGGCTAGTGCGGAACTTTTTTCAAATCCGATTCCCGATTGCGTAACCACATGTACAAGTGAGAAAACTCCAAATGACGCTTGACGCATTCTGTAGGGCTTCAGTTCAGAGGAACGTTACGAACATTCCAGGAAAAAACTACTTAGATAGACTAAGTTTAAACAAATATTAGATATCATGTTTATCCTTGTTATAAACCAGGAAGGAGACCTCTGTCTGTTTATATTCAGTCATTTATTTACTTCCTCTTATTGCTGCTCCATTAACTTCTGCCCTCATTCTTTTGGACTTTAATGTAATTGGTGAAAAATTGCCACTTGGGTGCTTTTAACATAGATTATTGATTTTGAGGCATTTCAGGATTGAGGGTAAGTTGTCCAGTAACCCTTATGCTTGCGTCACTCTGTCACACGCAATGTTTCCAGTATGTCCGCAAAAAAAACAAACCTGGGTGAACTCAGTAAGATCAAATTATTGTTAACAAGAATTATTGTTTCCCTTGATGTGGGGCTGCCATGTTTTTTTTTTTTTTTTAACACATTTCGAAAAAGCCATTCGTACCATATTAATGCCGTTCATACTGCAGGTCATCAGGTAGTAGGGAGGATGCTTTAACACCGTAAAACGATGTTTTTGCAGAGTGACGACAGTGAGGGCTGAAGTGTGCATCGTCACGCGGGATCATGACGCCCTTAGATATCAGTCCTCTAGACATTTCATCCGAAGATTAGTCTTCAGCTCTTCAATAAGCATCTATTCCATGATACACGATCATGTTCCATTACTTTTGGCCCTTGAAAATCACAGAAAACTTTGCTGAGCATTGATGAATTTTATAGACGCTTTTTGTACTTTTTCTCGGGTTGGTGATTGAGGATGTTTCCGCTCCATAATCAGCCGTTTACTCTCAGGATCGTAGTGATGAATCCGTGTCTCGTCACCAGTAATGATTCTCTTTAAGAAACTTTCACTCTCCTTAGAGCATCGCTCCTAACTCTGGTTACAGGTATTCAAACACCATGAGTTGTTTCAGTACCGGGTACTACCCCAGACCACAAGAAAAGCTGGACTACATGAGCTGGATTAAATAAAAAGAAATCTCCAGACATCTCTAGTTGAGGTCAAATAATACTGGAAGGATGTAGTTCAGGTTGATGAACTGTCAGAACGCACACGCCAAGCTACAATCCTGATGTCTAGGTGTTTTCACCATATTTACTTTCCTATGTTTATTTTACTGTATTTACTTAACAATAATTTGATTCTTTTTATGTGTTTAGCAAAATGTATAGTATAACCTTTTCATGTGTTTTCAAGTTTGCTACATATAACGACTGACGGAGAGGTAAATAAATAAAGTTTTAAAAAACTTCAAAAAAAGTAAAAGAAAATAACATGGTCTGGTTCATGTCGGCTACAGTTTTTAGTATTTTTTTTTTATTTACAGGATACATTTTTTTGTTCCTGTGATACATTTCCGCAGTAAAAAGTTGGGCAATTATTGTTTGAAACTAAAACGAGGCCAAGTCCAATTGCCTAGCATAATGCAACAAATATGTAATAAAAGAAATAAAAAGAGTGCAATGGTTCATAGAATCATCTCATTTGTTTCATCCTTGCTATGCCAAAATCCATATAAAAGCAAAACCTCTTAATGTTTGTCTAAATTACCATTACGATTGGAAAAGTGTTTGAACGAATCTCTCCGCTGAGGCCGGCTCCGCTTCAGGAATTTGCTAAGAGGTGCAGAAAGTTGGCACTAACGCTTAATGAATCTCTCAAAACAAGTCCAGAACATGCATCCCGAGGTAAAGCTATTTGGTAAATATGACAAGCCCTTGGCACGAGGCTTAACAAGGCGCGATCCGATCCGGCAGCCTGCGCTAAGCCTGCTGTGATGTTAAAAGGCCGCTGTGCAAACATACTTGTTCATTTTTAAAAAGTGGCGAAAGTCAACAAAGAGAGAAAAAAAAAAAGAGGACGAGTTGACAGAAACATGCTGACAAATTGTGGAGAGACTTTGAGGAGTTAGACAAAGGTTGTCTTCATGTGAAGGTCAGAGTGAGGAAATGGAAACATGCCAGCGAACAAGCGCTGGAAGAGTCAACATGCGAGCGCCGAGTCCAGCACAAACAGTGCGCTCAGTAATATTAGCTTTTTTTATTTGACCACTTAGATTCACCAAGTGACTCCACTTAAAGGAAAAAATCCACCGTGAAAAAAAACATTAAACGTGTTTATACTGAAATATTTCTCAAGGACTTCTGGCGAGAGTTGATTGGTCGGTGCTGTACTCTGACTGTTCTCATTCTGCAGTAATGTGCAACTTTATATTAATGAGAGCAAAGAAGCAGGGCACAAACTCCCAGAATGCAATGCAGCCAAAAAAAAAAAGTTAACAATCTACTGTATGAGATGGCGAGCATGATGATAATGCAGGGACAGATGAAGGTTTGAGAGAGCTGGACAGACTGAAAAGGACTAAAGCATTGCTCTCTCAAAGCCAGAGCTGGAGGTACAGTAGTGTCGTACAGTACACTGCGCCGCTAAGAGCAGGCAAACAGAATTGTGGGTAATGAAAACTGACCTCAGTGAAAGAATTTCATAGCAAAAAAAAAAAAAGGCAACTCAGCAACTAAAGTACATTTATATATTTGTATTGTATTTTTGTATTGCTTTAATGTCCTTAATGTCTGTTTATTATTATAAATATTTATTTATCGCTGGACATTTGACAATCCGAAGATAATGACAGCTTCGATCACTGATGCAGTGACTCTCTGATACGGTAGGGTCACGGCGGCCATGTTTGTTCTCAAAGTAAACAGTTTCGGAAAGATGGGAAGAAGAGCTGCTCTCATGCAAGGTTAGGTGCGTACGGATCGAAAGATAAGCCGCGGTCCACTCTGAAGTGATCATGACTCTCGCTATCTCCATGAATGATAAGGCCACAGGGTACATCGTGCACCATGCTGTAAATACAGTAGTGGCTCAATAATTGTGTGTATTGTACAATAGGATATTAACTGAAACTTAGTGATTCCTGAATATTATTCACTGTTCATGATAAATACTATTAGAGATGGGAATCTGCAGTGACCTGTTGATATTATCACGACAGCTAGGGAAGGGGTCGCTCAGTGGTTAGTGTGTTGGACCACTGATCGGAAGGTCCCAGGTTGAAAATCCAGCACCATCAAGTTGAGCCCTTCTTTGACCACTTTTGGGCCCTTGAGCAAGACCCTTAACCCCTTAACTGCTCATATGTACAGTATAATGAAATAAAAATATAAGGGCGTCTGCCAAATGCCATGTAACCAAGGTGCCGATTACTGTAGATTAATATCGCGACTCAATATTAATCAATTTTCAAGGATGATTGATCATGAACGATCAAGCTAAAAAAAACAGCCGGATCCAGTCACTGGGTGGTCGACCAGTGCACCTTAATTATAAATGTAAAAACTTAAAAAAAAAAAGATTTTACAATAAAAATGTATTTTGCAGTCAATGTGGCCATACATGAATCGTCACACATACTGTAAGAATCGCGATTCACAACCGAAAATATTTTCCATCTCTAAATACGGTATCACTGGGACGATTTTTTGGGATTTCCCAACAAGTGATAAAACACTTAAAGAACCTGAGAAGAAAGGTGTCCATCAGTCCATGCTTCTTATAATATCGATCATTTACAAGAGCCACGTGACGTTTATGAACAGTTCTCTAAGGAAAAATTCTACTATCCACCGTCATGTCATGTCACGTCACTTCAGAATAGGCTGCCGAGAAGTACAAGTACAGTAAGTCCCAAACATACGCACCAGTTCTGTTCCCGAGAGTTCGTTCATAAGTCCAACAAACATTGTCTAGGCACTAGTATACTAACCGAATTGGTAAAATTCACATTTTCATGGTCTTATCCTTGTCCTTTAGAATCGTGCCAATGTTTGAATGATTCATATTAAAAGAACAAGCGGTCTGCCATCTTTTCACCTCTCTCATTTATTTTCATTTTGGTCTCCATCGTTATTGCTTGGTGCTTCTTAACAGTACCAGCTTCATCGCTGCTGCTTTTACAGTACGCTTATTTCCAGACATCCTGGGATGCACGTGACCTTGTACGCCTGACATGTAATCTAATTGAACATGCTCAAATTAATGTTTGTATCTCTGAAAGTTCGTAACTCGAATGTTCGTATGTAGGGGACTTACTGAACAGTAAATATTGCCATTTGTGAGTTTATCTTCTGAACGAATAAAATGAATAAGCACTGCCGCTCAGTTAGTCAGAGTTCCAGCATCACCAATAAGAGTAGAAACGAATAGGATCGGAACTAAAGAGACAGATTTACAGATATTTACCATTGGGTAACAGCTGTGGCTGATGTAGCTGCTGCTGGATACTCCTTTCCTCTGCACACACACACAGACACACACAGGTCGTAAAAAGAAAAAAAAAAAAAAAACGTAAAAAAAACAAAACATGGATTTAGTGCTTTAACTTTCACCCATATGCCAAAGTGAAGAAGAGGAGACATTTATAATTGTGACCATGGCTAACCAAACTGCTCCGCTGATCTCTCCTAACTTGACGTATCCCAATTATCACCTTCTTATTAAGACATTTAATTCATTACTTTCGTTTTCAGACCATTCACGATAACGACCTGACGCTTTTTACCGATACGAATCCCTGACCCGATTAACCTGCGCGAAAATTACAGCGTCACCCTAATGACAGCCATAATGTGCCTTGCGGTTGCACTCATCACAGTCGGGAGCAAATGAGTTACAGGCAGCCGCGAGTCAGATGCGTGTTAGTGAGAGCTGCACTTACGAGAGCAATCATGCAGTTAGCAGGCGACATTTAAAGCAAGAGCCTCGGACCAAGAGCGAGAGCAGGCCTCACACAGCGTGCTTAGCGGCAAAAAAAAAAAAAAACATAAAAAAAATAAAATAAAATAAAGAAATGCAGACAGCTGAGGGGAAGCACCGCATGGCAAATTATCATGTAATTTCAACATTGTGATGGTGAGAAAATGATTTAATTAATCATCGCGTTTAAGTGCTAGCATAAAAAGAGTGCTAGAATAAAACAAACTAGCAATGAGTGGCTCACTCACTCACACGCTGTCTATACTGCTTTATCCTGTATACAGGGTCGCATGGGGCCTGGAGTCTATCCCAGGAGACTTAGGGTATATGAGGCGGGATACAGTACACCCTGCACGGGGTGCCAATCCATCGCAGGCAATGAGTGACTTTAATTTGTTATTACAGTGTTAGCAATGCTGTTTTTTTTCTTTCTTTAGTCTATAAAATATTCAGTAATTGTTAATAAAATGGAAGATAAAAAACCTCATTTGGTTACACATGCTGTAGAAGATCAGATAAATTAATATTCTAATATTCTATTTTTATTTCATAGTGCAATTTAGCTTTGAGATCAAGATTGATTACAGACGAACCAACAAAACAAGAGAGAATTTCCTAATCTTGGAAATATGTAGGAAACATATCAGGAACCGATCGCCTGGTAAACATCTCGTGTCTGGCTAACAGCGCTTTCCAGCATATCTTCTCATCAAGTGCTTTACAGAAAGAAGGGGGCGGGGGGGGGGGGGGGGGAGTGTGGTTAACACGCCCATTCTTGCTCGGCTGAGTCATCTGTGCTGGAGTTCAGTGATCAGAGTGGGACGAGACGCACGGTGGCACCCAGACGTTTAGCTGCCAGCTTTTAGCTAAGTCAGGCAGATTTACAGTAAGAATGGAACTTCATCCTGAGTCACACGTCAGACAGTTATATCAACTCATTATCATACTAATAATATTACAGATCAATCTACAGTATGCATTGCAGGATCAATAAACGTGGTTGATTTATTGTTTACAGGACTGCCTCCATTGGAACAGGCCAGAGTACTGGTACAGTACGTGATGACATCACTGCTGGCACTGACCTAGTGAGACTGTACTGCTTTATGGCATTGTCAATGCAGCGGCGTTTTTATGGATACGCGATTGCAAATCGCACGTCTTCAGAGAAAACGGGCCTGCAGGATTTCTTATTCGTCTGCTCTCACGGAGGGAAAAATGTTTTCACGCTGCTGTAATTGTTTTCCTATTCTGATTCGCTACATTAAACCGTGATCTGTTGTTGGGAGTGATCGTGTAGATGTGTAGTGATGTTTTTACACTCGTTCCTAAGAATTGTATTTTATTTTTTTAGGTTACAAATTTGTTGGAAACTGTGTTGTGCAAGAACTGCAGAGACTTCAGTAGGCTGAAAGAAAGAACGAGCCAGGCTGAGACCGCGGACTAGAGGATAAGAACAAAGAAGGAGAGACAGGACAAAGAATCAAGAATGAAAGAAGTTCGCACCGCCAAACACAAACATTTACAGTCTGAGACCCTGCATTTAGTTGTAATTTCTACTGCAAAGCGAATCATTGCGCAATAAGGCAGGCTTATAAAGATCTCCTCCTGGAACCAAAGGTACTGAGTACAAAATACTGTAGGCATATGAGTGAAGCTTGAAATAGTTACCCTAGTTTTGAACCAGTTTCTCCCGAAACCAACCCTCTAGCTCACCCTGATTACAGACTGAGAAGGGTTACGGCTTTCCTCCGAGACTCGTCAAGCATAAAACACTCTGAGGAAAATCAATAATGGCTTCTCTTCTTCATACATGACCTCACAGATGGCTTCGATAGACAAAAAGACTCATACCCTAGTCTCTCTTACCTGGTCAATTATGCTCTCTTGGACTCAACATGATTGGGATTCAAACTTTTAATTTCCTTGTTCAAGTGCAAAGCTTTTTTGTTGCACCACCCCGAGAATGACTTATGCTCTTCTTGACGGTACAACATAGGATTTTTCAGTAGCAGTGTGTGAAAGCATTTTCGCTGAATCTAAAGGAAAACCTTTATGTTACTTTGGACTGGTCGTCTGCGTCATGATGAATGAACCGCATTCGATATCGAAGCCCCTACCTTTCTCCTCAAGCTGTTAACACTAGTCTTGCACGGAATATGGCGCCCCACAGAGATCTCCAGAGAACTCGACCAGGGGATTCGTGGCTCTGGGTAGGTTTTAGCAATTGTACTGAGGCACACCGCACTGTCTGGTGGAAAGGAGATACGAAAGCTTCTGTTCCACGAAGTAATCTGAATTTCATACTCATTTTATGAACTAAGATAGGTTTAGGATGTGGTCTCATTACAAATCCATCACGTTTAGACACTTCTAAGCCAACAGAAACACTGCTCGTCTGACTGACTAACTCGGATATATGCCGAACAAATAAAATTAGTGACCGCGATGTGGAAACACCGTACCGAGAGACTGATTTGCGGACAGTCGGATGGACTCACTGAAATGTCTGGTGAACGGAACGACAGAAATACAAGCTGACTGACAGAAATACTGGCTGGCTCTTTCCAAACCCTCAAACAGCTGACCAGCAAGAGAAAGAAAAACAGATTCAGGGTTTGGAATCTTGAGGTTACATTCACAAAACACGAAACGAAACGTTTTCCAGATCTTTAAAAAACATTCTTCCGTGTGTCTTTCCTCTTCTGACGCTGTCTCACTGTCAGGACAAGGCTTTGCGTGGAATCTCATTATTGAGTCCGGCTTGTTTTGTTTCTGTTTTCGGGCTCAAGGATTCCTGTGGAGCTCGAATGACCCTTCTGCCCTCGGTGTTTGTCTCGTTTGTGGGGAATGAGACCAGGGGCTAATTGCAGGGTGTCTGGCTAAATCCATTCAGAAACAGAGAAAAGGGAAAAGAAAGAGGACAGCCAAACCGCTGTTTAATCAAGGCGAATGTGCGTGTTATTTTTCTGCTTTCATATTAAACGTGCCAATCAGAGATCGGTTACGATGCACATGGGACTGCTGTAGTTGGATACGGAAGATGTGGCTCCTTCAAAAATTCCACCATACATACTTGGATAAACAACAAACCATGCTTGAAAAACCAATGAATCCAAATCCCATGTTAAGTTTTATAAACCCATCACCGAGCAGTGATTTTGTTTTTAAAACCCTGTCTCCTACCATTGCACATTTACCAGCATCACCAGAATGAAAAAGGAGAAAGGCAATGAAAAGTCAGGAGAAAGCAAATCAAACAAGCAAGCTCCAGCAGAAAAGCCTCATGCTGGGTTAGAGCAAGCAGAGGCATCGCTCCTGCACTGGCTGAGATTCTGAGCATATGTCTGAAATACCATCATGTACATATTACTCAAATCTAGTGAATAAGTGATTGTGTAGTCAGCTTTCATTTTATGGCTCCCTGGATTCCAATAAATAATTTTTTGCGACTGGACTAATGGTAACTGGAATGGTATGGATCGAAATGGAGCGTTACAATAGGACAATGAGCACATTGTGGAACACTTAAAGCGGCTTTGCAGAACACCCCATCGCTCATCAGGTACCCGAGGACTCTAAGGGACAGACTGAACCCAGTCACAGGGTCATTCATGTAAGCCAATGTTGGTTTGAGATCAGATTTTTCTTTTAATATGCTAATTAGAAACAGCTACAGAGCACATCGGCACACACTTAGACACTTCATATAAACATTAGACTTGAGGACTGGCAAAACAAGTTTGACTGAATAGAGGCTTTTATACATACAGTACTTACCACAGCATTAGGCTTAATCTGCGGTTGTCCAGCGGTAAAGCGCCATTTACAGAATGGCTAATTCATGTGAGCTAAGCTTGCATCAATGTTTAGATGCAATCCGTTGCTACTATATACAAATTGAAAACTAATTTGCCGATTAAAAAAAAAATAAGAGCAATAATCATCAGCTAACAAGTTCCTGAGCTAGGGTGAAGGTTCAGGCGACGGGAGAAAAGAAGCAAACCGATCAACCAATCTTGCTTTGCTTAGTAGAAAGGGCGTAAAATTGAGTGGCAAGAAATGCTTAAAGTTCTATCCAGATCAAACTATGTGAAAACAGTACTGAGGAACTACCCGTACTGAGAGGTAACTTGAAGGGTAGGAAATGAGAGGAAAGAACCAGGCTCTACTTCGAAAAAGAAACAGGTAAAGAAGTGTAAAGTCATGAAGAAGGGTATCACCTGGCCAGGTACAATAAGGATGAGGGGTAAGTAGGAATGGACTTACTTGCCCTACTATGGTCAGGGGAAATGACAGGACATGAGGACAGGCCATAAATACTTGAGTCAACTATTTGCATTACATTTTATGGCATTTGGCAGATGGCATTATCCTGAGCAACTTACATTTTTATCTCATTATACTTCTGAGAAGTTGAGGCTTAAGGGCCTTGCTCAAGGACCCAACAGGGACAACTTGGTGGTTGTGAGGTTTGAAATTGGAACCGTCTGAACCGTAGTCCATGCCTTAAGCAACTGAGCTGAAGCCTGAACCATTAAATGGAGAGGAAGGACTAAATTTGACCTGGTGAGTTAAAGGTGAGGGGTGGGGGTAGAAAATTGAGGTTTTGAATATCAGTTTTGTCTTAAAGAAAAAGTGGGTGGAGACATGAGGACAGTCAGGGTTGGAACAGAACAGAGGGAGGAAACAGAAGTGTTACTGTAGGTGTCCGACATGGCTAGATAGGGTCAGGGGATGGGGGGTTGGATGCATGTACTGTAGGACCTTTCTGTCTAGTTGAGGGCACGGAGCAGATTTATGTCTAGATTTCTGGTTTAACTGACCAGGTGAAAAAGTGTGTGTGGGGGAGGGGGGGGGGGGGGGGTCAGGGGAAGAAATCAGGGGGTAGACAGAACCAGGTATTACCTGGATAGATTGACCAACACTAAGAATACAGCCATGACTTACCTACACATGTCTTGCCATCAGAGTGCAGGGCGAACTTCATGTGGCAAGAACAGCGCGGCCCATGGTCTGTCTCCTCACAGACGTGCTGGCAGCCACCATTACCGTAGTTACAGGTCACTGAGCGAACCACACACACACACACACACACACACACACACAAAAATTTGAAACCAGAACAAACACAAACTATTGGAATTGATACCGAACATAAGGCAACAGCCGACAAGTTCAGCCATGGAGGACCGCGCCACTGTATACAATGCTAATCCTTCGAGTGATGTTTATCAATGCCGCTTAAAACATTAATTAAAACATTCGAGCCTCCAGCTAAGTACTGTAGTTCAGGCGATTTGCTCATGGTGGCAATAACGGCTCTCGGGTAGTCCTGCAATTAAACCTTCTTATCATGATCCCCAATCACTATCTCAGAACTTTACTCACGGACAAAGTGACTAGGGAGATGAAGTGGGCATCTATCCATTTTTTTATCTAGTGAAAAATATACATAGACTCGACAAATAATCCAAATAAACTTCAGCGTATTAACTGATTTTTCGGCATTCTATGCAGTCTATTCGCCTAAAGCGTTTGGGAATCGAATGCTCCCTTATAGTTAACATGTACTGGGGGAAAATGCAGAGTCTTAAAAAGTCTCTATGGAACATTTTTTCTAGTGTGTCTAGTGTGAGTGTGAGACTGAAAAGTGTTTCGACTGGAGCAGGCAGCTGATGACAGAAGGAGAGCAGGGTCCTGTCTCCAAACACACACACACACACAGAACACACCGCAGCTTTGTCTACACTTGCCTTTCTACTGTTCCACCTTTCCTCTACGGGCTTTTTCAGAGAGTAGAATAACACTTCTGCGTTAGTGTTCTCCAGCTAGTCCATCTAGCAGACCCAGACAGGACTGACAGCATGAACTCCAAAAGTTTTTTTACCCCAGAGGCATACTACAGTATCTCCAAAGATTACCACCAATACATCATGGGTGAGTTTGGGACGAGCATGGATGTTTGGAAATCTTTGGGAATCTTGCAGTCCATTTCAGAAACGCAGATTTTACTATTCACTTATTCTCACTTACTGTATCAGTCACTTATTCTAGGCTAAACCAATCAATGTTGCAAGTGTGGCACTGAAGAAGTCTTTCAGGACAGTAGGAAGTTCTACTCACATTTGCAGTCGCGGTTGTTCTTGGTGAGCTGGAAGCCTGGTCTGCACTCACAGGCGATGCCTCCTTTTGGAGTTTCCCTGCAGATATGAGCACAGCCGTGGTTTCTGTCCATACAACTAGGGCCTTCTTTTGTCCCATTTATACGCACTGTGGAAAAAAAAACAGATAACTAGGTTTCATCAGTCAGAAAATATTGTGTTATAATTCTCTCTCTACTGTACATACTGTACATACATAACCTGCCTTTATTCCTTTATACAAGTGAAGCAAAGCATCAGTTGTATTATCTTCAGGGTTATCTTCCTACTTCTTCCGTACAAATTTTGCCGCATAACTTGTCCTGTACCAGTTGTTGTAGACCCATGAAAGAGGTGTCAAATCGTATAATTTAACACCCAAAAAATTGGTTTTGAGATCAACTTTGATGAATTCTAGCACAGAGCAAGAATTTTGAACACATATAAAAAGTATCACATTTGAAGAGGCTTGCAAGCCTTGAAGAGGGTATAAGTTGTATAAGAGGTGCCCAAACTTGCCCCAATGACAGTTGCATTTCCTGCTATGGTACCTTCTAGAGGAACTTTGAAAACTAAAGCGTTCTGTGGCTCCCATTGTCATAGAGCCATGGAGGCGGGCTCATTTTTACTCAGGCAACCAATCAGTCTCTCAGGATCATTGTGAAGCTGTCAAGCCACACCCTAGCAACCACTTTCGACCACCTTACTGTAGCAACTGATCACGTAGACTGTCATTATAAAAGACCCAGAGGCCCAAGTTTTGCAACGGCAAGCACCACTCACATTTTTTTTAGAAAATGTACCTTCTAGTTTTCTTTTATAATTCCAGGCTAAACTAATGTACTTATCACAGCTTTTAATTAGTGCTTGGATACCATCCAATTTTCTCAGTATGCCAGAGATGATTGGATTGCCTGCATCACATTTAAAACGCCGGCCTTCTAGGAACTCCTCTAAGGGACCAAACATGTGGAAATTGCTTTTCAGGAGGTCAGGACTGTATGCGGGATGTAGCAATAACATGCAAGTGGTGTTGATGATTGTGTGTACAGTTCCCACAGACAGATGCGTCTCTTTCACAATTTGCTGCTGTTGAGTTTTAAGGATCAGGCATTTCACCGGCTGAATGTTCACGAAAACGACTGAAATGGGCTCGGCCGGGATCATCATTCACGGGCATACGGCCTTTTTTTTAAAAAAAAAACAAAAACATTTGCACCGTTCAAATGTTTTACTGCATCCAAGTGTCTCATCACCGTTCTGTGCTGGAAGTCTTTCACCAGAAATTTCATAACAATTCCTGGTTTGATGTCACTTTTATTCAGCCAGGGGTTAGATGAGTTTAATGTATCATGTTTAAAATAAGTTGGGGGAACGTAAGATGAGTAATAAAACATTTCAAGATAGTTTTAATTTTTGTCTGTTTGTTTGTGCACACGTCACATAAAAACTACTGGACAAATTTTAAAGGGGTTTTCACAGGTGTATTTGGCCAAGCTTGTGGTAACATATAGGCTTTGTTTCATTGCAATCAGCCCATGGCAAGAGAACATATGCTACTTTGACTTATCAATGGAAAATGCCGTTATATCATTAAAAAATCATTCTTGAAAAAAAATAATTAGTTCTTCTCAACATTCAACAGATGGAGCTGTGCATTTTTTTTAATTGCACACACTCGCACTTACAGTATGAGTGTGTAGTAAATGAACAAAGTCACGGCACATCTAGTAGTCAATAGATCCATGCACTCTGTAATGTGACTAAAAATACTGAAAGGAAATTAAGGATAAAACATCTTTCTTTAACAAGTTCATTATTTCCATCAATCTACCTCAAACACATGAACCTACACCCTCCTCCGACATGCCTAGAGGAACTGATTCTGCAGAGCTTTATAAACTGGAACCTCTTACCATGCCGTTTAACGTTCCGTTGCAGCATTAACAGACCAAAATTGCCTTTGTTTCCTAGCCATTAGCATGTCAGGGTACGGGAACAGTTTATAAATCGAGGCAGACACTTTCGCTCTGGTGCAGTGGGAAAAAAATCACCAGTGGAGAGCGGCATGAGGGGGAACGTCAAATCGTGCTTTTCTTCGACTGACCCCGGTGCACACTCCCGCTCGGCCGTGTTTGGACAGTAAAAGGAGAACCGTGGCACCCGGCTGACTCCAGATCCCATGGTGCATTTGTGTCAATAGCACGTGTCTGCAGCATGGGAAACTAGCCGAGCTTGCTTGAGTTCCTCAGCATTGAGGCGTGAAGTTGGAATATGTTTCTGGAGATGCAGATCAATGTTCAGGATCAAACTGTAGAGCATCTGGGATTTTCATTAAGTTGAATCAGAATTTAAAGTATTTCAAGTAAAAAAAATTTTTTTTTTAATGTTAATCAAAATGTGCGCCGCTGCACTGTGGAATTCCCAGATGGTCTGGGCGGAAGTGCACATTATTGTTTCTGTACATTTTATGAATTTATCCAGATTACTATAGCATGCACTCTACATAAACAAACATAGCTGAATGATTAAAAGGTTTGTTATTAAAAACATCCATATGATGCTAATCCATGGGATGAGTATCCAGTGTTAGACGTAAAGGCTGGATCTATTAACACTAGGGTCGTTTATTAGTGGCTCACTAGGATCAAGCTGCACTTTTTTTAGCCTATTAATGTCATGATGAAGTGAAGTTGATACTGATTATACCTACTATAAGGTAAGCGAAAACATGGAGGTAAAAGGTGATGGTGCTATTTAACTTCACAGTGACGTAAAATCCCGCCACTTTCGTTGCATCTCCAGTCCCAATGCACGCCTCACGTCTCACGTACACTACCGTTCAAAAGTTTTAGATCACTTTCTAACTCCATGATGGTTCCTGATGTTTATTTCTCTCTACATTGTAAAGTTTTGCTGAAGGCGTCCAAAAAACTGCATGAATCTCCTTTGAACAGTTGATATTGAGATGTTTCTGCTACTTCTGCTCTGTAAAGACTTCATAACGCCTCTAATCTGAGCTGCTGTTAATTGGTCATTTTTCAGGCTGATAACTCTAAATGAACTTCTCGTCTGCAGCAGAGGGAGGTTTTGGTCTCGTCCTCCTGGGACGGCCTTCATGAGAGACAGTTTCATTATGGTGCTGGACGGATTCTGCAAATGCACTTGACAATACTGTTCTTGCAGGAACTATTACAGAAAGGCCGACCTCTGTGTCTTACAATAACAACTAACTGGTGTTTTTCTTGTTGTTACGTAATGACCTAATTCCATATGTGTTATTTTATAGTTTTGAAATCCGCAGTATTGTTGTAGAATGTAGAAAATAAATCACTAAACAATAACAAAGACATTTGCAAGTGAACGGTAGTGTACCTTGTATTCGTACCTGTATTTGGTTAAAACATCCTATGTGAATTTTTTCGTATCAACAAGAGCATGGATGCGGATTTCTTCATAACAAGTAAAATGCTGAGCTTGTGGAAAACAACAGGACCTAAAATCCACATACTCTTGTTCGTTCCGTCTCGCAAAAAAATAGAAAACATCCAGTTTGATGGGCTCTGCATCAAATTGCTTTCTGAACCACCTAACCCAGACCCCCACCCTTTCAGGGGTCACCCTTCTTCCTGCAGACCCATTCATCAGGCCTGGCTCGGGTTGGAGACTCTCTGAAGAGTCATAAAGGGATAAAGTGCTGATGCGATGGCTCTTTTTTATGTCCTGTACCGTGGTGTAGCACGCACTCTGTGGTCGCCTCTTTAAAAAAAAAAAAAAAGACCGCCAGATTCTTCCTGGTTTGAACGTTCCGGTAGTTATTGTAGGGACTCCTGAGACTCGGCCTTAATTGATTGAAAACAGAGGTGAAGGAAGAGAAGCTGAAAGAAAGTCAGAAAGCAGAGCTAGAGTGAGAATGGAAAAGGGGAATGGAAGTGAGTATAGAAGTGTCCAACATAGCACTAACTAGACTTTTTTATTTTTTTAACATACGGTAACCATGTGGTTTATGAAAAAACTGCCAAACACGATCATAAATCGAAACATTTAATTAGATTTGATTTGAGTACTTCCATCCGTTATCCTGTTTACAGGGGACTTATTTTTATAATATAAAAAAGTGGCTTGCTTAGTGGTTAGAACTGCTGCCTTAAATCTCTTTGGTTTAGGGTTTGAATCTCACTCACTCACTCACTCACTCATCTTCGATACCGCTTCATCCTGTATTCAGGGTCGTGGGGACCTGGAGCCTATCCCAGGAAACGTAGGGCACGAGGCGGGGTACACCCTGGACGGGGTGCCAATCCGTTGCAGAGCACACACACACACACACACACACACACACACTCACACTCTCATTCACACACGGGCAATTTGGGAGCGGCAAATAGCCTAACCTGCATATCTTTTGGACTGTGGACTTTTAGACTACTTGCCTTCTATTTTTCCACATGGAGTCTGACCAACCTTTACAATTCGGCCGTAGTGTATGACTGGGTGTACAGCATGAGCGCCTGTGCCCTGCAATGGGTTGGCATCCCATCCAGAATGTAGCCTGTTTTCTGCCCTAATATTCCTAGGATTAGGTCCAGGGCATCTGTGACCCTACACACGATAAGTGGTTCAGACGATGGATGGAAATATAAAGAGATTTACTCTTTACTAAGCTTTCTATCCAAGAGTATTCTACTAGCATGATGAAAAAAACAGGTTAACTTGCTAACCACCCTGGTGTACAAATTAGGCATGATGTGGAGTACACCCTGGACAGGAAGCCAATCCATTGCAAGGCACACAGACACACACTTATTTACTAACTACAGAGACTTGGGGAAGAGAATTACCCTAATCTGAAAGTCTTTGGACCTGAGAAGAAACCGGAGTACCTGGAGGAAACCCACCAAGCACAAGGAGAACATGCAAACTCCACAAACGCAAATCCAAGGCAGGAATTGAACCCTTGACCCCGATGGAATGAGGCCACTGTGTTACTGTAACCCCTATGCCACTTAATGCAATGTGTTCCACATGGTGGCATATCTACCCACGAATGAGTATTTACAATTAAAAAGTTCTGATGCGGGCGGCGCGGTGGTGTAGTGGTTAGCACTGTCGCCTTGCACCTCCAGGGTCCGGGTTCGATTCCCCGGCCAGGCTCGATTCCCGTCTCTGTGTGCATGGAGTTTGCATGTTCTCCCCGTGCTTGGTGGGTTTCCTCCGGGTACTCTGGTTTCCTCCCACAGTCCAAAGATATGCAGGTTAGGCTAATTGGCGTTCCTAAATTGCCCGTAGTGTGTGATTGGGTGTGTGAGTGTGTGCCCTGCGATGGATTGGCACCCTGTCCAGGGTGTACCCCGCCTAGTACCCGAAGTCTCCTGGGATAGGCTCCAGGTCCCCCGCGACCCTGAACACAGGATTAAGCGGTATAGAGAATGAATTAATGAATGAATGAACTTCTGATGCGCTCTTACAAGTATTTAATTGAAAAAAACATTGAGAAACAATCCATTAAAAATTTTTCCTACTATTTGTGATGAAAACAAATAATTGCTCTAATGGATTGTACCGTAGTGTATTTGTAGCGAACAAAAGAACAGAACATCAAAGTGTTGTTTAATGTTTTTAAATGCATTTCTTCTCTGTTTCTTTGAAGAAACCCTGCAGTCACACGCACTCAACTTTACTGCAGGCAATAAAGCGATGGCTGTCATCAACTCCGTCAGTGCAGGAACGCTGGGTCTGTGTTACGAGCATGACCGTGCACTCTGCATATTTTTCATGAACCCGAGACACAAAAAGTAACATAATATCGCAGGTATCAAAGCTCTACAGTACCTCCTGGAATTCCAGAGGCCCGCGTTCGGATCCTTTTGCCAAACATAACACAGGCCTGACGTGTGAACGGCTATCCGATGCCGAAGCTTTTCAGCAACACCTTTTTGCAACGTTGAAGAAACTGAAAAGCTTCGCTGATTGGCACGAGCCTGGTGTGTGACAAACGCTTTGCTTATCGTCTGTGAATCGTAGCAGCGTAGCGTACAGCTGTGTTTTTTTCCCGTCTCAGCAGATCCACAGCTAAAAGTGTAGCTGACGGAGGGAATGTAACTCCAACCGTTTCTAAAGAAAAGAGCCGACACCTACTCCTCTTCTTTTGAAGGCATTTTCATGGTGTTCTCAGACTGTTCAGGGCTCTGAACAGTTCTTCACATACCTTACTGTGTAGTTCTATGGTTAGAACCTGAGAACTACAACACACAGATACAATCGCCAAATGCTGAGCTCAGATCAAGCTTTAGGAACATTTGATTTGTTTGCCTTGGGTCGCTGTTTCGGTATGTTTCGGATCAAGAAGTCCATCCTGATAATCTGTACTGAGAAGGATTTGACCGGATCTGATCAGAATTTTGATCTCTATACACTTCAGGATTCATTCTGCTACTTCTATCAGCAGTCAAACCATCACAAAACACCAGAAACCCAGTTCCACCATGGTTAACAGATGATTTGGTAGAGGAGCCCTATCCTTCCTTCTCCATATTCTTCTCTTCCAATCATTCTGGTACCACTTACTCTTGTACTCAGGCTTTTCTTTTCCTTTTTAGCAAGGTCTCATCTGACTGTTTTGTTCCTGAGTATTCCCGATGGTTCATGATCATCTTCACATTCACGTCTCTTGATTGCAGACTTTGACGATGACTGTGACATGGCCAGATGTTCTGAAGGGGTCTTTCATCTGCGAGAATTCTGCGATAATCCACTTTAGTGATCTTCTGTGATAATCCTTCTATAGTGTTCTTTTTACGAACGTACCAAACGGTTGACTTGTCAAACTCATAAAATTTCTGCTCTCTCTCTGTCGGATCTATGTTACTTCTTCAGCCAAACGATGATCTTCTTGTCTTGCATCAGCACCTCTTTGGAATGCGTATGAAATGTTTCCGTATACCATCAAATATCAAATGCAAATTCAACACATGGGCCCAACACCAAACCTGCTTTCCTTGCAAGGAAAATAATAGAAGAGACGGGTGACACCTGCACATTAACCTGCTCATCAGTCAGCTGTAAAAATGGAGGGCCTTTGTAGAAGAAAAGGCTGGAATTCCCAACCTGTTAATTAAACCTGAAAGTCTACATTATAAATCAAATCTTTTTCATTTTCATACCTTCATTACCTGTTTTTTTTCTGCAGTTTGATACAGAGAAATCACAAAAGACCCAAACGCCTTTGTTCTGGAGACTCCTTCCATAAATAGAAACATTTTCCTCCTAATATCTCCATATATAGAAAGTATAGAAGCGTCTTAATATTAACCTGTGATTTGAACTAATCAACATCTACCTTCTGACTGATCAAATTCAAGAATTCAACACTACACTACTGTACGTTCTGAGCATCACGCTCTGTTTAGCTTTATTGTATACTGTATTTCTCATCAATGATTTTTTTTCATGTACTGATTTGCGTGCACTTTCTAACTCCAATCCGTTCATTTAAATCATATAAACATTTTTTAAAATACATTTATTTAACTTTATATATCTCTAAATGACGAACAGACCAGACGATGCTCCAGGTCCAGATCCAGCTCTACTCAATAATCAGTTAGTTAGACAGAGGTAGTCATTAAAGCTACCTGTAAACTGTGACCTTACACCTTCAACAGCTCTAATGAGCCCCTATCAGCCCACAGACCCATAAACTGGGATTTATGGAGTGGTTTTACACTCCTGCACTAGGGAAGGAGAGGAAAAACAGCAGACACCATCTGAAGAGCAGGTTTCAGGCGATGACTGTGCAGATCCCACCAATCAAAAACCTGAAAAACTTTTCTTTAAGCTATTTGAATTGCTACATGCATTATGTGGAGGTGTACAGTACAGTATATAGAACTGAAATTTTGCACTCAATTTGCCTTTAATGAACCGAAACAAACTGAATTTGGGCTAATTTGCGTGGACGTCATTGGGAGCTTTTTTTTTTTTTTGTAAGATTTGAAGACAGCACCATAGATTCCCAAGCATGTTATCAAGGACAGTAGCAAGAAGAAAAGGGAGACACTTTCAGATTCGTGCCAACAGTAATCATAAATTAAGGTTAAGTGAAGGTTAAAGTCGGCGCGGTGGTGTAGCGGTTAGCACTGTCGCCTTGCACCTCCAGGGTCCGGGTTCGATAACCCGGCCAGGCTCGATTCCCGTGTCTGTGTGCATGGAGTTTGCATGTTCTCCCCGTGCTTGGTGGGTTTCCTCCGGGTACTCCGGTTTCCTCCCACAGTCCAAAGACATGCAGGTTAGGCTAATCGGCGTTCCCAAATTGACCATAGTGTGTGAATGAGTGTGTGTGTGTGCTCTGCGATGGATTGGCACGCTGTCCAGGGTGTACCCTGCCTCGTGCCCTGAGTCTCCTGGGATAGGCTCCAGGTCCCCCGCGACCCTAAATACAGGATAAAGCGGTATAGAAGATGAATGAATGAATGAAGATTAAAGTCTATTTATTTCATATTCTACGTCATTTACGTGTCTTTTCTGAATGTTTTGATTGTTTTTATATGTTGGAAATTGGTAATGTTACTGTAGTCATATTTTTGGGTCGGATTATCTGTATTTACATTAGTTCCTATGGGAAAAGGCGTTTCACAATATGAATTAAACTTGTGCTTTTTTTTGTCACATATACATCACTGCACTTTAAGTGAAACTGCACTTTCTTCACAAATCACAACATACAGTACTGTAGCTTGGGCCGGAGCACAGGGTGAACCATGATATACTGTAGTGCCTCTGGAGGAGATAGGGTTAAGGCCCTTCCTCAAGGGCCCAACAGCAGCAACATGGGGGAGCTGGGTCTCAAACTGCTCACCTTCCAATCAGTAATGCATTGCCTTAACCCTCTGAGCCACCACTGCCCATCTCATCGTTTAATGATAAATCAATCCCTATGCATGTAACGTCATGAAAATCATTCCAAAAGGAAAAAAACAACTTTTTGGTTTAGTTAAAATGTTAAATTATTCCCCCTTATCCCAACCCGAGTCCTGCTTATCGCTAAGTCTGCCACGCTGGTGCCACGACACATGCGGCGACTGATTATATGAACATTCCTCCTGTTTCCCCTCAAATAATGAAGCATTAAAACGTTTAACGAGCTGATATAAAAGCCGGAGAGCGAGCAGAAACATGGAACAGGAGCAGATGAAGCAAAAATGACATCAAAATATTTATCTGGCTTCCACGCTGTATAAAATAAGGGACTAAGCTGTCGAGTTTGAGGCACAAATCATAGAAAGAACGGTTCTCTCGTTACAGATTAATGAAATAATAAAAATGCACAGCATGTCATGTCGCTAAGAAACCTGGAAGTTTATCAGTTTATGAGCAGATGTAGAAGCCATGCAACGAGCTGAACATCAAGCAGAACTTGTGTACAAAATCTTTGCTTATTTAAAAAAGTATTACAATGAGTCTATCATGCCTCTATCAAGTCATACTGTGAGCGTTAAGTGACGTGTACTGCAGTGACAGTAACAGATGGTGACTGTCCTTTGTCTTGGCTTCAACACGTATTTCACTGACTCTAGCTGCCACTGCTTTGTACAGCACAGCCGTTGCAATTTTGTTAGAATAAAATATTTATTCTTTTGTTTAAAATAAATCAAGAAAGAAATAATCGCCACTGCTACATGTACGTGTCATGGTCTGTCTAAAATGTGGGTGTTAACAGCTTCTAGAATAAGATTATATAGTGATTTTTAAATCAAATGTTTTATTATAGACATCCTTTCGTGCCAGAGGGGGAAAAATTCTAAAAACGGCTTTTATCTCATTTTGCCGTCAAACCGTTCAATTCTATAGAGGAAGGACAATAAAAACGCACTTGATTTGATCGGCATTAGGGATAGTGTAGGCAGGGGGCGGGGGTGTTAGGTTAAGGGTTCAAATCTCCCCTCTGCTCTCCGTGGGGGTGAAGTGTGCTGCATGTTCTCCACAAGCTTCCTTATTGTATAGAATTGAACAGTTTAACAGCAAAACGAGTACAATTCTGAAAATGGCTTTTATCTCATTTTGCTGTTAAACTGTTCAAATCTCTACAAGCTTTATACAGGAAAGACCAAAAATACAATACAAATTCACATTAGGGGTTGTTAAGTTGGGTATTCAAATCTTGTCTCTTCTCTGTGTGGGTGGGTGGAGTTTGCATGTTCTCCCCATGCTTGGTGGGTTTCCTCCAGATAATCCGGTTTCCTCCCACATTCCAAAAACATGGGAAATGTGCTTGTACCTTGCCATGAGTTGCACACCATTCAGGGGGTACTAGCTCCTGCGGTTCCTGATTAGTTCCGTCTAGTTCCTGAGGTTCACTGGATAGACTCTGGACAGGATAAGTGCTATAGATTATGGATGGATGGTTTTAGTTAAGCATGTCATCAAATCACCACATGCTTGTCTTACGTAGCTTCAGATGGAATCATGTCACATTCCTGAATAGGTACAGTACAGAACGTTCTGTAGTTTGGAGACACACCCCAGTCTCAGAGTTCAGGCGTTTGACCGGTTATGAGAGAAAGCGACGGAGAAGGATCAAAGCGAGCAAACTGACAGCGGATCAGCTCACAGCGGCACGGTCGGCACAGCTCCGGCTCCGGCTCGGTACACCGCCACGCTGTTCCATGTAGGCCTTTCAACAAACCACTTACGTAGATTAGAGCAAGCCAATGCCCTTTAATCACTTTCTGAAGAAAAAGTTCATGAAGATACAGTATATGGGAAAAATAATATGAGATGGATGAAAAGAGGGCGGGGCTTCCAGGTTGTCCATTAGTATCTAAGAGTTTGAAACACATAACGAACTGTCAATCATTCCAGATAATCGACTGGCTCATCAAATTCATTTTAATAACTTGTGATTTTAGGATAAATAAGAAGAGTAGTGTGTGTGAACAACAATGCCCTGGAGTAGGAGGAAACTAACAGGTTTACACAAATAAAACTTTATCTGAAAAGTATAATGAATTATTTCATTGTATAAATATCATGCAGCATATCATAAGTCGTATATAATGTTTGTAATCATCTTTTAAGTTTCCTAATCACATTGCACCGTTATAGCCGTGCCTGTAAATGAGGCGGTTCCCCTGACGTTCCCCTGACGTTCTCCTCCGCTGCACAGGTTGGTTCTGGGAGAGAAATAACGCTGAGCAGACGAGAGTGATCTCCTCTCCGTCCTTCTCCACCGCGGACCTGGGAACGAGGGAACGAGGGAGCTACAGCGCAACGACGTGGTGTTGGTGGATTTACTGCCGTTCTGACCTCACCGTCCAAGAGGTTTTAATTTGGGAGCAATAAAACCAACATTAAGATGAAATATGGGAGATTAGCGCGGGGATTTATCGAACCCGGTCCAACAGAACAGCAGGGAAAAAAAGGGAGCTGAGTAAACACGATAAAGGCCCTGCTCCGTCCTGCGTCTGAAACGTCTGATCCAGCTATTCGACGGGCTCGAATAACACGCCGCTTATGAAAGGCAAACACCGGCGGTTCAGCGGGCCAGACGGATCTCTGGAGGTGAAACTTGGCCGTTTTCTTGCAAGTGATTAAAAAACATGCAGTTTATCACAGAAGGCACTGAACATGTGAGGCATAGTGTGTGTATGAGGTCATGAGAAAGCGCAGCGTTCATACAGGATGTATGTACATAAAGCGTTTGACTGATTGCGCCGTGGGTGTGGTGTTTGGGAATGGGGCGGGGCGTCGGTGGCGGGGTCACTCACCTTTGGGCCTCTGGATGCAGGTGTGCTGGTTGTCAGACAGAAAGAAACCCTCTTTACAGCGACACTCGTAACTCCCCATCATGTTCACACACACCTGCTGACAGCCACCATTACCCTCCGAACACTCGTCTACGTCTGCAGAGAGAGAGAGAGAGAGAGAGAGACAGAGCATGAGAGACAGGAAGATAAAGAGAATGTGAGACATATCACTGAAAGAAAGAGTGGGAGAAACAAAAAGACTGGGAGAGACAGGATGAGACAGAAAGAGAAAGACAGATAGAGAAATGGACAGACGGAACAAATGGAAAGTGAGAAGGATTGAAACAAACAAAGAGAGAAAGGCAGACGGGGTGTGAAAGAGACGGAGACAGAGGGAGAGAGACAGTGTGAATAGAGAGTGAGACAGAGAGAGTCAAGCAGAGAGTGAGAGAGAAATAAACACAGAGAATGAGACAGACAGGGAGAGAGATGAGTCCAAAAGAATGAGAAAGTGATTGAGAGAGACAGAGAGACAGACAGAGAGAGAGAGACAGGTAGAGAGACAATTTATAGGGAAAAACATACTGTATATAGAGTGAGATGGAGTGAGGGAGAGAGAAAGAGAGAGAGAGAGATAGAAATAAACAGAAAAAGAGTGAGACAGAGAGAATGAGACAAACAGAAACAGACCAACAGAGAGAAATGGATATAAAGAAAATCAGAAAAAGGAGAAAGATAGGGAGACATAGAATGAGACAGAGAGAGGGTGAAACAGACAGAGTCAGAGAAATCATTTAAACTGTAGAGCGCTCGCGTCAATCACAATCACTCCATCATTACCGTAACACGACAGATGAACAGACTATGATGGGTATTTTATCTTCTTGTTTTTTTTTGCTCTGATCTGAAGAAAAGAAATCACTTTCTAAAATAAATGAAAGCTGGTTTATTCCCGGCGTAACGATGGTCTAGTGGTTAGCACTGTCGCCTTGCACCTCCAGGGTCCGGGTTCGATTCCCGGTCAGGCTCGATTCCCGTCTCTGTGTGCATGGAGTTTGCATGTTCTCCCCGTGCTTGGTGGGTTTCCTCCGGGTACTCCGGGAATTGATGTTCCCAAATTGCCTGTAGGTTGTGAGTGTGTGTATGTGTGCGTGACTTGCGATGGATTGGCACCCTGTCCAGGGTTTACCTCATCTTGTGCCCTAAGCCTCCTGAGATAGGCTGTCGGCCCCCGCGACCCTGAATACAGGATAAAGTGGTATAGATGATGAGTGAGTGAGAACGACATCACAGCCATAATGTCCTGCTCAGTAACGCCAGGTTGGTGAGACGGTGCTAAAACTTGAGGAAGTTTTTTTACACTCAGGACGTCTCTTTGTCGAACCTCTGTACATCTGACAGAGAAATTCCAACCTTTTGGAATTTTATGAGTCCCCTGGAAATGTGCATATGCTGTATATATTGGCCTGTAAAGTGTTAAATACGCACAGTTCTAGCTATTTATATAGAGGAATGAAAGACGATCCCTTCCACAAAAGTACTGTACGCTAACACACTTTTTTTCCGAGTGTGTTCAATCGTGTGTCTGATCTTCAGCAAGAAACTTTTACCCGTTTTCTCAAGAAGAAGAAAAATAATAATAATGATTCATGGCCTCGCTGGACTGCTTAATAACAATCCCTTTTATGACATTAATATGTAAATTCATGCCTGTAAACGCTGCTCTGAGCCGCCGTAAATCTCCCGACGCAGGCGTCTCGTCTAGCTAATACTCAGTAAACCTGACATTAAAAGAACTCGTGTTGAGTTAATGGTACTCATAAAAAAATAAAATAAAAAAAGTTAAGAGGAGCGGCTCTGGCACGGCCGGTGTTGCCGCACTTCCCTCGTGACAACCCGAGTTCGAGTCAGGAAGTAGCCGAAGACGTTCCCGTAAGCCCCTGGCATGATGCTCGATCCAGGACAGATGTTAAACTGCTCCCAGGGAGAAGCCACTTGCTCCAGGTCGGGCGCAGTGCGTGAAGACAGACGCTTTTATTGGGATCTCAGACTGACTCCGCTTTCACAGTTAAAGTGAATATACGAGTCGCCCGAGAGAGAAAAGCGTTCCAGTACTTTAACCGAATCTGAGAAAAACAGTAAGGAAAATATTAAAGTAGGCAATCACCCAGGGCTTTATTGCTCTCTGGCTTCTGACTGGAGCAGCGGGATCCGGACGAAATATAGTGCTGAGGTCGTGTTACGAACTGGCCCGCGAAGTCACCTAAAACTATGGTTCTCAAACCGGGGTCCATGAAGAACCTCCAGGAACATCCATGGGATCTAAATATATTTCGTTTTGTTAGACCATTATTAAAGTTATTATTTAAAGTATTTCTTATATTATTAACTCACAGTAACTAGTGCTTGGATATCATCAAGGTATAAAGTTTTATTAGTACGCTGAAGCCGTGTCTGGAATGCCGGCCTCCCAGGAACTCCTTTAATGTCCCAAACATGTGGAAATAGCTTGGAGCGAGGTCAGGACTGTACGGGGGATGTGGCGATAACTCCGCAATGAGTTTCTATAATGTGCAAGTGGTGACGGTGATGGTTCTTTATAACGAATCATGCCAAGATCCAAAGAAATTCAGGAACAAATGAGAACTAAAGTAATTGAGATCTATCAGTCTGGTAAAGGTTATAAAGCCATTTCTAAAGCTTTGGGACTCCAGTGAACCACAGTGAGAGCCATTATCCACAAATGGCAAAAACATGGAACAGTGGTGAACCTTCCCAGGAGTGGCCGGCCGACCAAAATTACCCCAAGAGCGCAGAGACAACTCATCCGAGAGGCCACAAAAGACCCCAGGACAACATCTAAAGAACTGCAGGCCTCACTTGCCTCAATTAAGGTCGGTGTTCACGACTCCACCATAAGAAAGAGACTGGGCAAAAACGGCCTGCATGGCAGATTTCCAAGGCGCAAACCACTTTTAAGCAAAAAGAACATTAAGGCTCGTCTCAATTTTGCTAAAAAACATCTCAATGATTGCCAAGACTTTTGGGAAAATACCTTGTGGACCGACGAGACAAAAGTTGAACTTTTTTGAAGGTGCGTGTCCCGTTACATCTGGCGTAAAAGTAACACAGCATTTCAGAAAAAGAACATCATACCAACAGTAAAATATGGTGGTGGTAGTGTGATGGTCTGGGGTTGTTTTGCTGCTTCAGGACCTAGAAGGCTTGCTGTGATAGATGGAACCATGAATTCTACTGTCTACCAAAAAATCCTGAAGGAGAATGTCCGGCCATCTGTTCATCAACTCAAGCTGAAGCGATCTTGGGTGCTGCAGCAGGACAATGACCCAAAACACACCAGCAAATCCACCTCTGAATGGCTGAAGAAAAACAAAATGAAGACTTTGGAGTGGCCTAGTCAAAGTCCTGACCTGAATCCTATAGAGATGTTGTGGCATGACCTTAAAAAGGCGGTTCATGCTAGAAAACCCTCAAATAAAGCTGAATTACAACAATTCTGCAAAGATGAGTGGGCCAAAATTCCTCCAGAGCGCTGTAAAACACTCGTTGCAAGTTATCGCAAACGCTTGATTGCAGTTATTGCTCCTAAGGGTGGCCCAACCCGTTTGCAGTTTAGTAACGCTTTAGAGTGGGCGGGATTACTCACGTGTCGTTTTATTTGCGGCGCCGCTACTGCCGTGACGTCATCGTAAACGCGCCACAAACAAACACACAACAATGGAGCATATCGCCGGCATGGTGTTCTTCATTCTCGGCATGTGGATGTTTTTAACAGCGAGACGAAGGAGTTTGTTTCAAAAGAGGCTGATGGCAGCCAAAGAAAATGTTTGGTGCGTCCGATCCTTCTCTGGCTGTTTCTAAATATAGCGGTTCTGTTGTGTCTCGTGTCGCAAGTTCAGTGACGCAGTAATGACGATTTTCTCCGGCCAATCGGTGACCAGCAGAGTTTACACGTCACGTTTTGGTAACGGTTCGGCGCGCTTGGAACCTCGGCTGAGGTGGTACTAAAAAAAGGACCAGGTACCAGGTACTGTTCCCAGTGGAAAACCCCCCAAAAGTGAGTTGAACTGAACCGTGTCGTGCCGTACTATGCAGTGGAAAACGCCATTAGATAGCTTCAGTGTGTGAACCTTTTGGAATTTCCTGGGTTTCTCCATTAATTTGTCATAAAATGTGATGTGATCGTCATCTAATTCAAGAGTATTGACGTACGGTACTGTATATTGAAATAATAACATAAAAAATCTTTTGTCTTTATTGAGAACAACCACAAACACCACAAAAAGCTCACAGTGCTAGTGGGAAACGTATGTGAATCCTTAAGTTAATGAACTCAACTGGGTTCAGGTTTTTTACGCACACCTGGTGTTCTGTTAAGTAAATGAGTTTGGGGGTGTGGACTAGAGCTACAGTACTTGATTACACCCACTCAAACTTTCCGAGTTTCTCCGCACAAGAAGAATACGCTAATGTGAGCCATGCCACTCCAACAAGAGCTTTCAGAAGATCAGAAGATCTATAATCAAGAATTGTTGGTTAACACAAAGCTGGAAAATGTTGCAAAGTGATTTTAGAGACTTTAGAAATTCACCAGGCTACAGTTAGGCACATGGAGATACTTTGGTACCACATAGTAGTCGCCCAGTCACAATGACCCAATGACGACTCATCAATGAGGTGAAGAAACAACCCCGGGTGCCTGGGAAAGATCTAAAGATATCATTGGAACTGACTAACATCTGTGTTAAATAAAAAAAAATTAAAACATGAAAAGTGCAACGTAAATGCGAATTGAAGTTAAACTAAAAGTTTTTAAAATTGAACTAGCTAGCGGAGAGAGCTAAACTGGTGACATCGGCACTTTCCTCCGAGTGTATCGCGCTACACTGTAAGACTCTATGAGAAGAAGTTTAAAAAGATGCAGTTGGTTGGGTTCCATGTGGTTCTGTGTGTTTTAGTTCTACACGTCTCTCTCCCTAGCTGGAGGCTCTTATATGGATAGTGGATAAACCTTGTCACTAACAAAAAATGTGCATCATGACATTTTTTTTTATAACCATCTTGACTAACCCAACTGAGCTGCTTGTCGAGGGACAACATGAGAAGAACATCAGAAAAGTGATTTGTGATACTTGCAGAATAGCAACATGAATTGATTGAATCGGCACTTTGGCATCGTGAGAATATCGTATCGGGAGATCTCTGATGATTCCCATCCGTGCTGGATTCAGATATATATTTAAGTGTACTTTATCACAATAAAAGTCTATCCAATCCCTCCATTTATCTATTTATTAAACACTCCTGAGGTGTGCTGATATTGGAAAGTATTAAACATTACTGCATTCAGCACCCATTGACAATCAGAATCGAGGATACGAGGACGATACGAATTCAAAATATCCACCAGGAACCATTATGAACAACACATTCCATTACACTACTGGTGCGAGTCTTGGCACAACGAGCAGCTCTGAAGGTTAACGAATGAAATTGCCAAAGTTGGCTGGTTTCGTTTGGGATAAAAAGGGGGAGAAAGTTCCAAACACGAGGTCAGTCCAAACACAGGGTCAGTCACCTCGTCCGATCGAAACCGGGTCGAGAAACACCCCTGGGCTTCTGACAATCATTTTGATTTATTGCCCAGACGTCAGTGCAAGTCTGCGGCCCTGAAAACCGCCTCTCCAATCATTTAATAATGGTTTAATCTCCAACAATCTGATCTGTTGAAATAACCCCACGTTCTCAATTACACCAGAAATCAGCGTATCAAAGAATAACCGAGAAACGTAACATGAGACAAAGAGAATAAATTTTACGAAGCGAGAACCATCTGGAGAACAAGGATCATTCATTTCCTCATAAGCAGATGAAAGTAATCGATGAACAATGACCCGTGTTACAAGAGTCACGGACACAAAACACAGAGGAGCCGAGCGCCAAGAGATCAATGACTTAACGAGCAGCTGTTAAACCCGAGCCTGGACATCGGCACATATACACCGTCTCTCTCTCTCTCTCTCAGACACACTTCGAAATGAGCCGTCGCCCCTGCGGCTCACGTCCCCTCGTCACTCGGCTCCTACAGAGGCCTGCGCTATGTGATGGAGACGGCCGGCGTCCAAAGCAAATATTTTGAAAAGGAAAGGGATTCTGGCGAGCGCTCAGGTTATTTGCACTTAAAAGTTTTTCTTTTTGCAAAAACTCTCCGGAGAGAAACGAAAATGTAATCAAGTTAAAAAGACTGCCTCAAAGCTGAAAAATGAGAAATCGTCCGGTCTGTCGTCCTGCACACTCCCGCTCTCTCTTACACACTTACACACACAACTATGTGGATTATTTTGTCAATGTGACTGATGTTTTTTGATCGGTGTGATGTTTTAAAGCAGGTGTTCGGTAGTCAGTTGTGTTAAAGGACATATCGATTTCTAATCAAAGCTTAGTTAGATTTAGTAGGTTAGACGTAAGTTGGAGGAAAGCTGGAAGTGTTTACTTCCTTTTTTCTTTTAAACAGTTCATTTATTAAATATA
This sequence comes from Channallabes apus, assembly GCA_030522415.1. NCBI lineage: Eukaryota > Metazoa > Chordata > Actinopteri > Siluriformes > Clariidae > Channallabes > Channallabes apus. Next base: position 26,768,207 of record CM060117.1, read on the forward strand.
GAAATAATCTTTCGTAAAATACTCTTCTAATCTGTTGTGAATCATGGCAGACCTGCTAGTCCTTGACATTATCATACCACCAGCTAAGCAACACGCTCGGTTGGAATTAGCTTTCTGTCTGTTCCTTGACTTGGACGTGGTGACGGTTCTCTGCATCTCACTTCCAGGCTTGTTTTTACAGTAATAAATCTCACCATGCTTCATTCCAACAGCTGTCGAATCAAGCAGGTTGATGCACTTCCATTGTGCTGCTCTCGCAATACGCTCTACTGGTAAATCCCACCAGCGCACACTCACTGGGCCACGTTAGGAAGCTGGGACTCGACACCGGTGTTACGGTGTTGCTAGCATCTTAAAACAAGATGGAACGATGCTCCAAACCCCAAGTGAACCATCAGACATGGCCGGGGTAATAAATCCACATCCGATTGCTGCTCCGGTTGCTGCTATGAGGGATGTCTGCTGTTAGAATGTAAGGTATGTCTTGACAATCAATTGAATAGCAATTGGATGCAGAGTCCGTCCCAGGAACACCAAAAGTGAGCTTGGGGATTAGCAGAGTAACACAATGCCACTTTCTGTATCCATCTGTCCATAATCAATAGTGCTTATCCTGAGCGGGCGGGGGAATGGGGGGAGACTTAATGCACAAGGTGGGGAACCACCATGGATGCAGGATCTCAAGAACATTCAAACTCCACACACACAGACGGGATATGGGATTCAAACCACCATTCCTGGAGGTGCGAGGCAACAGTGCTAACTAATTTAAACTATGACAGCTCTTAGAGTTCCTCAAACTCAGCTTCATCATTCTAGTAGATGTGTCATCAAATGAATTGTATCACTGGACATGTATCATCGAAAGAAGTTTGCTGATTCTGTTGCCTAAAATGTAAACGTCTAGGAGACTAATTTAATGTACTATAACAGACAGCTACTAAGGATGAATGATTGGAAGTTTTTTTTTTTTTGCCCCCACAAGATTCACATTGGACTGCTAACTTTCATGAAAGTAAAAACGGGATACCGTTGTGTCCAATGGTATCCCGGTCCAGATGCGCAATATTAGTCTTAAGCTGATGCCATGTGAACTTTATGAAGACTAGTATTGCTATTATATACGTATTTAATAATATAGTATAGTATAAAAATAGTATTAATATTAAGATTCAGTTGTTTGTCACATGTACCTTACAACAAAATGAAATTATTTTCCACATATCCAATTAGGAAGCCGGGTCAGAGCGCAGGGTCAACCAGGATACCCCACCCTTGGAGCAGACAGGGTTAAGGGTCTTGCTCAAGGGCTCAACAGAGGCAGCTTGGAGAGTCTAGGGCCTGAACCCCTGACCTTTTGTTCAGTATCCCAGAGCTTTAACAGTTTGATCCACCACTGCTGCTATCCACCAATATACAAATGTCTGTTTTTACATCTGAACAACATCTGTTTATTCTGAATAACACATTCATTAATGAATTACACATTGGATGGGATGCCAGTCAATCTCAGGACGGCATTCAGACTTGCATTTGGACATTTAGTCCCAAATAGTTGCAGCCAAGCCATCCATCGTTATTCTTTTAGGAGATCAAAGGAAACTAAATAACCTAGATAAAACCTAGATGATCGAATTGTGAATCCTTGCGCTGTGAACGCAACTTCATAGTCAGGTTGTAGCACATGGGTTTGACAAGACCACTGTCAGCACCCCAGTGATCAACCAGAATACTGTGCCTGAAACGCTCCGGTAGCCAAAAAGAAAGGTAACCCACTGCTATTTGATGTGTGTGTGGCCTAAAACATTGAGGCCTTGTCCAAAAGTGAATCAAAGCGGAATGCAGACCCCATCCATAAAACAGGAGCAAACTCTCCCCTTAACATGTTTGTACTTTTAATTTGTAGGTTTTTAGTTAGAAACTGTATGATGTTTTGGCCCGCCAGAAAACGGCAAATATTTAGCCACACAACTCTGCAAGGAGGACAGGCAGAAATAATGACGTGGATAAACACTGTGCTGGTTTCACCCTGGCGTTCAAGGAAGAAAAGCAGAAAAGCTCCAGAGGAGACAGAACCTCTAAAAGAGCTGACCAGAGGCTTAACTGTCTCAACACTAATCCAACGATTCACCCTTCGAAACAGGACTGGTTCTTTCACCGGCTCGAGGAAAGGGAACGGGTAAAGCCAAATCCAAACAAACAGAATAAAGTCTTTCCTGACAAGATTAAAGGATTTTTCACTTTTCCTCTTTCCACTAAAAAAAAAAAAAAAAAAAAAAAGAGCCCATGGAGACGAGGAGTCAGCCGAGTCGGGTATTTTTAGCCGCACTGTAGAGCTCGAGATGGCCAGGTCTTCACAAGAAGTCAGTATAAAACGGGATGGGGGCTTGATGCCGCAGCTCGTACGTAGATTTCTACATCACGTCTAAATTGCTGTGTATATACTGTAACAGAAATAGGTTTTACTGATGGGGGAGATAGGGGTAGGCCAAACACGCAAAGAATACATGACACATTCATCACACATTTATCAAAGATGACACTGTTTACGCCGTCTGCTTATCCAGTTTGGTGAGACGTGTGGGCACGGGTTCGGCAGCATGTACGCACAACTTAAATCTCAACCTCTTAAGCTATTTCCCATTTGCACAGCTCAGCTAATGTGAACAAACACTGTTGTAGAACTCAGCCGGAAACGTATAAAATTCATACGAGGAAATCAGAACAGCCTGATGGCACAAAATTGTACAGTATAACAACCATGTACAGTGCACACCAAAGGCGTTGTTTTTCTGAGTATTTAAACTTTTAAAAGGTCAAACACCAAGATAATATCTGGACATGGGCGGCGTATTGGTCGTCCCTTTGCACTTGGTGGGTGAGGCAGAATGGGGACGAATAACACAGTAACAACTGGGACATATCAGGTGATATCCTGTATTTAGTTTTTTTCTTGTATGTAAATATTGTCAGTGCTAAGTATTATTCAAAAATATACTTTTATTTTTACTTAAAGTAATTTTCATAACACCACCATCCGTTTGCATGCAAATACATAGCTTTTGTTTTTGTTTGTTTGTTTGTTTGTTTTATTGCCTGGCCTATTGGATTTCCCCCTATTGTGACCTCATATAAGAAGAGCTCCTCCCCCAGCTTGTTGCTCAACTCTGCTGTTCTCTGGAGGGGTGTCTCTCAGGAGTAGCTCATTTACATAACCACTCAAATGCTGCTTTTGTAGGAAGAGTGAAATAAACGGTGATATGGAAATTTTAGTGCTAAAAATTGGAATCTGGTATATAATATACTTCTATTATAAACATGCAATGTTGGAATAAAACAATGCCTGTCAAACTAGTTAGAGGAAACGTTCATTGTGCAGATCTATAATATCTCAAACATTAACATTTAACAAATGTTAAATTAAAATCTCTCGAATGGGACCAGCCCTGCACACTGTAAAATGTAATAAGTTGACTTTACTTAGAAAAAGTGAGGAAACCGATTGCCTTAAAATTTCCAAGTAAAGTAGAGTATTAATGTTTAGTTGGCATAACTTAACACAACTTGTAGGGACAACTTGTTAATCAAGTATACTTAAGTACTGGTGACTTAAAATCATTATTTGAGTTAACTTTCTATTAGTGCTCACATTACTAAGAAAATATTAGGAAACCGATTGCCTTAAAAAAAACAAGTAAACATTACTCCAATAACTTAAGTTCATCAATTGTTTATTACATTGTGGCATGGGCGGGCGGTGGCTGATGACCATCATGCCTTGCGGGGGTTCTCTATATGTCCACCGCGTTGGAGAAAGGTGTTTGGGTTAATGGCTTCAGCCTTGTTTGTGTATGCTATGTCAGTGAAGGTGCTGCTCATGCCATACAGTGCTGAGACTTAATAAAATACTCCTAGCCATTGCATTGGGCAGCAACCAAGCTCACTCATCTCCAAGATCCCTTCTAGCAGTGGAAATGGAACTTACAAACTAAGTAAGCTTAATTGCTGCCCAATGCAAAGGCAGGGAGAAGTCTATTCACCACACAGTCACTGTATAGCATGGGAACTACATCCAATTCAGCCTTAGCATGAACCGTGGCACATTCAACAGGTCACACACATACATATCTTAAAACACCCAACTTGGCCGAAGCCACTAACCCTAACAACTGTCCTGAAAAGGGTGAACGGACAGCAAAAACCCCGCAAAGCATGATGGTCGTCAGCCGCTGCCCCGCCATAAAACACTGAGAATATATATCCACTGTCAGGAAAAAATTAAATCTGACCCAAATCATCACTATTCTTACACATTTTAACCTAACATGTAACTTAAAACCGTAATGAAGCTTCAGATGTTAAAAATATTCTGCTGCTTCTTTCAACATCAGAAAATTGGCGCCAATTCACCCGTTCACGAGCTGAGCACGCACAAATTCTACTACGCATGCTCTCTTGCTTCTTGCTTCTTCTTCCCCCCTTTTTCTTTACTTCTTCATTATTCTTGGGCTCGCTGCTGCCTCTCACTGGTACAATAACGTCATTGCTTTATTTGTTGCTACTTATGTGTTGCAAGTAAGCATCACTAAAACTATTAAGTAAAGTGTTTTACTCACCCTGCAATTAAGTGTTACTCAACAAAACCTTGTAAGAAGTATAGTTAGAATTTTTTGAGTAAAGTTTACTATTTATATGCGAGTCAGCAAAGCTATTGGAATTTACAGTGCATGCAGTGGTTGGGTAGCATGTGTGTGTGGGGGGGGGAGAGGTGACCCACCAATGGCAGGGCTTCAACACAGATCCTCAGATCCAATAACCAGTAACCTAAAGCCTTAACCGCCTGAGCCACCGCTCCCACATCTTACATTTAATGGATTCTTGGAAAACTGGTTGGAGGTAACTCAGGCACCCAACGTTGGTTTTACCCAAACTTCCATATAGAATCTTTTATAATGAATCTTGTCATTCAGCACACCTGGTGATGTTTCCTCAGTCATCTTATTATTCCTGTTAAATTAGCTCAAACACAAAATGTCTAGATTAATGTCATGGTAAAAACATGTTAATACTGTCTGTTCTATTTGAATGATCTAAACTGTGTATCAGCTGGAGTATTAACCCACACACTTTGGGGAAGCTCTGAGACCCGGGGTAACTTGTTAAATAAACAGTAAAATATGTGACCTTTAAGTCCTGCAATGGTCCTGGAATCCAGTTACTCAGGCTCCGGATCTGTTGTGACCCCAGGATGAAGTGTGATGAAAGGTGATTAGAGCACTTTCCCTAACTCATGCTGCACTTCCTCGTGGAAGAGACTGGAAGAAAGTTTTTTTATAACCTGCCTAACAAGATTCAGAACATTTTTTGTTTGTTTTTTTATATGCTGCCAAATCATTTTAAGCTGATCTTTGTGTTTTGACCAATTTTGAATCTCAATCACCCAAAGTGAGAGCATGAATTCCAGGTGGCACGGAGATAAGAGGAATCAATTTTGCGGAGCCGCTTATTTACTCTGCCTTGTTGCCATCAGCTTAGATGTGACCAGCACAAAACGCTTCGATTGAGTGCCGACGAGGGACATACAGTGGGAGCCACACCAAATAGCCGCGACAGTGTGACTGAAGTGTGAATGGCGTGTGAATGGCCTTTGCACGCCGTAATCCCCCCTCCTTTTTCTGGCCGAAAGGCGTGTCAAGATTTCACAGTAAACACGCCCATTCAAGCCCTATTTATTCATTTACCTGGTGCCACCACTAGATGGCGCTTCGTTCTCAAGAACACATTAAAACAAGCCAGCTGCGCTGAGTTGCAATCACGTGATTTTAACAACCCGCCTCCACCCCCGCCGAACTGACGCTGCCAAACTACAGAGATGAAGATGGCGGCTTAACGGACTATTCGTGGTAAGTGATGTTTTATTTTATAAAATGTGTTTGGGGTAGTTTACAGTTTATTTCCCAGTTTAGTTTTTTATTGGCTGTTTTAAATATCACTGGCAGCACCAGCAGCGGTCAGATGTGACTTTAGAGAACTTAATGTTCTGTTTACCAAGTGTGGAGTTAATATTACAGCTTACTGTCAGTGTCACACACTCACAATGTCACTCCACTTTACCTCAAAAACATGCTCAAGCTTCGACAATACTATTAATGTCCCTATTACAAGAGCTGCACTACCCGATGAAGAGTGTTTGTGTTCTCTGTAAATACTGAGAGAATCTCACCGCGTGTTGTCGGGATAAATTCAGCGCTTATTTATTCTCTGGTTAAGAGTTAATCAGCAGGTTATTTCTGTGACTGTAATATAATGTGATGCAGTTGATGAGGGACACAGACTGAGGGGAGCTGTACAGGAGCTAGTAACGCTCATAACCCGGTTTATATTTTATACACTTTGTCCGGAACTTTCCGCGGTAGCGCGAGCGCTTAGTTAAAGAGCTGAATAACAACACTGAAGTGTTTATCAGTTAAGGAGGGGGAGGTGTGTGTGTGTGTGTGTGTGTGTGTGAGGGGCTTCAGTAAGTTATAGTTTGGCTTCAGGGATGAACTAATGCTCATATACGAGTGTTATATCGCTTAACTTATTTGTATGAGAAGCGCATTAAGTAAAGTCTGGGTTAATTTAATGCAGACGATAATACAGACAGTCACTGGTTAACACTAACACTGTTCACTGGTTAACACTAACACTGTTCACTGGTTAACACTAACACTGTTCACTGGTTAACACTAACACTGTTCACTGGTTAACACTAACACTGTTCACTGGTTAACATTAGCACAGGCAGTTTATTTACATTACAGAATCCCCAAAGCAGTACTTTACACACTCTGTGGTAAATAGGTTTATTAATATATTTTATTTTTATTAGAACTATATGTTCTGTGAAGTTTATTTGTCTTTGTCCTGACTAAATTCTCCTGTTGTCTTTAAGCAGAGCTCCGCTGTGGAGGATTTGGGGGGTCAGACGGCTGACGGCTGGACTTTTGGAGCTACAGGACTGGAGGAGCCTGAACAAGCTGTTGAGGGAGCTGTAGGAGGGATGACGTCACAGTCCGACAGCTTTAGAATGATGTTTGATCAGGTCTACTGTATATTCTGAACATAGAACTGCAAAATGTCTGATACAGTACTTTGGGGGAAACAAAGACTTCAACTGTTCCATGTTTAATAGTTTTGATATTTGAAAAATTAATATTTTAATGTAAAAGGACTATAGATAGAGACTTATAAGCAGCTGGTGTATCCGGGTAGTTTAATGAACTTTAAGCAAAAAGACAACATGTATTCATCTGTTTTATATAAATTACTGTTTTAACTTTGACTAGTTTTGGAAGAATAAATTGAATTGTTAAAGTCATGTTTTGCGTGTTTTAATTTTGGGGGATTGTTTGGGTATTTAAAAATTGTTTAGTTGAACCAACAACTTCAATGGGCAAAAAATGGGACACAACTTTGTTTTAAATAGTCAAAGAGTTGGGCTGAAAATAATAATAATAATAATTATTGATCATAGAAACAAATGAAACCAGTTAAACACTTGATTATATGTATTTGTGTTTGTGATTGTGACCCATAATAATTTTTTCTCAGTATAAATAAATGTTTTGGGTTTTAAGAACTCCAAAAGAGCAACGACAAACTTGGTATTCTCCATTGCGGTTTCTCACCTTCCGCTCCTGAGTATGACATGGTGTTAATTGCTCTCTGTGTGTGTGTTTTTGGCGGGGGGATGGGTGTGTGTGTGTTTTCGGCTGTTCAGCAGTTCTAAACACAAGCACAGTTTTTGTCCTTAACTAAAATACTTCAATACGTTAATAATGAATTTATTTTGCTGAATAAGGTAAAATGTTTAAACCAAACCAGTAAGTTAAGTAAGTGTTCCATACATTAAAGTACTGTGTATAACCAAGTGCCCTAGCAAACACAGTTACAGTACAGTTTACAGTACAAACAGAGTGTGTGCGCTGGGGGGATTGGAAGGTGAGTGAGAATACTCATTTACAAGACAAAAGACGGTCAGAGGCAGCGCCGTTCTAGACCAGACAACACGGGGTGGGGGGAGGGGGGCATCATGTTCAAGCACTGTTTTTACCTGACCTTACTGTATAGTAACAGTATTGTATTTGCTGAATTGTGTTGAGGCACGCAAACCCCCAGACCACAATAAGGTGGCAATCCCTCAGGGGAAAAAAAAAATATATATATATATATTTAATAAAATATCCTTAGTCCAGATTTTATCAATCAATAACATAACATTTATCTAAGCTGGATGGTAAAATTCTCAAAAATGTTTAACCTAAAGTAAGACTTAACACACTATAACTAAAATATTTACAAAACTGAAAGGTTGTCTTATGAATAATAAAAAATACAAACTAAATTAAAACAGATGGGCTGTTGAACAGATCATATGTTTTATGTTTTCTGATTATAAATGATAGATGGGTTGATTTTAGAAAGGCTAAATGAAATAGCTAGTTTTGGTCATGTCAGTCCAGTAACTATACTATGTAAAAGTAATTATAATATGAATTAATTAAGGGCAGGACCTAACCTAATGTTAATAATTTACACCATGATAACATTAGTATTCGTGTTTTTGTATATATTTTTAAATGTTCAAATGAACGTTTCAGAGTATATAAGTTGTCGTGTCATCTGTGATTGAGACCCATGAGTTAAATTGAAATATTTTTTATAGGTAGTAAGCCAGGTTTTAGTAACCTTGGATAAATCAGCATGAAAGCCCTCTCTCGCGCACGCGCTCTCACGCTGTCTCTCGCACTCACACACACACACACACACACACACACAAATAATACATGAAATCGCATAAAACCAAATGAAACTAGGGTAAAAAATATGAGCAGTAAAATACAGTAGTATCCTGTAGGTGATTCCTGTCCTGTGATAACAGGCACTAACACTCTAGAACTGTTTACTTCTGTTAGGTTTGTTTTCAAGTGTGAATGTTTATGGGGATTAAATCTGTCTCTGCTGCTGCATCTATACACCGTTGTGATAAGTGATTGATGCCCCATCAGATCTTTGATGTGGGACGTTATGCTGGTTAAATGACTAAAGACACACTGATCCGTATGGACAGAGATTTGTTCCAGATATTATGCGCCATTAATCAATTTGTTATGCCAATTTGACTTTCAGCGAAAACATCAAAAATATAACGAAAACAAACCAAAGCAGAAGTTACATTTTAAGCTTTACTTTCAAATTCAAATTTGATTTGTCACATACACAGCGCGATATGCAGTAAAATGCTTTGGGTGCTTTAGGTGAGACTCGAACTCGGCACTGCTTCACCTGGCCCGCTTTATAAGTGTCACGCGCTAACCGATTGCGCCACGGGAGCCACACGGAGCTTGGTCTTGTCAGAGTATCCTCTCTCTCTCTCGTGCGCACACACACATGAAATTGCGTAAAAACCAACGAAATATAAGCAGTAAAAAAAAAATCAGTAAAAATACATTAGTATAACAGGCGCTGACCCTCTGGAACTTTTTTACTATTGTCTCCAAGTGTTTATGGGGATTTAATCTGTCTCTACGGCCGCATCCATTCACAGTTGTGATAAGTGATTAATGCCCCATCAGATCTTTTGACGGAGGAGCATTATGCATGATTAAATGACTAAAGAAATACTGATCCATATGGGCAGATATTTGTTCCAGGTTGCATGCGGCATTAATTGCCTCTTATGCCACTTGTAGACTATCAGTGAAAAAATCAGCGAAAACATCATCAAAAATATAACGAAAACAAACCCAAGCAGACGTTTGAGCTTTACTTTGCAGCAAAATATTATCTATCAGTATATTAAATGGAACTAGGTAAAATACACAGTAATATAAAATACTGTACACAGCCCGCGCTTTTATTCCGTACCTACAATGATCGGTATAGACAAATTACAGCCGCTACCGTGTCTTTAAGGATCATTTCAGGATGTCTTAAAAATATTTCACTAACTAATTTTATTAATTCATTATTAAATAATAAATAGCATAATCATCATGGGCTGTGTATTGAGTGATTTAACAAATCTGTTTTATTAATCGGTTTGTTGTTGTTGTTTTTTCATCTATTTATGAAACTATGTTGACAATACAAGAACTGTCTGTATATTAAAGATACGGTATTGGGCTTCCTGGACACTGCAGTTAACTGTGCCAGTCAATGCTCCATCTGGCGGAATTATACGGCATTGCAACCATCTTTTTAGAAAGCGCATGGGGGCGTTTATGGGGCGGGGCATCGTTAACTGCGTCATCGCGGGGGATCACATTCCATGCACGAAGCCTTCATGGAACTGCCACGGAGCAGTCATGCTCCAGGCGGCTGTTTGACGTGGCTCCCACTGTAAAGTAAACAAGCCACACTCGCAGATATCAAAGGAGTCCTGTAGGTGGGCCAGAGAAGCAGAGATAACGAATTACACGCCTGCCCGGCGCGGACGCGAATGATCTCCACCAGGGCCAGTCAGGATAAATGAACCGAAACGGTGCACTGTGTTTGCAAGCGAGCGCAGAGTGCGAACGGGAGATGATACGATTGCAGAAGAGAGCTCTTTGCAAGAGCGTATTAGATTACTTTGTGTTCCTGGTGATAAAGATCAGTTAGAAAAGGCTTTAAGAGGGGCTGGGTGTTCAACAAGCCTGGGCCTGCAATCAGTAAAGTCAGAGAACAGCCCCATATTATTGTATTTAAAGACGCAATAAGTATGATTTAGATAAAACAAACTGGAACACGGTGAGCAGAAATGGCTAAAGGTTTACAGTATGATGGTGCGTGAGATAAAGAAATGATTCTCTTATGCAGGCCTCATCGACGGCCACGCCGATTTTATAGCTTTAAGGGAATTTATCCACGTTATCCACAGAGAGAGAAAGAAGGAGGATAATAAAACAACATGATTACCCATAAAACATTGACTTTTGTTTGGTTATTTGCATTCGCTTGTTCTGCTTTCGGTTAAAGATCTGAAGTCGCTTACTCGGTTACATAACCCCAATCTGAGTCGCACATGGAAGCTTTGTTTAGATCGACATTGCTGATCTGGAACATTCGGTTAGTAAATGTAGCAGAAATGCACTCGTAGAGCCCAAACACATGCTCGACGACACAGTGCCGTGCGCCTGGCTGTTCGTAGGGGCGCCAGGGAAGGACGAAAGATTATTATTATAGGCTGCAGGGAATTTTGGTTCGGTCAGTCAACACAATATGAGGTACACACGGATACACAGATACATAGACTAACCTAGGCAGTTATGGCCGTCGTGTGCTAGGCGGAAGCCATCGTAGCACGTGCACCGGTAGTTCCCCGGGATGTTGATGCACTCGTGGACACACCCTCCGCTGTAGTCGCTCACACACTCGTCGATGTCTGCAGTTGGACACAAAGAAAGAAAATACATAATTAAAGCATAAACACAATATGATGTGATATTGCAGCGTGGCTTCATTAAGAGGCAACACAGTAATAACTACACGGATATAATTTAGACTGGAAACAGCAACGGGGGACTCTTACTATACTGTATATATAAGGACTTAAGAAGGAGAAAAAGCTGCTCGATATTGAAAGAAAAGTTTGAAAAGCAAAGGAGTGATATCCACCAATCAGCCATTTTTGCATGTTCTCCCCGTGTTTGCTGCGTTTCCTTCATTTACTCCGGTTTCCTCCCACAGGTACTTCCAAATTGCCCGTAGTGAGTAAATGAATGGTTAGTGTAGGATCTCCTTGTGCACCGGGGCAGCTCTTGCCCTTTGGGGCATGACTCTATAAGACCTCTAGGCGTGTGCTGCGGTGTCTGGCACCAGGACGCTGGCAGCAGATCCTTTGGGTGCTGTTAGTTCCTGGGTGGAGCACATCCCATGGGTGCTCGATCAGATTGGTCCAACATTTGGAGTCTTTGCTTGCTGGGCCCAGTATGTGGTAGGCTGTGGCATACTGGTGTTCTGATACCTTTTTAAAATGGCCAGCACATTTTTCAGCAATTTGTGCAATATTCGTTTTTCTGTGGGATCGGACCAGACGAGTGGGCCCTTGCAGTCGTTGTGTTAATGTTATGGCTGATTGGTATATATACCTGTAGCTAGTGACCAAAGAGAAAATCACATGACAATCTATAAAAGTAGTCTTTGTAGTTGGATTTGTACGCAACCTTTATTTGCATTACGGAACTACAGTTTGATGCCAATCGGCTGATTACAAAGAAGGTCAACTGTCTGAATTATTAACTTGTCAGTTGTTGGAATGCCGAAGATCCGGGGGCGATTTGTCACCGCTAAATCCAAGGGAACATAACCGAACATGCTTGCTGCTTTCTTCCATTTACATTACGGCATTTGGCAGGCACCCTTTTCCAAAGTGATCTTTTTATACATCTGAGCAGTTGAAAGTTAAGGGCTTTGCTCAAGGGCCCAACAGGAGCAACTTGATGGTGGCTCGGAAGGTCCCACAGTAGTCTACTGAACTAAAATCAGCACACGGCCAGTCTGTCATTGGGTCTTTGGTTGCAAGTTGTTCTTAGGTCCCAAGATGGTTTCTTCTTTGGACCACAGCTGCACCGTCAACCTTCCAGAAGTGAAGAACAGTTCCCGGCACAGGGTGGAAGTCTCCGTTTGGGCTGATAAGAAGAAACCCAACAGTTGAAAAAACACAGGAGCTCTTTAAGTGTTCTGCTCGACTACTGTAGGTTGAACTTTTTATTTTCTTCTCTTCGGAGCCAAGAACATACAGACCATCCCCTCTTGTTTGCCGCCAAATTGAGCACTAATTACCCAGACTTGCTTGGAAATCAGCATTCTCCACTCACTTTCAACATTCTGAAAGGTGGGTCACAACGAAAGTCAAAAGAGAGCGTCAGCGCTATAATGCTGGGTCGGGGCTGTCAAGGGCAGAGGGCTGCAGTCACCACTTGCTCGACTCTCGCTGTTGAAATGTATCATTTTTTCCATCCAAGCAAAGTGCTTTTAGCACTGCAGTGCTGCTTGATATCATTGCTCCTTCTTTCTCTTAGTTGTTGATTCTTTTATTGTTTGAGTTCAGTAAATGCTCTGGAAGAATTAGGACTCACCAATTTACCTTCCTTCCAAGATTAAGGCATTCAGACACTGATCCTAGGTCAGCACGAAGTGCAGTCCATCTGATGGCCCTCTGAGGTTCTGCCCATGGGCATTTGCAGTCAAAGAGGCAAGGCAGCCAGACAGAACAGCGGCCTCTTACACCGCACGCGCCCTCTCTCCTTTCGACGAACCTCGGCGGACGTTCTCTCATAACTGGTAGCCTGCCCGCAAAGTTCTACTCAACATCCAAGCCTTTTAATGCTTTTATGACTTAGTTCATGTCCTCATTTATAATGCTTATAACATTCATGGCAGGCGGCCACAGGCAACCGAGGGCCAGGAAGAACGAGAACAGGAGTGAACCCGGGAATGTTGATGGGACAAGGTGAAAATTGTCTGAGCGATAAAAGGAGAGATGGATGAGCATTCCGATGAGCTTCAGATCCAGAGAGAAAAAAATTTAATCGCCCCCGGGTTTCGGCATCCCCCTGCTGAATATCACATCGCCGCCTGTTTGGCAACACTCACAGACGCACGCGTTCGAATCCCAAATAAACACATGTAAGAAATTTCCTGAGCAGTAGATAGACCTAAATAAAATCTGTGCTATAAAAATGCTCATTTGATCCTTTCGACTCTGGAGTAGGAAAGTGTAGCCAAGGAGCTAAAGGAGTGCGACATTACCTTAGGCTCGGATACACACACGCACACAAACACTGAGTAGTTACAGGTAATGAACGCTCTAACAAATCATGGAAACATCTCAGTGAGCTAAAGAAAGCTTCACAAGTTTGCTAGACAGCATGTTCCAAAAATCCACTGCCAAAGAGATTTATCAAACCATTTCTCAAACAATATTAATAATTTATTATATTTAAACGTGTTACTGTTTACCAAATACAGTACATATCTAAATAAACATATTTGTGGTCGCGCATCTATTACAGTTCCTGTATAATCCTACAGGTGCAGGTGTTGTGCTCTAAAATATTTACACATACAGGTAGCACAGTGTCCGGCGTCATAGTTAAAATAATATCGCACCATGATATTTATAAAATTGAGATACTACAGAATCGCAATATAAATCAACTTGGTATCGTAGTGATATCGTTCGTACCCTGGTGATTCTCATCCCGATACAGAAAGGAACCCTGGAAGCACACTCTTGAGAAAGATTGCAAGGGAAAGCTTAAAGATTTCATGTGAAACCCACATCAGAATTGTTACCCTTTAACCAGAGCGTATTCAATGCTGATGACCAATCAAACGCGAGCTTTGTAACATCTCCAGTTCTGCTTGGCCTGAAGATAATTCATTGGAAAACATTTCATCTGTGCATTTTTTGTGAGCCGTACCTTCACAGTGCTTTCCGTCTCCTTTATAACCGGACTTGCAAATGCACTTGTACGATCTGAATGTGTTCTGGCAGATAGCATCGATGCTGCAGTTGTCTATGGTCTCCACGCACTCGTCCACATCTGGAGAGAGAGAGAGAGAGAGAGAGAGAGAGAGAGAGAAAACATGAGATATGAAGTTGGAAGATGTCGAGTAAAAACAAAGGAAAGGCTATACAGTTTTAATTTATTACCGATGCTGGGATGTAGTGGCTTCTGTAATCTGCTATAAATGGTATTGTGTAACAGGAATAAATTCAAATTTTATTTGTCATATTCAGAGCCATACACAGAATGATTGCAGTGACTTACTTATACGCCTGTCCGTGACATAAAAAGAAAGATTTCTCTGCTGTGAAATAAAAATTTGTTGTAAAAAAAAAAAACTTCTTGTAAAAATTTACAACATTTAGAAAAGCTACAAAAAAAATCTAATTAAAATAGAAGTGTATAAAATGTATAAATTATACAGGATAAATTACCGACTACAGAATGAAATGATAAAATCTGAGAGTGCAGTTAGTCCTCATTTATGTGAAAAATGATCCTTAAACTAATCTTAATCTTTAATCTTGTGTATAAACAAGACTAAAAAATGTGCGACATAACAAGAAGTGTGCAGCATAATGAGTAATGATACACACAATACTTTTAAATCAGCATATAATGACTTTGTGAAAAGTAACTGCTACTGCTATAACGTTCAAAGGCATGTTTTTTTTCCCTCTGATGAGAAATACTGTAGTAGAAACTAAACGCAAATAAAAAAATAATAATCATACATTAACCTTTATTTAATTACATTTGAAGATTTACTTCCCCTAATGTGACCTCATACAGTATAAGAAAAAAAAGCATCATCTGAGGGGTGGAGCTTCAACACACACATACAGTACTGTTTGTTAACCTGTTTTAGAAATACAGTGAAACCTCGGATTACGAGTAACGCGGTTTACGAGTGTTCCGCAAGACGAGCAAAGATTTGTAATAAATTTTGACTTGAAAAACGAGAGTTTCTGAGTGTGCGTGTGTTTATGTGCATGTGTGTGTGTGTGTGCTCATTCACTTACACCACACACACACACACACACACACACACACACACTCTCTCTCTCTCTATCGGCTTTACAACCCCCCCTCCTCTCAGGTCAAACTCTGCTCTGTCGCGATTCTAAAAGGTAAGGTGCTGGTTAATTTGTTTTTGTTTTTGTTTTACTTTACAGCAGTGATTCCATTAGTTTGTGCTCACGCGAGTGTGACTAGCGGTGTTCCTTGCTAATTTTTAAATGGTTAATTTTTAATCGGTTTTAAAAACGGTCTCTCCGTCACACACACACACACACAGCGCCTGCGTGACCAAATGGAAACACTTATCTGTCTGGATTTATTTTTTAATTTTTTTAAAGGAAAAGGGCAGGTTAATTTGTTTTATTTTTACTTTATATTTTGTGTTAATTATTTTTATGTATTTATTTTTTTGGGCTGTAGAACGAATAATTTGAGTTTTCATTATTTCCTATGGGAAAATTTAATTTGGTTTAAGTATGATCACCAGCAGCGCTAAGGGTCTTTGCTACTTCCTTCCAGGCTTCATTTTTCTTCATAGGAACTAAATTTGAAGAAACCCTGGAGAGCATACGCCTCAGGTTCGGTTTCAGATTTGCGGCTTTAGCTTTGTTATTCATTCATTCATTCATTCATTTTCTATACCGCTTAATCCTGTGTTCAGGGTCGCGGGGGACCTGGAGCCTATCCCACCTTATTTGCACAGAAATCTCAACCTGGTATTGTGCTTCACCACTTGTCAGTTTAAAAGGTTTCGATGTCACTGACTAATTACAAAAACACTCAGATCAGCATGCAGATATTTTTCATGCTTTGTATCGCCTCAACAAGTGAGTAAAAAAAAAAAGCCTTTCATACTTAACGTGTATTAAACTTCAAAGTGCATGGCAAGAACTATTTTCTCCCTGAGTAACAATCAATGCTGTATCTTCTCTCTTTATCATTTCCTGTTAAGACCTTCCTCTCATCTCTGTATCTTCCCGTGAAGGCTAGTTCCCGTCACAGCAAAGTGACTGAGTAAACTCAATGGTATTCCTGCTTCCTCCAGCTGCATCGTTTAAAAAACCAGCACGCCAAGCCCTAGCCAGGATCTGCCTCGGATCTCTTCAGACCTGGCTGCGCTAAGCTGATTGCTGTTCGTCGTGATGACCTGGCACTGATTTGGGGGTTAGGAAGAAAATCCCACCGCTGCTTTGTACCCGGAAAAGCTAGCATGATGAACGGGTTAGCAACAGATTTGCATCCCTGTCTCTACTTAAACGCAACAACAAACAATTCTGCTATTAGCTGTAATAGAAACAGACAGAGCTCTAATCTGGCAGGCTAATCAGAGAGGAATGCAGATTGCAAATTACCGCTCTTTTGTGTGTGACGTTTGCTGCGTCGCATCAAGAGAGCATTTGCCAGGCACATACAGACGGACGAAAACAGAAGAAAATGTTTAATCTGAGTAATTGCTGCTGAGTGTTTATCGTTACAGGAGCAGCTGCCTGTCCCCTTTAATACGTCCTCTCTTTTTTTTGTGTGTGGACAAAAACACTCTAAAATTTTGCCCCTGAAACTGCACAATCACTTCGCAAGAGCATCCAAGGAATTTCAGACAAAGACGTGAGGAAAGGAAAAGTGGAGCTGACCTGGATTGGAATGTTTATTTTGGTCTCTAATTTAATACCTTTAGCTAATTAAAGTCATAAATAAGCTGGAGCACCGAAGTGGTTGAGAGATCAAACTTTCCCTCCATAAAACTTACCGTAGGCCCTTTTAAGGGCTTAACCCTTGTCTGGAGATGGAAACGTTTCAATGATACACAAAGCTTTATCTTTTAACCAAGGCTTGTACTGTATAGTGAAGAGCTCTAAATATAATACATTTTTTAATTCTTCAAAAATGAAGGAGAGAGAAAGAGAAAGATCTGTTCTCTTTCATTCAAGGAGCTCAACTCACTAATGCTTAAGGATTGACTTAAAGAAGAAACAATAAGAAGACTAAACTCGCTGCAGGTTGTATGGTGCATCTTATATGATAATCCTGTTTATAAGAAAGTTTAGATTATGAGAAGATGTTTTACTGGTCTTATTTTCATTTAGGCCACATCGGCTATTTTGACGATTGACCAAGTTGACTTCCAGCCTGACAGAGATTAGTTGATCCCAGTCTGATTGCCAAGAACCAGCCTAACTAACAAGGCTTGTTAACCTGACAAGTTTAAACCAGCATTGCCAGAACAACCCAGTCTCACAGAAACAGGCACAAACTAGACCAAGCCTGATCAACTAGAAGTAGTTGGTACTGTAAACGTCCAAGTCTCATTTAATAAAGTTTAATCAAACCAGTCTGACTACCTACAATCAGTTCGACCAGGTAGCACCAGCCTGAGTATCCGTTCTGACCAACCCAACCAACTAGAATCAGCCTGCACACCCTTGTAATAACATCAAACCAAACAAGCCTGACCAGCTAAAACCAGCACGCATACAGTATATACAAAACCCTGTCCAGATAGGATCAGTCTAACCAACCCAGGCAACTAAAACCAGCCTGAAGATATGTATGCAACCCCCCCCCCTCCCAAACCTCCACCTCTCAACCAATACCATCAAACCAAACATGCCTGACCAGAGAGAACTACATAGCATGCAAATGTCCAAAACTACAGTACTCTAATACTATCAAACCAAACAAAACTGACCAGGTAGGTCCAGCCTGCACGTGTCCAGAACACTTCTAACACCATCAAATCAAACAAGTCTGACCAGTTAGACCAGGCCTGACCAGCCAGGCAAATCAATCCAACCAGTTAGATGCAGCCTGTACTGTACGTCTTCAAAACAGGTTGAACCTTCAAACATACAGTAGATCATCAACACATGCAATCCTAGCGACCTAGAACCTGCATGAACTATAAGTGTTCAAGATCCCTCTAAAAGCAATAAACAAGATATACTGTACTCGACCTGCAAGAACTAACCTGACCAGCTGGAACCAACCTACAGTATAAGTGATCAGAACCCAAGTTATACAACAGTCCAAACAGACTTGCCAAGTTAAACAGTGTCTAAAACCACAGCTGATGCTGTTCACCAGCAAACCGTTTCCATGCTGCAGGGAACAGCCAGCAGCTTCAAGATAATGTGAGCGTAGCTTAACCTAGCTTAAACTCAACAGCCCTCGGATTCACAAATAACCACATTACAGATGATCTTAATAATCCATTCAGATTTGTTCAGATCCGTCTTCTTTTACAGATACAAATGCCCAAGGCTAGAAAGATGAATATCTGGACAAAAAGTCAAGTGGGGTAAAACTAGGGGCTCTGTGGCTAGCAGACTTTTTACTCATATTAGTCAAATGTAAAGTGCATTGGATGAAGAACTGTTTACACTATGGGGCTTTTAGAGCTGCTGTACTGTATCCACAGGGTGCTTGTCGGAGAAGGACTTAAAGTGAAGAGCAATGCATTATCGCTTGGAGGTAGGGAGGAAAAAAACTCTCTAAGCTAAGACAGTTTTGAAAGATCTAAAGGTCTATTTCATGTCCTTAGCTTATAGGAGATGCATATAGTAGTTAATCAACTTTTACAGTAAAACTGACAAAACAAGGAGGAAATGTAAAACATTGAGCCATTTAAGTAAGGAGGGAGAATTTGCTCAGTCTTGGCCAAGAACAGAAGTTCTGTTTGTAGATGACCAGCAGGAATAATCGAACGCTTATGTGATTAAATCAAACGCTTATGTGATTAAGTCAAACCCAGTTGAATCTTTATCCGTCCTTCACACAGCACTTCATAATGTTTTCAACTAAAACCGGATCTGAATTCAAATAATTACTGGATAAAGCAAGTGATTCCTGTCAAGCATCCAAAGCAAAAAAGACAAAAAAAAAAAAAAAAAGTGCTGGTTCAATAGCAAATGCCTTTTTTTCCACAGAGCAAATAAACATGTCAGTTTTACTCTGTCTGAAAGTGGGCTTTTAAGAACATTCCTTTGACATTTCAAAAGGAAAAAAAAAAAGACGCTCGGGCAATGTAACGCATGCCGAGAAATTGACTCACGCTGCTTCTTTCTTCTCTCCCTCCTTTACACTTTGGAAAATCCATTATTTTGCACAATATCACTAATCACAGGCAGTCTGGAAACTGGTGAAATTTTTTATTTTTTTATTTTTTCATTTCAAAGAATCAATAAAACTAAAAAGCTACAGACATTAGCGACGCTAATATGCGTCAGGGAAAAGCGCCAGCTGTTTACATTCTAAAACTTCAAAGCGCTACTGTAGTTAAGGCTCATGCTTAGTCCAGTGATTACAGCGAATGATGAGCTCGAGCCTGAACTTCACCCTGAGAGACGCTCCACATCTAGTCCCCCTCATCCCCCTCATCCTCCTCATCCTCCTCACCCCCCTTATCCTCATCCTCGCTACCCAAAGCCGCTCGTCTTTAATCAGGACACGTAGAACTCTGAGCAAAAATAAATACATCCTAGACCTTTTCGCCATCATTACATACATTACAGACAACAAAATAATAACACTAACACCAAAAAAAAAAATAAGTTTAAAATTTTAGATAAAAAACTTCCACACTTGTGCCTTGCAGGATATGCTGTATTTGTAGAAATGTAACCTTTGATCTCCGCCCACTCTTTCTTCCTTTCTTTCACTTTTTTATTCTTTCAGCACTCTTATGTGTCTGTTTTATCTCCTCCACTTTCTTTTTTTACTAAAATTTTTCTTTCTTTCCTTCCTTTATAATTTTCTTTCTTTCCTCCAAACTTTGCACTCTTCTTTTCCTCTTTCTTTCTTTCTCTTTTAAATTTTTTGCCAACTCTTTCAGTTTTTATCTTTATCTCTTCCGCCAACCTCACGTTCACCTGTCGTACATCCCACTTTCTTTTTCTTTCTTTCTTTCCCAACCCTACAATTTCTTACTTTTTCCTTCCTTCCTTTATTCTTTTCTTTCTTTCTAATCCAATGTGATTTTCTTGTTTCTCTTCCCCTCCCAGGTCTGTTGCTTCACATTTTTTATGCTTTTCTTTCTTTATCTCCTTCAATCTGATTCTTCTTCCTTTGTTTTTTCCTCTTTCTTTCTTTCTTTCTTTCTCTTTATCACCAGTTTTCTCATTCCTTTTTCATTCCTATCTCTAAACATCCTTCTCCTCTTTCTTTTTTTTTATATTTCTCTTTACAAACCTTTTCTACACTTTCCTTTCTTTCAGATCTTCTCATAAATTCTTATTTTTCTTTCTTTCTTTTTTCTTTCTTTCTTTGTAACAAGAGAAAAGAAAGATGAACATACAGGTTTGCCCTTTAACAACATTTTAAAGTCTGAAACTGAATGTTTTTTTTTTTTTTTTTAATGTGGAAACACTGATTTAGCTCTTGCTGAACCAGAACCAGTCGTCTCAGTGAAGGAAGCAGTTCCCGGCTTTGGAGCAGCAGCCCCGCAGCACTTAGATTTAGCTCTTTATCTTATGACTTCATTTGTATAAATTCCACTGGAAATGCTGTCACGTCTATGAATTTGGAGTCACATCATGTTTTTTTTTATTTTATTTTTTTTAAAGCAAGATCACTGACCCTAGCGTCTAAATGAGCCAGTAAGCTGAACAACATCACAGCTAGACGCTTCGGTTTCCCTAAGACTGAAACAAGATGTCGTAAAACTCATACACTACAGGTTATAAGATCAGTTATAGGTTTATTCATTATTATAACGATTATCATGCAAGGGCACAACACTGGAAACTGGCTTTGACCTCTTAAGAAAACATTCATTGCTAGGAAATTTCTCCAACTGAAAAAAAAAACCCAACAAATTAAAATAGAGAATATGTTCATACAATTCTGATAAATCTGATAATTTACATGTTTGTAGAAATTTACACTAAAAGAGAGTAAAATATGTCTAGACTTAATAAGATGATAGTTGGTTGATGGTTGGTTGGGATTTTTACACTCTTTTTTTAATCTACAGTACATTATTTTAAGAACAGCCAGATATTACACAGAGCGTGCGTCCTTCAAGTGCATACTGTACTACAGAGCTCCTTAAACGATAACGTATTGGAGGGAGAACATTGTTATAATGTGAAAAATGGGATTTGGAGCTACGTCAGAAAAAAAGAAAGAAAGAAAGAGAGAGAGAGAGAGATCAATATTTGTGAAATAAATTTGAATTAGAGAGAAAGCTACAATGGTCAGAAGACATTTGATCGCTTTATGTACAACAGTACGTGTGGATTTCCGGATTTCTGATCTCCATTACATCATCATGCGACCGCCGACATACAATACACGCGGTTGGTTGATGCCTTATCAGACCTCATACAGTGCATAACTATACTACCTGTATAATGTAGTGATGTCATCAAAAAAACAAGTGAAACTGAAACTGGTGGAGGAAGATGCTGATGAAGATGCTGTAAAGTAAAGTTATTGTTTTTATTTTGTGATTGTTTCTCATGATTTTCAACAATCGCACTCACTCATTTTCTATACCGCTTATCCTGTGCAAGGTCACGGAGGGCCTGGAACTGATCCCAGGGCACTCGGGGCATGTGGAGCCTGGACCCAATCCATCGCAGAGCACACACACGCACACACACGCACACACACATACTGTACACACTAACAAATTCACTACCCAATTAGCCTAATCCGTATGTCTTTGGGAGGAAACCAGAGTGCCGGGAGGAAACCCACCAAGCACGAGGAGAACATGCAAACTCCGAACCTGGAAGTGTGAGGCCACAGTGCCAACCACTACGCCATCATGCCAACCATTCTCAATTTTCAATCTTAAAGAAATCAGCAATTAAAAAGATTTTGTGTGCAACAAGCTGCACTGTTCTCTTGTTCTTGTTTTACTGTATTTAAAAAAATATTATCGATAAGAAATTGCCTATTTGCTTGGCAGAATCACAATCGCAGGCTGATTTATCCATTGTGACAAAACTGTGCGTGTGAATCGTGCAATTATATCGTATTGCGAAATATACTCAAATAACTAAAAAGAAATGTGTGAAAAAATGGCATTTATGCTTTTAAAACTGTTTTAACAACAAAAAAACTTTTATAATATTTTAGAATACTGTACTTCTTATTAATTAAAAAAAAACATTAGAAAGCTTTGTTTATTTTTGCTGTCAAACTGATTATATTACAATAATTTTGTACTTTTTTTTTCAAATTACTTCCAATTCAAATTCAAATTCTATTTGTCACATACACAGTCACGATATAGTAAGAAATAAATATGAATAAAAGAAATACGATAGAAAATTTTAATTTAACTAGGATAAAAATAGAAATAAAAATAGAAATATACTGTACAATAGAACATTTAAGAATTTTTTTTAATTTGTTGGAGAAAGATGGTGTGCAAATATGCATAAAAAAGTGACTTACAGTACTAAGGTGCCTTATTAAAGTGTCTTTGTGCAATGGTCCAGAATGTAAACATGTAAGTGTAGATGTGCGTGGATTTGTCCATAGTGTCCAGACTATAGTCTCTTACAGTATAAACTCTAACAACCGAGTTGAATTGAATTTCAATTCTGATGTGGTCATTTCTTTTCTGTCATCTATTATGAATATAAAGTTATAACTATAAAGAATCAGACATTTATCACAAAACGTTCCAGGCGTTGTGTTCAGATGGTTAGCTTGCAGCTGGTAATTATGTGTTTCATAAAGACATTAGTGGAAACGTGTAATTACTGTAATCTCCGCACAATGGGAACGCACTGCTACTGCCAGGAGCATCGAATCAGTCTGAGATCTGGGCGGAAATCTGTTATTCCACACGTGAACCAAACGTGTTAACAAAACAGCAGCGGTGTGTTTAAAAGGGGGGGAAATAATAACATCAATGATACTTTAGGGTTACGAGGAGAAATAGATCAATTGTAGTCAAATTGTTATAAAATTGTATTTTCAGATTTACTTTCCTTTAAAAAGAGAAATAATTGATTTAGTAAATGCGAAATATTTGGGAATATAAAATGACTAAAACTAGCAGCAGTATAGTGAAAGTGTATTGTGATGAATTTATCACCACATCATCACATTGTCCAGCCCTGAGGGGCTCAAAGTAACAACGACAAGTAACGTAAGACTGCAGGGGAGATCATCCACAATCTGAAGGTTTTGTCTGGACCTATAATAGATAGATGGATGGAAGGATGGATAGATGGATGGATGGATGGATTGATGGATGGATGGATGGAAGGAAGGGTGGATGGAAGGAAGGTTGGATGGATGGATGGATAGATGGATGGATTGATGGATGGATGGATAGATGGATGGATGGATGGATGGATGGAAGGATGGAAGGAAGGTTGGATGGATAGATGGATGGATTGATGGATGGATAGATGGATGGATGGATGGAAGGATGGAAGGAAGGTTGGATGGATGGATGGATAGATGGATGGATGGATGGATGGATGGAAGGATGGAAGGAAGGTTGGATGGATGGATGGATGGATAGATTGATGGATGGATGGATGGAAGGATGGAAGGAAGGTTGGATGGATGGATGGATGGATGGATAGATGGATGGATGGATAGATGGATTGATGGATGGATGGATGGAAGGTTGGATGGATGGATGGATGGATGGATGGATGGATGGATGGAAGGATGGAAGGAAGGTTGGATGGATGGATGGATGGATAGATGGATGGATGGATAGATGGATGGATGGATGGATGGATGGATAGATGGATGGATGGATGGATGGATGGATTGATGGATGGATGGATGGATGGAAGGTTGGATGGATGGATGGATGGATGGAAGGATGGATGGAAGGATGGATGGATGCATAGATGGATGGATGGATGGATGGATGGATGGATGGTAGGAGAGGAAAGCGTGACCTCCTCAGCCTCAGTGCTGCTCTGCTCATGTTCCGGATTTTCATAAACGTTTTAATCTACATCAGTTGTACAAAACAGTTTGAACTCTGGGCTCTTGAAAAATAAAGCAAAGGTTTTTTTTTCACATATGTGTGTGTACAGTATGTGTGTGTATTGATGAGGTGCCAGGTTGCTGTTCCTGCCCTCCGTATTGCCCCACTCGGGTATATTTAGGCACCGACTACTTTAAAAAGGTGTTCAGATCAAACACGGGGCAGTGTTTACTCAGAGCGCAGAAACCCTTAGTGTTTACACACACACACACACACACACACACACACACACACACACACGAACGCATGCACACAGACCTCTTCTCCTTTTGCAAAAATACAAGAAATAGTGCACTTAGAAGAAAAAAGAGAGAGAGAGAAAGTGAACAAGGATGGAAGATAAAGAACGACAAAGAGAAGGGATATACAGTATAAGGAGAAGTAAACAGAGATGAACAGAAAGAGAGAGCGTGTGTGAAAGAGAGAAACATCGGGACAGCATGAGAGAAATAAAGAGAGAAAGACAGAGAGAGAGAGTGATGTGGAGACAGAGACAAGGAGAGAAAGAGATACAGAAGAAGATAGAGGGATAAAGACACATGGCGAGAAACAGAGAGAGAAGAGACTGATGGAGACAGAGAGAAAACACAAAGGGAGAGAGGAACAGACAACACTACACTGGAAGAAAAAGTGGGAAAGATGTGTTAAGGATATTCTGCTTGTGTGCACGCGCGCGCGTGTGTGTGTGTGCATGAGTGTGTCAATGTGCAGGGTGTGAACACACTGACAGCTTGTCACACAGGGCTATTAGGCGACGTGCAGGCTGGATGGGGAAAAAAGAGATTGTCGATGAAACGCAGACGTCAACATCTGATCTCCCCCCCCCCGCCCCTCCCCCCCACCCTCCCTTCCTGCCCATCTGCCCCCCTAACCTTTTCATGAAGTTAATGAAGGAGTGCACTGTGTGTGGATGGAGAAGCTTGGTCAGCTCACACACAGCTTCTAGAGACAAGGAACTTGGAAGAACTTACAGGAACTTTGAGACGGAGATGGAAGGAGATTATTGCACATCTGGACCAGCAGAGGGAGAAGCTGGTGTCTACAAAACACTTTATTACGTACATGACAACTTTTATCTCTATTGAAGCTTAAAGACAACAAAAAAAAAACACACACACACACACACACACACACAACCTGAAGCTTTTAGAATACTGCTACAAATCTCTGACACTGGAGACTCCTTCCTGAAAACAGACTTTTTAAAATCAGTCTACATGAATGTAAAGCCCTCGCGTACAGGATCAATGTACTTTTTTTATTTTTTGGGGGGGAAAACAATATTATTAACTTTATTACTAATCTATCAGCCGGCACTGCAGCAGTTAATCGGGATCCCGAGAACGGATACGGATTAATTGATTATTTCCAACAAATATTAGAGGCATTTATTTATAAGCCAGCGAGGAAGACGAAGGTTGACGAGGACATCGCTGGAGTGAGCGAGTGAAGAACGTCTCGGTGGGAAGCAAGCGGAGGGACGAAGGCATCTGTGGAGCTTTTTACAGGCCTCCTGATTGAGCTTAATGACACGGAGGGAAAGCCGCAGAGCCTCGGAAGGAGAGAAGCAGTCTGCTGTGAAACCCAGAGAGGGTGTTGAAATGAGAGCGTTCTGCTAACAGATGAATCACCGGACCGTTCTGTGTGTGTGTGTGTGTGTGTGTGTGTGTGCGTGCAGAGAGATGGCAGAACATCAACACAAGCACTGCTCTCCTTTCACCACCTTATAAAAGTGCTCACAGCAGTAACAGATCCAGATGAAGCTCTTAACCTCCAACACGGGACAGGAAACACCACAGAAAGCGGACAGAAAAGATGGGTTTGGATTTTTTTTTTCATTTTTTTTTTTACACTACACTATCGTGTGTGACGTTCCTAAGAGTATAAAGGCACATGCAGGTTGCTGATTTTTTTTTTTTTCCCTCCCTGATGTTCAGAATTGTTATGCTAAGAAAAAAAAAAAAAAGGAAAATGAGTATTTACAGTTTTTCAGGGTTAAGGAGAGTACAGGAGTGTGTAACGACACGGCCAGCTGTGCAGTCGGATACTGTGGCAGGCTTTAAATACTGTATATATGATATATGATAAACAGCACAGGACAGTGTGGCATGCAAGAAAAAAAATACGATATTGAATAACAGAGCTCACGGCAAGCATTAGAGCAATATTGTCTGATTTATTTCAGTTTTATTTCTTTGTATCAAAAACTACTAAAAGTATCTAACAAACATTGAAATGTCGTGTTTCTGATTGATTTAAATGTCAATGTATTTTTTTTTTTTTTTTTCAAAAACTCCACTTTAATGCACCAACCACTCAGTTAGGGCTGGGCCGATAAACGATATCATATCGAATCGCGATTTATTTGATTTTAAAAACGATGAAAAGCTCTAGACATTTTTTGCTCGATATGGATTAATCTAAGAGCCAATCACACAGCAGAACAACACGACAACAACCAATCAGCGTGCAGCTTGCGCGTGCCGTGCAGGTCAAAGTTCATTTTCTACCGCACTTTGCGAAGCAAACTTGACACCAGGACGACAAAAAAGAAATAAAAAAGAGTGGAAGCAGTGACGAAAGTAAATCTAACCTCGAGTTATTATCCAAAGATGTTGAAATTGTCAACAAAAAAGGCAGCACGAATTCCGTTATATGAGCGCATCACCCACACGACCACACTGAGAGCATGAACATGCGGCCGATGCTACTCCGTCAACTAGCAGCGCTAGCAGTGGGGCTGTACCAAAGCAGATATCCATCGTGTCGTCTTTCGTGGCCGTTACACCTTATGAAAGGTGTCCAAAAGGAGCAAGGATATAACCAGGGCTGTTTCTAACTTTCTAGCGAAAGATATGATGCCCCTAAGCACACGAGGCTGAAGTTTAGCTCCTTATTCGCAGCTTCCGATTCGTTTGGCTCCTTATTGCGCAGCGTCTCATTCTGCGGCTGAAGTTTAGCTCCTTATTCGCCTCGTTACTAACGGGAGTGTTCACGCTGGCCAAAGCTGCGCAGTTTATCAATAAAACGTTATTTTGGTGGCTTAAACCATTCTGGCCAAGCAAATATGAACTATACAACACCTAGCAGGTACCCAACTATATAGTAAAAGTGAAATTGTCCTGGCTCAGATTGATAGCTGCATAATTCATTCCATGTTTGTTGTCATTGCATGCTTAAGCCATTATGTCAGTTTATTGGGGCCGTGTGAAATAGCCTTCATTTAACTCTGAATTGTGGGATAAAGAGACAGCCCTAGTGTGTGTGTGTGGTCTAAATGTTGTTTCTCATTATTGTTTAAAAATCTCAAAACATTAATATATCATCACAAGATACTTTTTATCATCACAAACATTTTTAAAAAAAATAAAAATCTCTGCCTTGTAAAGATTCGGAGCATGTGCCTATAGTATCTTAATTTTTAAGGCCAAATCTGTCATCTGTTTTTGTTAATAAACTATACTTTAAAATGTAATTTAATGAACCCTTTAATTTTTGTGGCTTCAGTTTAATTTAAGTTGTTCAACATTGATCTTCAATAAATAATCATAGATAGTAGATAGTGTGTGTTGCCTTCAATTAATCAATCAAGTAATGCAGCCTTCATTCACAAATCTCTCACTTGTGAGCATATTTACTGTACAAAACTCGTCAGTGAACTATGAGGGCAAAAAAAAAAAAATCGTTTATTAATCGTAATCGAGTTAAAATGTTCAATTAATCGAGATTGTGATTTTAGGCCAAATCGCCCAGCCCTACACTCAATACACTTAAAAGAAGAGGGAAGCGCGATAAAACAACAACAACAACAACAACAACGATTTAAGCAGATTTAGGGAATTAATCAGTGCATTTTAGAATACTAGTAAATTTAGCTAGTAAATAACACTGACCCATCGACTCAATTAATTAAATCAATCAACAAAAGGTCGATTAAACTGCATGATCAAATAAAATCCTGTTTAATTCTCGATTCGGATTTGTTCCTTCATTATGTCTATATTTACACAGCTACAGCTACATAATACACTATTTATCCTAATGCTACGAATAATTACATTCAAAATGTTCTATGTAAAACACGTATTGCTGTCCTGTAAGGACTTTATTTAATGTTCTTTTTGTTGTTGTTGGAAGGAGTCTCCAGTGTCAGCTTTATAAGTTTCCTGGTTTCTCAGTAACATGACAACCTGAGAGAGAGAGAGAGAGAGAGAGAGAGAGAGAGAGAAGCAAGATTGGCCATAAGTGATAACATAAACTAACTTGCAGTATGTGCTTGGTTGTTGATTGGTTTCCTATAACACCATGCCCCTTAGTGGTCTAATGATTATGCAATTTATTTTTCAGATCCTGGTTACAAAATCCTCGACTTAATTTGTCAAACTGCAACAACGGGAAAAGTGGTTCATTTGTTCAAAACCCTATTTATTATTAAAGAAATAGACAACTGATCGACTCAAGATGCCATTTGTTCCTAGGAGAAGAAACGTACCTCACATAAAGGGCTGCTAAATCCCCAACTATTCAACGTCAAAACTTGAAAGAAAAAAAAGAAAGAAAGAAAAGAGAAAAGCTAGACGCTGTGTGCCTTGGTGTGAGGTTTGATACAAGCTCAGGCAAAGGAAGGTCTTTAATGAAGATAGGATTCCTTTCGACAACATCCGAGTGTATGAAGGCTGATATCCTCGACAGAATCGCCAATTGTTGTCTGCGTTCCCGGAGGCGTTTCCAGCAGACAACAGTTCTGGAAAAATTGCCAAATCCCTGACTTAAAAACATCCAAGTGTGAAGAATAAGGAAAATAAAACTTCAGAGGACTTCATGGGAAATGATGCGTCAAGTTCAAGACATGAGACTGCTGCATTAGCATGAAGAACAGGACATGAATCATCTCATGTAAGGCTTTGAGAGGATTACCAGAAGCATTTTAACCAAGGAAGCGCCACTCATCACGACTCGGTGTTGGAATGTTACCAGTACGCCTGTGGAGGTCTTTAACCAGGCAGGAGAGATGACAGGAAAATGCGCAAAAACACGTCTCCGTGTCTGTCGCCATAAGCTACGCTGAAATCCGTAAACAATGGAGCTTCAGAATATCGACCAGACAACTCCGGAGCTACAAAGACCCGAGGAAACGCCCGTGTTTACTTTTCTAATTAAGTAATTGGTTGAAGCGCTGATCAAAGTTTAATGACACGTTTCAAGTTTCAAAGCTGGAGGGTTTTATTGTTGAGGCGCACAAACAGAAATTCTAAACTTATTGGACCGAGATCATTTATCGGAAAACCCGAGTGCTAATTTTCTTTTATACCTCTCAACTGTTAAAACTCAACTTTTGAAATGTTTCTGTTGAATTAAATTGTGACTAAAAAATCTACTAGATAGTAAAAAAAAAAAATTATTGACAAAAGTAGTATTTCTCGTAAAGTTACGTTGATGCTAGTTTGGAAGTACCTTTGTTACAGCCATAACTTTTAAACCATTAATACTGGCTATTTTTTGTCAATTCTATGTTTTGTACCATTTATTCTAAAGATTAAGCCTTAGCCTAAGATTAGTATCTTTAGTACTATAAATAGAGCTGCACAATTGGATTAAAAAGTTGTGATTACTATTTTAACTGCTATATGTAACTATATGTAACCAATGAATGTTTTTATCTATTTAGAACTTTCTGTAACATTAGTACTGTATTACCCCTGGACGCCATGATGGTGTAGTGGTTAGCACTTGCACCTCCAGGGTCCGGGTTCGATTCCTGTCTCTGTGTGCATGTGGTTTACAAGTTCTCCCTCTTCGCTCTAACACAAATGGTGTCCTCTATTAGAATCTCTACCACTAGTTTGTGACATAGTCTGTTCTGTATCACTAGTAGATTATCAGTTTGTGTCATTTTGACACTAGTGTGTACTATACAGTAAGTGTCCTTCTAATACTACTAGATTGCCCAACTATGTAACTTGTAGGTTATTTGTACTGGTTCGTACCGTTAGTACTGTACTAGATGGCACCATTACTTTTACTGTAGTTTATGCCATTAGTATCATCTGCATTGTTACGTTTTGTATTAATTGTAATAGCAAGTCTGTACTGTATCAGTACAAGTTTGTATTGTGTGTTATTATTGATTGTTATATCATCATTAACAATGTAACAATGTAACAATGTATGTAACAATGTATAACAATGTAATCAATTTCTAAACGAGCTTTCTGGCACTGTAGCGATGGAGAAACGTACTGTAGCAGTGGCAGCAATACAACAATGCTGCATTCCTGACGTTTTTCAAATGTCGAGAAAAGCTTTCTGTCTTAAATAAAGGCCGGCCGACTCTTTCAGCACAAGTCTGATGCTGCTCCTTTTTACGACACACTCGGGCGAACTGAGGCTCTCTCGCTCTCTCTCTCCTCTCTGCAGGTGCCAATTAGCCTCCCGCTCTGCTGTTTTCTGCTAGTTACTAAAGCGACTTTAAGAGGGGCCAACATGGCAATTACAGCAAGAGTGTTAGCCTGATATTTTTAGGCGTTTCCTGTAGGAGCAAACCATAAAATGACTGGGTCTGTGTGATCAAGGCTGCTAGCTGTACAGAAGAAGGGTTCAAATGGCACACAGTGCACCATATTATATGCTAAAAATTAACATTTCAGAAATAGCTGGCTCCATTCCGGATGTTTTATAGCAAACAGGTAGATTCAGTAGCCTAACATGAAAGATGTGATATATAGCGGTGGCGGCTGCAGAAACCGCACGCTTACGAATGAGACCTTTATAGGCTGTATTGGCTTTAGAGGAGTTTCCCCACCACAAAACAGTAACACTGTTAATACTGAATGAACAAGAGGTCAGCTAGCGTTACGTAAACGCTAATAAATCTAATAATGCTAGTCTTCATTGAAACGAAGAATAAATAAAAAAAAAAAAGTACAGGCATCATGTTTAGACGATTCAGGACGTATCCACGAGTCCACAGTTCGTAGTCGTTTCAAACTCCTCTGTGACATCAAGCCTGTCATGAAATGGTTAGTGGATCAGGCGAAGATTCGCACGGCTCCTCTGCTTTTCACATCGCTGCTCTAAAAGTCCTCAGCATGCGTTTAGCCGTCACGGAGCGCTGTTCGGTCGTCCTACAGTTGAATACAGTTCTGCTCTTTGCTAAGCAGAATAAAGCATTTCCTTTCATTCATGTACTACAGCGCCTCGGAATGTAAACACTCACAGTCTGTAAACACACACATTAAACCGCGCAGCAAGACACATCCATCCTCGATGGCCCGCGGAGCCATGTGATGTTTCTCTTTAACCCGTGAACCCATAAAGTCTCATAAAGTTATACGATAAAGATAATCAGATATTTAAAAAAATAATAATAGGAACAATAAATATGAAATCAAATCAACTCTTACACAAAGATGAAACGAACTTCACACACGAAAATTTACACATAATTTTAACTTAAGTAAGTTTTTGTACTTTTCCCTGTGCATTTTCATTCGATTCATTGGATTTTTAGCATGCGATTCTGTTTAATTCACATTTTGATTCGCTTGATCAATTTCCAGTTTGCATGTTCTCCCCGTGCTTGGTGGGTTTCCTCCGGGTACTCCGGTTTCCTCCCACAGTCCAAAGACATGCAGATTAGGCTAATTGGCGTTCCCAAATTGACCATAGTGTGTGAATGAGAGTGTGTGTGTGTGTGTGTGTGTGTGTGTGTGTGCTGTGCGATGGATAGGCACGCTGTCCAGGGTGTACCCCGCCTCGTGCCCAGAGTCTCCTGGGATAGGCTCCAGGTCCCCGCAACCCTAAATACAGGATAAAGCGGAATAGAAGATGAATGAATGAATGATCAATTTCTCCACAAGACGCATCATTTTCCTGTGATTCTCTTCTGGACGATTAATTTACGATCAAATAAATTTTCAACTGATTAATTAATTTATTCCTAGATTCATTCGATTTCACATGATTCATTTACTTGACGTATGATTCATTTCTTGATTATTTTATCAATACGATTCAGTTGTGATTATTTTCCACAAACTTCAGGTTTCAATCACGTGAACCATTTATGATGACATTTCCTATCATACAGCAATCACGCTATTTTAATAAAAGTGTGATTAGCACACTAATCAGATACCGATCTACACCCCAAGGGCGGGCAGGACGACAGCACCTACTTTAGCGCTATCTGATTGGATAAAAGTTTCCCCTCTAGATAGGAAAACCATCAGAACACCCACAATGTACCTTGTAGAGTTAATAGGAACAGGGCGAGTCAGATGTTGAGCCTGGAAACCAAAAGTGATGCTCATGACTTCTAACATGTGGTCTACCAACAAGAAGCTCTCAGCACTTGTTTGCCTGTAGAAATGCTGCTTTTCTGGAGCATTTTTTTCTCCCCCAGTGCAAGCCAGAACACGTGTATTACAAGCGTCTTTCAGAGGGTCTAATGAGGAACAGGCAGAGGATGAGGCGAACAATGAACCCCTCACATGTGGATGTTGAGAAAGTGACCGAAACCTTCACGAACGTTTACTGGGTTGACAAATCAGGCTGTCCATGCGTGCGCATGTGCGTGTGTTTTTGTGTATATCTGGGGTCCTTTCAGGAATTTGTTTGTCAAGCTGCCTTGAAGAAGAAGAAGAAAAAAAAAAGAATCAAGCTGAACCGAGTTTTTTCCAAGAATTCCGGATGGAGCACCACAACAGACAGAAGAAGGCTGAGGAAATTAAAAAAGCCCATCCCTGAGGCAGGTACTGCACATGCTCAAAGTGAATCTCAGTGTGCAGCACAGCTTTCTAATTACGCAGGTTTGCAATTACGAGCCAGTATGTTCCATGTTTATTGATTAGTATGATTTTTCGGTTCACGCTCACTCAACAAATGCCATCTTTACCGGTCTTGACAAAACGTTAGATTGTGAGCAGGTCATATCTTAACCTTTATGCCATTTTCCATCATCTTTACGGTATATAATATTACTTATGTGGTTGTGCAATGGTTATAATTTTGGGATTTGATACATGTATCACTCTGCAGTACTAGACCAGCTTCAAAGCTAACTAGCATCACAGGCTAACACAAGACTGAATCCCAAATCCCTTTCTAACACCTGATTAAGGGAACTACTTGGTGTGTGGAACAAGGGATTGTACACCCTACATAGTAAACAAGGAAGTTAGCTGATATTGTGAAGTGGAATAAGTCATAATAAAAAGAGAAATTCATAAGATTTACTGGACTGTCCCCCTCCTCCATGGTTTATTCTCCTCACCTTTTGGATAAAAAGTACTGGTAATAATTTAAAACAAGTTTCACTGTTAATTACACTAACTGTCATTTGCCATCTTTACCAACTCTAAATATAAAATTAAACTAACATAGATGAAAATGGAAATTTGTTCTTCATATTCACATTGTCTTAAATGTTTAAAGGTCCCATATTTTACTATGTATTCAACAGGGTAACACACGTCTCAGAGCTCCCCCAAAGTGGCTGAAATAACCCTCAGATAAAGCTCCTCCTCCAAATACATAATTTCATAATTTATGTAAATGACATACTGCTGAGGGATATTCTTCTAATATAGTGAATATAAGTGAATTGTTTAAGCAATAATGTAGGTGTGACAGAAGAGTTCAAGGTGGATGTGGGTCTGCATCAAGGATCGGCTCTAAGCCCCTTTTTGTTTGCTCTAGTGATGGACAGGATGACAGATGAAGTTAGACAGGAGTCTCCATGGACTATGATGTTTGCAGATGACATTGTGCTTTGTAGCGAGAGCAGGGAACAGGTGGAGGAAAATTTGGAGAGGTGGAGGTACATTCCGGAAAGCAGAGGAATGATGGTTAGCCACAGCAAGACGGAATACATGTGTGTGAATGAGAGGGACCCAAGAGGAACGGTGAGGCTACAGGGAGCAGAGGTAAAGAAGGTGCAGGATTTTAAGTACTTAGGGTCAACGGTCGAGAGCAACGGAGAGTGTTCAAAGGAGGTGAAGAGACGAGTACAGGCAGGTTGGAATGGGTGGAGAAAAGTGTCAGGTGTGTTGTGCGATAAAAGAGTATCAGCAAGAATGAAAGGAAAGGTGTACAGGACAATGGTGAGACCAGCGATGCTCTACGGCTTAGAGACAGTGGCACTGAAGAAAAGACAGGAGGCAGAGTTGGAGGTAGCAGAGCTGAAGATGTTGAGGTTCTCTTTGGGAGTGACAAGAATGGATAGGATCAAGAATGAGTTCATCAGAGGGACAACCCATGTTAGATGTTTTGGAGATAAAGTCAGAGAGGCCAGATTGAGGTGGTTTGGACATGTATAGAGGAGAGAGTGTGAATATATCGGTAGAAGGATGCTGAGGTTGGAACTGCCAGGCAGGAGGTCTAGAGGAAGACCAAAGAGGAGATTTATGGATGCAGTGAGAGAGGACATGAAGTTAGTTGGTGTGAGAGAAGAAGATGCAGAGGATAGGGTTAGATGGAGGAAGATGATTCGCTGTGGCGACCCCTGAAAGGGAACAGCCGAAAGACAAAGAAGAAGAAGAAGAAGAAGAAGAAGTGAATTGTTTAAGCAGGTAATGCACTGGAGACCCACGTGAATGTACAGTATAAACGTCACTAAAAAGTGAATATTGCATAATGGGTCCTCTGCAATTTAAAACGTTTAATGCAAAACGTCATAAAGATGCCAGAAAACATACCGCTGAGACTAGAGCCTTCTTCCAGAAATGTTATATGGACATGCCTTCACGGAAAACATTTACAGTTGAGCATTAGGCAGAGACGCTTACTGTATCTGTCACAACTTTTTTTTTTTTTTACATCTAAGAAATTTGACTGTTAAGGGCCTTTCTCAAGGGCCCAATCGTGGCAGCTTGGTGGTGCTGGGGTTAAAACCTGAGACCTTTCGATCAGTAGTCCAATGCCTTAACCACAGGGCTATCCGTGATCCCAACATTGTAAAAAACCTCACCATGTCAACAACTGCGAAAATTTAACAGCACTAAGGGACACACACACTGAGTTAATCAGTTCAGAGTGGCTTATACAAAACACAAAGTGCTGAGGAATTTTTCTGCGTATAATCAATGTGGGGTTAAGCACTGGGTCCGGCAGGATGAACACACTCGATCCTGGGAGGCAGAACATAAGAGCGAGCAGTTTTCTCTGGCAGAGTCGACTGTAACAGGAGTCGGGCTATCAGCACAACCTCGGAGCTCGCAAGAGAGCCTGTGTTTTTCTTGAGATTGGTACAACAGCTCGAAATACTGCCCGTTCTGATAATACACACTCACACACGCACATGAACATGAATATCTTTATTGAAAAAATGGGGCAGATAAAGGATGAAGCAGGTGGTGCGATATTGGTTACACAAATCTTGTAGTAAAAGTAAGCATACCCTAGGTAAAAGTATTGCTGAAGTAAAAGTACAAGTCCACCATTTACAATTATACTCAAGCAAAAGTACAAATGTACTCACCTTCAAATTGACTTACTTTGGCTACTGAGTCAGTATAAAAGTACAGAGCTTGTACTACCTCATAGTACTGTAGCCTTCAAGACCAAGTAAAACCCTCTCTCTCTCTCTCTCTCTCTCTCTCCTTCCCGACTGTAAACATACTTTTTTTCCCCCAAAATGTATGCAACCAGCTCCGCTACTTATTTTAAACACCTGCTTCATTGTTAAGCATTTCATGAAGGGAAAGCAAATGCCAACACAATTGCACAGAATGTGGCGATATTCCTGCTTCAAATACGACTAGTACAAATTGCTGATATTTGCTGCAGGATGTAGTGGTGTAAAAGAAAAAAAAAACTTTTTCTAATAAAACAACGCAATTAAAGTACTTAAATTGTACTTAAAT
Source organism: Channallabes apus (assembly GCA_030522415.1). Classification (NCBI taxonomy): domain Eukaryota; kingdom Metazoa; phylum Chordata; class Actinopteri; order Siluriformes; family Clariidae; genus Channallabes; species Channallabes apus. Next base: position 26,804,596 of record CM060117.1, read on the forward strand.
GAAGGAACCAAGTAAATTTACTTAGTTACCTTCCACCAATATGAAAGAAAACGATTTCGCCATAGTTATTGTACTGTATACGGTCTCAGCATGAAACATAACTGTTTATACCACAACATTGATCCTGATGGGTCAGAAGGTGTTAAAAAAAAAAACGATGTCAGGGACTTGAATTTGGCGTTTTGTTTGACATGAAATGGTTTAAAAAGCGGTTTACTACAAAGACTTTCTCATAAGGAGACATTATTAGGATTTTTGGAAGGAGTCTCCAATGTGAGTAATGTAACAAACAGCGTATGACTTTTACTTCTTGCTATATATACAAGAAACAAGAAATGTAGCTTAAAACGAGTGTAAATGTGTTGTATAATGTGTCATTCAGTAATTAATAAAAAAAAACAGTAATCCTCTCATTGATTATTTCCCATAACTGCACATCCTGAAGTGTTTTATTTCTTACTTATTTTTCCTCCCAGAGTAGATAATTGAACAGGGTAGACTTTACACCCATGAAATTTCCTAAAATAACTTCCCACACTGTTTATTTTTAGTCCTGATGTTTATGGATTACAGTTTCGGGGTCGTGGAGGAAGCTGGACACGAATCGCAGTAAAAGAGCGAAATAAGAGGCTCATCTAGCAGACCTTGACGAGGTCCTGAAAATAGCAGGCTGTCGGACACACTCGGGATTTTACAGCCACACGCGAACGTCCGTGACCACATGAGGAATGAAGGGAAACTGTAACACGTATGAGTTTCTCCTGCAGTGGCTAAGACAGCGTGCAAGCCATAACTTGTACAGTATGTTAAAAAAAAAAAAAAAAAACCTGGGGTATTTTTTTTTTCACGCAGTGTAAGTTACACACAATCAGGGGTTGTCTGAGACTTAAAAAAAAATGAAACGAACAACTTAGTAACATAATTCCTTTATGCATTATTATAATTTCGAGTTAATTATATCAATTAAAGTTATATAATTTTCACTCATCTAACACATTTGTTTATTAAAACTCTCACATTCATTTTTTACAAGCTGACATTATTTAGATTAGTCCTATCCTATTAATCCTAATCCGACTCTAACAAGCAGACAGAACTTCTCATTAATTAATATTATAATCTAATAACGATAATAATAAATTGCAATCATTTCCACCACTGAATATGCGTCATGTCACGGATCCCACTTTAAAAGTGTGTGTATATGGTATTAGTTTTATTGTGTGACTTGCTCAGAAAGCTTCATTAACAAAAAAGTGCCTCCTAGTGTCAAGCGGACAAAATGCATAGACAAGAACAAAATCTAAATCTTGTAACAGTTTATCCTGCTAGCTGCACTTCACATCATAAAGTGTGCACCTGTATATATAGTATATACATAACAGTATTCCTGTATTAAACAGATTAGATTTACTCAAATTTAAGGAGCGTTCAAGTCAAACTGGGACTTTTAATTGTGAGGAATAACAGTTAAGAGAAGGGCGGCGCGGTGGTGTAGTGGTTAGCACTGTCGCCTTGCACCTCCAGGGTCTGGGTTCGATTCCCCGGCCAGGCTCGATTCCCGTCTCTGTGTGCATGGAGTTTGCATGTTCTCCCCGTGCTTGGTGGGTTTCCTTCGGGTACTTCGGTTTCCTCCCACAGTCCAAAGATATGCAGGTTAGGCTAATTGGCGTTCCTAAATTGACCATTGGGTGTGTGAGTGTGTATATGTGTGTGTGCCCTGCGATGGATTGGCACCCTGTCCAGGGTGTACCCCGCCTAGTGCCCGAAGTCTCCTGGGATAGGCTCCAGGTCCCCCGCGACCCTGAACACAGGATTAAGCGGTATAGAAAATGAATGAATGAATGAATGAACAGTTAAGAGAGTAAAAACTCCCTTTAGTTCTCTATATAATCTCCTGCTACACTAATACACATATCTTAGTTTTTCACTATTGCTTGGATACCATCAGGATAGAAAATTTTATGAGCCATGATCGGACTGCCTGCTTCATGTCTGAACCGCTGGCCTCCCAGGAACTCCTTTAATGCACCAAACATGTGGTAATGTCTTGGAGTGAGGTCATTTCTGTATAAGGGGGATGTGGCAATAACTCCCAGCTGATCTCCTGTACTGTGGAAGTGGTGAATGATTGTGTGTACAGTTCACACAGACAGATGCATCCTTTCCGCAAGTTGGCGACAAGTTATATGTGGAATTTTCAAGGATCAGGCGTTCCACTCGCTGAACGTATATCATATTCAACGTATAGCATATTTTTGTAAGTCTTATTGTAAACGTCAATCTCTTTTATGCCTTCATTCACCTGAAATGTTATCACAAGTCCCTGTTTGACTTGAACAACCTTTGTAGTTATGACAAAACGTGATAGAAGTAGTGATAAATCCAATCAACTCTCCGTAAATGATTCCTCAGTCTGACCCTATAGCATGTGCTATCCGACATTTTTCCTGACACCGTCATACCTTTAGCTCCTACTTGTGATTGCAGTTTGACTTTAAATAAAATGTAGAATTGCAGTCATGTCTTATATCAGCATACAGTACAGTATATACATATAGTAAATATTCACAAACTCTTATTAAAGTTCTGTAGAAAAAGTCTCTAGTAGTATTTATAGCTAATACAGTTAGCTTGTGCTGCTAACAACAAACTGCTAACAGCTAAAGCAAGCTTTGTACAAAATCACAGAAACAATTTTAGATTTTTTTTTTAATCTTTGATGTTTGGGTTTAAGAAGAAAATCTGTAGATATTTAGGTAAATTTAACATTACATACATTTTACATACAGTGGATGTGTGTAGATACAGTAGGGTGGTTTGCCTGTGCTGCTAGTCTGCTAACAAAGCTAACACAAAGCCTAGCATAAAAAGAAACCGAATTCACCTTATTTAGACATTTTCCAAGCTGATCAAATGACAATTTTAGAGAAGTCTAACTTGTATTATTTAATACACTGTGCGCTACAGTGTGCATATTGACACTTGCTGATGTGTACACATGGTGAAACACTACACAATAGTTTTGTTTGTCTACTGTGTTCTTCACCGGGTTGGTAATCTTTGGTAGGTAATGTCCGTCAGCTACAGTCAAAGTTGTGCTATAACCATTAAATTTTCAAGCCATCAAACTAACTTTACATTTTTTTTATTATTATAAATTAAATTATAAATTGGACGGGATTGGTTTTGTTTTTAATGAACCTGCCGTTAGATGTAGTGCGCTAAGTGACGGGCCGAGGACATGAACAGGAAGTGAGTGAGAAAGAGTGTCTTGAGTGTTTCACAAAAATGCGACTGAAGCTCTCTCTCTTTAAGACCATTGGAATGCTTTTGTCTGATTTGCGACAGTTTTTCTTCACTTTGCCATTTCGCCTCTTAAGCCGAGCCTGGTCGCACTGGACAGTTTACCACGCGGTCAACCATAAACTTTACAACTCAAATCTGTTTGATCCATGGGACTGGATCTCATCACCTTATGATTAAAATGTTTTGTTTAACATGGGAATTCAGAACTGCTGCTGTAATCAAAGATTTATTGAAACTTTGTGATGATGTCGTTGTTAAAAATTTCAGACAAACACAACTGAATTGAATTCTAGATAATAATCATTTAACTTTCATAGCATTCCTAATAACATTAGCTAAATTATGGCAACCGTACAGTTACAGTTTCACAAATGTTCGGAAATCTTATCTTCTAACAATATTTCTTACGGAAGTCTTAACATCTTAGTGCAAGGCATGTTCAGCGCTGCTAAATCCAATTTTGGGTTCCAATTTTTTCATTTATCGGTGGCATTTTGGAGGTCTGGTTTAAAATGAATAAAAATACACAGTTTCAAGATTTTATTTGTAGAATAAAATTAAATAGTGTGCCTAAAAAGCCATTGTGCACTCACTTTCTATTATCCATAACATTTTTTAAACAAATAATAATAATAATAATAATAATAATAATAATAATAATCACTATGGACCACCAGATACAATACGAACACGATACCTACAGTAGGTGCCAATCCGATCTATATTGCGATTCTGTTAGTATCACGATTTTACAAATATCCTGATAAGTTAATTACAAGTTTATTGTGAGATAGTGTGAATAGTTTAGAGTACCACCACCTGTAGGACTATAGAGGAACTGCACAGACAATACAAACAAATATTTAAAATAAAAATGTGTAAAAATACAGTATATTCTGTGTCAAGTCAAAGAATAATGATACATCACTAAATAATTTCCCCCCGTCTGTAGTACTCTCCATGTGCTATGTAGATGCTAGCTTTAATTCAGCATATTTGTTTTTGTTACTAAAGGTTACGTGTGACAGTTTAGCATTGCAGTACTGTACACGTCTTACAGTATTTGGTGTAATCGTACTCAATCATTTGCCCATCTTGATTATTCCTAGTGTAAATTCAAGAGATTTCTGACTGCTGTTTACTTAATGAACAAGGTACAAGTTGTAGCAAACTAATTTTCCTGATAAAAATTGTATATTTTTTTTTATATGGACTAGTACTGCGTGCCAAAGTCCAAACCAACCCTGTTATTAATATCTGATGAAAATGCACAGAAAGAGTACTTACAGAAGTATGCGAGTGTATATGTTTTTGTGTGTGTAGGTGTGTGTGTGTGTGTGTGTGTGTGTGGTGAGGTGTAAAGGTGGACTGACTCTTGCAGCCAGTGACGGACAAGGTTTTAGTTCAAAGCCCTACCACGACCCTAAAGGCGAGAAAAAAAAAAACGGCACGCAATTGCAGTTAGCCTTGAACCGACCAAGTGTTTATTTTACTATCAGCGTCTCCTAGTAATGCACATGTTTCAAATGAGTGTAGTTTTGCAGTTCGGATTTTTGGATAATCGCCAGTCATGATATCCGGCCATTTAACATAAAAAGAAAAAGAAAAAAAATCACTTAGCACGTGTGTCCAATCTGTTAGAATCTAAAGGCTTTTAAAATAGTACATGAGGCATAATCAGGGGTCTGACTTAAGAAAAAAAAAATGGTGACAGGATCATCTATATTTGTTATTGAGTTCCTATAGTTATTATCTAGAGTGATTAAATGGGTTCAATCCAAAAACCCAGGACCGGAAAGCATGAAACACATCACTGCTGAGTTATCTGTGGAATTTACTCTACAGTTAAAAAGGTTTAGGCTGCAAAAAAACATGATTTTTGGATTAAAAAAAAAAAAAAAAAAAAACATAAATACGTTAATAACCTGTTAGCAAAGCGTGATTCATCAGTTAACCAGTATTTCACTTCTCCCTCATAAGTTGGCATAAAAACCCTAAAATATTTACGTTCACGAGAAGCTGCAGCGGAGATCTCCGCCGCGTACAAGGCCATTGCTCACGCTGACAAAAGAACAGGGCAACTTCATGGAGTGAAAGGCAAGACAAAGCAAACAAACCCCCAGGCGGAATAAAGAGGGAGTGAAGTTGTATTCGGCCATCCCCTCCCCTCTCCGTGGGAGTCTGCAGTACCAGCTTGGCCTTTTCCGTGCTCTCTGGCACGCCTGAATCAGGCCACCGGGTTCAGTTCCCACACAAGAAAGCATCCTGTCGAGCCTCAGCTACGTCTCACTCGGTGTCTGTGCGTCTGTCTTTGTCTCCGAGCCTATCTAGCACTTTCAGGCTCTCTGTCGTCCGTTCCGTGCCGGTCTCGGGGTAGGCCGGGAGACGGACCAGAGGTTACACCAACGCACACCGCTGCAGCGTGACACATCGTCGCCGACAGTTGCCATGGCGCCACGTCAAGCGATTCGTCCCGTATCTAATCTGACTCGTTATAAACATCTTTTTCAACGACGTTATCAGGGTCTTTCCGGAGACACGAGTAAGCAGGAAGCACTGAGAACCTGTCCACAGCTGGACGAAAGGGGCAAAATAACATTCCCAGGCAGATGTGTTTAAGCATTCCCATGCAGATGTGCTTCCAGGTAGAAAAATGACACACCTTAAGATCATGCTATAAGTTAAAAGCCATCAACAACCATGAAGGGAGATAAGGCAGAGTTTCTACTAACGGCAATGTCCATATTCTGACTTTTCTAATCTTTACAAAGTACTTTTTAATGAGATGGTGGACGTCCGTACTTCATATCATTTTGTTACAGCAGCTATAAACAGTCGCCAGACTGCCTTTAATCCTCGTTCTTTAAACTTACAAAAGGAAAAAAATAGCTTGAAGCCTTTTCCACCTCGGAAAATTACAAAGCTCGGACACTTGAGACGTCTTCCATCAGCAATAACTGATCATTTATTTACAAAAAACTTTATCACACCAATGATTACACATTTTTCAGGTCAAGACCCTGAAAATGGAAGGCTCTAAAAATCACTAATTGCAAACACCTTCTGGTTGAACCATGTGACCCGACCCCGCCAGAGGTGTACGTCTCCGAGACGTGTTTCTCAGCCCTCGCGTTTCCTTTATACTTTGTTTTTGGATGTTAGGTCAGAACTTTCAGATCATGTACTACAGAAATGGGCACTCATATACACACACACACACACACACACACACACACACAGATCAGATCAGCATCGGTGAGCAGGTGCTCACGTTGGCCCACGTCGGCCAAACACCAGAGCGGCGCTCACGTCGTCACATGGCCTCGTACTGAGCGCGGTGGATGTTGTGGAAAACGAAAAAGAGGAAAAGTGGTTCAAATTGCAAAATGTAAATATTGAGTTTTCCCACAATGGGAAGTAGACCACCCAAGATGCAAACAGCCCCCCCTTCACACACACACACACACACACACACACGCTCCGTCCCTGTCAGCCGCTCAGGGGACAGCTTTTTTTTGTGTATTTGAGTGTGAAACTTCAACATGTTACCCCCACCACACCACACCACGCACACACACACACACACACACACATACGATTATGCTTATTCTCATTCATAAATTTCATCTTACTGCAAAGAACAAATACAAATTGGAAGTTGAGCGCAGGTTGATGAAAACCTCAGGGAAATCTTTTCCTGCAGAAGAAGTGCCCTCTGTTATTTAAACACACACACACACACACACACACACACACGTAACACATAATTTCCAAAAATTTCTGCTTCAGCTATACCGAATGAGTGTGAACTGCTATCATTGTGGAGTTAAACAGGGTGGTGTACCCTGTAAACGCATATACTCAGTGTGATTGTGTGTGTTTGTGTCATGCCTTCTGGGAAACTCTTGATTTCTTTGACATCAATGTGTCGTACTGCAACATCAAGAAAAACAAACTTGAAAGAAAATATGAAAATGATTATTATTTAGTAATTCATGGTGTTATTGCTGAGCGAGCGAGTGAGTGAGTGAGTGTGTGTCACTGTGTATACACTGCCTGAGTAATGTGATGAGAAATCACAGGATTGGGACTAAACAGCTGTGTATCCATAAGAAAACCACTTGTCAGTGAGACTCATCAGAAAAAAGGCTTCGGTTTGCTGCGGAGCATAAAGACTGGACTTTGGAGCGATTGGAAAAAGGTCATGTGACCTGATGAGTCCCGATTGATCCTATTCCAGAGCGATGGGCGTGTCAGGGTAAGAAGGGAAGCGCATGAAGCGTTATGATCTGGGGTTGATTCAGTCGCTCAGGTCGAGATTCAGCAACGTTATGTGGCAATAAAATGAAGTCAGCTGACCACCTGAATGTACTGAATCACCAGGTTATCACATAAAGTATATGGAGTTTTTCTTCCCTGATGGCACGGACATATCCCAGGCGTTTTTTGGCGAGGCAAAATAGTATTAATAAAAATAAATAAATCTATAGTAAATAATAAATAAATCACAGCTGTTCAAATCTTCTACTTTTTGAATTGTTCATTTTTAAATAGTAAATAGTTCATTATTAAATAATGTCCTCAAGTATTATGGTATATTTTATTCCTTACAATTCCTAAATATTTGTATGATTGTACGATTAATAATATTTCATGTAATTATTATTATTATTACAATAAGACTATTCCCCAAGAGTTACTACATGACCTCTGGTAACCCTTCCGTCTAGTGTTCTGCCTTACAGAGAGTCGATTGAGGGTTTTTCAAATAAAAATGTTACATTAAAATCACAGCTGATTTACCACAAATCATTTTCCTGATTATATCTGTATCACTTTAGGTGCAAAGTTGAACTGGTCTTGATTTATGGCCAATTCCACTTCTTTACAGAACTAAAAGTAAAAAACTGTAAATAGATGTCAACTGCCAATTAATAAAATATGAAAATTGAAAAGTGTGTCAAAGTATTGACAGGCTAAATAAGGTAAGATTTAACTTGAATCAAAGTAACCGTTAAAAGATACATTTACCTGTATTCAGGATATTTGAATTTGCTAATTTTTTGCTCTAATTTTTTTATATCAACATTAAATAGTTTAAATCTGAACATTAGCACTGGAGTTTTTATTATTATTATTTGAGGTATAATGTTTTCTATTAATCTTTTTAGCATTCCTTCACATGGACAACATATGTATGTAACAAAAAAAAATTATCTAAATGGATCCAATCTGGATTAAAATAAATAAATAAACAATTGGCTAAATTAATGTCAAGGCACAATAAGCAGCAATGACACTTTTCCCACACTTTTAAGAAATGCTCAAAAAAAATACAAAGACATACAGTAGCAAACCCGAAGCTGAGTGTGAAAAAGTGGACGGGTGAGACTGTGTGCAATATTCAGTTTCAGTAAAAAAAAAAAAAAAAAAAAAAGCTTTCACACTTTTCTTCCCTAATGTCCTCTGCAGAAACCATGAAACATTTCGACACGGACGATATTTTCTCTGTAAAGTGTTTCCACCCTTGTTTCTGGACTGGCCACAAATAATTTTAAACACTTTAATCATCATTAGAACTTATAAAGTTCTCAATTCGTCACTTCAACATAATCTTTTCCTGGACAATTATTCTTTTAGCCAGTTTTCTCTCTCAATGGAAAAATATGATTAACTCTACAGTACAGTATACTTGTACAATGCTGGTCCTTTTTTTTTCTTTTCTTTTTCAGGTTAACAAACCTTTAAACATCTCTGTTTGGAAAGGCAGTGTCAGCGAGGTGAGACAGGAGAACCAGCCAAAACATGATTAACATGAGATGGGGGGGGGGGGCTCAACAGAGGGTCAATTAGCCTCAGAGAGTTCAAAACAACTATGCGTCTGTCAATCACTCCTGATTCATCAGCTATTTTTTTTTTAACCAAATTAAATACAGAGACAGATTTTAAAATCTGTCTGTCTTAACACAGTAACATGGATGTATATGTTTTGGTAGAAACATTCACCATGTGCACTGTCTAAAAATAAAACAATTTCAGAAGTATCTCATCAGCTTCATATTAGTATCATGCTTAGAAGCATTAAAGAGTTAATGTGCATGTTTTTCAACCTTCATAGTCTGCAGAAATATACTGGCTTCTAGTTCAGTAAGGAAAGGAAAGGAAAGTGCTGTAAAATGCAATTCAGGGCAATCTATACAGAGTGACCCTGAGAAAAGCTTTCTAGGTGAGAACAAGGCATTGGGAAAGGTATCCTGCAACTGTGACATCATCTAAAGGATCAACTCTACAAACACAAATGATTGCTATTGAGAATGAAATGCTTGGAAGCACTTTTACTTTTAAAACATATACTTAAATAAACAGCTTTTCAAAACATGACATGCATGTACACGCATGACCTGAGAGCTGCAACTGAAAAAAAAAAAAAAGAAAGAAGAAGAAAATCAGTGGGGGGGGGGGGGTGGATCATCATGCAATTTGCAACTTTATCCTACAATTAAAGGCTTAAACATTGAGTGCCTTAGGATCATTAGTTGATTCATTTATGAGAAGTTGATGGACTGCACCACAGAACTGCTCAGTGCATCATCAAACTTTTTTTTTTTTAACAAATAAAAGTGTGGTATGCATGAGGTATCCATGTACAAAAACACACACTGCATTTCAAAATGTTTGTTTGATTACTAATTCCTCGAATGCATCTTTCAAATGGATTTCACTTATGGCTTCTTTTTTTTTTTTTTTTAAATGCAAGTCCATTCTGTAAGGCTGCTGCACTGATCCATGTTACAACAAAATAAATTTTAAAAAAGTTTTCTAAAAGAGATGGGACATTCTGGGAATACATTAAGTCCCTGGGATGCTTCTAAATGCATTAATAAACTGGACTAACATATGCATGTGAAAGATGTACAATTGACTGCAAATCCATCTTTTCATCAAACCTGCAAGGTGTACCGAGCGCGTGCCAGTCGTTAATTTCATGCTCAAACGCGAGCGCACGGAAGAGAGGATGAGATGAAGAGACAGAGACGGAGAGAGAGAGAGAGAGAGAGGGGGGGGGGGGGGAGTTTCACCGTGTGCGGATCGGGTCAGGGATGCGGCTCCCGGCTGCGGGACAAAGGCGAGCAGGGTGCAGGCCACCAATCCGGCGCAGGCGCGCGCTACCGCCTGGAGGAACATCTCAGCGCGCGCGGAGAGCTCGGACACCGGAGAAGAAGAATGAAGAACAACAACGAAAAATAATAAAGGAAGGAAGAAAGGCTCGGACTGTTTATCCCGGGTGTGAGAGCTCGGTGCTGAGGCTCGGAGACGCTCTTATTCCCAGCGCGCGGATCCTCTCCGTTACAGCGTCCGGCTCGCGAGACAGGAGCGTGCACCGGGTTGAGCGCGAGCACAGGAGCGCGCGCCACTGCTCATGTTCAACTCCGATCGAGAGAGAGAGAGAAGGGGGAGGAGAGAGAGGAAGGATCACACACACACACACACACACACACTCTCTCTCTCTCTCTCTCTCTCTCTCTCTCTCTCTCTCACTGACCCCCCTCTCCCTCTCTCCTTATTTTCTTCCCGGGAGGAATTCACACTGGTGGTTGCCATGGACACGGCTTCCGTGGGCGCGAGAGGTCAGACTCTCCTAGACCGTGCGCGCAATCAATGGACCTGACTCTGGGAGACAAAAAGTGCCAAAAACAACCCACAAACTCACCGACATAGTCTTCTATGCAAACCCAACCCCCCCCCCCCCAAAAAAAAAAAAATAAATAATAATAATAATAAAAATAAAAAACACCCCTCAAAACCCCCAAACTACCCCAAAACAACCCAAAAAACTCAACACTGTCTCTTATATGCAACCCCCAAACCGTCTTCAATGCAAATCATAAAAACAACTGAAAATCCCCAAAACAACCCAAAAACGCATCAACACTGTCTCATATACTGTCTCATATCACTGTCTCTGTATTAAAACTAAAAGCATTTTATCCATTATTTAATAAATTTTTTTTGCTGTTTTTTTAAAAACATACAGGGAACAAGATTGTGCAGTCTAAAGTGACATATCCTTTTTTCCAGCATAAGCTGTACAGTATATGCAACATGATAAACTGAACTTTTATTCATTTGAACCAACTATATACAAACATGACTGAGGGTGGGGGGGGGGGGGGGAGAGGGTCACATAATATGGCGCTTTTCCACTGCATAGTACGGCACGACACGGTTCAGTTCAGCTCACTTTTGGGGGGTTTTCCACTGGGAACAGTACCTGGTACCTGGTCCTTTTTTTAGTACCACCTCAGCCGAGGTTCCGAGCGCGCCGAACCATTACCAAAACGTGACGTGTAAACTCCGCTGGTCACTGATTGGCCGGAGAAAATCGTCATTACTGCGTCACCGAACTTGCGACACGATACACAACAGAACCGCTATATTTAGAAACAGCCAGAGAAGGATCGCACGCACCTTTTTGTACTCATTCGTCTTGCTGTTAAAAACATCCACATGCCGAGAATGAAGAACACCATGCCGTCGATATGCTCCATTGTTGTGTGTTTGTTTGTGGCGCGTTTACGATGATGTCACGGCAGTAGAGGCGCCGCGACTATAACGACACGTGAGTAATCCCGCCCACTCTAAAGAGTTACTACACTGCAGTGGAAGCGCAAACAGAGCCAAACCGAAGTGAGCTGTACGTGCTGTGCCGTACTATGCAGTGTAAAAGAGGCAATAGGCGAAAAAAAAGCACAGATACACAAGATCAGGTGTTTTTATAGTTGGTTTCGGTTGTTTCTATAACTTTAAAAAAATTATAGTAATATGCTCATTTTGTGAGTTCTACATTTTTGTAGAAATACCATATTCCAATAGCAGCCAAATTTAACCATTTATAAAAGTAATGTATTAAAAAAGATATAGTTGGAAACATTAATTTGGCGTGATGACCCATTCAGTTACAGTGCGGAACACCAGTTTGTATTTGAGTTGGATGCTCCTCCTGTCACCCTACTCTACTACAGTATCTACGAGCATAGATAGTAAAAAAAAAAATTCAATAGAACACTTGAGTACTTACCTAACATACTTTTAAAGACAAGGGTTATGAGAAGTTAAGGGGTTAGTGTTTAGGGATACAGCAGTACCTCTGCATACAAATGTAATCCCTTCTAGAAGCGAGGTTTTAAGGTGAAAATTCGTATTGTGAAACACATTTTCCCATAGGAAATAATATAAATGCAAATAATCAGTTCCAGCCACCCAAAAATATTACCAATATTACCACTTTGACACTATGATCATATTTTTGCACGTAAAAACAATCTAAACATTTAGACATATAAATTAAGTAAAATATGAAATAAATAGACATTAAACTATACTTTAATCTACCTTAATCTATGATTCCTCTTGTACCAGCTGCTTTAAAAACCAAACTGAAAGTGGCTCCTTTTTCTTCTTGCTACCATATTTTCTAACATTCATGATACCCATGGTACTGTCTTCACTAAATCTTGCCCAAAAAAACCCACAAGAAAATATGTGAATTCCCTTTATTTGACTTTCCACTGATGAAGTTTTGAGCGGTTCCCAGACGTACATGCAACTTAGCCGGTGTTTGGCTCGCATCGTCTACTCCGCTGTAGAGTAAGTGGTTTGTACTGTTGTCCCTCTTAAAAAAAAAATTCAAACACACACAACTATACACAGTATGATATGCAGTGAAATGCATTAATGACTGTCTGTGACCTAAGAGGAAAGATAAGATAAACAGCCTACGCATTTCAATGCCCTGGAAATAACATGTTTCCATGGATGTACACTATGTTGTAAATAAAAGAAGAAGTGATTGAAAGAGAAGTTAAAGATGAATTCATCGGTTCGAAGTAGACAAGGTGTCCAGGGAACCTATGAAATGAATATGGTTTGGGTATGGGGATCCAAGATGGAGTCATTAAAAAATATTTACTTGCTACTGTATAACAGCTAGGCAAGGTCATCAAACACAGTGCAACATGGTGTCATCAAACTCGAAAAAAGAACAAGAACTTTGTTGTGTTTATGGACTGTTTGACATTCCACATCAGGGTCCACTTTAGATATCCAGGGGCTTTTGTTTTTGTTTCAGTTTCCTCACCTACACTCCAAGTGTCCCCCCAAAATGTTTTCCAGGAGATTAATATAATTATAGAAAAACACACTTTTTATTTGTTTTTCTCTTCATCCCACACCCTCCAGGGAGATTCTGCAGGCACCACGAGCTCACTTCTCACCTCTGGAGAAGGCAAACATTTGAGTTCAGGACCAAGTCGTATCTCTAGGATCAAACACAATGTAGATTTCAAGTAGATCTCCTAATGCAATTAAAAACATTCATCCATTAGTAAGCACTTTATCCTGGTCAGGGTCATATTGATCCCAGCGCACTATGTACATACACTCACACCTATCTCTTTAATTTTATTCTTCCTAATTGGTCTATCAGGCTAAAGCTTTTTTTTTTATTATTTTTAACAGTTTGTTACCATTTTTTTTAATTTTCTGCCAATTTTATTAGGAACAATGTACCTATATTCATTAAGCATTTTGTCATGTCTTATAGGTTACTTTGTACATGTTCAGTTACTGAATCTGAGCCTTAATTTTATTTAAATAATTTGTCATAAAGAGTTTTGCAATTGAAGTTGCCCCAAATGTTATTTTGGAAGTCTAAAATATATCAAATAAATTTTTTGGGGAAAATTGATTTAATAGATACTTGATTTTAAATTTCAAACGTTCAATATTACAGCCTTAAGCATGAAATTTAGTTTCAGTTGAGTTGGAAACCACAAAATTATGTTTTAGATCATCAGAAAACAACATGAAAGAGTTTAAGTTCATTTGGTAAAATTGTTTTAGGTCATCTAGAAAACAATTAAATTCAGTTTCAGATCATTTAGAAACCACAACATTTAGTTGTAGATCATTAGAGGAAAAAATTGCATTTTGTTTCAGATCACCTGAAAACAAAACAATTTAGTTTCAGATCATTTGTAAACCACACAATTCAGTTTCGGATGATTTTAAAACCTCAAAGTTTTAGATCAGATTATTTAGGGGGAAAAACATTTAGTTTCAGATCATTTGGAAAACATAAAACATTGCATTAGATTGTTAGTAAACCAAAAATTTACTTTTAGATCATTTGGATACCATGAAATTTGGTTTCAGATCATTTAGAAACCACTCAAATCAGTTTCAGTTCATGAATCAATGTCACTTATTATGATTCGAATTAAAAAAAGATTTAAGTTAAAAACTAGCAAGTGTCTTAATGGTAATGTTAGCTTGTTAGTTAACATTTAGCTCAGTGGTAGGTTTCTCGCTTGCCATGTGGAATTCCCAAACCCCAGCCACTGGATGCGGTTCCGGTTCCAAGCCCAGATAAAATGGGAGGGTTGTGTCAGGAAGGGCATAAAACCTGTGCAAATGTGTGTTTGGATCAGAGCTTTATGTGGCGACCCCTCGATGGGAGCAGCTGAAAGCCCACAACTAGTTAGCTAACCAGACTAAATCTGGATAAGGTTGAAAATTCATGTTCCTAGCTAGCTAATATTCCAAGTATGCTTGCTAGCTGGCAAATTTTTATAGTGGTTTCTAAAAATTTGCTAGATAACTAGCAGTGGCGGCTTCTCTAAGACTACAAGGGAAGCTCCGCTTCCACTACTATGTCAGAAAATAAATGCTCATATATGCACTGTCGTATTCATATTGGTTTTAATAAAAGTGCGCTAGAACGCGTTCAACTTCATGACTAGCTCGTTCAGAATCAGGTATTTATTGTAGATTGTTTGACACGATTTTCTTGTCATACATTTCCGTGCAGCACAGCGCGTTAAACCCTCCCCCTGAAGCCCAGCTTCACTGGAGCGCTATGGCGAAGCACAGAGGAGCTTTTTTCACTGCAGAAAAGCTGGACGGTAATTGGATTAATGCACCAAAATCGTCACTTCCAGGGAAGCTCAGCTTCTCTGTGAGTGAATGGAGCAGTGGGCGGGCCAGGACGCTGGGCTGCTGCATGATGATTGGAGGAGCTGTTTAAAGGGCGGAACTACTTTTTTGATTGACAGCATGTCTTAAGTATACATCAGCACTACAGAGATTCGAGTTCAGTCCCATGCGGATTTGCAGGTGTAGTGGTACGACGAACTGCTGCACTCTATACTGTTTGCTGGTGATATAAACCATTTTTGTTTGTACAAATCATTCTTTAAATAATAAAAAAACATATTATTGCATTCTTGACTTTGCTCCTTGTTTCAGCATTGTAAAGTTAGTTCATTCATATAATTAAAGTAGCAGCTTGGATGGGGAAACTAGCCAGCGAGCAAGCTGTGCATAATGGCAGACGGTGCTAATATTGTTGACCTGCTTTTGGCAAAACCATTTAATAGTCTTCCTTACGAGGAGAGAGAAATATGACCTTCGCCTGTTTCAAAAGCTAGCAGCCGTCACTGATAACTAGCTAGCTAACAAATGCTTTTCCACACCATTTAGTTCAAGCCTTTGTTGTGTTTTTGCTTTTAAATAAGTACCAGGGCTGGATTTTTGGGACAAATCGATCAAAAGCAAAAAAGGTGGTTAACTAGCATCCATCCTGAGGAAATTATGGTTTAAGTCTTTTAACGCCACAAAAACTTTGAAAATAAATACAAATGCCTAACAGAACTTACATTTCTTCTTTGTATTGATCATGAAATTCAGATGATTACTTCCTGTAACTTTTCTATTAAACATGTGACTTGGGGGGGGGGATGGTCATAATATTTCATTGTTGACCAAATGAATTTTAAGATGTGAAATGGATTTAAACAGTAATGAAAATTAACTATTTTAAGCATTATTTATAAATACTGTAGGTACAGTAATGGGAACCAATAAGACTGATACCGAATAGCTTTTTAAATTGAAATTAAAATTTTTAAAATGTAAACATAAATGTAAATGTCTATTCTCTTCTCTGCACTACTGTGTCCATCTCTAGACACAACCACTGATCAAATGATATTATATTTTTAAGGGTAGTGATTATTAAAACACTCCATGGGTGAAGGATATGGAATCTAATCCTGTAAGTCAAATGTATATCATAGTGACCTCTAGAGGTGAAACACTCAGACAAATGCAGTGAGAACAGCCGCTCATGATAAAAGTTTGATATAATTTCGACAGAGTTTAACCTTTATAGTAATTACTGTGGGTTTACTATCTGATTTGGCCTAAGTGTAATGTTATATATATATATATATATATATATATATATATATATATATATATATAGCCAAAGTTCCTTTATTATCTCCAGGATGGTCAGCAGTTCTGTTTTACTGATTACATGCTGGTGCTGAATCACAGAGCAAGGCTTAAATCTCAGTCTTTCATCACTGACAAAAAGAAAAGACCTGTAAACATGTGATGATATGAAATTACGTGCAGAAAGTAATCAGACTAGGTAATCTGCTGACGATCCGGACTCATGAAGATGATCTGTCTGAGAACGGGTGTGGGTGGTCAAGAGAGAGGAAGAACAACCAGGACAGGGATGAGAACATTTTGCACTATGAACAAGCATGAACGCAAAATGGTTTTCTACAGTTAATAGCCGAGTAAGAGCAAAACAGAGACCGTGAGATACTGTAGAGATAGCATCACACAGCCACAGAACGAAATACATCTAGATGAGGGAGAGATAGAAACATACACACATACTGTATACACACACTTACAGTGTCGCAGAAAGACAAGATTTTCTGTTCTTAATTAACCTGACTAGTTAGCAAAAACTCTTGACCCTTTTAGTCTTTCCCAAACGTTGTCTAGATGAATGATATCCATCTAGCTGGATACAAAATACCCACATAAGATCAAAGTGACCAGATTTTCTTGGTACTGTTAGATAGAGTTTGAAATTAACTTCAAAATGACATCAGATTTGTGAAGCTATCTTTTAAAAGCACAAAGTTATAGCAATTTAAGTCCTGACAAACCCGACTCATTTGGGATGTAAAAACATACAGTATTTACTTAGCTTTCGCTTCTATTCAACGGGTTTAAGTTAAAGTGGTTCTTTAAAAATACATGTTTGTTTTATTATTATTATTCAGAAAACTAGCAAGAATCTTAATGGTAATAAAAGTTTGTTATTTAACTAAGTTGAACTTGGGTACTACAATAGTTAGCTGAACATGGATAAGGTTGAGATGTTATGTTCTTAGCTAGCTAATAATCTCAGTATGTTTGCTAGCTAATTTTTATAGTAGTTTCTAAAACATTAGCTAGATAACTGGCTAGCTACCAAATGCTTTTCACACAATTTATTCCAACTAAGAATCTATGAAAACATTAATTTAATGATAAAACTTACATGATAAACTTGCATTTTTCTTTTTCTGCATTTTAGTTTGTAATTCATAACAGGGTTGGATTTTGGTTAACTACAGTAGCATCCATGCTAAGGAAATGAGTTTGAATTTTAATTAAAAGGTTTTTTAATTTGGAAAATACAAACAAATAAATGAAAAAAAAAAAACAACAACAACAAATACATGACTGAACTTACTTCCCCCCCCCCCTCCCCTTTTATCAATGTTTTTAGCATAATTTAGATGTTCATTTCCTTAGCTAATTGTACCTTATAGAATGTTCAAATCATTCTTAGGGTTAAATGTGTTCTTAACTATTTTAAGGTGTTAAATGGATTTACACTTTAATGAAAAATAATGATTTTATTTGTAAATGTAGATAATAGGAACCAATAGGAGTGATAATTTAGCCTGCAAACAAACTTTTAGCTTTGTCACATCATGGAGCTTAATAAGGGGAAATATGATTTAACATGGAAAAAAATGACTCATTTTACAAATATTGTATTGTTTAATTCTTAATTTTGTTTTTTTGTCCATTATTTACACCAGAACCGGTGTAAACTATTCCTTTAAAACAAGTACAAGTATGTACAAAGTGCTTTAGCGTACTGCGTTATTCCAAACTATTTGTCAGAAATTGAGTAAGAACTCAAAAAACTCAGAATAAACAAGAATTAATCAGATGAATTTCATACAAATGTTTTAGAAGTCTTAGAAGTGGAAAAAAACTACAGCTGCAATCACTTCCTCAGAGCTAACTTTCTTCATTTTATATGGATTACCGTATTTAGAACATGATGATTTTTCAGATATTACTCATTTCAGGGGAAAAATAAATCCCACTTTTCAACATTTTCAGTGAGTGACGCGCAGTCACGCAGTCTCTTGTTTCATCTCAGAAGTTGTTCAAACTTAAACCTATGAGCAAAGTAAAGGTTTGAGGTTATAAAATGGCAACAAAAATCATGAAATGAACAAACAAAGGAAATAAAATAATGGGGAAAAAAAAACGTATCCGAACGGTCTCCAGTTGCAGCACAAAACCCGCAAATATCCGACCTGCTGTTTAGTCATTAGTGCAGACCCCGGCGGGAGATATTAAATAGATTGCCGGTCAACCACAAGTGTTATTGCGGTTATTGTTTGTGCGCAAGAGACCTCACGCTGAGGAACTGGAAGGACCAGCTGTGAGACATAAACCGAATCAGCAGGCCACTGGAGTTACTCATCATCCCAGTCCTCTTGTGTGGGCTCGGAGCACACGCATGTCGTAATGAAACCTCACAGCCAAACTAGTCACTTCCTTTTCCTGAAGAGATGACAAGAATCAGCATCAAACACATTCATGCTTAAAATCATGGGTGGCACACAGATTTATGTTCAAGTGTGTTACGTCCCTATTACATACTGTACAGTACTGTACATTACTATACTATACGAATACATATAATAGTGACATACAGTAATAACACACCTCAGGAGTGTTGGTGGCTCAGTCGTAGGATTCTCTCCTGGCATATGGAAGGCCTGAGATCAAAAGACTTCAGGCATGAGGCAGGTTACACCCTGGACAGGATGGACTGTGGGAGGAAACCCAACAAGCACGAGGAGAACATGCAAACTACATGAGGTGGGAATCGAACCCTCGACCCTGGAGGTGAAAGGTTACCGTGCTAACCACTACGCCACCATGAGACAA
The DNA here is from genome assembly GCA_030522415.1 of Channallabes apus. NCBI lineage: Eukaryota > Metazoa > Chordata > Actinopteri > Siluriformes > Clariidae > Channallabes > Channallabes apus. Next base: position 26,824,012 of record CM060117.1, read on the forward strand.
ACTTAATCTTCAGAACCAGTCAAAAGTTTGAACACACCTATTACTTTAATAATTTTTCTTTTGTGATTTATTTTCTACATTCTAGAACTAAATTGGAGATTTTAAAATTATGAAATTACACAGGCCATTAAGCAGAAACAACAACATTATTTAGTTGTCATTTTAAGACATAACGGTCAGCCTTTATGGAACAGTTCTTGACATTATGTCAAGTGCATTTGTAAAACCCATGAAGCTCCATGATGAAACTGACTCTCTTGAAGACCTTCCCAGGAAAGCGAGACCAAAACTTACCTCTGCTGGAGAGAACACGTTCATTTAGATTCACCAGCCTCAGAAATCACCAATTAACAAACAGCACCTCAGATTAGAGCCGTTATGAAGCTTTACAGAGGAGAAGTAGCAAATACTGTACATCTCAATATTAACTGTTCAAAGGAGATTATTGCATATTTGGAAGCCTAAATAAATAAAAATGAGGAAAGACCATGGAACTAAAAGGTGTGTCTAAACTTTTGTTTGGGGTTATATATATATATATATATATATATATATATATATATATATATATATATACTGTATAAAAACGTTGATGAGGCCTCGGGATGATTTTTATCTTCACACCCGCGCACCAGAGAAAGGAGACTCACTAGTGTTGCACTTACAAATCCACTAGAGGACACTAGAACTCTGTGGAAGCTCGGGTCCTCACTTTCTGTTTGCCAGTGTACAGTACATAGCAGTGAAGGGCAATCACTGTAGAGTTTCTTTTAAATAACTTGAATTAAGTCCAAACGTTTAGCAGGAATCCAAAGAGATAAGCGATAAGCGATCAAATTTGTAATTTTGTGTTGTTGTAGTGGTATACCAAGTTAGGGTAAGAGCAAAAAAAGCAGAATATATTTCTACAGAAGATGTTTCACGTGTCAAGTTTAATCGTTAACTGTGGCATCTTTTAAATAAATGCATGAGGACTTCAGAAGGTCAAGTGTCTATACGGAGGTAAAACAGCAACAGGAACTACAAGGTGATAGGGGTAGTGTTACAGAGCACAGACTTTACGCCATAAAGACCTGGTGCCTCGAATCAGGTCTGACCGGTTCCTCCAGGATCAGAGTGCAACCTGATGAAGCTGTGAAAAAAACCCAGAATATGTCACAACTGTGTCGTGAAAAACATGGATCTGCATTTTTTCCTATTTTTTTTTCGTACAGAAGGACATACTGTAAAGGCTTGGCCTGTGACTCACTACTAGAAGAGTCCTGAGATACTTGCGTAAAAGATTCACACCCTGATCCCTGCCCTTGTCTGTACTGGCACTCATGGATGACTTTAAATCAGGTTCGTCTTGTGTTGGCAACAAACTGGTCCTACATGACATCAGAATTCCTATTGTGTGTTGTGTGCGAACAAAAAAAACAAAAAAAAAACATAACGCTTCTTGAAATTTTAGCTCGGATGAGGAGGATTGGTAATGCAATCAAGAAAGAGAAGTTTATTAATATAAAGTGTAGAATATTTCTTTTTTTTTGGTACATGCATAATAAAGTGCTGGTCAAAAGAGAATAGGTGTGTACTTGAGACAAGGCTTGCAGGACAATTAAGGACAGTTTGGATATAATTCCTGAGCAATATACAGACTGACCTTTAATGCCAAATGCTCTTATATTAAATAATTATGATCTGTTTAAGAAAAAACTAAAGAAAAAGTGAGTAGGGAAACTCGCTTATTAGAAGAGTAAGTATGTCCACTAATGGCAGCACCTATAACTAGAGATGTTCCGATACCATTTTTCCCTCCCGATACCGATTCCGATACTTGGGCTCAGGGTATCGGCCGATACCGAGTACCGATCCGATACCTGCGTGTGTATCTGTGTATATATAGCATTTCTTTTTTTAAGTAAAATACTACTAGCCCTGTGTAACGGACCCTAAGTGCACGGGCGACACCATGAAACACGGACACGAGGTGAGGTCTTACGGGGAAAAGGGTAATTTATTTAGAAAAATGGGTAAGGAAAGGGTTAAAGGCTCTATGCGGTCTCTTCCGCTTTGGCGGCAGGGATGCGAAGGCAGGCTCGACGCGGAAGTGAAGGTGCCGCGGGAGTTCGCGCAGCTCGTTCACGCGCTCCTCTCGCGGAGATCAAAGGCGCCCCCCTTTTTAAAGTCTCTGGTCGCCCCGCTCTTGTGCCACTGTCTGTCATAAAATCCACCGCGTCGCAAAGTAAAGCTTCCCAACAGTCAGACCCCGAGCTACACTCCCCGCTGTGTTTTATAGCGCCGGGATCATTAGCGGCGATAGCTCATGGGCCGTTGCCTGATTCTGCGGCCCTGCTCCTTCACATACCTAAAGAGGAGGCCGCCTAACTAGTGAGCGAGGAGCGATATCAATTTGGGCGCACGCCCATCCCAGGCGCACGCCGTGACACTCTGTAAGTAAGCTAAGCTAGCAAAGCTAGCGGGCATAAATAGGTTATGTTTAGGAAAATGGTATCGGATCGGTACGTGGACTCAAATACTCGCCGATTCCGATGGCAGATTTTTTTGTGGTATCGGCAGCATTTCCAATACCAGTATCGGAACAACCGTACCTATAACTAAGCCTTTCAGTAAAGACATTTCTACTGTAACTATCCTTCACTTTTGAAAAACAAATCCTTCCGCTAGAAACAATATAGCAGCAGACACAATAGTAGAATCACAATTTATCCACGATTAATGTCTAAATGTCTGTATTTGCTAAATATTACACTTATCCACCAAAATAAAGAAAATAAAAGAAAAAAAATAAAGAACCAGAATGTCCAAAAATTCTGAGAATGTCTTGTTGCTCCTTTCTTAAATGCCCAGTGTACACACAAATATGCATGTGCTGTATATGAATTACGTAGTTCATTTGTGGATTCTTCTTTACAGCTAATACATAATTCCATCTTACAGGACAAGCTAAGCCTGGCGACCCTCATCCTGGAGATCCCACTGTCCTCCACATTCTAGTGTTGATCAGCAGGACAGAGAGTTCTCCAAGACCAGGGTTGGAAACCTTGTTTGTAAAGTAAAACTGCCAAACCCTAGCCTCCACATTCCAGTCTAATGATTAGTAATAATAATAATAATAATAATAATAATAATAAAAAAATTAAAAAAAGACTCATCCTGGATCAGCACTCCTGCTTTGGGGCACCATATTGACCAGAATGTCTGATTAACAGTCTTTTGTGAAACCATTTAAACCTTAGTTTTTGATCAGTCCCAATCTCTTCAGAGCCTGCTTGCGGTCCGCGTCGTTGTTACTCTGTGGGGAGATAACCACGCTGATGCCATGTGACCGAAGAGACTTCTGGGGCTCGACTTTTGGCAGTGCTGGTGTTGGAACAGGCACGGGAAGAGACCTCCTGAGGTCAGGTTGCCTGGTCGATTCAGAAGGTATCGGGTCAATTTTAAAGTCATTCCAGTTACCTGCAGAAGAAGGTCGAGGTCGAGTATTTCTCAGATGTCCTAGTGAAACTGGCTCATTCTCGGGACTCTGTTCCTGGCTTGTTAACTGTGAGTGCTTCTCGAGCGTAAGGCTTTTCAGACCTACACCCGATCGTTCCAAGGACGCCGATTTCATTTCAAAAGGCTTTGAACTCTGTGTCCTTGTAATCAGGCTTTCTCTTTCTTTTTCAGGAAGTATGCTTGGAAATGTAAAATTAGTTTTTCCTTGTGCCCCAGCTACTCCATGGTGCTCAGCATGCACAAGCACAGGATCAGTAGTAAGTTCTGCAGAATATGATGCTGCAGAAGGACTTGTGTTAAAGGATGTCAGAGGAGAGGAGGCCTTGTGTGGTGGACTGTTGGTCTCATCACCCTTCAGCAAGCCAAGTTTCTTCAGGGCTTCCAGGTGAACCTTCTGTTGGTTGACTACCATACGATCACCAGGTGAAACAAGGGAATGACCCGGTGTGGGTTCTTTGTGGTTTTTTACAACAATGCTAGAAGGCAGTTTTTTGGGTTTGGGGGCCACAACTGGTGGGCTTCTAGGTTCTCCAGAGTCCACTACAGTAGTACCTTCGCCAAAATTTGGAGAATTTGGTGGACCTAATAGGACTTTTTCAGGAGCTTTTTTCTGTGATGCTTTTTTACGCAAATTGTCCAGTTCATTTGGGGATAACGGTGCAGACGGTGGTGTTAGAGGCAATTGGGACGTAGGTTGTGAGGAAATTCGTGTTTGGGTTTGGCTTTGTACTGGTGGAAGGAGTACTGGCTCATCCATAAAGTCTGAGGGAGGAGGAAGCAGCTCCATTGGCAAATCTGGTGAAAGGCTCTTGGGCTTTTGGCCTGTCCTTGGATCAAGATGAACCTTAGGAGAGATGTCTTTGGCTGTAGCACTGTGTTGGACTGGAGGCGCAGGAATAAATGAAGGTGGCAAGTCAGTCAGCTGACTGGGGGCATAAGGATTTGGTTCGTGTCTCCCAGAACCTCCAAGAGAGTTTATGGCTGGGGATTTAGGTGTGCTAATCTGTATAGCTGGCTTTGGTTCAATAGTGGAGAAATCAGATTTTTTTAGTAATTTAGCATTGCCATTGGCTAAAACTAGTGGAGTTGGAACAAGCAATCTGTTCGGCTTATGATCTTTTCCAAGAACTTTATTGGGATCCTCATGGACTGTTAGTTCTGAAAGACAAACAAATGGAGAGAAAACAAAAGAGAGAAATGTGATAAACAGGAAGAAAATATTAATAGTAGTAGACTAGTTGGGCTCTGCATAAAGCATAACAATATGGCAACAGTGCAATGTTAACATTTTTAATCTTATAAATAGAAGAATTCCTGCTCTCCTACAGACTCAGAAGGACTTTGCATTTTGACTTTGAGTTGCTGGAAGTGTTGTGTAACCGTTATAAATTTGTTTTACAACAGCCAGTTAATTTGTGGATTCTTCTTTACACAATTTGCTTTATGGCTCAAACTATTCAGTTTATGATAATTAGGGCCATTAGGGTCGATCATTTCAAAGCACAATGTTTCTTTTCATCTATATGCAGATGATTTACAAATCTACCTGCCAATTGTGCCAAATTCTTCTGAAGCACTTAAATCAATTCACAGTTGTCTGTATGACATCAAACTCTGGCTGTCACAAAACTATCTCTGTGTGAATGAGCGTAAAACAGAGTGTATTATGTTTGGGTCCCCAAACGCTTCTGGTTTTATCACTGCTGGTCTCGATTTTCCAGTTCCTAATTTGAGCCATGCAGTCAAAAATTTGGGGGTGACTTTAGACAGCAGTTTAAACTTTCAGACTCACATTGACTCGGTTGTCAGGGCAGGATTTTTTCATCTTCGCCTCCTTGCAAAGGTCAAACCCTTTTTGAACCAGAGCGACCTGGAGAAAGCCATTCATGCTTTTATTAGTTCGCGGCTAGACTATTGCAACGCACTTTATGTGGGAATCACTCAAGCTCGGTTACATCGTCTGCAACTTGTGCAGAATGCTGCGGCTCGTATGCTGACCAATAACCGAAAGAATGATCACATCACACCAATTTTGTATTCCCTTCACTGGCTTCCGGTACAGTTCCGGATTCAGTTTAAACTTTTGATGTTTGTTTTTAATGCGATTAATGGTCTGGCACCGTCCTACTTGTGTGAGACAATAAGCTCCTATCACCAAGGTAGAGCCTTACGTTCTGCAAACCAAAACCTGCTAGTGGTCCCTCGGTCAATATACAAGCAATGGGGTGATCGCTCCTTTGCAGTCGCTGGCCCTAAACTCTGGAACACCATTCCACCAGAGTTACGCAAAATTAAGGACCTTCCTTTGTTTAAAGCACAACTAAAGACCCATTTATTTAGAATGGCTTTTAATATTTTATAATTTTATGCTTTTTATAATTTAGTTTTATTTATTTTATTTTTTTTTATTATTATTGTTATACTATAACTTCCATTTATAATGTTCATTTATTTATTTATAACTAAAAAATTTTTATTGCGATTTTATTGTTATTTTTTAGTGCTGTGAAGCACTTTGGTTCAACTTTGGTTGCTGTAAAGTGCTATATAAATAAATGTTGATTGATTGATTGATTGATGATAAACTAAGGTTTAAGATGGAACTAAGACACAAGTAAACCCTCATGGCTTCATAAGCAAAGATAAGGAATGTTTCCATTGTTACATCCTGATGTTTTTTTTCAGACATTGACATCTTGGCTCATGCCGGCCATTCGTACTCACCCTCTGGCTTAAGTGGCCTAATAGAGTTAAGGTGAGCCATCTTATTGTTCGGATAGTGAGACGGAGACGGACGGGCCGGTCCACCGTTTGACACGCCACCGTCATTCTCCGTTTCCAAAGACTCGATGGTTTCCTCCAGGAACATGAGACATTCGCGCTCCTCAGAAGACAGATGCTCCATCATGTTGTTACTCTATCGGAACAGACAAGAAAATAGAGTATGCATTAACTTCAGGCTGCTGTGTATTAACATGACATAGCATTCTCAAATGAATACATGTACAAGTCACAATTGTAGGGAGTTTTATCAGAATCAGTGCTGCGTGAAGAAATGCTTTCAGAGCCGAGTGTGGAACATCACTACTGTAGGTGTCACAGCCAGACCCGGAGGAGGTGCAGACCCCACATACTCTATGCATCAACAAACTTTAAGGAGATTTACTAGAACATGCTGATTTCTATTTTAGAATGAACTATTTCATAGCGCTGTGATGAGGGCATTTCAAGAATTGCACATCAAACATGATTATTTTGCCCATTTTTTGCAATGATTCATCTGCTTTTGTCATAAAGTGTACCTTGTATCCTGCGCACTGTTATTCAAGTTATAGTTTTGTCGTGTTTTTGCTGTACTAATTGAACCACCTAGAAACCAAAACATCCTTTTTTTTTTTAATTCCTGTGCAACTTCTTAAAATAAGTACCTATTGTGTGAAACCTGAAGCGGAATAATTTACCCACAAGCGTCTTGGAAACCAAAGTTCAAGACCTCTTACGTAACAGTAAAGTTAAAAAAAAAAAAAGTTTAACTCAAAACTAATGCTTGTTTCATTTTTTGTACATGTATTTAATCATTTGTTAATTTTTTTTAAAGCCTTCTCTGGAAATGTTTTCCAGGTGTATGTGCTCAGAGGACCTGGATCTCTCAATGCTGTTGTTGTTCTACGGCATGGCGGTAAAAAATGAGCAGTAAATCAAAAAGACTGATATTTGCCTTTCTTATCTGTCCCATGAATAGACAAACTAACCCAGTGTTTGGAGCACCACCTCGTAACTTCCTTTTCTAGTGCAAACCAAAACGGGTTGGTCCGTTCCTGCCCTCAGCAATCGAGACTGTTTTGAACATTGGTTCCCTGAATGATGTTCTCTCCGGGGCTCAAGGTTATTGATCCGGTCGTTACGTGAAGCAAGTTGTTTTGGGCAAAACTGTCCTTCTCGTGGCTTCGAGGCTGAAGGACACTGAAATACTAAACATGAGCACGAGTCATCAGCGTGACAAAAAAGATTTTGTCTAAAGATACAAAACAGAACTTTGGGTATAAATTAATAAGCATTGCGACATCACAGCTGAATTGGTACCGCCCACAAAACTCCATAAAAGGTAAGGCACAGAGATAGCTCAAAGTAAGTGCATCTCTGTCTATACTGTAGGGTGCCATTATTTTTGTCTTAACATTGTCTATGAATTTCTTTCTGCTTAAAATTGCTTATATTTAAATTAATACAAACTTATGAGCTCTCGTACATTTTTTTCTCCAGTTTTCCGTGTTGCGTCACCTCGCGGTTTGTTAACAAACATTTGTTAAAAAAATAAAAACACAGTTAACGAGACTATGACGACCCATACTCACGTAGCCCGAGTTGATGCCGATCACGCTGTTAGAGCTGCCTGCACTGTTCACACTTAGTGACGATCCTGCCGCAGAGTCACATGGCCGGGAGTCGCGCACCGGCATCGCACGCGGGAAGCTGAGGCAAAGGATCGAGCGGAGGCTTCAGAGAGCGACGGCTTCAGGGAGCGAAGACGCCACACCGCTGGAGGGAAAGCACAGAAAGACACTGATATCAGGACTCAGGTTATTGATGTTATACGAGCGTTTCAGAGCGTATGCAAACAGGGATCAGAGGTTGTTAATGTGCTGACACACAATGACACACACTCCTGCGGTTGCGAAACCAGCAGAGAAGTAAGTCACACCCTAGACCTGAAAAGTTCACGGCGGTCTTGTCATGCTAGGCCCGTTTTAGCGTTAGCATGACTGCACCTTTTATTGGAGTTATACTTTAGGTAGCTCTATGCCATGTTGCAGACCACACCCTAAAGCAAACAGGAAAGGAATAAAACAAAAAATATGCAGAATGTTTGGACTGAGCAAGATTAGGTTTCCAAATCCTCATCAGTTTCTGTTCTAAGAATCTGACTGTATGGAGTTCGAAGAAGAAGTGATTGTGTACTATGATAGCACTTAAATTAGGGATTGGAAATCACCAGTGACCCGCCGATACCATATGATCAAGATACCTACGAGTAGGTGCTGATTCGATATATATATTGAAATTGTACAGTACAAGTATAATTTTTATAGAGATCCCAATTTTTTCTGGATTTTCTTACAACTCTGAAACAAACTGCTAATGTGCTGCCTTCCAATGACTGAATATTTTAGAGTGCCCCCTGTAGGATCAAAGAGGTACTGAAGCTTTTTACCACCTGAAATGAAAAGATCTCCAAATATCAATGTTTTAAAAGTCATTTATATTTTAGAGTCAGTTTAGCAATAAATGAATTGCCACACACACACAGAAAAAAATAAATCATGATACATAACTGAATCAGGGGTAACTCAGTGGTTAAGGCATTGGACTGTGGTTCAGAAGGTCCCAAACCCTCCAACCACCAAGTTGCGCCTGGTGGATCCTTGAGTTGAAGGCCCTTAACCTTCAACTGCTCAGTTGTATAATGAGATCCAAAACGTAAGTCGCTCTGGATAAGGGTGTTTGACAAATGCTTAAATGTAAATCAGGTTTCTTTTTCTCCTCCCATGTCTACTTTAAATGTGTTCATTCTTATTCAGTCTACAGTGTGGGTGAAAAGTAACTAGCCATTAAAATTGGCAATAAAGTCCACATTCTTAATGCAAATTTCTTGAAAGAAATTGAACATGTACTTTATTACATAAGATAAAGATTATACATAATTTTTATCGAGGGCACCAATGGCGTCAACCAGTTTCATCAAATGGCCGGGGATGGGACGCTCAGTCTTCGGAAGGAACCCGATTGGAATCTAACTGAAATCCTCCTGAATCGATACCTCAAAGTCCTTCAGTATGCGAGGCTTTGTCCTGTAGACCTCCTTCTAGGGAAAAATAAATAAATAAAATCATACGGAGTGAGATCTGGAGTTCGTGGGTGCCAATCATGAGGTTCAGATGTCCTGGAAAATGCTGGGACAGGTGTTGCTGGTTAGGTCGTTGTCTGGGAACTGAACCCGGGCTGGTGAAATGCCTCCGACTGAGCCACCAACACCTCATACCAAACTTGTTTATGTTGGTTCTGTTACCTGCTGCTACAGTACAATCACATTTATGTAATTTAGCAGACATTTAAATTCTCCAGAGCTGTTTACATTTCTCATTATACATGTGAGGGCCTTGCTCAAGGGCCCAACAGTGGTAGTAAAGGGGTTTGGAGCTAGGAACCTACAAATCACTAGTCCAACCAATATTCATATCACATCATGTAGCATTTACTGTAAATCGAACCGATGTAGATTTCTCACTCACTCATCGCCTATACCGCTTTATCCTGTGTTCAGGGCCACGGGGCTGGAGCCTATCCCAGGAGACTTAGGGCACGGGGCGGGGTACATCTGCATATCTTTGGACTGTGGGAGGAAACCGGAGTACCCCGAGGAAATCCACCAAGCACGGGGGGAGAACATGCAAACTCCATGCACACAGATGGGAATCGAACCTAGCCGGGAATCGAACCCGGAACCTGAAGGTGCAAGGCGACAGGTGTAGCTTACCACTACACCACCGTTCCACCTGACTTACAATTATTTATCAAAATTTAGATAAACCAATTACGTATTCCTCAAATACTAGCATTTTACAAGAGTATCGCTTTCTTTTGGGTTTATGGGCGATTGGTGCAATACCGCCACCAGCGGGTCTCAAAAAAAGGGGAAAAAGCTTCACAAACAATCAACAACACAAGATACACAGCAATAAAAAAAAAAATAGTATTAGATACAAAAAAAATATACAGTAGTAAGAAATATAGCTGCTTGAGACAAACCAGATAATAAACACGAGTGTTACTGAATTACAGAATTGAAAATCAAATCAACCGTCTGCTTGTGATGCACAGATACATCCATCACGTCCATGTATCTGTCCTTTCAAGATGGCTCTATTCAAGATGGATGAATGAATTTCATATGACATATGAACTTCTGAAAAACATCAGACCACATGTTTGATTCGTTGCAACAGTCGCACTCGTACTGACCTGGTCGTAGACACACAGTGCGAATGTTAAAGACTTAGACATAATTACACCTGGAAGAAACTCTATCAATACAAGAAGAATAGTTTCCAATACAACCGTATGCATTCTAACCTGTAAAGATGCTCATACTGTACCTTTAGGAAGCATACACTAACATTCCTGGAAATGTTCCTGGAATAAAAGTTCGATGTAAAGCTTTCATGGCGAACTACAGTACAGTACATGCGTCGCTATACAGTAGGTAAAAGATATTGTTAAACCATCCACTTGATTAACGGCACCACAAAGGGCACTACAAAGGTCTGACCGTGTCCTTCACAGCCAAAGACGACAACGGTGTATTATTAAGTAAAACAAATAAGGAAAGGCAAATTGAATGTGAGAATGTTTTGTAAGCTGACTCTTGTTTTGGGGTGAGAAGTTAAGAAATGCAAGTAAAAAAACTTAAAAACAGTTACATTTAATATTCTTAAACACAGACCTGCGTGATCTCATTGATTCCCAGACGTTTGAATGTGATTATCCGAAAGCTACTGTACAACCCTGGCCTTTGAAACAACAAAAACAAGCACCAACAATAACGCTGAAACATCAAAAACACTAGCAAAACAATGGACAATCTCCATCTGCAGATCAAACAGTAACTACTGTGTGCAGCAAAAAAAGCTCACGTTCTATGTCTCAGATAACTTGAATACACAAATTATAATCATCTCTCATATTATGAAAGTGTGAGTAAAGACGTACGTGAAGTTCATATCCAGATCTTCTGAACAGCTCGAACAGGAAGAGTGAAGTTTTGAGGAATACAAGGCCCACATGAATAGCGATCATTGTTCATGCAGGGAGGCTTTTCAAGTTGTTCAGCATACCACGGTCCTCAATCTCGCCTTGGTAAACCAGGCTAATTAAAAGAATGAATACGCCACCACCCCCTCTACCTACACACACACACACAAGCAAACACGTCACTCGGCCCGGTCCTCCCTGTAAACCTGAAGAGCGAGTAGGTGAACCTGCACTCAGACGACACCTGCACTCCTGCAATCCCACTGATCTCAGAAAGGTTACGTGTTAGTGTTTTATTTAAGATCTCTCAGGTGAGTTAGGAGAACTTTGTTTCATGGCAGGAACAATAACATGAAAAATGCTCGTCTGGAGGCGGTCGTAATGGAGGTTTTTTTTCATGCATCCACAAAGTCTTTTTTTTTTCCATTCTAGAATGTCTTAAAGAAGACCGGACATTCTAAAAATGTGTCAGAAAAACCCTGTGTATTCTTGAAGCACTTCAAAAAGTATTTTAAACATGAAAGAAGAACATTATAAAGTTATAGGATTTCATGCTTTCAAGAAGAACATCTCAGAACATCTTTGATACATTCTAAAATGCCTAGGTTGAATGACTTATGTATTCTAGAAGAAGTTTAAACAAACAGTCTTTCATGCTTTTTCAAGTCTTTTCAAGACCAACCTTTGTCCATTCTAGAATGTCGTAAAAAGATCTTGACATTCTAAAATGTGTCAGAGAACTCATGGATATTTTAGAAGGATTTAAGAACCTGCAAGAACAACCTCAAATTCTTTTGTGCATTCTAGAAGAAGACTTTGTCAATGTAAGAAATCATGCGGATTCGAGAAAGATTTCAAAAAGTATCCCATGCTACTGTAGAATCTTCACTAGAATGTGTAAGAAAAGTCTTGCGCATTCTAGAAGGGGTTAAAACAGTCTTTCATGCATTCAAGAACATCTTCAAACTCTCGTGTATGTCCTAGAAAGACTTAAAGAAGACCTGGACATTGTAAAATGTGTCTAAGAAGCGTGCGTTTTAAAATTCCTGCTAGAAGCCTTGTGGATTCTAGAAGGTGGGGAAACATTTGCGAAGTCTTTTCATGAATTCAAGAATAACCTGAGAGTGGTTCATGCATTCTAGAATGTATGTAAGAAGACTTGTGGATTTAAGGAGGAGTTTAAACAGTTCTTCATCTATTTTAGAGCAACTTCAGTCTTCTGTGCATTCCAAGTTGGAGAAGTCTTGGAGAAGTCTTGGAGTCTTGGAGAAGTCTTGTGGACTCTAGGAGTTAAACCAGTCTTTGCCATTGTTGTAGAATTTCTTAAAGATTCCACAGGACGTCCAACACATTTAAGAATATCCAATCCATCTTTAAGACATTTCACAACATAGTAACATATTATTCTTTCTTGCATTTTAGATTGCCTCAGAAAACTCTTTTACCAATTTCTGAATGACTTCAAAAACATACTTTTCCATTCCGGACTGTCTGAGAAGTCTTGCACATTCTAGATTACAGCATAACCTGAGACTGTCATGGCTGGAATAAGAAACTGCAATCTGGAATTCAAATGGGCAAATCTGGATTGTAATTAGATTTTATGTGAATTAGAAATTGTGTGAATAAATTACATACAGTTGAAAATGTGTTTTAATGTTTTGAATGTGAGCCAGGTCTGAAATCGAATCATTAATTTAGAGGAATCCAGAAAAACAAATAAAATCTGATTTGACTGTCACCATTTATGAATCAACATTTTACATGAAATATGCGAAATTAAAAATTTTTTAAAATGTCTAATAATAATTACATTTCTTTAATTAAAATTTTTTTTAATTATATATATATATATAATAATTATATATATATATATATATATATATATATATATATATATATATATATATATATAAAATAATTGTAAAATAATTATATATATATATATATATATATATATATATATATATATATACACACACACACACACACTGTACTGTATATATATATATATATACATACAGACTGTACTATGTGTATATATATATATATATATATATATATATATATATATATATATATATAGTTGATTCAAATGCAAGCCCAAATGAAATTTAGTTTAATTCAACTACATTATTCATAAACATTTAAATTAAGGCATAAGGAATAGATCTTCATGTTTTAAAAGTTAAAAAGGAATTAACTGTTAGTTTGTTATGCTTATACATACGTGTTGTTTGTAAATTTCAACATGAAAAACGGACACATGGAGTTTAAGTGGTTAAGGTCACAACACCACTAGAAAGTATGGACATTAAGTCAACTCCTGAGTAAGGATAATGACTTCATGATGAGTACAGTATGTACAGTAGCGACTAAGCATTTTACGTTCAAGTCCACACATTGATTCTATATTAGCATCTGATTATCATTACCATCGACCTCTCACAGTGTTGGAGATGAAAAGCCACACTAATGCAAAATGCGCCACAGGATTTAAATTGCGGTCTAAATTCAGTCTACAATGGTTTTTTCAACAATGATGAAGGATAATATCTGTCTAGACAGGAGTAATGTGGAATTCCGTCACACTCTTTAGCACTAGCGTATATCACAACCAACTGAAGTGGTTCCTGGTCCGGGAACTTTAGGAAATGGTTGTTAATATACATGGATTTTCAAATGTATCAATCCAGGATGAGGGTTGGGAGGTTTGCTAAATGTCCCACATACATCTCTAGAACCTACAAATATGAACTCAATATTCAGAACTATTGAAAATTAAAAAAAATTCCTTCTATAGAATGTTCCTTCCATCCATCCATCTGGGGACCTATGTAATCTGACTAGGGACCGTGGAGGCCAGTGGTGACCATTGAATTTATTCCCATTTTTACAACCATGGTGGGTCATATTTGTTTGTAAACCTCAAACCTTCAGACGAAACAATAACCAGATTTACTGTATGATCCAGTATGATACATAGTATCTACTATTTTCCAATCTAAAATTATTGAATTTAATCCAAGTACAGAACGTTCATTTGTAACTGATGACTTTGGAATGAACATCCATTTTATTTAAGGGGGGGGGGGGGGGCTAGGGGGGGATTCCATATATTTCCCGTCTAATTTAGTCGTATCCAATTTCCACCCATCAGGGCTACTACTACCCGACAGGGAGGGTTGAAGACCATCACGTGTTTCCCGCATCTTGGAGGACCTGAGCGTGTCTCGGAGGACAATGCTATCCGCCCCTTCCGCTTGCGTGAGCTCACAGAGTATGAATGTTAACTCAGCTTGCTTACTGATTAGTTTCCTGTACAAATATTAATGCCATTTTTACATATCAGTTGTCTGTCTTAGTATAAATTAATTTATAATAGATCAGATACATGACCATATACACAGGATTTATAAAACCCTGAAGAAGTCTGCCTAGACAGCATGCATTCCAGGGAAGTCTCATTCCCTGCCTGCATTCTGACTGGCTAGAAAAATGCAGTTTCAAAAGAGGGTAGCAGGGTGTGGTAGTAACTCATTAACATTTAAATTAGTCCATTTAAAGATACAGACACTGAAGGAGTGTGTTTGAAAGATGAGTGGTATTTCAGCTGGAATGTTAACAGACTCATTTTGGAGTCATTAAAGACATGGGGTCACTTGTACTGTATTTTCCTTTTAAGTACAATACGACACCTTTAAAGCTATTTGATGAGACTGATCAGATGCAGTTAAAATTAATATGCTAAAGATAAAATATTCTGAATTTCTGCACTTGGATTAAATTTGAATCATTTTGCGCAAAAGACCCCAAATAGGGTTAGGAATTTTTGGAGAAATTCATAGAGAAACTAACAGAGGATGGATGGATGAACAAATTAGCGCATAGCACACAAGGGCTTTGCTCAGGTAACTGGCAACTTGATAGTGATGGGGTTTGAACCTGGCACCTTGCGATCACTTGTGCGAAGTGTTAATCACTGAACAGAATCGACGTGGAAGTACCAGCTTTTCTAGATTATCATACTGTGGTACCTGCTGTTTCGTTTCCTCCTTTTTAATCACCACCCAGTTCCCTTTATTATTATTAATCTACTGATTCATTAGAATAAACAGAAACTAAGTGTTAATTTTATTATTAATTCTACTTAATTATTACATCATCTGCCAAATGAGAAAGTGAGTGGAAATTTTTTTTTATCGTAATTTTAAAGTAAGAAACTGTTTCACGTTCACATTCAAATATTGTTTTTAATTTCTATGAAATTTTCAGAACCAGAAATTGATCTAGACTCGAGAAAGCAAGAAACATTGCCCTTTGATGTCTGTGTATCGTCACATGACAAAAAGCACGAGGAATGGGAAGCATGTACCCTTTGATACCTGGACTAGTTATCAAGCTTAGTCAATCATTTACATTAAACACACACACACACACACACACACACACACACACACACACACACACACACACACACAATGGGCGACATCTACAGCCTCAGTGGTTGATCTCCAGTCTCACACACACACACACCCAGTTGAAGAGAATAAATGACATTCTTGTTATCAAAAACATCATGGACTGATCTTTATCCTAACATCCATGACATGGTTAAACGCACATCAAACACATCACCACGTCATTAAAGTCAAACCAAGGCAAAGATTTCACACTCATGTCACGTCCTTCACAGGAACAGAGGCATCTCCCGCTTCCTGTGTTTACACTCTACACACACTCGTACAGTAGTGGCTCACAAATCTCTGCTGTGGTTTACACAGAACTACTGCATAAACCTTCCTAATCCTTCAGTAGACGCTGTACATAAAGCGTGTTAGAGTATAATATCCGTGCGGATGCTAAAACACGAGTCTAATGCAAACGTGAGCGGAGACAAGAACTACTGTAGATATAAATAAATAAATAGATTAAAAAATAAATTCTATATTTTTATTTCTAAGACAATGCAATAAAAACAAATAAAAAAAATCAGCTTTTTTTTGTCTCATATATTTATTTCCTTTTTTTTTTTTTTTTAAATGCATAAAACTGTTTTACTTACCACGCCCCAAAGACACACACACACAAACAACAAAAGATTTCATGGTTGTGAGAAAGGTTTCCCTGTAAATTTTTCATCTGTCATAGCTTTTAATTACATTTTATTTTAATAACATTGTTAAAAAATAATAATTATATATATATATATATATATATATATATATATATATATATATATATATATATAAAACAAAAAAAGAAATCAGCTGCCACAACAAGGATAACTAACTGCTTTCTCCTGAACACAATTACTGATCAATGATTAATTCAATCTATATTCATGTACAGCTTCTTCTTCTTCTTCTTATTATTATTATTATTTTTATAATCATTGTAATAATTAAGATACAGAAATCATTAGCAGTAATATTATAAATTGTCAAAGGAAGGTGCTCAGTGTGTGTGTGTGTGTGTGTGTGTGTGTGTAACCTGACTCCATCTAAGACACAGATGACTTTTAAACAGACTATATGCTGTAGAGACAGAAAGGTAAATACAGGTGTGTGTGTGTGTGTGTGTGTGTGTGTGTGTGTGTCTGGGAGCTACAGAACACTTCAAAAAGAAAAACTCACCTGTAGAGACACAGAGAAGAGACTCCTGAGCGACTGGACTTCCACCTGCACACAGTTCTGTGTAAAGACACACACACACACAGTATACGCCCTCACAGTTTGGAATTCCAGCTCTTTCCAGTGAATCGACTCATCTCATCTGATTCACCACAAAGAGTCGACTCACAAATGACTCAATGTCCTTTTTTTTACACTGTTTTGACCAGTGAGTCTAAATATACAAATAAATACAAATAAACTCTATTTTTACCAAATAAGTTTTACATTTTCAGAATAAGGTGTTGATTTGTTTTTCACCAGCGTTGGTGCTCGATGTTGATGGTTAATGAGTTTGTGGAAACAGTGAAAATAATCTGCTGATCTTTAATGTAATCAGTGATATTATTATTATTATTATTATTATTATTAATGTTATTATTATTATTAATGTTATTATTATTATTATTATTATTAATGTTATTATTATTATTATTAATGTTATTATTATTATTAATGTTATTATTATTATTATTATTATTATTATTAATGTTATTATTATTATTAATGTTATTGTTATTATTATTAATGTTATTATTATTATTATTATTATTATTATTAATGTTATTATTATTATTAATGTTATTATTATTATTATTATTATTATTAATGTTATTATTATTATTAATGTTATTGTTATTATTATTAATGTTATTATTATTATTATTATTATTATTATTAATGTTATTATTATTAATGTTTTTATTATTATTAATGTTATTATTATTATTATTATTATTATTAATGTTATTATATTATTATTATTATTATTATTATTATTATTATTTGAGGTTGATGTCCACGTCCGTGTCTGTGTGTCTTTCTGTACAGCAGAACTCTCTGTCTAACTTATTAATAGACAGAAATGACATTCTGTAAGGTTGAGTATCTGACGCCTTGTTTACACTAAGTTGTCCTTCTTTGGTGCTCAGACAAATACACTCCCTGTTCGGTAATCGGAGAGAGAATCACAGATGAGAAATGGAAAAAGTAGATCAGATAAAGATGAAGTTTTGTCTTAAATCGACTCCAGCGTGTTAAAATTCATTTATATCCACTTCAGCGCTGTTATTTCAGACAAAGTGAAAATATCAACTAATCCCAGTCAAAATATTCACTTCATCTATTGGTGCCGGTGTTTGTTTACATTGAGACAGTAGCGCATTAGTAGATTATTATACAGTAGATTATTCAATCCGACACATAACTGTTCATAATCACTTTTACTCCACATTTAGATTCACTGATGGTGCAGATTAAACTACAGACAGAAGATCTAAGGACTGAGGAAGATTCATTATATTCTGTCTAGACAGTTTTCCGTGATGCTGTGACATAATCTAGCTGGACAGACAGACTGGTTTCAGGTCCTCAAACGTATGAAATGTAAAAACATCATCACTGAAACAGCGAGTTCTGACCAATGTAGTATACAGACAAAACCTTTGGTTTATTTATTTAGATTCGTGCAGCCCTGACAGTAATGCTACAGTACCTGTCTTTCAAATCACAGTATTTATATTACACTCCTTCTAACAGGTCACACTATTGTCTCTATACTGTAGTTACAGCTCATACACTTGGTGTAAGGTTACGTTTATGTAACGTTTATGAAAAGCGCCTGAAGTGTGAATGCTGAGTGAAACACACACATCGCGATCCTCAGTGACCGAGAGCTCGGATTCATTTGTCACTTCGATTTATTCAAATGAACGTTAAAAAAAAAAGTTAAAGACATCACGTTTTAGACCGAGAATGCGAATGTAAACAATCGGGACCAAATTACACAACTTATTTTTCTATGACAGCATGAAGTGTGGCGTTATGGATTCAGTCCTTTTATAAATCCTAATTCCATCCTATAGATGGACGATATTTAAGAAATAGTTTATTAAATTTAAGCTTGGAAGCAACATGTACAGTCATAGCAACAGAAAAAACAACAACAACAACAACTTGTGACTAGTCAGTAAACCTACAGTACTACTCACTAATCAGTACTAATCCTACTAATACTTAGTAACGTCTTTTTTTATAATGAACTTAACATCGAGGCTTACACGATCGCTCAGGCTTCCCTTTCGGCTCTCAGGGTCCAGTATTTTATTTACAAGCAAAGAACCGTAGGTCAAAGGTTTCCGCTTGTGTCAATACAGCTTTCACTGGACTTGTCTTTCTAGCTGCTGTACATTAACACATCGTCTCTTATCAGTGTTTACGGCTCGACGAGGCCTTTGCACTCTTTCCATGTGCGATGAAAAGCTTCATCCTGTCTGGGATTTATGGAAATTTCCGTTTTGCATGTTGCTGATCGACATTTATTCACAGGCTGGTTTTCTATTATGGGAAGGTACTGTACTGTATCTCAGCGAGAGTAATGACGCAGGAGTAAATCTCCCGTTCTGATTGGTCATTGATTCATTTTCAGGAAATTTTCACAGCTGCAAATCGCACGCTTATATTAATGTACTCATTCGAATGTGTTTTTGTTTTTGGAACCTGCATGGTGGATATTTGTTGTTAACTTTCTTATGGCGCTTTTCCACTGCATAGTACGACACGACACGGTTCAGTACAGCTCACTTTTGGGGGGTTTTCCACTGGGAACAGTACCTGGTGCCTGGTCCTTTTTTTAGTAGCACCTCAGCCAAGGTTCCAAGCGCGCCGAACCGTTACCAAAACGTGACGTGTAAACTCTGCTGGTCACTGATTGGCTGGAGAAAATCGTCATTACTGCGTCACCGAACTTGCGACACGAGACACAACAGAACCGCTATATTTAGAAACAGCCAGAGAAGGATCGCACGCACCTTTTTGTATTAACCAAAATTTTCTTTGGCTGCCATCAGCCTCTTTTGAAACAAACTCCTTCGTCTCGCTGTTAAAAACATCCACATGCCGAGAATGAAGAACACCATGCCGTCGATATGCTCCATTGTTGTGTGTTTGTTTGTGGCGCGTTTACGATGATGTCACGGCAGTAGAGGCGCCGCAACTAAAACGACACGTGAGTAATCCCGCCTAAACTGCAGTGGAAGCGCAAACCGAGCCGAACTGAGCCGAACCGAAGTGAGCTGTACTGAACCGTGCTGTGCCGTACTATGCAGTGGAAAATAGGCATTAGTGTTCGCTGTTTAGGGAACAGTTATGGAAGGAGTCTCCAGTGTCAGAGCTCCGTAACAGTCCGATGTAACGCTGTAACATGTTTGTTTATGTATGCAGTACGTATGCAAATACATAAGTTAGATTAACAAATCGAAGTTTCTTAAAAATAATTTCCGTTCCTGAATTTGCAAATTCCGCTTGTGTAACGAGTATATTACAATGGCAGTTTATCTAGTTTGGGGAAATGGTGAAGGAAAGTTGGCCTGGAATGAAATGGCCAGAGATCACCCTTCTGTAATGAAATTTTTTCCACTCCTAGAAATCTAGCAAAGCCGAATCCAGGCTGAGAATAGTATCATGGCTCAAATGTTTAGAAGCCAAATATACTCCAGCAAACAGAAAATGCAGATTTCGAGACCGGCGCATGGCAACGTTGACATTTCACCAAGTTATTCTTTAACTTTCAGCTTCCGCTTTTGTATTTACGCAACGTATCGCTTTAAAAACAAAACCTTTACTCTACGTCTGGCTTTCTCATGTTTAGAGACAAGTATAAAACATGCACCGTAATGCAATGTTGTAATTCGTTTAATGTAAAGCCACATATTTGCGAGAGCATGCCGGTATGTCATGTGTCATCACGTTTAAGGTCATCTGTCATACAGGGGACCAGTCAAACCGGACTGTGATTGCAGGCGGCCACATGTTCCATGTGTTATTTCAAGACCCGAGCCTGAATGACTTCCACCGGCTCAGGAGGATATTTGTCCTAAACAAGCGAAACATGCTTTAAATGCATGTTATTTTAGTAGCACATAGTCATTAGCACTCATCAGGCAATGTCTATGGGCAACTAACTGCACTCAGACCAAAGGGGGCTGAATAATTACGCACACCCCACTTTGCAGTTGTTGTTGTTGTTGGTCTTTCGGCTGCTCTCAGCAAGGGGTCGCTACAGCGGAATATCCAGTCCGCACTACAACTTGGCACAGGTTTTACGCCGGATGCCCTTCCTGACGCAACCCTCCCATTTTATCCGGGCTTGGGACCGGCACTGTATCCAGTGACACATTACAGCCACAAACATGAATCAATTTTATTGGAATTCCACGTGAAAGACCAATACAAAGTGGTGTACACGTGAGAAGTGGAACGAAAATCATACAGTACATGATTCCAAACATTTTTTACAAATAAGTAACTGCAAAGTGGGGTGTGGGCACTGGTGGCTCAGTGGTAGGTGTTTCGCCTGCCATGCGGACGGCCCGGGTTCGATTCCCAGCCAGTGCCCAAACCCCAGCCACTGGATGCAGTGCCGGTCCCAAGCCCGGATAAAATGGGAGGGTTGCGTCAGGAAGGGCATCCGGCGTAAAACCTGTGCCAAGTTGTAGTGCGGACTGGATATTCCGCTGTGGTGACCCCTTGCCGGGAGCAGCCGAAAGACCAACAACAACTATTATTATTACCCATAAAAGGAAATCTTTCGCCTATCACATATCTATCACATATTTAGGCAGCTAAAACCCTTAAAGAGACACGTACAGTACTTATTTCTGTATACCTTTCTAAAATAAGATGTAAAGAATAATTCCACAACCGTAAAACTGTCTTGAAAGCTAAAAATTAAAAAATAAAATTGGGTTAAAAATAAATTGAAATTAAAGCTGGTGGTGGTATTCAACTCATTTACTGTAAACTCCTACCTGTTTCCCCATTACACTTTACACTTCTATGTACAGTAACATGTAAATTGGGCTCATGAGTTCCTGAGTCACCGTGTCAGCTTTTCATCTACAGGGTTCTAAATATAGCCCTGTCAGTAATAAGTCATCTCACGCCCTGCCCTCTGTATGGAAACGGTTTACTAGGTGATTTGTTGACAAAGGGTGTATTTGACAAAACCCTAGAACCTTCAAGCGGTTGAAGCTTTTCTTGTTTTTCTGGCCTACAGAGTCCTCTAGAGGACAATATCTGAAATGAATTCTGTTAAATTTCTTTCCTGAAGATCTATTGCATGCATGAACCAGAGATGAGCAGACCTCAGAAATGCAACACTCTGCAACACTGGAGTAAGAAGAGTAATAGAACACATCAAGATGTTTTTTGGAACTTTTGTTTGTCTGTTTGTCCGTTTGTTTGTGCAGTCTATTTGAACGAGCTCGAGGTAACATATAGGATTAGTTTCATCACAGTCGGCCCACAAGAAGGGAAAATATTTAAAAGTAAAAATGAGAAACCCTTGAAAAACCCTTATATCATAAAAAAAATTAAACCTTGAAAAATTTTTCAAAATTCACCAGATGGCGCTGTACATTTTTCATATGCGCTTATGAGTGTGCAATTGAAATCTACTGTACTTCAAACGCAATCTCACACCTTCATTCCGTACACTTCATAGAAAAGTTTTAGTTCATTCCAAAATCCAACAGATGGCGCATTTTTTTATGTACTTACTGTATAAGTGAAGTATGTCTGTTGATTTGGGATACTGTAACTAAACAATTCCAAAATTCCACATGAACCAAGTCGAGGGGACAGCTACAGTAGTTCAATCAATAGAATAATTATCCACGTTATGGTAATTATGTTTAACAAAGGAAAAAAGCCACAAAATCATTACAAATACATTTAGAGCTAACAAGCTGTTCATGTCTAAATCTAAATTTAGAAAACATACACTGCTTCACACTTTTCCCCCAGCTTTTAGACTGCAAGCTTTAGGAAAACAGATTAGATGGAGGCTACTGTAAGTTAAATGGCGAGATAACTAGGTAAATGAGGATAGGTGCATGAATTGTAAGCAAACTATTGGAGAAAAATGGATGAAATGAAAATGAGCAAGGCAGAGACGGACGGATGGATATTAAGCAGTCTGAATTTTTTTTTTTACACGTAGGTAGAGGAGGATGGATGGATGGATGGATGGATGAAGGAATTGATGGATGGATGGATGGATGGATAGATGGATGAATTGATGGATGGATGGATTGTCAGCAGGTAAAGGGAGCGGAATGTATGGAAAGATGGTGATCAGATAGTGTAGAGTAAAAATGCTAAAGAAAAGGTAGTTAAATGGATAAAGAACAGATTGGTATAAGGTGGTGGATGGATGGATGGATGGATGGATGGATGGATGGATGAATTGATGGATGGATGGATGGATAGATAGATGGATGGATAGATGGATGGATGGATTGTCAGCAGGTAAAGGGAGCAGAATGTATGGAAAAATGGTGATCAGATAGTGTAGAGTAAAAATGCTGAAGAAAAAGCGAGTTAAATGGATAAAGAACAGATTGTATAAGGTGGTAGATGGATGGATGGATGGATGTTTGGATGGATGGATGGATGGATGGATGGACCAATTACAGTAGATGTTCAAGGTGGATGGTTGGATGGATGGAGAAAGATATTGATGGGAAAGAGGAGGCTGAATGGAAGGAAAATAAGCAGACAATATTGTTAAGCATGGATAGAATGATACTGAGGATGAGTGCATGGGGTTAATAAATGACTGTGGAGGAGAATGAACAGATAGAAAGTTGTTACAGGGGATTGAATGTAGAGATAATATTAGAGACATAATAAAAAAGACACCACGATAGAGTGATACATGTTTTCACTCAGTCACTCACTCACTAATCATCTATACCACTTTATCCTGTATTCAGGGTCGTGGGGGAGACTTAGGGTACGAGCCAGGGTACACACTGAGTACAGGGTGCCAATCCACACACATACTGTACACACTCTCAAACACACACTACAGGCAATTAACCGTACCCGCATGCCTTTGGACTGTGGGAGGAAACTGGAGTACCCGGAGGAAACCCACCAAGCACAGGGAGAACATGCAAACTCCATGCACTCAGAGGCGGGAATCGAACCTGACCGGTAATCAATCCCGGACAATGGAGGTGCAAGACGACAGTGCTACATGTTTTCACGTACTGTAGAATAAAAATATATAATATATTCCATCCATCCATCTAGAAACCTCTTCTGTCCAACTAGGGACCGTGGAGACCAAGTGTGACCATTGTATTTATTTCCATTTTTACAACCGTGGTAAGACCTCTGGTCAACATTAACACATGAATTCACACACTATGGGCAACTTGGGAATGCCAATTAGCCTAATCTGCAAGTCTTTGGAATGTGGGAGGAAACCGGAGCACCCAGAAGAAAACCCATGACCCATGAACCACTGCAAACCAAAGCATGATTTTCTTACACCTATACCAAACATTACTTTATTATGTCTGAAGTTGTCAGGATGTAATCACGTGACCTTTCTGGGACTAAACATCAAGTTTCCCCAGCTCTGCTCTCTAACTATACTTGTATAACACTCTAAACAATAGTACACTTAGTAAACACTGTGCATCAGAAGGTCAACTGCATAAATAACAGCTCCAACCGCAAAGGGAACCTCAAAGAAAAAAGAGAACACTTTGATCCCGAGTCTTAAGGATCTGAGTCTGAGCTGCTTTTTGCCATGGGAACAAAACTAAAAATCAATACAGCTGAAGGGTGGGGTGTAGGAACAATGACATAATCACTGGGAAGGTTGAAAACTCCATGAGGATCGTGGATTCCCCTGGACGAGAAATCCACACATCTGGATAAGATCATAGTGTTGTTAGGTGTCTCCACTTTCAGCTCGGATGGCAACCAAATTTACAAACTTGCAGTATATGTATATATACAAATGTGAAAAAGAAATCTTACCATAAGTCTTTATATACTGCATTCTTGGCTGATAATGTGCTTTTTCTTAAATACTGTACCATGGCATCTTGGTGCAGATGTGTGACTCAGACCTGTTTTCTTTACACGCAGTGCCGGACAATTCAATGTTATGCTAACCATTTGGTATTTAATAAAGTCATTTAAACCACATTTAAATCACTTAATAATTTTAAGGCCGCTAAAATCTGGCAGACTTGCAGTCATGTTCGTGCAATAGCATGCTCCATTGAGGTTTCACACAAACTTTAAGAAAACTAAAACAGCTGTGGAAGTACTGTAAGGCAATGAAACATGAATATGTCCATCAGAGAAATACAACATGTTTTCAGAGGTTTAGAGATTTCACTTTAATTATTTTACTGGGCACTGGTGGCTCAGTGGTAGGTGTTTCGCCTGCCATGCGGACGGTCCAAACCCCAGCCACTGGATACAGTGCCGGTCCCTAGCCCGGATAAACATGGGAGGGTTGCGTCAGGAAGGGCACCCGGCATAAAAACTGTGCCAAGTTGTAGTGCGGACTGGGTACTCCGCTGTGGAGTCATGCAGGATGTTAAGTAAAAACAATAAAATACAAATCAGCATCTTTACTCACTCATCGTCATCTACATACAGTATACTGCTTTATCCTGTATACAGGGTCGCAGCCTATCCCTGGGGACTTTGGGCACGAGGCGGGGTCCACACTGGACAGGACGCTAATCCACTCAAACGCTCTTTCACGGAAATTTACAGGAAACACTAATTAGCCAAACCTTAGTTAATTAGTCTTTGGACTGTGGGAGGAAACCGCAGTACCCGAAAGAAAACCCATCAACCACTGGGTTTACAAACTCCTACAAAACTCCTACAAACTCATACAAACTCCACGCACACAGACCCTGAGTCGGAAATCAAACCCGAACCCTGGATGTGGGAAGCAGCAGCGCTGACCACTAAGCCTATTCCTATTAACTTCTCAGGGAGTTTTTCCTTGCCACTGTCACCCTCGGCTTGCTCATCAGGGACTATCTAACCATTTTGATTCATACACACTCACATTCCATACAAACTTAAATAATTCTTTTGATTGTGTAAAGCTGCTTTGCAACAATGAGAACTGTTAAAAGTGCTATACAAATAAAATTGAATTGAATTAAGCCACCATGCTTCACCTCTTTCTAAAACTATATATTTAAGTGCAGCAATTTAAGACTCAAATATCTCTAACTTGGCCTCCAAAACAAGAAATTCATAGATCATTGTAGTCTGATGAATTGGGGCGTGTCATATGTGTATGACATGTAAATAAATGGTACGTAAGTGGGTGGGACCTTGTATCCAAATAATTAAAGCTGATTCATAATTGATTCATCATATGACAGGTATGATTGCAGCGATGCATTTATAGTGTATGGAGTGTTCATCATCATGGAACATGATGTGAGAAAATCCTACAGGAAAGTGATCACCATGAAGGCTGCAGGACCAGACAGCATCTCAGGTCAGGTTTGTAAAGCGTGTGCTGACCAGCTAGCACCAGCGTCTACTGAGATATTCAACCTCTCTGTGGCACAATCGGGAATCCATACAGTACAATTAAACAGTTCTTTATTGTTCTTGTTGTCCAAAAGAAACCCAACCTGGTTCAATAACATAACACCCATTACATTTTGCATACCGCCCAAAATAGTTTGACCAATGACATCATCAAACACCTTCGATACCAGCACTAAGCCATCTGGACGACATGTGGGAAAACTATGTTAAAGTGTTTGATGGCTACAGTTCTGCAATCAACTCTATTATCTCCTCCATGCTCACCACCAAGCTGGAGGACCTGGGTTTCTCTAGTCTACTGTATTTCTCCTGACTGACAGACCACAAGCAGTGGATAAATACAGTCTCACGTTCACCCCCAACTTCAGCACTAGAGGCCACTAGGGTTGTGTCCCTGTGTAACTGCTTACTGTGCTTACTATACACCAATGTTTGTTTTCCCACTTCCATCTCCACTTCCATTTCCATTAAGTTTGCTGACAGCCAAGGCTCGATTTGAGGGGGGGGGGGGGGTGAGCAGAGGGATGGCATTTAAAAAAAAGATCAAAACCACCCCCTCTGTAAAACCACCCTCCCCCGTACCATCCCCTTTAGATTAATAATGCTGTGTACTATGTAAAAGTTGTCATGGGCATGAAATATTAAAAATTTCTGCGTATAATCATCTACGAACTATAAATAACGGCGATTAGCCAATCAGAATTCGATATTGTATTTTTTCTCGCTTTTCGCATTTTCGCGATGGCCCAGACAACAGTTCAAGCACAGCTTTTATAAAAGATAATCTTTACCCAATTTGTGTAATTTAATTTACAAAATGAATTTGTAGTGCAATTAAATTTTTCTGTGCATTGTTTCTATTTCAGGTCATGGACAGTCGTCCGTACGCATTTCACTGCATGGCACACTGTGTATGGTTGTGTAAGGGACAAATATTATTAGAATTTGAATTCGATTTCATCACAAATATGCTTTTACTGTATATAAATAATATTTACATTATTTATGTCATATTTCATTTTGAGAAATAACTTGTCAATACAAATACTGATATTTAAATTCAATTGAGTAACCTAGTTAATATTCAGATTATTTGTATTGTAGTAAGGTTGTTTGTTTCTTATTTTTCCATAATTTCACAGATCAAAGACCAGATTGTATGATTGCTTCATTGTTCATTAGCTTGACAAATTAGAGTACAGTAGGTCACTTAGCGTCCCATGGTATTATATATGAGTTATAGTGTATATCAGTATAAGTGCATTTAATTAAACTCATTCTTTATATCATCTACATCAGGCATAAACAATCTCATCATATTTTAATGCATATATGATTTTGAAAAATGGCCTCCTGTCTCGATGATCCATAGAATTTACTGAGTAACTGTTGGAAAAATGTCAAGTTCTTAACATACAGTACACATAAATTATACATTTATGCATATTTTAGTTATGTTTTATGTATTTTGTTCTGACGACCATTAATGTGATCACAGCATTGGAATGACTTGACATCTTTAAAATTAATTAAAAATTGTGTATTTTATTGAAATAAAAAAACAAACCACTCTAAAAACTAACTCAGAGGACCTCTTACCACTACTTGATTTAATACATGGATGCAAGTTAAAAATTGTAATTAATTGATTTAGATGAACCTTCTAAGTTGTGAACTTAATTTTTATAAGTTGTGATCAAATAATAATGTTGGTAATTATATCAACTTAATTTTGCATGTAATTTAAACTCAAATTTAATTGATAATGGGGTGAAAACAAAATTTAAGTTGTCTTAACTTTAAAAAATTGGCATGATAATAAAATTTTTTTCAGTTATCACCTACCTACAGAACCTGCATGGACGTGTTCCAGTGGTAAGATTGTGTGTTAGCAGACTTATAGACTAACCAAACTCAATATAAACAATATTTCATGGTGAGTAACATTTAATTTACATCTAATAGTTCTACTAAAGTAATGAATTTGCACTTGTTTCACTGAGATATCTGCTCAGCAAGAGAGCTGATGGGAAAAACATTATTCAAGTTTTGCTCATTTGACTGTAAGCTACATAATGTTATCTCATTTTTTTTCTCTTGGAATGTTCCATGACATGCTACTTGGCTTTTGACTGTAACATTTATGGAGATTTTATTATGCTTATGCTTAATGAGGACCAGAGTTTTTAAAATGTACATTTTGTGCATACATACTACAGCAGTTGAAAAAAAAAAAAAAGTTAATTGCACCAAAATAATAGTTGAACTAATGTCTTTTTAAATCTACCACATTAACAAAAAAGCAAAAAACTTACAAAAAATAAAAAGAAACCTGAAAAAAAATCTATTTGGAGCCACTGAATTTTTAAAATGGTTGTGTACATTATTATAGTAATTATAGGGAGATTATAGGGCCAGGGGTAGCTCAGTGGTTAAGGCATTGGACTACGGTTCGGAAGATCCCGGGTTCAAACCCCACAACCACCAAGTTGCCACTGTTGGGCCCTTGAGCAAGGCCCTTAACCCTCAACTGCTCAGATGTATAATGAGATAAAAATGAAGTCACTCTGGACAAAGTCACTCTGCCAAATGCCTAAATGTAATAAATTAGCAAGATAAAATTGCTTTAAAATAATATCGGAAGGCCATTTGGAGCAATAAGATTTATGAGTTATCACCTTAAAAACTTGCCCTTTGTCTAACAGTTAATAAGTAACAGGTAATTAAAATAATCTTTGACTAAAGAGGAAAAGCTAATTCCCCCAACGCAATAGAGCTTGTTGGTTCAATATAATTACAAATGAAGTTGTCATAACTCAAAAAGACCAATGCAAAACGTTGCATAAATTTTTTTTGTTAAGTCTAAACATTTCTTTTTAGAGTGTACAGTATAATGGGCTTTGATGTCATACTATAAATACTGCATGCAGCCTTTTCATATTTGTTTGTCTGTTGACTCATATTCCACTGATTGACCTTTAAATACGTCAAATTATAGCCAGATCGTTAACATTAATAACGTTTGTGCTATTGTTACATGTAATCAGTGTTTAATTGCACACCTTAGTCATTCCAGTCATTCTAGTTCAGAACCACACCCACAGCATTGAACAGTTTGTGAACAAATATTTTTCATAATTTGCCTTCATATTTTCACCATAATTAACAGCAGGAACATACTAGCCTTACAATGAGCAGTCTTTTTTTTTGTTTTTTTAGCCATGAAACATATGTTGCAGGTAAAAGCTAAGCACTAGTGAGTTTTTGAGTTTTAACTCATGATGCATCTATTAAAGGAACCAACAAGAAAAACATCACAAAGACAATATAACATGGCTACTTTTAAATTAAATCAGTGAAAAATAAACATGTGACTGATTAATCAAAAAAGATTCATAATGGTTAATAATGGATGGATTATAATAAATCTGTCACGTGTTTAGATTTCACTTAGTCATATATTTTTATTCATTTTATTAATTTCACAAGTAGTAGTACAGTATGTTCCACATCTTCATGTTCCACATCTGGGTTTCTTGCATCAGTAATGTACTTTTAAATATTACGTTTTATGCATAATGCAAGTTTTCTTTTTTTTTTTTCCTCTATGTAACCCCCCCCAACATTACTAATTTAATATATATTCTATTCTACAATATATTATATTTTTAATTGGTTATGTAATAATATTTTTCCATTCGTGTTCCATTTTACTTCATTTCTTTTTTTTTTTTTATTATTATTCATTTATTTTCACATTGGTTAATTTTTACATATAGAGCACATGCTGTTGTTTTCCTGCAGGTTCACATTAACATTAAACTCATAAACTTAAAAACTAATTCATTAATTAACTTAAAAAAATTAAATTTCCAATTAAGCAAGTGGTGTTATATTTTCCACGTTATTTTATTTATGTTATTCACACAATGCCCTGGGTTTACTTGTGTTCATATGTTTCTCACACTTGATTTCAGTTTACTATGAGATTTCAGTTTGCATGCTCCACCCAAATTAGAAGTTATATACAATAAATTTTGGACACACCTTCTAATTCAATGGTTTTGTTCTGTGATTTGTTTTCCACATTCCAGAACAAGTAGACTGGATATTTCTGGAAGCTTATTGTGCCAAGTGCATCACATCAAAGCACCACAATGAAACTGTGTCTCATGAAGACCTTCCCAGGAAAGCAAGACACAACCTGACCCCTGCTGCAGAGGAGACGTTCATTTAGAGTCACCAGCCTCAGAAATCACCAATTAACAACCAGCACCTCCGCTTATAGGCTTTATGAAGAGTTACAGAGCAGAAGTAGCAGATATGCATCTCAATATCAACTGTTCAGAGGAGATTGTTGTATACGTTGGATGCCTTTAGTATTGTTTTACAATGTAGGAAAAAAAAAAGTAAAAATCAGAAATGATCATGAAATCATAAAATCATGAACGTGTGTCAAACCTTTGTTGGTTTGTGTAACTATGAAAAGTGTTTTTTTCTAATTTAATCTGTAGCTGAATATCGGTTTGACCTTAACTGCGATGATATTGACTCCCTTTCTATTAAGAACAGTTACACCCAGATATACCGGTTTGTTACTTAAGCACGACGGGTGGAGGCAACTAACATTTACCAACTGTAATTAAAACACAAATGACAATACAGTGGTGAGAAGAAAATGAAACATTGAAAAACGAATCTCCAGAGTTTAAATAAAGTCACATTTTCTATTTGTGTGCATTATTTAGTTTCAGAGCTCAGTGTTTGCACAGGAAATCCCATGGAATTTCATTAAATTGACAAAAATTTATGGCTGAATCTTGATCCGGAGAGCAAGCCTGTAGAGGAACCTAATTTATGGTACACATACTTATATCAGTGCACCAAGCTCCAACTTCACCACTACAGACCTCACACTGTCTCATTCCATCGATCATGAGTTAGATTTCTACAAACACCTGTCTTCATCCTCTCTGCAAGGTCTAAGTTCTCACCTCGCACCTAAAGTGAGAGCCCCGACATCCCAACATCGATGGCGATAATTATCGCCGTTCTAAGATATAATGTGCTTGTGCTTGTGCTTGCACATGCAGATGGCATGAAAAGTACATGTGCAAATATCCGAGCTGTTTCTCATGGCCTATCCATCACCGTCTGTCATGACTCCTCAATCATAAAGAAAAAACATGCTCGACACACGCATGTAGGCGAACGTGCTCCTAGCATTATATGTGTCGCAGTCATACTGATTAGCGTCACATAGACATAGAGATATGAGCGTAGGTGATGACCTAGGTTCACACCCTAACATTTCAGCAATACCAACTGCAAGAATCAGCTGCGCACTTGCTGAACTTTTTCCGAACTATTTTATGCTTCATTCGAGGTTACCATAAACAAACTGTTTTACAGCAATTCTATTCATTTTTGCCACTATGTTTAAGCAGTGACACATTTGACACTACAAGTAATTGTTAAATCCAGCTCATTCTGTGTGTTTCTCAATCAAGAATGAATTTAAACTTCACACACAAACTTATAGAGAGGTTTATTGTATCTGGTTGTCCTCATGAGTCCTTGCTACGACCTCACAACTAAGAGTCTTACAAAAATATCCATAACACAAAAATCAGCAGAGGTGCAGACTTACAGCCTCGTGCAAAAGTTAGCACCCTCTCTTTTAATTCGCTAGAATACAACCTTAGATAAACAACATATAAGCGTTTTTTTTTTAAACATGCCATTATTTATTTTGCAAAAGTAGAGTAAGTTGTGTTCCCTATTTATTCACATGATCACATGACGCTAATGGTCATGTGCTGCTAATCATCAGTCCTCTGATCATCATCAGGTGTGCAGGCCTCTATACTGTAAAAGCAGAAGTTTTGGCAGTTTGCTGATCTGGAGCATGCAGGTGTGTTAACACAACGCCAAGAGGGAAAAACATAAGCAATCATTGAAGAAAATAAATTATTGCTACACATGGGAAGGATTTCAAATATTTCCAAACAATTTGAAGCTTAACATTCTACGGCGAGAAAGTTTATTTACAAGTGGAAATCACCCAAAACGGTTGCCAGGAGTGGATGTCCATGCACACTGACCCTAAGGACAGACTGTGCAATAGCTTATACAATAATTCACTCATTAATTCATTCATTTTCTATACCGCTTAATCCTGTGTTCAGGGTCGCGGGGGACCTGGAGCCTATCCCAGGAGACTTCGGGCACTAGGCGGGGTACACCCTGGACACCCTGCCAATCCATTGCAGGGCATACACACATACACACACACTACGGGCAATTTGGGAACGCCAATTAGCCTAACCTGCATATCTTTGGACTGTGGGAGGAAACCGGAGTACCCGGAGGAAACCCACCAAGCACGGGGAGAACATGCAAACTCCATGCACACAGGGACGGGAATCAAGCTTGGCCAGGGAATCGAACCCAGACCCTGGAGGTGCAAGGCGACAGTGCTAACCACTACACCACCGCGCCGCCTTATACAATAATACGAAAGATAATACAAAATACAAAAAATCCCAAGAGCTACAGTACATCTCAGACCCCACATGCCTGACTGAGCATGTTAGAAAAATACTGAAAGGTTTCCAGCACCTTCTGTTTAAAAAGAACATGGAAGAACAACTGAGGTTCGCAAAACTACTGCACGGCTGAGCAAACCACAAGACTTCTGGAACAATGTCATATGGACAGATGAGACCAAAGTGGAGTTGTTTGGCCTTAATGCCCAGTTCCATGTCAAGCACATTGGTACTGTAGAGTGGTGATGACTTGGACTTGTTTTTGCAGCCACAGGACCTGAGCACCTGGCAGTCATTGAGGGGACTCCTCCGTATTAGACCTGATATAATGAGAAGTTTTTTAAATTACGTTTTAACACAAAAACACACAGAATTTATACACGAGTGTATGTGAATGCTGTAAGTTACAATAAATCTTTTTTAATTTTTTAAATTTTGCAGAAATCAAGTCCAGGACATGACTCATAATTAAAGCTGAACAGAAGTGTGTGTTCCTTTCAACTCCTGGGTTTAACCTTCGATTTTTCGATGTCTTTTGTAAACTTTATCCTTTTCAGTTCTGACTCACTCGATTCAGTAAAAGAGTGTCCTTGCCATGAGTGACATTTTGGCACAATGTGATTTCCTGATTCTACAGAACTCAAGGGAGAAAAACCGAGCCAAAAGGATGACATTTACAGTTGTTTTCATAGTTTGAATTCATATTTACATTCGTCTGAAAGTCACAGGCTTAGACTATGACAAAGTCGCGAAACAGGTTTTTTAAATCGAATTTCAGTTTATGTTTTGGTGCATGTCAAAGTTCTTAGCAGGCCGCAAACACCAACACCACCCCCCTCCTTAGTAATTGAGTAGAGAATGGTATTTGAAACACACCTGGCATGTCACACCTCAAACTGAAAAGTGTCTAGTTGATTACGCAGTGTAGAATAAAAGCAGCAGAGGACAATGGCCAGGCTCACTCATATCACTCAAGACTACTCATATAGAAAAGCATCTCAGAATGCACAGCAGGTTAAAGCTGCAAAATACTGTAAAAATGATATTCAACCAGATATACAGTAAGATGCTTGCCCACTGCTGCTCCAGATGTTTGTCCTTGGTTTAAAAGCAAACACCTGTTGCTTAGGTGTGTGCCTTTGATGACTGATTTTAATTTTACTCCAAAACAGATTGCACAAGCCACATTATGTCAATGCGTAATGGCTGCGGATTTGTATTGGGCCACCCCAGTGAAGTCTACGCATTCAAACTGGCTTCCCCACCTTTTGTTCCGGAACACACCCAACTCTCCTGTCTCTCTTACGCTGGATGATGACGATGGTCATGATTTGCATTCTCAATTAGAACACGCCCATTAGGCAAGACAGACTTAATAGTTTATTAAGAAGGAGGAAGGTGTTGTGAATCAGTGGTTAATATTCTGAGCTTTTGATAAGAAGGTGTTGAGTTTGAATCTGAAGACTGACAGAGAGACACCGCTGGGGAAATAGGCGACGACTTTACACTTAACATTTTTGCATCAGACTTCGTGGCAAGTAAGTTGCATTACAATAATAGTTCAGCATTGTAAGTGCATTTATTTTGCACTTTTTTGTTTTTTTTATTATTGCGTTTTAGCCAAGACAATCCATAAGGTTTAATTTTGGTTAGTTTTATTTTATGATTTACTTCAAAGACCAAGTTCAGTTCTAGAAACGAATTGCAAGATAATTAGGAACATTTAAAAACATTTATGATATATTGAATTCTCTTTTGCACATTCATCAATTTCATGCAAAATTAGTAAAAATAAATAAATAAATACATCACATCTAAAGATTCTGCAACAATTGCACTAACAAAAAAATGATATATTTTCCAAAAGTAATTAATTAAATTTGTGTATAATCTATAAGACTAGTAATCCTGGGTGATACAGTATCTATACACTAATCTCTCTAGCCTGATCTCCAGCAGTAAATATCAATCACACTATCATTGCGTATAACGTTCATTTTGAGTTTTATTTTGTTGGCTGAATTTTTCTTTTTTCATTTCTGTTTTTTCTTTTTTAATGAACATTCCAAATTGATGTCTCCATTTTTAGAGGCATCTATACAATTTAAACCACAGGGCATGGTAATTGTCTACATAATTTGATAGCTGGTACTCAATCCAGCTAACTAATTCTTACTACTATAAGCCTTATCACTATACACAAGAAATGTATTCATTGTTACCTAAAATTTAATCGTTAAAGCATGTTATAGGCAGAAAAAAATGCATATTTGTAATTTTGTTTTCTTATTGTTCTTTTCTGTCTGTTGTGCACAAATTTGCTGATAAATTTCACATGATTTCAACAATGTGAACGATATTGTCATCAGGGTTTGGTTTTCTTTGTCTACATTCTTTTCTAATTACTTAGATGACTTGCGTAGCTCAATTCCTTATTATTTATGTTGTAGCGTCATCTCTAATCCATTCTTTTGTTTGCTTGTTCTGAGACCACTCCTAGGTGTTATAGCTATATTATTAAGTCTTCCAGTCAGACCAGTTTGTGCACATGCATTATACTGTGATAAATACTACAGTGCTAGTGGAATGCTGGTGAACTTTTCTGGGGGTGATTGAGCAGTGTTATCGGAGGATTCCACAGGAGAAACCATGCGTAGAGTTCTTCACATGACTCTTAGATCCATCCACAGATAGTCGTTCCTTGGTCAGGTAGCCGCTTTGTACCACCGGCTACCTGTGCTACCCGCTTAGGGCCAGGGGTAGCTCAGTGGTTAAGGCATTGGACTACGGTTCAGAAGATCCCAGGTTCAAACCCCACAACCACCAAGTTGCCACTGTTGGGCCCTTGAGCAAGGCCCTTAACCCTCAACTGCTCAGATGTGTAATGACATAAATAAATAAAAATGTCTGGATAAGAGCGTCTGCCAAATGCCTAAATGTACTCTCTGGGTACTTCTTAGTGTAGAAATTTCAACTACAGTAGACTGGCTGAATGTAGGTGTGGATGAGAAAGGCAGAGTGGAAAATAATCTAATGATGATTGTTAGGTGTGGCAGAGATTTGAATACATGTATAAGAGTTGGCAGTTACACTGAAGAGTCATAATTTTAAAACCGCCTAGGATGTGGGCCCCTTCTCGTGCTTCACAGGCCCTCTCAGGGTGTTGGCAGCAGGTGTTGATTGTGGTGTGGCATTAATTGTTCCTGTGCTTGGTACAAGTCAATCATGCCTTGTGTAAAAGTGCCCAGAGTTATATACAAATCACAGACATTTCAACACATGCTAACCACAGATGTTAACACTTTGTTGTGTTTTGTTTTTATTGCAGCATCCCTGTTAATTGAAGATGGTTTGTAGAACAGCCCTACACTATGGCCTGTTTTGGCTCATCCTGGCTTCAGCATCTGCACAGCTCACTGATAATGATAAGACAGGGATTGTGAATTTGCTCAACAATTATCGCTCCATGGTCAATCCCCAACCTGCTAACATGCAACGCATGGTGAGCACCGCGCGTACCTCCACTCACATGACCACTGAGCTAGAATGCTAGCTGTAAAAGTACTTTTATTGAGAGTAAATTAGTGCTTTCTGTTAAAATGTTTGAAGTCAAAAGTTTTGTAATAGATGGGGGACTTGTTACTGTAGATTCTCTTATATTCCATAACAATGTTGATCATTAGCAAACTAATCAAGACCAAGACGTGTTTCCAGTTGCCTATCAAATATAATGCTTATTGGCTCTTTAAACTAAAATTGACAAAAAATTTTATTAATTAATTACATTTAATTAAAAAAACAAAAGCATTTAAATCGTTCTACATTTAATGAAAAATCAAACAAACTGAAATCACAATTACATTATACTGTATGTAGTAATTACTGTGTAAATCCAGTTTAAAATACAAACACACGAAGACAACAATCTTATTTATTTATTTATTTGTTTATTAATTTTTATGTGTTTAAAATAATATGGATTAGAATGTAACTTTTAAGTTAGTCCATTTTTAAGGCATGCTCAGCCTTCACTAATGTACAGTAAATTACACCTGCTTATATGTGAACCTGCTTTGTGTTTGTGTAGCTCTGGGACGGCGCAGTTAGTCAGGTGGCAGAGAATTTCGCCGCTCGGTGCCTATGGGATCACAACCCTAATATCATCGGAGTACTTGGGGAAAGCCTCTTCATGACACTCGGACCCCTGAACCTCAACTTTACGCTAGGATTATGGTACGCCTTATGAAGCCTTAATACAACTCAACACAGCTGAGCTAAAATTAAATTGAAATATAAAACACTCCTCCGGTGGCTTGTGGGTATTTTTTTTATGACTGTCTTTGTTTTCTTTGACCAGGTATAACGAGTCAAATAATTATGACTTAAACTCGAACACCTGCACTTCAGGGAAACTGTGTGGAGATTATACTCAGGTAAATAAAAGAAAAAAGTCATAAATATCCACATGGGATCGTTCTGAACATTTTCACGAATCATACAACATACAGTACAAGAATATTTTCCCAACAGCATGTTTAATTACAATTAAAACAGTGCAATTTCACATTCAGCACTGATAAAAAAATATGAAAAAATACTTTTACTTAATCCAAAAAATTAAGGAAAATCTGCGTGTGGTTGTTTTAGATGGTGTGGGCGAACACGACCTTCATCGGCTGTGCTGCACAGTTTTGCCCAACTGTTCAAAACTTTGATGCTCCAAACGCCACAATCCTGGTCTGCAACTACTACCCTCCGTAAGTCTGGGGTTAATTATGCTGCAATAATCTTCTCAGTTTGAGAGTTATAACAGAAAATGATCAGAATCGTGACAAATCCAAGTACAAACCATTATATGTGGGCGGAGTTACCCTGGAAGAGACTGCATCTATTTGAACAGAAATCTTCCATCATAGGGTAAAAGCTATCAGTCACGAGAACTGCGTATTGATTTTCAGCGATGCTAATCTTTAGCAAAAATAAGTGCCCCCTGACAGCAAAACAGAAATACTTTTGTGTCACCATTTTGTATACAACAGTACCGTTTAACAATGTTTTACTTATAATAATAATAATAATAATTAAAATATCATTTGCTTTACAGAGGTAACATAGCGGGACAACAGCCTTATCAGGCTGGACTGCCGTGCTCGTCATGTCCGAACAGCACGATAGGATGCGTAAGCAATTCCTGTGGTAAGTTCACAATCCTAAATGCTCGTAAATGCTTCCTTTACATCACATACAGTGATAAACTTTTTAATAATATTGAAAGGTATGTTGAGAATGATGGGCTCAATCACACAAGATCGTGTTTCTATAATAATAAACAAAGACATCTGATCATTAATATGGTGACATTTTGTTTAAAGAGACATTTATTTAACATTTACTCCAGTACAACACTTTATAACACGGGATGTCAGATGATTTTTTTCCGATTCCGTTTTTAAGCTGTCGGGTGTCCTGGCTTAGACGTCTCTGTGTTATTTGTTACTATAGAAACACTAACAAATTCAAACAAATGCCGTAATGCAGTACATTATGAACCTGTAACTGTTATTCAAAGATTAATGCACTAATACTTCCACATATAAATAACAGAGCTATTTTTAATAAGCTTTTTCATAATTCTAGCCAGCATGTTCTATGTTCAACAAATTCTTATATTCCTTTGTATATTTCCTACAGATAAAGGAGCGACTCTTTCCTCAGGAATTTCATCTACCCTCATAGCAAATTTATCTAACATAGACAATTTTAATAGCGGCATAAGCACACTAAGTTCAGCAGGATTTACGAAACCCCCAGCAGCTTCCCTCCTGCTTGCCGGTCTGATGGCGGTTTTCATTCGATTGTCATAATCAAGGTCAAGTCCAGGTTACTGATGAATAGTTTATACATTTACCTTAGGTATTAGTGTCCTTTATGTGTGCTATGTGTCATGTATATAATGTTAGTGACTTGGATTACAAATTCCCCCTGTAAATGTTTACTGCACACATTTATTGTAAGAGATGCTCAGAAATACACTGTTTTTAAATATTATGTATAACCTCACACTTGGTAACACTGGGTATTTCACTTCAAGCTCGTTATTGTTCAGAATCGCGTATTGTAATAATTATTTATTCTACAAACATACATGCATACTTATAAAATTATATTTATATATGTACATTAAATTTATGTTATAAACAGATTGTATTATATGTTAACTTTTATATGATAAAAAGGAACGAATGTTGTTTGTGACTGTAATGCACTGACGCCAGAAATATACTGTAATTCCTGAAAAATAAATCGCTCAGTGAAATTAATCTTCTGGAAATGTCGGGCTACAGAAAGTTAATGATGCTCCTATGTCATTCTACTGCTTTTAAATTATTATGATTGTATTTGTACAATGATGTAAACTCCTACTGTATCACTGCAGCACTTTTGACCTTAGTACATGAAATAAATGATCACTCTTAAAAGAAATTATTGAATGATTATTATTGCTGTAAAGAATATATAAAACACACTGTAAAGAACATACTGTAGAATTTACAATAATTTACTGGCAAAAAAGTTGCCAATAAAATCCTGTAAAATAGCCGTTAATTGCTGTAAAATGGATTACAGTATAATACTGCTTAGCAATTTACAATAAATTGATGTTTGCAGAATACAGTATTTTATTATTTTTTTAACAGGATTATAAAATTAAACTTGTAAAAAGGCATTACAGGTTTTTTTTGTAATTACGCTAAATTACAGTACTTACCTGGCAACAAAAGTTGCCAATAAAATCCTGTGAATTCAACAAAAGCCAAGATGTAGCTGTAACATTTTTACTATGAAAGTCCTGTAAATAACTAATTTAACTGTGAACTATACTGTGCTGTAACCTGTAACTGTACTTTACTATTATACTGATGTAAATGCATTAAAACAAAGATTTATAAAAATAATCACTCAAATTCAAAGCTGTTGTAAGTAAACTGTTTATTAACGCTGACATCTGACAACACTTCAGCACCGTCACTGGTAACATCATTTTACTTTTTCAACTACAGAAAAACTTATAAAAAATCAGCTGTTACAAAACAACTACAAATAACTCAAGATTAAAGCATAAAGCGATAGTTAAATAAAAGTTAAAGGGACTGTTTGCCTAAAAATAAAAATGGTCAGCATTTCAGTCTGTTGTGTCTGTTTATATGCAATTACTGTATTTCAAAAAATACTCTCTAGAAAATAAAGGCAAATAAAGCTAACAAACTGCAGCATATATCAACATTAACATGGCGATAACAATTTACCTTTTAGTTTAGGCTGCTTTCTGAAATGCGCATCACGTTTCTCCTCCTCGCCTGAAGCAACAGGTAAATAAAGTTAACTAAACATCCCATTACAAAATACCTAAATATAACGTTTAGAGGGAATATCCTGATAAAATGTATATAACGTTATATAAGTTTTATCAGGATATTCCCCATATATATGAATTACTTTACATTAAAAGAAATAATTAATACTTATGGAAGTAAATTTAATTGAACTTCTTCAGCTGTTGTCGCTGTGCTTCAGTCCACCAGATTTCAAACCATATCAGCCTGTGCAAAACCATAATGCAACAGCACAGGAAATTCTTGTAAAAATATTTAAGATACAGTGAAAGCACCTCCTACATGTAAATTAATTACAGCTAACAGTGAAATATACAGTTAACACTTGTAAAACCCTGTATAACCCATAATGCATTGCAAATTACAGCAATAAATTGTAAAATGGCAAAACGGTAAGTTTCTGTATAATTTTGCTGTAAAAAATACAGCAATTTGTTACAGTGCATGTTTGATGTGTGTTTTATTAGGATTGAACAAGAAGTACATTAACAGTCATCCAAGTGTAGTTTGTATCATTTTAATATTTCAAATGATTTCACAGCAGGATTCATCTCCTCTAATCATAAAGACTTCCAATTCACCCTATAATTAATAGAACTTGGTACCAGTATTACTGTTATCACTTGTGTTTCACCCACCGATCCATTATGAACCAAATCCACATCACTCAATTCAATCATACTGTATGTAATAACCCAGTACTATTTCGAGCTCTATATCATGATGCTTCCACCCCCATGCTTTACTATATCTGTGGTGTTTATGAGATCACACAAATCAACCCTTCTTTCTCCAAACATGATTAGCTTTGTTATGGCTAAAAAAAAAATAAACTCATTATTTGACCACAACATAACACTTCAAATGGCTTCTGATTCATTTAAATGCTAAATGTACAAAGATTCATTAGAACTTCTTGATCCTGCTGCTTTCAGGTCATCCTGCAACTCTTTTCTAAATTCTCTTCCAAAACAATACATGACGCATTTCTCCAGAGAAGATCATCAGTAATTACCAGTGTTGGGGGACGTTACTTTTTAAAGTAACTAATTACATTACGGCGGCACGGTGGTGTAGTGGTTAGCACTGTCGCCTTGCACCTCCAGGGTCTGGGTTCGATTCCCCGGCCAGGCTCGATTCCCGTCTCTGTGTGCATGGAGTTTGCATGTTCTCCCCGTGCTTGGTGAGTTTCCTCCGGGTACTCCGGTTTCCTCCCACAGTCCAAAGACATGCAGATTAGGCTAATTGGCGTTCCCAAATTGACCATAGTGTGTGAATGAGTGTGTGTGTGCTCTGCGATGGATTGTACCCTGCCTCGTGCCCAGAGTCTCCTGGGATAGGCTCCAGGCCCCAGCGACCCGAAATACAGGATAAAGCGGTATAGAAGATGAATGAATGAATAATTACATTACAAAATTACTATCACTAAAAAGTAATTAGTTACATTAGAGCATTGCCTCCTGATAAAAGTAACTAGTTTGAGTACTTTTCCATTGCAGAAAATGAAAAATTCCTTTGTGATTCCTCATGCATGTTATTTTAGTCAAGACCTTTTTAATTATCAGGGGGCGGATTATTGGGCGAGGCAGGACTTTCACACACACACACACCACTGCTGTCTGACCCACAGATTACATAAGTTGTCTCAATAACAGATTATATATATATATATATATATATATATATATATATATATATATATATAAACTGAGTACTTAAATGGCGTTAGATTACCCATTACATCAAAGTACTTTGTAATGCATTACAATCAACACTATATGTATCATAAGTATATATTATTTTACTATCTGATTTTTTTTTTAAGAGGTCCCAAAAGCACTAGCCTTCATCAATTCTACAAAATCCTGTGACTAGATAGTTAGGAAATTATGAAAGAAACTTTACCTACGGCAAATGCATGTGGGAAAAACATCATTGGATTGGATCTGACTGTGCTATTTGTTATCTGTCGCATTCCTTTTCTTATGAAAAGCACAGACAGAAGGAAACAGGGCCAGGATGTTAGGACACATTGCTTACTAAAAAAGTGACTTTTATGCTCCAGATGTGAGCTCTTGTTCGCTCTGAGACATCCGATATAAAAGACGATTCGTGGAGCAGATGTCAGTGAGTAATCAGAATTTATTGACAAGAGCGCGGCGGCCGAGCCTACATGTGTCAGCAGGGTCGTGGATGTGTGTGAGGAAAACATGTAACTTGACCTATTGAGGGCTGAGCAAGTTAATATGGGTGGGAGTTACAGTCAAAGCTGCTCTACACACACTTGCTGAAGTGTATACACTACCCAAAACACGTTCAGATGTGCACATCTGGGCTGAAGTAGGATGAGAGAGGAGCCTCCCTAAAAGGATTACACTTGCTCTGTAAAGATGATTTGGAAAACAGCTTTACACCTCGTCCGATGCTGGATCGTCCTGTCGTTAGTGTCCGGCCAGCTCACTGAAGAGCAAAAGGATCAGATCGTGGCTTTGCATAACCACTACCGCTCTGTGGTCAGTCCCAAAGCTGCTGATATGCTACACATGGTGAGCACCGCGTCTACCTGATCCAACATGTTCACTAATGTAACCAGCTTGTTGTTTGGTGTATTATGGTTTTTATATTCATTACCAGTCACACCTTCTTACTCCATGGTCGTTCCTGATATTTGTTTCTCTCTACACTGTAAAACATGCTGAAGGCATCCAAAATACACAATAATCTCCTCTGAACAGTTGATATTGAGATGTATATCTGCTACGTCTGCTCTGTAAATCCTTCACAACGGCTCTAATCTGAGGTGGTGTTTGTTAATTG
Organism: Channallabes apus; assembly: GCA_030522415.1. NCBI lineage: Eukaryota > Metazoa > Chordata > Actinopteri > Siluriformes > Clariidae > Channallabes > Channallabes apus. The sequence continues at coordinate 26,867,146 of CM060117.1, forward strand.
GTGATTTCTGAGGCTGGTGACTCTAAATGAACTTCTCCTCTTCAGCAGAGGTAACGTTTTTGTCTTGCTTTCCTGGGAAGGTCTTCATGAGAGCTTGATGGGTTTTGCAAAAGCACTTGACAATGCAGTTCCAGCAGAGCTGACCTGCGTGTCGTAAAATGTAATTTCATAGTTTTGAAATATTCAGTATTGCTTTAGAATATTAATTAAAACACATACACACACACAAAACAAAAAATCATTAATCTAGAAGGTGTGTCCAGACTTTGGTCTGGTACTGTAGATTATACCATGTAAATTATAGCATCCCAGCATGGGAAACATTCTCCATGCCACCTTAGACAAATGAGGCATCTCCACCTGTAAAAAAAGATTTTTCAGACAAAGAAAAAAATTTCAGACAAATTTTAAATTTGTCTGAAAATCTCAGCCTATAAAATTCAAGTATTCTGGCATTCTCCCATAAGCAGCGTCTGTTCGTGTCATTTTGGTGGTTTTTTTTTCTTTTTTTTTCTTTTGGATGTCAAATTTCCAGTTTTCCTTAATGGTTCTGCAGATGTTCCTCTAAGGGAATTCTTTAAAGCTTCTTCTTGATGTCAAACATGTGTGGCGGTGTGGTGGGGTTAATTTTTCTCTATGTCAGGAAATCAAATTCCCCTTAACCAACCAATCAGTTAAAAGACTGATATACTGTAGGTAAATACAGATTACGCCACCCAGGATTGGTTACCTGGGAACAGATTAAGGCACGCAGGTTCGAATCTCTCAGGGAGAACACAGGGACATGGATATAACAATAAATATAAAGATTGTTATTCGTACGACAAATTTCCAGATCAAGCAATATCAATATAACAGTTTACAATAGGTCACTAAAATATCCCAGGCAAAGAGACAAACAAAGAAATTAAATTGGAGCTTAACCCTAGAGAGGCAGGCTAGGTGCGGGACTACACTCCTGCCCGGCAATAAATAATCACACGTGCACCAACCCACTCACACTAGTGAAAATGTACTGTAGTACCACTCCACACTTTGTAAACATAAGCATTCCACACTACAAGCAGCAAGCCTGCCTTCTCCAAATTCCCCAATTCTTAAAAAAAGAAGAAAAAGAAAACAAGTAAATAAACAAGAACAAACTTATTAATAATTACAAAAATAGTAATTAAAAGAAAAAAAAAGGAAAATGTAGCTGCAAAGCAACCTCCAAACTTGGAGGACAGATAAACTAAATCAGCCAGCGAAAGTTTGTCTCAAAGCACTGGCCGACAACACCAAACAGAGCAGCACAACCAAAACAACAAAATATATTAACAAGCCAGTCCAAGGCAGCAGAACAGGCAAAGCAAAGAGCTGCTGAAAAAGGCAAACGTAGAGAAAGAAAAAAATAACCGTCACAAGGACAAAAACGAAACTAAAGCAAAACAATGAAAAACAATAAAACTCAAAGCTGGAGCAAAACAGGCGACTGGAGCAAAAAAGGCGACTGGAGCAAAACAGGCCACTGGCGCAAAACAGGCCACTGGAGCAAAACAGGCCACTGGAACAAAACAGGCCACTGGAGCAAAACAGGCCACTGGCGCAAAACAGGCCACTGGAACAAAACAGGCGACTGGAGCAAAACAGGCCACTGGAGCAAAACAGGCGACTGGAACAAAACAGGCGACTGGAGCAAAACAGGCCACTGGAGCAAAACAGGCCACTGGAGCAAAACAGGCCACTGGAGCAAAACAGGCCACTGGAACAAAACAGGCGACTGGAACAAAACAGGCGACTGGAGCAAAACAGGCGACTGGAGCAAAACAGGCGACTGGAGCAAAACAGGCCACTGGAACAAAACAGGCCACTGGAACAAAACAGGCCACTGGAACAAAACAGGAGTGCTGAAGCTGCAAGCCAAGCTGTGAGCAACGCAAAGCCAAAGGACAAGTGGGGAAAGCACACTCGCCAGCCGTTCATTTTACCGCGCGATGCAGACCACATCTACAGTATCTGGCAGCCAATCCAACTAAATGGTAGCATTCGTCTCCCGCAGGACACGAGCAGGAAGCGCGCAGCTTTTTAGCAAGGGTACTGTAAGTATATACAGATGCCAATAAGCTGATCATCCGTTCCCTTGGATCCCATAAAGATCCTAAAACTTGCCGGCTGTCGCACCCGGCAACAAACTTCCAGAAGCGCAACCTGGGGGTGAATTGGTGCCACACATGGCTGTTCTCACAGTACCCTTTTATACTCTCCTAAACTGCAACCAATGATTAATATCAGGTGCAAAACCGGAAATCTAGAAGGTAGTGCAAAACTCTCTCTCACCACACATGGAAGTAAGGCTACATCAACTAAAGTCTGCTGCTCTCAAATCAAGAGCTGATCGTTTTAAAAGCATAAATTTGAACAAGCAACAATAAGACTTTTAAAAAGGTGGTTCATAAATGCAGCAGCAGTCGCATTGCCATGACTGATCCCATGGGTCCCCGATTCACTCTTGAGTTTGAATTACTCTTTGTGGAGCTTCACATGTCTGTGTTTTATTATATATTATATCCAAGTTTTATCTGGATATTCTGGTTTGTTCCAGCCTTCCAAAGACACCGCAGTAAAATGTACTGTGTGGATCTTCTCCATCCATCCATCCATCCATCCATCCATGAACCTCTGTAGTCCAACTAGGGACCGTTTTAGGCTCGTGGTGATTACCATGGTTTTTAAAAAAATTTTCCCATTGTATGACTGTAGTAGCATGGTCAACATTCAGACACACATTCACACACAACTGCCAATTTGGGAACACCTGTTAACCTAATCTGCATGTTTTTGGACTGTGAGGGGAAACCAGAGTACCCAGAGGAAACCCATCAATCACAGGGAGAATATGCAAAGTCAAAGCACATATCATTCGTTCTCGATACACTAAATTGCCCCTAGGTGTGAATGAATGCCTACAGTATGAGGAGAGCCTTAAGCTGGACTGACATCTCATCCGGGATGTGTTCCAACTACAAGACAGGTATTCAATCTCAGGATAAACTCTGGATCTATCATCAAGTTGATGGTTATAGTGTAGTTCTGGGATTTAAACACCAAAACAATCAGAGAACATTGGCCAAGTTTGGGAAAGCTTACAGTAGTAATGTTTTTACAATGTCTTAAAATTGTCTCTCATACAAAAAAAAAAGTGGAAAATCAGCAGACACAAGTAAATAACAGACATTTCTGGCTACGATGTGACCATACCAGAAGATTTACGTGTAGATCTGTTGTAGGTGAACAAGCAGCAAAACCTCCGCATGTGGATTACATTAGCTACAGTATTGCTTAGTGCTTCACAGAAGTCCTCCACATGTTTATGTCCTGTATTTAATCCAACCTCATAAATTTGCGCCGATTCATTCCCCAGGCATCGGATTCAATTTCAATAACTTTTCTATGAAACCATTTGTTGATGATAAGTTTCAGGACATAATGCGCTGGTGGATTATATGGGAGCATTTCGCTTTCTTTAAAACGTAACCGTGCCAACATACCTACAGGTAAGTTGATTCTGAAGAGATACAGTAAATGTGTGTGTGGTCAGAGGTGTGATCACTTAGCTCAAATACGATTCAGTACCTGACTTACGCAGGAGTAATGCTAGGCTAGTGTTATTTACTGCATTACTTAACATGATATTACCGCGCTCTGATTGGTCAGAAGGTGTACGTTCATTTTAAACGGAACAAGAACAATAATATTGCCTTATACAGTATTTAACTTGTGTGTTTGTTGCCATGTAGGCTTGGAATGATACCCTAAGTTCTATCGCTGAAGGTTACGCTGCTCTGTGCATTTGGGCTCACAATCCTGCTGTGAGAAACACACTGGGAGAAAACCTCTTCATCACCACCGGTCGTCTAAACATCAACAGATCAATGGCTGCATGGTAGGGATAAAGCCGTTGGTCACCATGTCACCACTGGTGTTTCTTTGTGTGGGATAAAATAATGTTGCTAAGATAATGTAAGATCAGTCTGGTTCTTCAATGAGATTGTCTTTCATCGGCAGGTTTGATGAGTACAAAGATTATGTATATGTAAACCAAACATGCAAAAATATCTGCGGACATTACACACAGGTAAGTGGTAAAGTGAGTGCTGAGTGGCTATGAATGACTTAATAGTTATACTATACTTTTAATTTCTATTAATTAAGCACTATTTGCAGATTTAGGTAAATACATAAACTTTATCAATTTTAAACGTAAACATAATGGATGTCACCGATCGAGCTGGCTATGTCAGGAACATTTCCACAAAACCATAATGCACTAATTTCAAACAAGACTTTTTATACACAATGCATGTTAACCAAACAATAAATGCAAATATAAAAGAATGATTACTTCATAAATGTGTAGCTTCTGTAAACTGACTGCAGGTTTGCTGTTTCGTGTGCTTTGTGGTTATTTAAGATGGTGTGGGCGAAGAGCAACAGGGTCGGCTGTGCATCGCATTTCTGCAAGACAGTTCAAGGGTCCACATATAACAACACCATGATTGTTGTCTGCAACTATTCCCCACCGTATGTCTATGCTTAATTATACAACAGGTAGTTAGAAGTAGAGCAAGCAATTTGATTGGATAAGGGGCATTAATGAGGGCTGATGTAGAGTATAACAGCACTGGAATGTTCAGCTATATGTATCACTTTGCATCACAGGCATTCTAATCAGATACATCGTGCCCAGGTGCAGTAGATGTACTAGTTGGCCTTACTAATGCATACACACACGCACACACACACACACACACACACAGTACAGGCAATGCCAGTCACACTAAATGTAAATATCTCGTGTCTCATTTCTAGAGGTAATGTGGAGGGAGTACAACCATATGAAGCAGGAGATCCATGCTCTAAATGTCCAGAGGAGATGACTGGATGCATAGAAAACACCTGCAGTAAGATCAAAACTGCCAAAGTCTTCTTTTGTGCTACATACATTTTAACACTTAGCATAATGCCGATGGTGGCACGGTGGTGTAGTGTGTTAGCACTGTCGCCTTGCACCTTCAGGGTCCGGGTTCGATTCCCGTCTGTGTGCGTGGAGTTTGCATGTTCTCCCCATGCTTGGTGGGTTTCCTCCGGGTACTCCGGTTTCCTCCATCAGTTCAAAGACATGTAGGTTAGGTTAATTGGTGTTCTCAAATTGCTCATAGTGTGTGTGTGTGGCACCTTGTCCAGGGTGTACCCTGCCTCGTGCCCTAAGCCTCCTGGGATAGGCTCCAGGTCCCTGCGACCCTGAATACACGATAAAGCGGTAATGATGATGAGTGAGTGAGCATAATGTCTTGTTGTCAATGCATGTACTGTATACTCAATTAATTGTGATTTCAGAGATGTAAGTGCTATCTTTTTTACTTTTTCTGTATTTTCATTACTTCTGTAAGAATGATTGATGCTGCATACAGTAGGGACATTGTTACTGTTTGCACAGTAAAAAAAAAAAAAAAAAAAAAAAATATATATATATATATATATATATATATATATATATATATATATATATAATTCATTCATCTTCTATACCGCTTTATCCTGTATTTAGGGTCGCGGGGACCTGGAGCCTATCCCAGGAGACTCAGGGCACGAGGCAGGGTACACCCTGGACAGCGTGCCAATCCATCGCAGAGCACACACACACACACACACACACACACACACACTATGGTCAATTTGGGAACGACAATGCATGTCTTTGGACTGTGGGAGGAAACCGGAGTACCCGGAGGAAACCCACCAAGCACGGGGAGAACATGCAAACTCCATGCACACAGAGACGGGAATTGAACCCGGACCCTAGAGGTGCAAGGCGACAGTGCTAACCACTACACCACCGTGCCGCCTATATATATATATATATATATATATATATATATATATATATATATATATATATATCAAATCTGGAAACAAAATAAATCAGAAAGCACAACAAATCCAGGCCTTCTTGGCCACTGTACAGCTGTCTGTAAGAAAAAAACAAAACAGTAACAAAATAAATTCAAAAACAAACAAACAAACAAACAAAACTAAAATAACAAAAGCAAAAAAAAAAAAAAAGCAAAACACTTAGTGTCAAAACCGAAACCAAAATAAATCTGGGGGTGGATGGAAAAATGAAATAAAAAATGAATAAATAAATAAAAAAAAGTCAGAAAACTATAACAAATGTCACGTTCGGGGTGGTACAGGCTGATATTGCCATGCGCATAAACAGGCAGGCATAGGCACAGAGGGGTGTTCTCAACAAAGTGTCTTTAATGAAATAACATAAAACAAGCACACTACGAGACCAAACCAAAACCAACAAACTTAAACTCTAACAAGGCTTCTAATAATGTGAAACACAGGCTATTCAAGACATAGGCTCTGTGGTGGAACACTAGCTCTAATACATTACATACAGGACATCGGACAAATACAGGCTCTAATACCTGTTACACAAAACCTAAGCACTATGACGAAGACAGGCTCTAATACCTGTTACGCATATTATAAGCCCTATAGCGAAACACAGGCTTAATGACAATGACCTACTGTAGTTACACACAAACTAAGCATGGAGCTGAAACGGGACAAAACAAGACTAGAGACGGAGACTAGAGGCACAACTAGAGACACAGTGATAAACAGAGCTACTATAGGCCAGGGACCAGGGCCGTGCAGAGACGTTTAAAGGGGCGGGTGCTCAAAGTAAAAAAAAAGATAGAACAGGCTGAATAACAACAACTCACATTCATAACGAATCTAATATGGAATTGCATCACACTGTATGACTGTCATCAGGTCGGGACAATGCAGAGCAAATGTTTTACCTGATGGTGTACTATGTTGCTGTTGAGGGATTACTGCTGCTCCTGTTGCTGATAGTGCTGGAGGGCGGGGCTGTGTTGTTCTGAGACTGTGTTTTTTTTTATATCATAAATATAATAATCCATAATTATGTGGATATCCATATTAGATCATTTTGATGAAATAAAAGCCCTCCAGAAAAGAAGAGAAAAGTCCTCTACAGTGTAACTTACTTTAGAACAAAACATGTTCCCTAAAACGGTGGACACAGAGCTACAGACCCCCTTGTAACCCCCTTACCCAGTTAGCTAGCAGTTAATGACCACCACTACTTGTGCAGTTCATAAAAGGACAGGTAATGTTTGTCATGCTGTTGCACAAACAGCACGCTCATTTATTTCAATTCATTTGTTGTTATAGAGCAGTGTTTTTCAACCTTTTTTGAGCCAAGGGACATTTTTAATTGAAAAAAAATCACAAGGCACACCAACAATCGAAACTGTAAAAAATTAAACTCTGTAGCTTATATTAACACTATACAGTCATTCTTATCAAAGTGTCTTGAACAGGAATCAAATAAACATAATGAAAACAGTCTTTTGTGATCTTTTATATTTCTACCTACTCAGTGTGAAATCTGGGCCTGTGTGGATGAACACAGAGCTGATATCCTGGCAGGAATTGAAGAAAGACACACACGAAGCTCTACAACAGTCTCTCTCTGTTTTTAGTTTTTATAGCAGTCAGGGTTGAGAAGCTCAATCACTAATACCACTATCTCACCTACTAATACCCTTATCTCAAACACTAATACCCCTATCTCACCTACTAATACCCTTATCTCACCTACTAATACCCTTATCTCAAACACTAATACCGCTATCTCAAACACTAATACCCCTATCTCACCTACTAATACCCTTATCTCAAACACTAATACCACTATCTCACCTACTAATACCCTTATCTCAAACACTAATACCCCTATCTCACCTACTAATACCCTTATCTCACCTACTAATACCCTTATCTCAAACACTAATACCGCTATCTCAAACACTAATACCCCTATCTCACCTACTAATACCCCTATCTCACCTACTAATACCCTTATCTCAAACACTAATACCCCTATCTCACCTACTAATACCACTATCTCACCTACTAATACCCTTATCTTAATCACTAATACCCCTATCTCACCTACTAATACCCTTATCTCAATCACTAATACCCCTATCTCACCTACTAATACCCTTATCTCAAACACTAATACCACTATCTCACCTACTAATACCCTTATCTCAAACACTAATACCCCTATCTCACCTACTAATACCCTTATCTTAATCACTAATACCCCTATCTCACCTACTAATACCCTTATCTCAAACACTAATACCCCTATCTCACCTACTAATACCCTTATCTCACCTACTAATACCCTTATCTCAAACACTAATACCCCTATCTCACCTACTAATACCCTTATCTTAATCACTAATACCCCTATCTCACCTACTAATACCCTTATCTCAATCACTAATACCCCTATCTCACCTACTAATACCCTTATCTCAATCACTAATACCCCTATCTCACCTACTAATACCCTTATCTCAATCACTAATACCCCTATCTCACCTACTAATACCCTTATCTCACCTACAAATACCCCTATCTCACTGAGAGATAGTAATACCCTTACCTTAATCACTAATACCCCTATCTCACCTACTAATACCCTTATCTTAATCACTAATACCCCTATCTCACCTACTAATACCCCTATCTCACCTACTAATACCCTTATCTTAATCACTAATACCCCTATCTCACCTACTAATACCCTTATCTCAAACACTAATACCCCTATCTCACCTACTAATACCCTTATCTCACCTACTAATACCCCATCTCACCTACTAATACCCTTATCTCAAACACTAATACCGCTATCTCAAACACTAATACCCCTATCTCACCTACTAATACCCTTATCTTAATCACTAATACCCCTATCTCACCTACTAATACCCTTATCTCAAACACTAATACCCTTATCTCACCTACTAATACCCCTATCTCACCTACTAATACCCCTATCTCACCTACTAATACCCCTACAGTATCTCACCTACTAATACCCCTATCTCACCTATGCGGTTTCGCGTCGTGGCCGTAAATACGGTTCATTATGATTCACCTCAAGTTTTTGGCGCTGTGAGTACGTTTCCATCTTCCCGCGCGAAAAATTAAACATGTTTAATTTTTTTGACGGTCCTGGAGGGAGTTTGCGGACCTGCAGAACTTCGCGGAACGTCGGCGGGCAATCGCGGCAGCTGCAATGACATATTATTCGCAGACTTATTCGTTTTCAAAAAATGTTTTAGACCAATTAGGTGAAATTGAATAATTTCCCACGGCACACTAGTGTACTGCGGCACAGTGGTTGAAAAACACTGATATAGACTATAGTGTGCGCTGTACTCCCTATTTACTGTTTTGTTACAGTCTCTTCTTCTTTATCTTTCGGCTGTTCCCTTTCAGGGGTCACCACAGCGAATCATCTGCCTCCATCTAACCCTGTCCTCTGCATCCTCTTCTCTCACACCAACTAACTTCATGTCCTGCACCTTCCAATTAATTTGCCTGCTTCTCCACCAACTCCGCACCGCCCAGCCTGCAGAAAATGCACGTGCACTTTGCGAGCTTGTACCCGGCTCGTAACGAGCGCGCTCTGCCCTCAAGGGCGAGCATTGGTTAATGGCAGTCATGTGACTGATGCAAACCAGATCCTTTTATTTAGCAAAATTGAGATTAGTTACAGTTTTTTTGTTGAGCGGCAAAGACAGGGCTCCATACGCACATACACATAAAAAACAACAACAACAACAACAACAAAACCCAAGAAAAGGGCGGGTGCTCAAGCTGCACGTGCCTGCCAGGGACACTGAGTGGCTAAGGATACAGAGAGGCTAACTACTTACCTAATTCTAACAACACAACACTGAATCAGCTCCACACACACTAAAACACAACAAACATATAGCAGTGACCATATTAGAGCCTTATCTGACTAAAGAAAGAAAAAGACTTAAATTCAAACAAATGAAATTACAGAGTAACCAAAAATAAAACAAAATGCCCAGATACATGACCGTGATTATGAACCAACAATGCTCGACCCAGTTTCCCAGACTAATCAGCTATTTAAAGAGGATTTAATGATCTGCCTCGGATCAGGTGAGCTCCCGCATCACCTGACCGAGGTGCCTTCTGGGAAACTGAGTCTGCAAACAAAAAACTACAAACAAAACAGTGACCTCTAGTGGAGATCCCTTACAAAATCCAGAAGAAAACAAAACAAATCGGGAAATAAAATAACAAATCAGAAAACAGGGCGGCGCGGTGGTGTAGTGGTTAGCACTGTCGCCTTGCACCTCCAGGGTCTGGGTTCGATTCCCCGGCCAGGCTCGATTCCAGTCTCTGTGTGCATGGAGTTTGCATGTTCTCCCCGTGCTTGGTGGGTTTCCTCCGGGTACTCCGGTTTCCTCCCACAGTCCAAAGATATGCAGGTTAGGCTAATTGGCGTTCCCTAATTGACCATAGTGTGTGATTGGGTGTGTGAGTGTGTGTATGTGTGTGTGCCCTGCGATGGATTGGCACCCTGTCCAGGGTGTACCCCGCCTAGTGCCCGAAGTCTCCTGGGATAGGCTCCAGGTCCCCGCGACCCTGAACACAGCATTAAGCGGTATAGAAAATGAATGAATGAATGAATGAATCAGAAAACACGGTGACAAATCAAGATAAAACATTGCATTTAAATAGCAAATGTAACAAATCCATACTAAAGCAGTATCTTAATGTAATTTATCCCTTGATTTACATTAAATTGTACTTATTGTTATTGTTTTCTCACAGTTACATTAAATTAAAAACAATTAAAATGATTTTCTCAGGAGAGGATACGTATTCTGGTGGTGGCAGTGGTAGTGGAGAGGCACCTTCTATTGTTTACACAACCGCAGACGAAGAAAGTACTAGTAAGTGAAAATAAAATTATTTTTTTTTAAAAGGTTTTGTGCGCAACCTGTAACGTTACACTGATAGTTATTCGTACTCCAACCAATTTAAACATCACAATTCACTAAAAGTCTTCTTGCACGTGTATGTTAACGTGTGCGATTTACTTTGTTTTATCTACTCTGCATGTTGTAAATCATCTATTTATGACTATAAAATGTTCCACACAGCAGCTGGAGATGACGGTACTCCAACAACTCCCGGTTCAGAAACAGAGGATACCACAACAGATAATGATGATGGTAAGATCACTATATTAATTAATGAACTATATTTATTAATTAAACACACAGGCAGACAGAATAATGAAAGCAAAACTCGCATACAGTACCAGGCACATTCCTTGTCTCCTCAAGACGAGATTCTCTTTGCATGTGGATGTTCGGGGGCCGTTCAAAACTGGTTTGCGTTAGCTAATCGAAAGAAGTTTATGGGTTGTTGTTTTTTTTTGCATTGTGTGCAAGCCATAGCACCAAGAATGTTATCAAGAACTTTAATTTACATGTCTTTTCTACATTTAAAAAACAATTGGTTTTATATGTAAAATCATGGTTATAGTGTTGGAAATTGGTTGTTGGTCTTTCGGCTGCAAGGGGTCGCCACAGCGGAATATCCGGTCCGCACAACAACTTGGCACAGGTTTTATGACGGATGCCCTTCCTGACGCAACCCTCTGGCTGGAAATCAAACCCGGGCCTTCTGCATGGCAGGCGAAACACTTACCACTGAGCCACCAGTGCCCTAAAGTGTTAGAAATTGGTAATATTGGTAATATTTTTTGGTGGCTGGAACGGATTATCTGCATTTACATTATTTCCTATGGGAAAAAGCGTTTCACAATATGAAATTTCTCCCCTCCGGAGCAGATAAAGTTTGTATATGCTGAAATACCTCTGTATATGTATTTGCACAGGTGCAGTTTCTTCTACATCGAGAGCATGTTTTGAATATTTGAAGTTTGGAGCCGCCTAGTGGACAAAAATAGTTAATGCAATTAAAAAAAATTATTTCTAAGTGTAAAAAAATGGCAGGTGCAGCCAGTCAGTCAGCTTTACTTTGAGTGTTTCAGTAAGTACTGTATATGTAATTATCATTAAAATATCTCATGTTGATACAGGTGCAAATAAAATACATAAGTGCATACGGTAGTTGGTTCAATGAACTTACAGCAAGGCGGTGACCCCCAAACATTCTGAAGTAAAAAAAAAATAAATAAAAAAAAATGAGCAAATCATACATAAAGGCTAAATAAAATAAGCATAAATAACCGTATTGAACAATAGACTACAAGTCCATAGTAGTTGTTTGTGCATGAATGCGCTAGCTTTTTTCATTTATTAGGGTTTTACTAGCAAGTGCACTTAATCCTGAACTGAGTTGACCAAATGTCATTCAATGTTCAAGCCAAACAGGGACTAAAAATTATGGTGAACATTGACATTTAGAGAAAACTTCAAGCCAAGTACGGTGATGAGACTCTTAGTCATAGTAAAACATTTAAATGGTGCAAACATTTAAAGAAGTCATACTGTACTGTACGTCCCTGAATGACGATCCCGCCTAAATTGGCTTGGAGTCGTTCCTGTGAACCAACACAACTTGCACATGACAGGAACTCGGCTGGGAGTTATTGTCACAACCCCCGTACAGTACTGACCTCGCTTCAATTTATTTCCACATGGTTGGGCCATTAAGGAGTTCCTGGGAGGCCAGAGTTTCAGATTCCAGTTTTGGCTCTGTTGCACTGAGAAAACGTTCTACATACCTTCTGCACTAGTGAAAATCTCATAACTGTGTTCTGTTATTCTGCACAATCAAAGATCCCATTTTGACTTGAACGCCCTTGTTAGCCGTAATAGGTTGCTTTCCTGTTTGGTAAAGACTTAAAACCATTCCTATCTTTTCTACACCTCAAGCAGAAAGTGCAAGAGAGGAGTCCAGTGTGAACACGTGTACAAGAGACACATCTTGGATGGAGCCCGTGGGTGCAGCGGGATTTACAGACCTTTCACTGGCTACACTACTGCTCTCTGGGCTGATGGTTACTTTTATATTCTAAGGACTTGAACGTGTTCATACAGATAATGCCACCGATCCTGACATCCAGAGGCTCGTGTTGTCTTGATTCCTTACCACAAGACCTTCACAGTTGACAATGCTTATATCGAATGTTAGCAGATGTTTTAGAGCAATTTAAGCAATTTAAGGTAAGCAATTTAAAAACATAAAAACTTTAGTTATATATATATATCACGTTATATTTAGAAATTACATGGATCATGTACGAATGTATTTGTGTGTGGGTTAAATAAGGGCTTGAGAGGGTGGTGTGTACAATCTACAGTATTTGAGGATAATATCTAAAGCACTTACTGTACAATCCTGTAATAGTAGAAATACAACAATGAACAGACAGAGCTATTGGGTTCAAACCTCGAAAGAGGTCCAAATGCACACAGAGCTGATGGAGGCTAGTTACCTAACAGAGAACACAAGAAATAACATAAATACAGTGTACAAAGTGTACAAATACACACATCTCTGCATTCTCTTTTGTCTAATTCCAGGGGAATGCATTAAAAAAATTTTCTTCATAAATCTGATATAACATTACCGTTAGTGTTTCATACATGTTTATAATGTCTTATAATGTCAATTTTTGTCTTTGCATACTTTCCCAGAAGAAAGTACTGGACACAGGCTCGCATTTTAATGAGTAAAGTTTAGATGCTTTAATCAGAAGTGTATAGCAACATGTTTGAATGAAGACACTGGATGACATTGCATTTTAAATAGTAAGGAATGTGTTTGTTTGTATACAGTTTGCATTGTATATTCAAGCTCACTGATTGTGTGGAACGAGTGTGGATTTATTGTAAAGGAATGATTTTTGATGAAACACAGGCTCAAAAAGGAAATAAGTTCTTGGAATTTCTGGGAAAAAATATTTCATATATTTTTCAATATAAATGGAAATGAATGAAATAACTGGATGTTTTAAACATCTTCCTGTATATGTTTTAAAGCAGTGACACTTAACAGTACATTTGACATTGTCTTTGTGTATGTTGATTTTTTTTTTCATGTTATGACAGTGTATCAAATTACTAAACATTTGAATTACTTTACTGATGAACAAATTGTTCTAACCCTTTAAGCCCTTTCTAAGACATTTATTTTTTTCTAACTGTTTTTCTAAGACTTTTATTGTAATTTCATACAGTCATGAATATTATTTACACATTTACAAGGGTGTTCTGATTTTATTGCACTGTACAGTACTTTAATAAAAGCTTAAATAATTAAATATAGTTGTAAAACAACTATCTGTTTTTTTGAAATGTTAAGACCTTTAAAAAGGCCCGGAGGCTGAAAATCTCAGTATGATGTCACTCAAAATGATGTCACTCAGGAAGTTATTAGCAACTTTTTGGCATACGTTTAAGGCATCGTCCTGAGCCACTCAGGCATCCTAATGGCAGCAGAATCCAACATGTGTCATAGTGTTCAATCCACTATGTCATAGTGCTTGGGGTCTAACAAAAAAAATTCTCTGTAAGACTATATAATTAAGATTGTTGTATTTTGAAGTGCATCCTGCAGGGGGCGACAGAACCATAACATAATAATGGCTCACATACTGTAAGAGTCCTTCAAGTAATGTTTTGAAATGGGTGGGTTCTGATATGGATCATCTCTGACAAACCTATGAAAGAAATTTTATATATATATATATATATATATATATATATATATATATATATATATATATATATTTTTTTTTTTTTTTTTTTTTTTCCCCATGACAGGAATGTAAACTAATGTCTACGCAGAACATTTAAAGTAATTACTAATGTACAAGTGGGTGACGTGTCTTTAAGTGAGGGTTTACTTTATTTTTTCCAGAATAGATTATAACCCAATGCAAACCACAAAGTAATGGCTGGCGAATTTTCTCATAGTTACCCAAAAATAATTCTATGTCCCCCCTACTGCCAGTGGTTGAAGCATTGATTTTTGTTGTTGTTGTTGTTGTTGTTGTTGTTCAAAAGACATTAGGCTAAGTGGACACATTTGAAGTAGCTCCTTCCACTAAAAAAATATTAAATTACTTAAAATACATATTTCCTGCAAGAGCTGCTTCTTTTGATTTCCCTAGAATTAATAAAATAAAAGATCGATAGCATTGGGGTTTCTCGGGTTCTGTGAACTATTAAGTATTGAAGTATTTTTGTTGATCATTTTAGCAGTTTATGAGATGCGCAAAAGTCTCATCCGGCATCACAACTCGGAGGCATCGTCAATCTTTCTATTGTCTGCCTTCTTGATTGTCCAAGTCTTGCAGTCATAAGTTGATATAAGGAAGATGATTACGCTGACTAGTGTGGCTTTAGTTGCGGTGCTGATATCCTTATTTTTCCAGGTGGCATTTGTGCTCACAATGCATTCTGTCCAAGGGTCAACCGTTTCTTAACTTCAGGTTCCATGAAATTTTATTGCAGAATACTGGAGTATCCTCATCACTGTTACATGTTGCTTTTTCATTACAGATTTAAATCCACTAACAGATTTCTTTAAAAAAAAAAGAAAAAAAAAAAGTGTTGTATTAAAAAAAAAACTGAATACCTGAAAAATAAAATAACAGCTTTAAAATAAAATGTTCTAGAAACAAAAAAAAAAATCACCACTTTAGAAGATGTACAGTAAGCAGGATAAAACACCAATAACAACATCCACAACAAATGTCCAACAAATCAACATATAAATTAAAGGCATGTCAATTAAATGAATTTAAATTAAGACACCTGATACTTACTTAGAAATCTCCACTCCACTTGATAAGATTTGGACTCCGAGTAATCGGTGCATGTGATCTATTGTTGTGGCTTTGGAGAAAATAAATACTTTTTATTGTCAGCAAACACTTACTGTACCAAAATCTCTGATTACACCTTTAACTGTATACAATTGATCCTTTAAGTAATAAAAAATTTATTAAAACACAACTCTTAGATCTCTTTAATTCATTGTGCTGTGTGATTTTGAGGAGAGAGGGGAAGAGAGTGCCGGGAAGAGAGCTAGCCTCAGGCTGTTGCGCAATCATGCGGCTTCATAGTGAGGAACTTATGAAAGTAACTCTAGTACAGCAAATGCCTGGAAAAACATCATTGGATTGGATCTGACTGTGTCCTTTGTTATCTTTGTTATCTTTTTTCTTATGAAAAGCGCAGACAGAAGGACACAGATCCAGGATGTTAGGACACACATTGCTAACTATAAGAAAGTGACATTTCTGTTCCAGATGTGAGCTCTTGTTTGCTCTGAGACATCTGATATGGAAGAAGATTCATGGAGCAGATGTCAGTGAGTAACCGGATTTTATTGACAAGAGCGAGGCGGCCGAGCCCTACATGTGTCAGCAGGGTCGTGTATGTGTGTGAAGAAAATATGTAACGTGACCTAGTGAGGGCTGAGCAAGTGTAATATGGGTGGGAGTTACAGTCAAAGCTGCCAGACACACTCTTGCCGAAGCGTATAAACTTCCAGAACATGTTCAGATTCGCACATCTGGACTGAAGTTGGACGACTGAGGAACCTCCCAAATAGGAGTAAATATGATTTGGAAAACAGCTTTACACCTCGTCCGATGCTGGATCGTCCTGTCTTTAGTGTCCGGCCAGCTGACTAAAGAGCAGGAGGATCAGATCGTGGCTTTGCATAACCACTACCGCTCTGTGGTCAGTCCCAAAGCTGCTGATATGCTACACATGGTGAGCACTGCGTCTACCTGATCCAACATGTTCACTAATATCAAGAAATAATAGCTAAACTTTTTTTTATTCTAGCATATAGTGAAATAACATGTTTAGAGGAATTTGTCAAACTTTTTAGAATATATACTGTACAGTACGTACTTGATAAAATTCTTCCTTGACATTGCTCACATAAATAAAATATCATCTACTGTGAGAAATTCCAGTCTCCATACCTCCGTTGAAAATGAGGCATCTCTACCGGTCGAAAGAAATTGTGTTACATTTTTTTAATTCTAGCATTCCGGCATTATCACCCGGCTTGAAAGATTCGCTATAATCATCCGATTTATCCATGACTGCTTGATTGTTTATATAAAGGGTGGACATCCAGTTTACTTGGGCTGTGTGTCAAGACTATTCTAAATTCTACCGTTTTAATAATTAATTATGTTTCACATTTAGGGGCCTAAAGCTAAAGTGTACAGTTTCTCAAGAGGAAACTGACTAGGTTTGTACGGTCTGACGACTGAGAAGATGCGAAAATGCGTAAAATGTGAGGTTTAACAGCATCTTACTGAGGTGTTTGGGTCAAATCTTAAATCCGAAGTCTTCTTGGATGGGATTCAGGACAAAATATGTTGGTTTTTTTTTTTTTTGTATGTATCTGTGCCAACATACCTAAGGTTGTTCTCGGTAGATAAGTGTGTGTGTGTGTGTGTGTGTGTGTACAAGCACAGGCAAGATTCAGTGCATGACTTATACATTGGTAATGCTAAACTAACTTTATTTACTGCAGTACTTTACATTATATTACTGCTGATTGGTCAGAACGAGTTGATTAATTTTCATTCATTTTTAATCAAACAGCTTAAGTTATACCTACAAAAAGCCTTTAAGACAAACCAGGAACATTTGATTGTGCGGAATAACAGAACACAGTGACTGTTCTTCCCCAGTGATGTGGAAATGATGTCTTGGAGCGAGATCAGGACTGTACGGGGGGTGTAGCAATAACTCCCAGCCGAATTCCTGTAATGTGTGTGAGTTGTGTTGGTGAATGATTGCGTGTACAGTTCCTACAGATAGATGTCTCTCTTTTTAATAATCAGACATTATTAGTGTACACCACATGGCTACAACACTATGCACTGTACATACTACAGTATTAATATCACTTGGTTTAATATTTCAGCTGGTTGGTGAAACAGTACAAAACCACTCCTTGTTGTCAGTCCCAGAACTAAAAACGTTTTCATGGCAGAAAATTAAAGCTTTCCGTCTAACAATGGCAACCTATTCTATAAATGTTCCGGAAATTAATGTTTTCTTACAGAAAACCTCACCGCATCAACCATGTCCGTCATACGATATTATAATAGCAGAATATTTTGGTAGGTCAAAACATTGTGGTAATGTTAATTGGGCAAAATTATGGATTTGGGGACAGAATTGGTATTACTATGTTTCCGAAAATTTTAATTGCGACATAAAGCAGAACACTGAGGTGATGTTAAAAAATGACCCAAACACAATCTTGGACCATTTTTTGCATTTATTTTTAACAGAATCACATCCTTAAAATCGTGTCGTACAGCTGACACTTGTCAATCCTGGGCCAAACTCGAGAGCACAGATGTACAGTATATGTGGAGGAATGTTGTGGGAATGAACATTAAAGGGATAGTTCTTTTTTTTTTTTTTTTTTTTCCATCTTAGATAAAAAAAAATAATTAAGGTGCATGTAAGTATATTACATATAGGTCTTGTTCCCTATACGTTTTCCCGTTCTGCACACTGACAGTGAAATTTGACACCTGGTTATCGGAGCCAAATTCCACAATGCTTGTTCATTGCGAACACGGATTCCAAAGTTCAGCTGAGGCTCACATGAAGCTTGTGCAGTCCCACTGGACTTGTTTACATCTTTCAAATTTATGGTGTATTCAGTACTAATGTAATGCTCTTCTTTCACCGGAACTAACTGTACTGTATAGCCAACCGGAACTACAGTAGCATAAATACACCTTATGCACCTCAATTTTGGTTGAAGTATTAAGTATACCTAGGAGCTAAATAAATGCTAAAGATTAATATTCTATTGTTTTGACTTTGCATTTGTAATATTGTGTCGGGAGTCGGCGCGGTGGTGTAGTGGTTAGCACTGTCGCCTTGCACCTCCAAGGTCTGGGTTCGATTCCCCGGCCAGGCTCGATTCCCGTCTCTGTGTGCATGGAGTTTGCATGTTCTCCCCGTGCTTGGTGGGTTTCCTCCGGGTACTCCGGTTTCCTCCCACAGTCCAAAGATATGCAGTTTAGGCTAATTGGCGTTCCCAAATTGACCGTAGTGTGTGATTGGGTGTGTGAGTGTGTGTATGTGTGTGTGCCCTGCGATGGATTGGCACCCTGTACACACACTCATTCACACACTATGGTCAATTTTGGGAACGCCAATTAGCCTAATCTGCATGTCTTTGGACTGTGGGAGGAAACCGGAGTACCCGGAGGAAACCCACCAAGCACGGGGAGAACATGCAAACTCCATGCACACAGAGACGGGACTCGAGCCTGGCCGGGACTCGAACCCGGACCCTGGAGGTGCAAGGCGACAGTGCTAACCACTACACCACCGCGCCGCCCGAGAGTACGCATACTCTCTATAAAAAAAAATCTAAATGAACTCTATAGAAATGAACATATTTACTCATAGAAACCTGTGATTAGCCGATGCTGTATTGTCAGCCACGGTTATTGGAAATTAATTGACACCTCTTGACCAATCAGGTTTAAGAACAGGAACAATAATAATGCCTAATTTTTGATTTCTGTGTTTGGTGCCATGTAGGTATGGAATAATACCCTAAGTTCTATTGCTCAACGTTACGCTGCTCGGTGCAATTTTGATTACAACATCGACGTGATGGACAAACTGGGAGAAAACATCTTCTTCACCACACGTGATTTTAACATCACTGAAGCCATAGCTAAGTGGTAGGGATAAAGACACAGCTCATTAAGATTTAACTGCACCTCCAATGCCTTTTCAATATGGTCTGGTTGTCCAATGGGTGTCTTTCATTGCCAGGTTTGATGAACACAAACATTATGAATACGCAACCCAAACCTGCAACAAATGGTGCAGACATTACACACAGGTAAGTGGGAAAGTGAGTCAAATGTTTTCAAATTAAAATGTTATTTGTCACATACAAAGTCATACACAGTACGATATGGAGTGAAATGCTTACACGACCACTCGTGACATTAAAATCATGATTATCAATAAATAAATTATGGAATAGAATAAGAATAAAGTATAGAAAAACATAGCTGCAGAAAAAAATAGAAGAGCTAAATATAAAATATAGAATATAAAAATATGTTTAGAAAACGTACAAAATATAGGCAATAATGGCTGTACAAATATGGAAAATATGGAAACTGGTGTAGAAATTGGTATAGAATTTAAATAGGAACGTATGGGCCAAATATTAATGTGAGATGTACTGACCTTATACGAGCACAAAGAAAGTCAGACACTTTCTGTGAATCCAGTGTGAATTTTGAGCCTCTTATTAGACTGTTATTGTCATGTTGAACAAATGACTTCAATTATACTCCACTAAAAGTAGAATTTCACGTTATGAAAAAGCATTTTTGTGCTAAAACTTTCAAAATATTTGTTCACTGATCTTGCATAAATAGCTGGAGTAGAAAGCAGAGGTGTCAAGTAACGAAGTACAAATACTTCGTTACCTTACTTAAGTAGAAATTTTGGGTATCTATACTTTACTGGAGTAATTATTTTTCAGCCGACTTTTTACTTCTACTAATTAAATTTTTAAGCAATTATCTGTACTTTCTACTCCTTACATTTTAAAAATATGCTCGTTACTCTATTTTTATGATCAGAACACGCAAACCCCCCCCCCCCCCCCCGTCACATGATCAGAACACTTTTTTCCCACCTCAAGTTACTTTTACTTTTATACTTTAAGTAGTTTCGAAACCAGTACTTTTACACTTTTACTTGAGTAAAAAGCTTGAGTTGATACTTCAACTTCTAAAGAAGTCTTTTTAAACCCTGGTATCTATACTTCTACTCAAGTAATGAATGTGAATACTTTTGACACCACTGGTAGAAAGTATGATATTTGAATTAATATTATTTATTTTCAAATTGTAAATATTTTCCTAAAGTACGGATGTTTCAAAAATTGAAACAGTGTCGAATTACATTACTGCTCCACTATGTACTTTATGACTCAAGCTTTTTATTATCCAGATCACGGTAACTAGCCAATAAATGCTAGTTACAAAGTACAATTACTTAATAAACGTCTTTATGCTTTAAAGTGTCTGTTGGTGTTTTGTACTTTATGTGCTTTGTGGCTGTTCCAGATGGTATGGGCGAACAGCAGCAGGGTTGGCTGTGCCTCACATTTCTGCGAGACGCTGAATGATGAGAAGAATGCCATGATTCTGGTCTGCAACTATTCCCCACTGTACGTCTATACTTTACCATGCTATTTTAAATGTGACGTCTGTGTTTGGTGCCATGTAGGTAGGTTCTGTTCATACCAGGATGTATGAGTGTGCCAATTAAAATTTACCCTGTATTTTGACGCAGCACACAAAGGATACTAAGGTTCATTATACCAAAGAGGCTAGAGGCACTGTTCCATCCAATCCCAGTTCATGACGTGTTGAATAGATTCCAGAAGAGCGAAACAGAAAGCACTAGAAGGACCCGTGACAATACCAGAAGTCAGACCAACAGAAAATGAGATGAGCCCTGAGCATACACCTGAAATAAAACTACACACATTTTATAGAATAATTGTAATCCATTGCCTATGGTTCCCAGACATCAAGGAAATAAGTATAGACCCTAATAAACCAACACACATTGTAGCTATATACCGCCACAATCCACCCTCCTTTTTGAATTGTTGACCTGACGATTGTACCAACTTACATTTAGACATTAAGTCTAATCCCAGGGACTAAAAAGAGCAGCAGCAACGTCACAACGCTAGACCAGAAGAACTTACAGTTACAAAACAGGACTGGAATGCTCATGACTTTAATAAATGAAGACACCGTGAACACAGCATCAATTCCGAATAAATCAAATTTTCCCTGATCCCCTAGATTCCAGGAACAAGAGATAACACAAAGTGATCTGCCATCAGTAACAACCAAGAACAAGATCAGGAACACTTGTGACTTGTGACAAAAACGAAAGCTGGCCCACAAGAAACCCTTGATGTGGAACACCATGGGCCCAGTGTTCAGCCAAGATAAAGCCCCACTTATTTTCATCACCTAGATTCCAAAGACTATGATAAAATGAGAGAGAGAGCGAGAGAGAGAGAGAGAGAGAGAGAGCTGCCCTCAGCAATAATCAAGGATGAAACCAGAATGCTCATAATTTCAAAGCATGAGCCAAGGTAACTTTTGATGGCAGTGGACACCATAGACCTGGTGTCCATCTGGAATAAAACCAAACTTATCCTTATCCCCTAGGTTCCACATTACAATTACAAAGGTAAAAAACAGAGAGAGCTGTCCTAAGCTACAATCCGAATGAGAACGATGAGTTTTGCAGTTTTAAAGGAAGCTTACAGGGTTCACAGACAGGATGAACCCTTATCTAATAACAACATACTGTGACTCCAACCATGATCCTAATTACAGTAGATGGGTGCCAAATGTCATCAGCTTAGAAGTACCCCCTATAACCATTAAAGTGACTCCTGAGCCAGTAAGAACCCCATCTGAACTGTGCCTGAACTGTGACTGAATTAGATAGCACTAACTGGACAAGATGGTTGACCGCACAATGTGGGAGCACACAAAGGCGGCTGAAAACGAAGGAAAACCAGTGCCTCCTCATAGTCCCTAGCAATATCATCAGGTCACTAAAAAGTCTACATATAATCCAGCTGCCACAGGTGAAAGGCTATACCAATGTGAACTCTGCAAAAGGGCAATACTCTGATTCAGCATCTGCAACTGGTCTTGCTGTGATTTCAACAGTTCCCTCAACTCACCCACCTCAGCCACTAATTAGGAATTAGATGCACCTTGACCCCTGAAAGTTGCAGCAGGCTGTTTCAACTCATGATGCAGTGCACCATCCAGCACATGCTCAAATTTTCTCAACTCACTGGTTCCTCATCAACATTTAATTTTCTCCATGAGGCCAAACAGGAAGGAGTATTCTTGCAAACCTTCCCCCTTGCTGTCTCATGCAATGCCAAGTAGGATGCAGAACATTCATACAATTCCTTTAACATCTCCTACAGTACGTGCTGCGTCTCCCTGTATGCCACCAGAGTGATAAATTATCTCTTCGTGGACTTTAGACCTTTGATTTCACAAAACCCAAGCCTGTTCTGGAGTGAATAAATGATGCGTTCCGGCCTCGAGCAGCCTGTGGCACTACTGAGTCATTACTGAACAACCAAGTTGCTTTGATAGCAGCCTCTAGCTTGTCTGTGTGGTTGGGTCGGGTGTTTGTCACCTTTCTGTTGACAATAGCTCATAGATTCTCCACATGGCTCATCTTCATCAGCTGACTTAATGGGTTGGCAGTCTTCTTAAGGCTGTGGACATCTCTGTTACTTTCACTTTTCATGAATATGCTTCAATGCAGCACCTTCAATGCCTTACCCACCTTGTGTAGGTACTGTAGTCTACAATCATCTTCTGGACAACCAAGAGATACATAGTATTTGGCAGACTGTATGAACAGTAATTTACTCAAACTTGAAATGATATATTCTAAAATTTTAAGATACTGTATTTTTGATTTCAATAATTTGTAAGTCAATCAGAACTAAAACAAAAAAGGCTTCAACTATTTTACATGTAATGAATCTAGACATAAAAACTAAGTCAATGATATTCAAAATTTTTGGAGATGCTCACACACACACACACACACACAGCTTTTCTAAGGTTTTTTTGTGTTTTTTCACTTTTTATATCAGCTACAAAGTCAGTATAATGTTAAATTAATACCTCTTGTCTCAATTCTATAGGTATATCGAAGGGAAAATACCGTATAGAGAAGGAGATCCATGCTCTAAATGTCCAGAGATGTCTGAATGTATAGAAAATGCCTGCGGTAAGATTATTACCAAATGCTTATTTTTTTTTCTACAATAAGTTTAACACTAATCTACTATTAACACTCCAATGTTGGTATTGAAATATTTGATTGAATATGGGATTTTAATGCTACTTTTTTTTTTTTTTTTACTTTTGCTGTGTTTTTACTACTTTCATAAGAAATGACGTTATGCTGAGACTCGAGAGAAATCGAGAAATGGTTTTAATAGTACAAACAATTTCAATGATTCCAAATGGATATCAGTCAATTTTTTTTTGTTAGCTCGTTCAAACAAAAAAAAAATGTTTTGAACTCGTTATTTTCTAGTGATGTTTATCGCCATAAGTAGGAGAAGTCCAAAACAGAAGTTGTAAAGATTAAATACCCAGAAGTGCTGACGGTAGCAGCTCACCTCGGCTAGTTAATAATAATCTCCAAGAGGACAAATTCCATAACCTTGATGCTGGTGTTAGCATGAAATTTGAATTTCGATAGCTGAACTGTTTGAGAGAATGTAGAAAAGGGGACATAAGAGATCTGAACAGATTAAAGGACTAAAGCGCTGATGCGTCACTCTCTTTACATATCCAGGTTTATGGGTTTTGTAGCTACATGAGCCAAAGTAGTCCAAACACTAAAACACATGAACTGAACAAACCACAAGCTTAATAAGCCCTAAACATGCTGTAACACGTCAGGTCGGTGATGTATGTAGTAAAGTGGAACATCGTGTTAAACATCAGATCCATTCAGCTGAGTTTGTTTCCTTCTTTATTAACAACACAATATTGTTTACATTTTTTTTTTTTTAATAAGGGTGAATATTACAAGTATATTCGACGTGCTTGTAGTCTAGACTAAATATTTACTTGTAACAATAGCCTGCAACCGCTCTTAACATGCTGGAATTTTCTGCCAGGGTTGTAAAATCCCAATTACACGCCTCCCGCCCACATTCCACTCCAGCTGTGTAGGAATTTAAACAAACAACAGGGTAGCGTGATAGAAAAAAATCCTTACTGAAAGACTGCTATGCAGATCGCCACCAGATGATTTACTAACTTGTTTATGTTCTTTCTGTATGTTAATTTCTCGGTAGTACTGTAAATGCAATTCTCTATGAACATGCTTTAAACATGCTTTGAAGTAAAAAAAAAAAAAAGTATAAATAACATAAGCATTGTAGCAACAAATCCTTTGAACATTTGATTAAGAGTAAATGGCAATCGTTTGTGAATGAATGAGCCAGTTTGATAGATTTACTAGAAGGTGAAAGATATCTGGATCATAAGTGTACAGTATCATGCATTTCTACCGGTGGTGTATACAGTACCATAAAAAAGTATCAGATTTTTTTGTGCATATTTGTTACACTTAAATGATTCAGATCATCAAAACTGTTTTATACTACACAAAGGATTATTTCATTTACTAAGGGAAAAAAGGCTGTCCTGCCTGGATCCATATGAAATTGTTGAAAGTAATTGACCCTAAATCTAATAACTGGCTCTGCCACCCTTGGTGGCATCAACTCCAACCATGCATTTGTGATAACTGCCACTGAGGAGGAATTCATTGTCCTGCTGTATAACCCAAGATGGACATTCTCCCTTAGGATTTTCTGGTAAAGCATAGAATTCATGGTTCCATCAATTATGGCAAGTCGTTCATGAAGCCGAAAAGCCCCAGACAATCACACTATCACCACCATGTTTGTTGCTATGATGTTCTTTTTATGAAACACTATTAGTTTTACAGCAGATGTAACGGGATGCACACCTTCCAAAACGTTCAACGTTTATCACATCAGTCCACAGAATATTTTCCCAAAAGACTTGAGGATAGTCAAGATGTTTTTTGGCAAATATAAGACAAGCCTTTTTGGTCAGCAGTGGCTATCGTCTTGGAACTCTCCCATGGATGCCATTTTTCTCTCAGTCTCTTTCTTATTGTTGAATCATTAACACTGACCTTAACTGAAGCAGGTGAGGCCTGCAGTTCTTTAGATGTTGTTCTGGGTTCTTTTATGAGATGCTGTGCTCTTAGAGTAACTTTGGTAGGCCGGCCACTCCTGGAAAGGTTCACCAATGTCTCAAGTTTTCTCCATTTGTGGATAATGGCTCTCACCGTGGTTTGTTGGAGTCCCAAAGCCTTAGAGATGGCTTTGTAACCCATTCCAGACTGATACATGACGATTGGTCTACTCTTGAATTTTGTTTAGCTCTTTTAGTGTACTTCATTTGGTCAGACTAGTTCTATTTAAGTGATTTCCTGATTTAACAAGTCCGGCAGCAGTGTTGGAGGACGTTACTTTTTAAAGTAACTAATTACATTATAAAATTACTGTCATTAAAAAGTAATCTGTCACATGTAATGCGTTACTTTCTGATAAAAGTAACTAGTTCGAGCGAGTACTTTTCCATTGCAGAAAATGAAAACTGATTCCTCATGCATGTTGTTTTAGTCAAGACCTTGTGATTAGGTTTCCATCTTTCCATGCATCGGTCCTCACAGAGTCAAACCGCATAGGTGAGATATGGGTATAACAGCAGGAATAACAGAGGAAGGCGGGTTATCGGGGGCGGGGCTTGTAGAATGACTTTCACACACACACTAACGGATTGGTACACCGCTATCTGGCTCACGGATTACATAAGTTGTCTGAATAATGGATTACATTTTTGAAAAAGTAACTAAACAACACAGTACTTAAATGGCGGACCTAATGCGTTAGATTACTCGTTACATCAAAAAAAGTAATCCAAGTACACTAACATTACACACAACACTGTCCAGCAGTAATCGGGCGCGAGTGTGGCAAATGAAATTTAACTCAACTTTCCAAAAATCAGAGTCTACTTATGATTTAGCATGGGGGCAATTACTTTTTCACATTGTGTTAGGTTGGTTTAATAGGTTTAGATTTGGATAGGTTTCCCTTAATGAATTAAATAATCATTTAAAAATGCAATACAAATGCATTTTGCATTTATTCATGTAATCTTTGTATAATTAAAAAAAAATTTGATGATCTGAATCATTTAAATATGACAAATTTGAAAAAAAAAACAGGAAGGGGCAAATACTTTTGATGGCACTGTAGAAGTGACATATCACTTAAGCTAATATTTTACTTGCTAACTAAAAGTGAAAAACGTCAGTTAAATATCTGCACAATTATAAATATTGTTGCTGCCACAGGAAGCAGGTCTTTGCTAGTAGCTGATAAGTTACTTAAAGGTTTGGTACAGTAAGATTAGGAAAGAATTACAATTGTGCTTACTTAATCCTGAATTGAGTGAATTAAATAGAGTCCTTAGTCATTATCATCTTAATAATTAATGATGTTAGAGCTTTATATTAATATACTAATACATGGAGCGTTCATCTGGCTCATGTGATGAAATCACAGTACACAGATTTCAAGCACAGTACAGTGATCAGATGGTATCCAAGCACTATTGAATGTAGAATTTTTGGGGGGCTTTAATTATCTGTCATTTAGCACAAGTATGTGCCAAAATATATAGTACTGAAACTCGTGCATCTCGGACGTGCATGTGTGTTTGTCTAACTCCAGACACACGTGTTCCCAGTAGAGAAAAAGAAGTTGTGTTGTGCAGTTGTTGCTGGAAAAAGTATTCGTAGTTGAGTTCTCATTATGTGAATGGGGACCGAGTTTAAAGAGGGCGACAGAACAATTCCCTCCCGTACCTGAAGATCCGCCAAAAACTGCAAGCAAATCATCTCCTTTTGCAGGAGTCTGCAGCAACCTTTGTTCGAGGAACCCGGGTTAAGAAATGTGTTATTGTATACTGTGTAAATTATATGAACACTGGATACAGCGAGACGGTGCACACACACTCTAATAGTGTGTATGTTAGTTTCTTTCAGAAGAAATACACTCAAAGATGATAAGCTTATACTGTTCGTCTTCTCATTTCAGTATTGTATATGTTGGTGCATGCTGTATGTTAATCAAACCAATTATATATCATACGTATAAGAACCTCAATCGAATCAACATGCAAAGAGTACGGTTAAGCCCTTAGGACCGAAGTGTCCTTAGGGAAGTAAGTTGAGACATAGGGCTGACTGAAAGAGGAATTTAATCCAGACAATGAGTAAGCTCAAGGTTCAAAGACCAAATCATCTGATCAGAACTTCCTGCAGAAAACAGGAGAAAAGTTCACAGATGGACTAACTTCCCCTTTTTAGAGAACATACACAGTATAATTATTCAATCATTCGTCAGAATCGTTATGATAATCCCAGATGAGGTGGGATTAAGGCTGACAGGATGAGTAGAAATAAGTAGGGTTGTTAGGGCCGTCCGCCAGAGCCATAGAAGTAGAAGAATTCACATTGAAATGAATTAGTTTAAGTACAATAACAGATATAAAGTAGTGATAAAAGTAAGCAGAGAGAAAAAATAGCATAAGCTGCCCTCTATACAGTATGTAAAAGTCACATGGTATGACAAAAGGTATAAAAGCACAAGCAAATAAGCATGATAAAGGGCTTCATAGCATACTGTATAATGATGTCTAACATATTAACCTTTTAACCTTGACAGTTAAATATGCAATATACTACACACATAATAATTAACACGCAATAAAATCGGAACTGCTGTAGTGATCACATATTTACAGTGGTGTCTTCACATTCATTACTTGAGTAGAAGTATAGATACTAGGGTTCAAAAATACTTCTTTAGAAGTTGAAGTATCAACCCAAGCTTTTTACTTAAGTAAAAGTTTAAAAGTACTGGTTTCAAAACTACTTAAAGTATAAAAGTAAAAGTACCGTGAGGGGCGACAAAAGCATTAAGGTCTCGCTTTCTGATCATGCGACGGGGGGGGTAGGGGGGGACGTTGCGCGCATTCTTACCATGCGAGCGGGGGGGTTGGGTTGCGCGTTGTGATCATAAAAATAGAGTAATGAGGCTATTTTTAAAATGTAAGGAGTAGAAAGTACAGATAATTGCTTAAAAATGTAAGGAGTAGAAGTAAAAAGTCGGCTGAAAAATAATTACTCCAGTAAAGTATAGATACCCAAAATTTCTACTTAAGTAAGGTAACGAAGTATTTGTACTTCGCTACTTGACACCTCTGCATATTCAACAGCCTAAAATGTCATATTCATGTTGAATAGAGACTCCAGTAATTCATAGAGTACAAAATGGCAGAACACAGGACAATAAAAGGGTAAAACTAAGCGCCTAAAGTAGTTATACATTGTGGTAGAAGGTGACATGAAGACATGAAGTGAGAAATGCATTAGTGTAGTGAGGATTTTACGCTTGGAACTTTGTTTTGTTATTCTTCATGATCAAAAGTCCTGGTTTGACTTGAACACCCGTGACATAATAATGTTAGATGTAACATGTAACCTTCCTGGGAGGTACAGTCTAAAAAGCATGTCTATCTTTCCTGCAGCTCAAATAGAAAGTTCAACAAAGAAGTCCATCATGAACCCGAGGACAACAGACACGTCTCGGACAGACCCTGCGGGTTCAGCGCGGTTTACAAAACTCTCAGTCGCTACACTACTACTGTCCGTTCTGATGACTTCTCTTATATCCTGAATGATTTTGAGGTTAATTCCAGGAAATTCCCGTGCATCCTGGATGACATTAGGGTTAGGCTCCTGTTGCCTTGATTCATTACCTCTACAACTGACAGCTGTCTTTTTTACGATATTAGCATCTGTTTTAAAGCTGCTTCGGTTTGTATATAGCAAAACACGTATCATCTAGGATTGCATTTGTTTGTGCCAAAAGGGTCATGTGTAAAATAATTATAATTATTTGTCAAGAAAATTGTCTAAATCCTTTTCTAGTTTTTTAACTTCGAAAGAAGTGCTAATGCACGCAGAGCTAACGGAGGCTAGTTAGCTAACAGAGATGGAGAAGGAATAAATTAATCCAAAGTGGTAAAAATACACACATTTCTGTATTGTCTTTTGTCTAGCTAGATATAAATTTAGCTCAATAGTTTAGTTTGAATAGGTTTTCAAAAATAGTGTTTTACACATCTACTGTATATAATCTGAAGCAGTCTTAGCGAGCTAGCTAGTTAATGTCACTTAATCCAAAGCTCATGCTAAAGGAGCAGTAGATCTGACAGTGAGCACACTAAGGTTTCTATACGCTTTCCTTCTCACGGTTTAGAACCGCGGTCAAGTTGGTTTTATATTGGACATTCGCCACACATTCAAGATTAACACGTCTGTTTATCAATAATTATGCAAAAAAAAAAACAACAAATCGTATATTTTCTTACTCTGGAGCAGACAGAGAAACTAGTACAAATAAAAATATTTTTAGATCTTCTCCTGTTACAGCCTGCAGGAGCTAAATCTTTCAGAAACGCTGCTTACCGCCGCTTTATAGCAATGGAGCCACTAAGGGACCGTCTAAAAAGTGCATGCCCAAGACCCAAACGTTTGTTTACTGAAGAATATACAAGATTACAGAGGAATACCTCACAGGACATCAAACATATTACACTGTTAGGCTACAGTATGGATTATTTGTATATTTATTTGTTTGTTGAATTCATTAATAATTATTTTAATGTACATTATAAAATAAAATTATTACACAGACAATTCTTGTACCAATAAAACAGATAAGTTGTTTACTGAAAGTCGGGCTGTTTTTATGACTGTACTATAATCCACTCTATCATTTCTAATAACTACAACTATTTCCTTTGCAATATTCCGTCTGTTAATTTTTTTTATTCATTCATTCATTCATTTTCTATACCGCTTAATCCTGTATTTAGGGTCGCGGGGGACCTGGAGCCTATCCCAGGAGACTTCGGGCACTAGGCGGGGTACACCCTGGACAGGGTTAATTTTTTTTATTAATTTTTAATTAAAAAATTATTAATTTTCAATAGCTTTTTCGTTAAGTGGGTTACACATGTAAAACCCACTGGACTATAATCCACTCCATCATAGCTAATAACTACAACCATTCCCTTTCCAATATTCAGTTTGATAATTTTTTTATTAATTTAAAAATTAAATAAAAAAATAATTAAAAAAATTATCAAACTGAATATTGCAAAGGAAATAGTTGTAGTTATTAGAAATGATAGAGTGGATTATAGTACAGTCATAAAAACAGCCCGACTCTCAGTAAACAACTTATCTGTTTTATTGGCACAAGAATTGTCTGTGTAATAATTTATTTTATAATGTACATTAAAATAATTATTAATGAACAAACAAATAAATATACAAATAATCCATACTGTAGCCTAACAGTGTAATATGTTTAATGTTCTGTGAGGTATTCCTCTGTAATCTTGTATATTCTTCAGTTTGGGTCTTGGGCATGCACTTTTTAGACGGTCCCTTGGTGGCTCCATTGCTGTAACAGGAGAAGATCTAAAAATATTTTTATTTGTACTAGTTTCTCTGTCTACTCCAGAGTAAGAAAATATGCGATTTGTCGTTTTTGGGTATTTATTTCTTTATAAACAGATGAGATAATCTTGAATATGTAGCGAATGTATGGCGGCACGGTGGTGTAGTGGTTAGCACTGTCGCCTTGCACCTCCAGGGTCTGGGTTCGATTCCCCGGCCAGGCTCGATTCCCGTCTCTGTGTGCATGGAGTTTGCATGTTCTCCCCGTGCTTGGTGGGTTTCCTCCGGGTACTCCGGTTTCCTCCCACAGTCCAAAGATATGCAGGTTAGGCTAATTGGCGTTCCTAAAATTGCCCGTAGTGTGTGATTGGGTGTGTGAGTGTGTGTATGTGTGTGTGCCCTGCGATGGATTGGCACCCTGTCCAGGGTGTACCCCGCCTAGTGCCCGAAGTCTCCTGGGATAGGCTCCAGCTCCCCCGCGACCCTGAACACAGGATTAAGCGGTATAGAAAATGAATGAATGAATGAATGAATGTAGCGAATGTCCAATATAAAACCAACTTCACCCCGGTCTATTTAGACATGTTGTTTGAAAGAAAAACCAATAATAGTTTATTAAATTCAGATCTGAGTTGTGCAACCATGATACAAAACAGTCCAAAACATTACGATTAGCTTGAATTTCCTTTGTTTTACATTTTAAACTCCAGCTGTAATATTAACATTAGAGTTTGATACATATTTATAACGTCTTTAAAATAGTTTGTACAGAATAAAAGTACTGTACTACTACTTTCCCAGAAGAAAGTACACAAGCTCACATTTTAAAGAATAAAGTTTAGATGATTTAATCGAAAGTCAATAGCAAAATGTTTGAATTAAGACTTTGTATGACTTGATGAATTGAAAAAGTTACATGTTGTTTTTGTAATGAGTTTAAAGAAATGTGTTGTTTAATGTTTAAGCTGATCGATTGTGAGGAAAGAGTGTTGTTTTACTGTAATGCACTGATTTGTCATGACACGCAGGCTCAAAAATAGAAATGAGTTCCTGGGAATCCTGGGGAAAAAATATATTTCAAACTGGAGCTGAATGAAAGTGTCATAGGCAACACAAAATTTTGAAGTACTGTCTGTAATTAACTATATGTGGGTAGTTCTTTTGATTTGTTTTTCATCTTATTACATTGTATCAAATCACTAAACATTTGAATTATTTCACTGATAAAAAGTTATTCTAACCCTAAGCCATTTATTTTATTTCATTTTATACACTCAGCATAAAATATTACTTGAACATGTACAAAGATGTTCTGCTTGTTTGTTTGTTTGTTTTTTACTACACTGTAATAAAAGCTTAAATAATAAATACAGTACTGCAGTACTTCTCCCTGAAAATGGCTATACATTTGATATTGTATTTTGAAGTGCACCCAGCAGGGGGCGACAGAACCTTAATAATGGTTCACATTCTGTAAGACTCCTTCAAGTGAAGATTGGGGTAGTTTCAGATATGGATGAGATATGACGACGTGAGCACACACACTCACACACCGCCTATACACACCGCCAATTTGAGAATTGCCCATAGCCTAATCTGCATGCCTTTGGGAGGAAACCTTCCCAATGTGGGAATTGAACCTAGAACCTGGAGGTTCAAGGAGACAGTCCTAACCACTCACACCCACACACAGAGAAAACATGATGTTGAAACATTTCCATTCATCTCAACACCACCTAATTGACATAAATGCAAACTAATGTCTACGCAGAACAGTTAAAGTAATTACTAATGTACACGTAGTTGACGTGTCTTTAAGTGAGTGTTTAAGACACATCTTCATTTCCCCAGTTTTTCCCAGAACACATAATAATGTAATGCAATTAAAATTTTCCAATCAACAAAGTAATGGTGGGTGAAGTTTATCATAAATGATGAACAATAAAGAACTTCCAATGTTTGCAAGCCTTTCACTATTAGTGCAAAATGTCTTTGTTTATTCTTATGAATATTTTGTTCACGTTCATGAATGTAAAGTCAAAAAGATGTTACATTTGAATTTGAGTGATATTAAATAACAACAACACTATACCACTTTATCCTGTGGATAACATACATATTCCTTTCATTATTCACCTGGCCGGCACATGAGGAACTTATATCTTCATTTTTAAACCTAAACCTGACCTGTACGCATTGAAGAGTTTCTGTATATGTTTAATAGCTGAAAGGCAGTAACATCGTTAGCTTTGAACGGGAAGCCATCATAATACGTGTCTTGTTTTTTTTTGTTTTTTTCAAATTCAAATGATCGGGCTTGCTTGCTTGTTTCCACTTGAAGCTTTAAAATGAAATTAGAGCTAATTCTTTGTTAATTACCATGGGAAGAACTGTTCAGGCATTAAACAAACAACGCCTACTGCAAATGGTAAATGAGGAACTTTTGGGAAATGTAATGTTCCTCATGAAAACACAAGCATCCTTCATGAATTCAATTAAACCTATACCTTGAACATGGCACTGCTAATGTTATTATTGTTTCCAACTAATATCTGACAGATGTTGAACAAGTGATAATTTGATGAATTAGTAGTTAAAGGTCAAACTAAGTAAAAATAGACAGAGTTGCATCAAGCGTCAAAGGTGCAGAGGCGTATTGACGGTGACTCGCTCGAGTAAAGCTTAGCCCACGGTCAAAATCACGTCGAGTCAAACTATAACTCATCTTGCTGAAACTCTGGATTCTGCGTCTAATCAGTTTCACAAATAATCACATACATTTGGGACAAAAGAATCTTAGCTAACCTTTGTTTTGCATCATATGAAATCAATATTATATACGTATGATTTAGCAAGCAAACCTCCCTAACTTAACCAGAGCTCTCTGAAAAAATTAAATCTGATCTGATTAAAGTTGGCCCTTAAGCAAAAGCCAAATCACCGTCTCTATTCAGTCCAAAATATAGAAATAAAGAACTGTGAGCTGATAAACACTTGAGCTGAAAACCCAGAGCGAGAGTAAGATGTTCTCTTGTCAAATTATGGCAGTGTTAAGCCGGTCCTACAAGGCTAATTAGCATTTAGTTTGACTACACACCCGATGGAAATGTCACTGTTTCCCGGCTATTCTCTTGAGCCTACGTCTCAGCCGCACAAATGAGAATATCAGCTGGATTACTGGCAGCACTTGAACTTTAGACTTTGTATTTTTGCTATGATAAGAGAACAATGACAATAAAGTGGGCCAAAAAAAAAAATTATAATATATATATATATATATATATATATATATATATATATATATATATATATATATATATATATATATATATGAGAATCAGGAAAGCAGTTAAGGAATGTCTCGTTGTAAACACGTAATAGTCAGAAGGTGGCAAAATTCCTGCTTCAAATACAACACACCACTATGTTTATGTAACACAATGCCATGCTGAAATGTAGTGAAGTATAAAGTACAGATATTTCTTGTTGGATGTAGTGGAGTAAAATAAGACTATTAAAGTTGAGTACAGATATATGAAATATGTACAGACAGTAACACTTACAGTACAGTGGAACCTCGGATTACGAGTAACGCGGTTTACGAGTGTTCTGCAAGACTTGCAAAGATTTTTTTATAAGATTTGACTTGAAAAACGAGCATTGTCTTGGTTTACGAGCACCGAGTATCATGTATCACGCATGCGCTTCTTGTTTTGACTCCAAGCATCACATCATCACAACTGAGCCAACGTTTTTTCTCTCTCTTGCACTGTAGAATTGTGGGTAATCGTCTCTCCTGCTGGGTCTTAGTGCTCATCTCTTACTGGTATAATCAACATCCGTGCGCGCGTGTCCTGTTTATATAACACTGTGACCATGTGTGTATGAAAACACATATTATTTTGTGTCCGGAAGTGCGTGTCTACAGCGTGTGTACTATTTTTTATAACACACGCATGTGCAGCGAGTAAAGCAGAAGAAATTCTGAATACAGAGGTTAAAAATCCATTTTCTTCCTCATCGCGGTGTGTGTGTCTGTGCGCGAGCGTAATTTGACACTGTACTGGAAGAAACAAACACACACACACACACACACACAGGCGCGAAAGACACACACTCTTCTCTCTGAAGAAACTCTGCAAATCTTTTCAGAGGTAAGGTGCAGGTTCATTTGTTTGTTTGTTTTACTTTACAGCAGTGATTCTGTTAGTTTGCGCTCACGTGAGTGTCATTAGCAATTAGAAGTTTCAGATAAAACAGTTTAGCGGGAGAGAGACGTTGATTTATGACCTCTGTTTACGGAAGTGTAGTCCAGTGCGGGAGATGCATTGTGGGTAATGCAGTCCGGTGTGTGTGAACGCGACTGGGAGATGTAAGCTGGACATAGAGCATGAGTTTTGTTCTTCAGTAGTTTTTTTAGTTGGATTTAAGTGCAGGATCCACCCAAAAGTTTGTACTATAGCCCGACAATGCAGCAAATAAAAGAACGGGCATCGAGCAGTTTGCCCATCTCATCATTACACGAGCATGAATTAACAGGCTGTTACACTGTCGCGAGCAACATTAAAATAAAGATGAGAAGCTTTAATAATTTGGAAGAGAACAACAGTATTTCCGTTAATGTGTGTGTGGAGGGGCGGAAAGTCTCCACTTACTCTAGCCTCACACACACACACACACACACACACACACACATACTGCATGCACGCACAAACGGAAACACTTATCTGTCAGAATTTATTTTTTACTTTTTTGAAAGTTAACGTGCAGGTTAATTTGTTTTATTTTGACTTTATATTTTGTATTAATTATTTTTATGTATTTATTTTTTTTGGGCTGTAGAACATATAATTTAAGTTTCCATTATTTCTTATGGGAAAATTAAATCTGGTTTACGAGTGTTTTGGAATACGATCCCACGTCCGGAACGAATTATGCTCGTAGTCCGAGGTTCCACTGTACTTTGTAACCTTCTGCCAATGGGTTATTCTGCCAAGTAGAGTTAGCATTAGCAAGGACAAGTGTAACATCCAGGCAGCATTACAGTGTAGTAATTAGCACTGTCGCCTCTAGACACAAACACACACCCATTCATACACTATGGGCAATCTGGACTGCCAGTCAGCCTACAACACGTGTACTTGGACTGTGGAAGGAAACCGGAGTACCCGGAGGACACAGGACCAGAGGCGAGAATTAAGCACCCAACCCTGGTGGTATGAAACATTGTAAAGAGGTGAAATTTCAGGCATTTAGGATGGAAATGTGGATGAAGTAGAAGAGGGTTAGGGAATGTCTGTAAAATTAAAATGAATGCCATGTAAACACAAACAGGACTTGGGTTTAAAGGCCAGGGCTAAAGCCAATTTTTTTAGCATGTTGTATGAATTTGTCTAGGTCATTTGTACTAGTAAGTAGCTAAACAAAATGATTTGTTGCGCCATTAAAGTGAGCTGTAAGTGCAGGAGGTGAGCACTTCGGCACGTTTCCCTATAAACCATGTTAACTTTCATCAGAAAGTCAGCGAAGCATGTGAGTAACCCAGCTCTGAATAGTCAGGAAGCAGTTTTGAGAGACTGACTAGACTGGAGGGAAATGGTGTGGATTTAGGACTATTTACATTTCTTTGGCTACACTATTCCTTTATGTACATTACACACCGCAGCTTCCAATCTAAACTCAGAACTCCTAGGTGCTGGATGGGTTTTTAAGTTCTCCATCATAATTCTTCATTGTTTTATAAGCGCTGAGTGTTTTTGACACCTCGGGTTGTTGTGTTGCGGTGCGTGGGTGTGCTGGAGTCTCCGGATACACACACGACTGATGTTCTGGCATTTAGAAAGCAGTCGGACGGATCCGAGGCAATCTCGCAGAGGGAGAGCTCGCCCCAATGAGAATCATAGATCAGGATTCATCCCGAGGACTCGCGCTGCGGACGTGGCGTCATTATCAGTTCTGGTGCAGGAAAAAAGAGTATATTTGGAGAATTAATTGAGCATATAATTAAACTAATTAATACAATAACAGATTACAGATAAAGTAGACAAAAAAGATCAGTTTGTGTTTAAACGGCAGAGAAACCTGTGACAGATAGAAATAGGAAAAGATAAAAAATGTAATGTAGTGGTTAACACTGAGGCCTCGCACCTCCAGGATCTGGGTTTGATTCCCGCCTCGGGTCTGTCTGCATAGAGTTTGCATGTTCTACCCATGCCTGTTGGTTTTCTTGCGGATACTCCATTTTAACATGCTGATAGGCTAATTGGTGTTCCCAAATTACCCGCAGTGTGTGTGGACTGCAGTTCACACACACACTACTCGGTGTAAAGTCAGCACACATGACGGATATCAACAATCAAAATATATCAAAATATCAACAATCGTTCTCCAGAATCACTGAAGTTCTGGTTCTGACTTTTTAAATCTACTGGTGCATCTCGATCAATTAGAATATCATCAAAAAGTTTATTTATTTCAGTAATTCAATTCAAAAAGTAAAACTCATATATTATACAGATTCATTACACACAGACTGATATACTGTATTTCACGTGTTTATTTTCTTTAATATCTGTCAGTATCTCCGAAAATTAGAATAGAAATAAGACGGATTAAAATATTTAAAGATTTTTAACACAGAAATGTTGGACTACTGAAAAGTATGAACATGTACAGCTCTCATTACTTGGTCGGGACTCACTTTGCATGAATTACTGTAGCAATGCGGTGTGGCATGGAGGCGATCAGTCTGTGGCACTGCTGAGGCGTTATAGAAGCCCAGGTTGCTCTGATAGCAGCCTTCAACTCTTCTGCATTGCTGGATCTGGTGTCTCACTTCCACTCATCTTCCTTATCACGGTACTATCTAAGAGGTTTAGGTTGAGTGAATTTGCTGGTCCATCAAGCACAGGGACACCATGGTCCTTAAACCAGGTATTAGTACGTTTGGCAGTGTGGACAGGTGCCAAGTCCTGCTGGGAAATGCATTCAGCATCTCCATAAAGCTGGTCAGCAGAGGGAAACATGAAGTGCTCTAAAACGTCCTGGAAGACGGCTGCGCTGACCTTGGACCTGATAAAACACAGTGGACCAACACCAGCAGATGACATGGCTCCCCAAACCACCACTGACTGCAAACTTTACACTGGACTTCAAGCAACTTGGATTATGTGCCTTTCCTCTCTTCCTCCAGACTCTGGGACTTTGATTTCCAAATGAAACGGAAAATGTACTTTCATTTGAAAAGAGAACGTTAGCCAGCTGAGCAACAGTCCAGTCCATTTTGTCCTTAGCCCAGGTAAGACGCCTCTGATGTTGTCTCTGGTTGAAGAGTGGCTTGACACGAGAAATGTGATAGTTGCCCATCCATGTCCTGGATATGTCTGTGTGTGGTGGCTCTTGAAGCACTGACTCCAGCTGCAGTCGACTCCTGGAAAGACTGCGGTTATCCCTGTTGCTTATGCACCTTTTTCTACCACATTTTTTTCCTTCCATTCAACTTTCCATTAATGTGCTTGGGTACAGCACTCTGTGAACAGTCAGCTTCTGTAGCAGTGACCTTTTCTGGCCCACTGAACCATTTAAAGAGTCCGGAAACCTTTGCAGGTGTTTTGAGTTAATTAGCTGATTAGAGTGAGACACCATGAGTCTCCAATATTGAACTTTTTCACAATATTCTAATTTTCTGAAATACTAAATTTTGGGTTTTCATTAGCTGTAAGCCATCATCATCAAAATGAAAAGAAATAAACACTTGAAATATATCAGTCTGTGTGTAGTGAGTCTACTCTATATAATATATATGCTTCCAAGTGTTGAATTAAATCTTATAATATTGAATTGAACACCAGGTAGTATTTATGTGAGTCCAGTTGAAAATGTTAAATGAACTGGAGATTTTACTGTGTGTCAGAGCAGCTGTTATAGAACATGAATCGACACCTTCTGGACAATCAGCACCTTGGTGTAAAGGTTAATAGCTTCAGTTCAGGAAATCCAATGATACAGTACAGCATGCTGACATCTGACATGTTAATGCATCTGTCAAAATAATCTAAAAAAAAAAATAGTTTTATAGAATGTAGTTACTGAAATAGAAACCATCTAGAATAGAAACTTCATGATCCGTGCATTAGGTGTCATTTCTCTTCATCCCCCAGGATTTAATGACGCACGGTGGATTCTGCCTTGCGTTAATTAAGGTCTCCCCGCCTCGTAGTTGTGCGACTCATCAGTCATAATCTTTTTTTCTTATTATTATGGCCCCTCGACCCTCTCTGACTCTCTGTGTCGCCCACACACTCACACAATTCACATCCTTTGCCATGACTTGGGTGCATCGTTCAAATATTAAAATGACAATTACAATTAAACGTTGTTAAAATGTAAAGTTCCCGTACTGTACTTGTGTCTATGTTTTACTTATTTATTTATTTATTTATTTATTTGTTTGTTTGTTTGTTTATTAGCCCCCAACAGCTGGCCAAAACATGCAGACAAAAGAATCAAAGCAGAAAAAACTGAAACTTTAGGATATTTCTTATACAATTTAATTATTATGGACTAATGAATAAGAATTCTCAGAAATAAGTCCAATTTAATTAACAGATGCTGTAGACATAAGCAATTAGGCTATATAAGCTATATATATAATTTCAAAATAATGTCTTCTAAAATAAAATACCATTCCCTCAAATACTTTTAAAATATTATGCTTTGATAGTTATTCATTTGTGTTTAAATGTAAACTTCATGTAAAATGTTGATTTCTCCATTTTGACATTTTTTTGCACAAAAAACAACGCCTGATTGTACAGTACAAGAAGGCAGTAAAACCGAACTGCACATGAAGCATGAATATTTTCTTCTGAAAAAAATTATTATTATTTTATTAATGAAATATATAATTTAGCTCAATACAAAAGATTCTTCCAAGAAGATTAATCCTCCTGCGCTCAAGGCCAGAAGGAAAGAAAAAAAAGAACGCTCCATCAGGCAGCATACTTGGGAGAAACAGCACCTCGGTGTAAAGTCAGCACACAGGACGGATCAGACTGCAGTATGAACAGATAAAACATCTTTACTCAGTCGTAAAGATGACTGCAGTGCATTTCCGCATGGAGAAATACGCTAATCCGGGGTCGTAAACATGCCAAGGGCTTAATTCTGCAGCAGAGGGTGGAAAATGTATAGCTCTTGTGGGACGGAGAAAGAAAACACTGGAGGTGTGGATGAAATGCTGCTGGTGGTCGGGTATGGTACGAGAATCTGAAATATTGGAAGAGACGGTTGAAACGAAATAAACATTATTGTTTAAAATGTGGTGTGAGAATTGGATTGCAATGGAACAATGGAAATGTGAGAAATCGTGTTTTCTGCTGCGGCTTTCTGGCTGAGAGCTTCGTCTAGGATTCAGGAGACACGTTTTTAATCAAAAATGGGGCAAAATTCCAATGCAAAAGCAGAGCTTTCATTCAAATTGGCTCTGAGGTTTAGAACTGACGACCTTCTGCTCACAATAATGCCATTTGGATGCCAATAAATGACACATTTATGTATTTAAAACTCCAATAAAGGACTCTGTCTCACTTCCGGTTAAAGCTTTATCCTGGTCATGGTCGAGGTGAATTCCAGGAGCACTTGAAATGTGTGAGTCAGGAATACATCCGGAATGAGATGTGTGTTCACTGCAGGACATCATTGTGCACATGTTCACGCCTAGAAGAAGAAGAAGTAGTGCATATTTTAGGGAAGTTGGCGGAAACCAGACAACACAAAGGACACCTACTGTACATGGACATGGGGGAGACACAGGGACTCAGGATGGAACCAGAGACAAGATTCTTCATGTTGTAAAAATGCTATATTTTTTATTATTTAAATACTGTATAATATATTTTTTTTTATTATGGAAATTTTCAGACAGTGTGACAGACAGTAGTGACAATCCATAAAAGAGATATTAAATGTCTAAAAGGAAATAAAAGGAATCCTGTAATCTTAAGAGCATCTATCTCTGTGTGAAACTCACGGTCTGTCTTGATGTTAGCATTTACACATCTAGGGGGCGGTGTTGCACTCTTGCTTTCATGCTCAGGTCCTCAGATGGTCATGTGAGGTAAGTCTACAGTCAAGGCATCACGACGTTCTTTGCTTGGAGAGTTTCTTTTTTTCTTTTTTTTTTTCACAACAACAGCGTCACCTTGAAATCAGCAACTAATCCTCCCACGAGCTTAAAACCAAGTCGGAGTCATGGCTCGGAGAGATGGAGAAAAGAAGAGACGGAGAGATGCCCCAGGTCTGTTTGGAGCAGAGAGGAGAACAAAGGAGAGGAGAGGTGGGTGGGAAAGGTGATAAAGATGGTCAGGATTGAGCCACGGGCCTGATGTGTAACAGGGGGGGGGGGGGGGGTATGAGGGATGATGGGCTTAGCATGAAGCCTCCTACAAGTGTGAAAGTGCAACACAGTGGATCAAATCAACGCCCTACATTCTACATACAACATGCAACCTCATGGTCAAACTTGTATATTTGTAAATTTCAAAAATAATTATAAACATAAAAAAAAAGTTGTCAATTTTTTACACTTTAACATTAATTCATTCATTCATCTTCTATACCGCTTTATCCTGTATTTAGGGTTGCGGGGGCCTGGAGCCTATCCCAGGAGACTCTGGGCACGAGGCAGGGTACACCCTGGACAGCGTGCCAATCCATCACAGAGCACACACACACACCCACTCATTCACACACTATGGTCAATTTAGGAACGCCAATTAGCCTAATCTGCATGTCTTTGGACTGTGGGAGGAAACCGGAGAACCCAGAGGAAACCCACCAAGCACGGGGAGAACATGCAAACTCCATGCACACAGAGACGGGAATCGAGCCTTGCCGGGAATCGAACCCGGACCCTGGAGGTGCAAGGCGACAGTGCTAACCACTACACCACCGCGCCGCCTACAGTTTAACAATTAAATTAAATTATGTCGAATAAATTAAAGATATGAGAACAGATGTTTAACTGTGACTGGTTGCAAAGTTCACAAAGGTACAGTTTACATATACGTTATTTATGTAACAGCCTCAGCAGCGACCTCATTTCCCCTCTCGTCTGGTCCGACCACTCAGCGTTCAGCATCAGCAGTATACAGTACTAATCACCGGCCTCATCATCTGCACCTGTTTCTCACTGGTTCATGCCTTAAGTTAGATTTTTTTTTTATTGCTTAAATGATTCATAGGTCACTATGTGGCTTAACAAGCCAAAACATTCCTTTGAAACTGCTCAGGTACAGGCACTGGACTAAAAATGACAGACAAAAATGAGAGACCTGCAGGAAGCCTGGAGAACTGTTGCTCAAGACTACATTAAAAACAGAAAATATGAAGTGGCGGGGGGGGGGGGGGAGGGAGTTGTACAGTACTGTATATAGTTTATGTATATATATATTGCATATATATATGTATATAATGTTTGTTTTTACTTTTGTTTACTTACTATTTGTTTCGAAATTTGTAATAAAAAACTAGTGTCACAATTATTTTATGTAGCAGTACATGTATCGCCATAATGACTCCAAACCTGATTTTGAAAAAAAAATAATAATAAATAAAAAAAAAAAATATATATATATATATATTGATTTTTGAGGTGGTACAATTATGCAGTTCCTCTATGATCCTACAGGTGGTGCTCTAAACTATTCACACATTGGCAGGGGGCACTTAGTTCTGTGTGGTGGGAGCTAATTGTTAATTTAAAGTTTGTTTAAAATTGCAATTAAATAATATATATATTGAATCAGGATATTCATAAAATCATAATATGTGCAGAATTTTAATATAGAATCGGCGCCTAAGTATGATGATCATGTTATAGTGGCCGGTTCCTGATCAGTCTCAAGTCAAGTGAAGTCAAGTAGTACAGATGTACGGTGCAAAAAAAAAAAAAATGAATTCCAAAACAAAGTAACAAAAACAAAATACCAAATCAGAAAACACAACAACAATTCAGACAAACTGAAAAGGTAGGAATAGTTTTTTTTGTTTGTTTGTTTGTTTGTTTTACAGATTTCTTCTTCTTTGTCTTTCGGCTGTTCCCTTTCAGGCGTCGCCACAACGAATCATCTGCCTCCATCTAACCCTATCCTCTGTATCCTCTTCTCTCACACCAACTAACTTCATGTCCTCTCTCACTGCATCCATAAATCTCCTCTTTGGTCTTCCTCTAGACCTCCTGCCTGGCAGTTCCAACCTCAGCATCCTTCTACCAATATATTCACCATCTCTCCTCTGAACATGTCCAAACCACCTCAATCTGGCCTCTCTGACTTTATCTCCAAAACATCTAACATGGGTTGTCCCTCTGATGAACTCATTCTTGATCCTATCCATCCTTGTCACTCCCAAAGAGAACCTCAACATCTTCAGCTCTGCTACCTCTAGCTCTGCCTCCTGTCTTTTCTTCAGTGCCACTGTCTCTAAGCCGTAGAGCATCGCTGGTCTCACCACTGTCCTGTACACCTTTCCTTTCATTCTCGCTGATACTCTTTTATCGCACAACACACCTGACACTTTTCTCCACCCGTTCCAACCTGCCTGTACTCGCCTCTTCACCTCCTTTCCACACTCTCCATTTCTGGACTGTTGACCCTAAACGTCCTGCACCTTCTAGCCTTCCCCTACGTACCTCTACGTACCTCCACTTCTCTAGATTTTCCTCCACCTTTTCCCTGGATTTTCTCTCTAATTTAGTCGTATCTAATTCACACCCCACACCCCTCTAGTTTTGTTATTTTGTTTTGCACTTCTTGGCCACCATACAGATGTAATCATGACAAATCTCCCAAATTTTTTTTTACAAATGTAGAAAAAACAAAAAAACAAATCCATATTTTTTTCTTTACTGAGTCGCATACAGTCTCCAAACCCAGTGAAAAAGGAAAGCTAAGGCTCGCACCATTGTTTTTTTTAACTTTATTGGATGTTAAGGATTTTATGAATGTGTGAGCACAAGGACATACCATGTGCCTACTGAAACACACTGTCTCTCAAGAATATGCACATGCATAAACACACACACACACACACACACACACACACACAGCTGGTCTCTATGTTCTCGGATGTCCTGTTCCCGCCCTACGCTTACTGCATTAATGAAACCGACCCCAATTCCAGCAATATCTGTCCATCTGTTTTAGCTTTTAGGATCATTTAAACCAGGATTAATAGCTTCACTCTGTCAGGCAAGTCACTGTGTACCAGTTGTTTCTATAGAAAAGATCAGGCATTAATATGAGACAGCATGGTGGCGTAGTGGTTAGCACCGTCGCCTTGTTCTCCCTGTGCTTAGCGGGTTTACCTCCGGTTACTTCAGTTTCCTCCTACAGTCCAGCGTGTTACTGGGGGATTCCAGAGAACTAAAGATTATGTGGTCATACATACAATTGTGGAGCAATTACAACCGGTGTA
The DNA here is from genome assembly GCA_030522415.1 of Channallabes apus. NCBI lineage: Eukaryota > Metazoa > Chordata > Actinopteri > Siluriformes > Clariidae > Channallabes > Channallabes apus. The sequence goes on from CM060117.1 coordinate 26,911,797, forward strand.
GTGGTTAGCACTGTCGCCTTGCACCTCCAGGGTCCGGGTTCGATTCTCGGCCAGGCTCGATTCCAGTCTCTGTGTGCATGGAGTTTGCATGTTCTCCCCGTGCTTGGTGGGTTTCCTCCGGGTACTCCGGTTTCCTCCCACAGTCCAAAGATATGCAGGTTAGGCTAATTGTTGTTCCTAAATTGCCCGTAGTGTGTGAATGAGTGTGTGTGTGTGCCCTGCAATAGATTGGCACCCTGTCCAGGGTGTACCACGCCTTGTGCCCGAAGTCTCCTGGGATAGGCTCCAGGTCCCCCGCGACCCTGAATAGAGGATAAAGTGGTATAGAAGATGAATGAATGAATGAATGAATGTGTTTGAGTCGCTGTCGTCGTTTCGTTCCCCTTGTGTTCCCCTGGCGAAAGAACGCGGCGGCTCTGTATAATACACACACTCCATTAGGTTCACGCCTTTTCATTTCGCTGCACTTCTCATCTCTTTCAGAGAGCCATGGAGAAGCTTTCTGTGATTCATTCTGACTTTGATAAGATTCAAACTGATACACTGGTTTTATTCATGGCACTAATCAGAGCGAGCGAGACGGAGAGTATGAGCAATACCTTTCAGACATCTTGTGAGAACTCGCCTTTTTTTTTTTTTACTTGACTTGAAAGAGATATCCATTAAGAACACAATGTCCTGAAGGATGTATGTAACTGGCCCTTATACCCTCTTTTTATGGAGGATGCAGATTGAAAAACCTTTCTGTCCTGCCTTAATTGATACCATGATTAGGTAAGACAACGTGGACGCAACAGAGTCACGGTGACAGCGACATTTGAAAAAAAGAAAAAAATCCATTACCTTTCAGTTGTTAGCTTCTCTATTTCCATTTATTCACCCGGCACACGGCTTTATCCAAAGATGAGGCACAAAGTGACGTGAATGCAGACTGGAAATAAGTAAAAGTGTCTGGATGCAAACAAGACCAACAGAAAAGGTGGCCATAAATGTACAATTCCTAGATTATTTTGTTGTAAACACCAGTTGTTGATGAAGCAAAAAAAAAAAAAAAAAAACATTAAAAGATACACTTAGAACTTGGTGTTATGAACGAATAAAAAAAAAATATTTTTTTCTTGATCATGACTTGGTCAAGTCCTCAACAGCATTAATGCTGCATTCACCTTTCTGTTAGAATTTGGTCTGCAATAAAGAGTACGAGTAAATAATAATAATAATAATAATAATAATAATAATAATAATAAAGTCTTGTTTAATTGTGAATTTTCAATAATCTATACATATGAAGTTATGATTAATCAAATGTAGAAGAAACTGAAGTTAGGCGTATAATAAAGTTTTGCGTAAATGTCAATAGAAATACTAAATAAAAACATTCATTCATCTTCTATACCGCTTAATCCTGTGTTCAGGGTCGCGGGGGACCTGGAGCCTATCCCAGGAGACTTCGGGCACTAGGCGGGGTACACCCTGGACAGGGTGCCAATCCATCACAGGGCACACACACACTCACACACCCAATCACACACTATGGGCAATTTTAGGAACGCCAATTAGCCTAACCTGCATATCTTTGGACTGTGGGAGGAAACCGGAGTACCCGGAGGAAACCCACCAAGCACGGGGAGAACATGCAAACTCCATGCACACAGAGACGGGAATCGAGCCTGGCCGGGGAATCGAACCAAGACCCTGGAGGTGCAAGGCGACAGTGCTAACCACTACACCACCGCCTAAATAAAAACAATTAAAATTCATTTAAAAAATGTTTTTTTATTCATTACTCTTCCTAGGGATCCCCCCCCCCCCTCTTAAAGAATCCACTGTGTAACTTGTTTAAAAGGGCTCCTTGACGTTGTGTGCTTGAGTGTGACCTCACTTGCTGAACTGGAGTTTGAGAAGACCTCCGAGTTTACAAGAAGGAATCCTAAATTCTGCAGTGTTTTCTTTGTTGCTGTTTTATAATCAGATCTGGGAAATTCCATGCTACACATGTTAGTTGAACTTTACTGCATTCTTGACTCTGGGCTAATCCTGGTCTTAGACTTGATCTCAGCACTCTTGATTACAATCCAGTATGAGCTTGATCTCAGCACTCCACTTAAAGGTATAGTTTTGGGAAGAAGCTGGAGAAGCCAGAGGAGACCTGTGGCACGACACGGTGTGGAGAGAACCTGGAAGCTGTGACACGTTGTGCTGAATATGAATGTTCAGAAGTATGAATGTGCAAATCTCACTGGCGTTATACAGTAGATGTGGGACTGGATTTTCCTTTCTGTGTGTGTGTGTGTGCGTTGTGCATGTAACTGCTCTTCATATGCTAAAGAACACTCTGTTCTCAGGGACGTTCAGCTTCTAAGGCCGCCCCTCCTCTATAAGCTGTTGATACAAAAACACACACTTTCCCTCGCTCTCTCCGTCCATTTCGCTCTCTCTCTCTCTCTCTCTCTCTCAGACACACTCGTGAAAAATGCGTAGTTTTATCTATCTATCTATGATTCCTTTTCATGGTTTATCTTACAAATGTGTTTACAAAGGAAACTGAAATATTATGTGAGAAACAAACTTTCTTCACACAAATTGTGTAATTGATTGATTGACAGCTGATTTTGTAAATAAATCTGATTATGTATTTTATTTGTAAAATCATAAAAAAAAATAAGGATCTTTGTTAAAAACGGGCGAAAAAAAAGAAGATGTTTACATTATTCCTCATTTTGATTTTTTTCTTTTCATGTTATACATTGTTTCCTCACATCCCTGAAATACATCAGGGATGTATTTAAAAAAGAAAGGAACTTTACTATAACACATACTTACTTACATACTTGTTGATTTACAGTGGTGTGAAAAACTATTTGCCCCCCTCCTGATTTCTTATTCTTTTGCATGTTTGTCACACAAAATGTTTCTGATCATCAAACACATTTAACTATTAGTCAAAGATAACACAAGTAAACACAAAATGCAGTTTTTAAATGAGGGGTTTTATTATTTAGGGAGAAAAAAAATCCAAACCTACATGGCCCTGTGTGAAAAAGTAATTGCCCCCTGAAACTAATAACTGGTTGGGTCACCCTTAGCAGCAATAACTGCAATCAAGCGTTTGCGATAACTTGCAACGAGTCTTTTACAGCGCTCTGGAGGAATTTTGGCCCACTCATCTTTGCAGAATTGTTGTAATTCAGCTTTATTTGAGGGTTTTCTAGCAGATCCACCGTTTTAAGGTCATGCCACAACATCTCAATAGGATTCAGGTCAGGACTTTGACTAGGCCACTCCAAAGTCTTCATTTTATTTTTCTTCAGCCATTCAGAGGTGGATTTGCTGGTGTGTTTTGGGTCATTGTCCTGCTGCAGCACCCAAGATCGCTTCAGCTTGAGTTGACGAACAGATGGCCGGACATTCTCCTTCAGGATTTTTTGGTAGACAGTAGAATTCATGGTTCCATCTATCACAGCAAGCCTTCCAGGTCCTGAAGCAGCAAAACAACCCCAGACCATCACACTACCACCACCATATTTTACTGTTGGTATGATGTTCTTTTTCTGAAATGCTGTGTTACTTTTACGCCAGATGTAACGGGACACGCACCTTCCAAAAAGTTAAACTTTTGTCTCGTCGGTCCACAAGGTATTTTCCCAAAAGTCTTGGCAATCATTGAGATGTTTTTTAGCAAAATTGAGACGAGCCTTAATGTTCTTTTTGCTTAAAAGTGGTTTGCGCCTTGTAAATCTGCCATGCAGGCCGTTTTTGCCCAGTCTCTTTCTTATGGTGGAGTCGTGAACACTGACCTTAATTGAGGCAAGTGAGGCCTGCAGTTCTTTAGATGTTGTCCTGGGGTCTTTTGTGGCCTCTCGGATGAGTCGTCTCTGCGCTCTTGGGGTAATTTTGGTCGGCCGGCCACTCCTGGGAAGGTTCACCACTGTTCCATGTTTTTGCCATTTGTGGATAATGGCTCTCACTGTGGTTCGCTGGAGTCCCAAAGCTTTAGAAATGGCTTAATAACCTTTACCAGACTGATAGATCTCAATTACTTTTGTTCTCATTTCTTCCTGAATTTCTTTGGATCTTGGCATGATGTCTAGTTTTTGAGGTGCTTTTGGTCTACTTCTCTGTGTCAGGTAGCTCCTATTTAAGTGATTTCTTGATTGAAACAGGTGTGGCAGTAATCAGGCCTGGGGGTGACTACAGAAATTGAACTCGGGTGTGATAAACCACAGTTAAGTTATTTTTTAACAAGGGGGGCAATCACTTTTTCACACAGGGCCATGTAGATTTGGAGTTTTTTTTCTCCCTTAATAACGTAAACCTTCATTTAAAAACTGCATTTTGTGTTCAATTATGTTATCTTTGACTAATAGTTAACGGTTTTTGATGAGCAGAAACATTTAAGTGTGACAAACATGCAAAAGAATAAGAAATCAGGAAGGGGGCAAATAGTTTTTCACACCACTGTATTTATCCTTATGATAGAAAAAGTGCATGAAGGGACTTCATGCCCAGATCTTTTTCCTGTATAGTCCTGTATAGTCTCATTGGTTTAATTCCCTCCCTTCTTGTACACGCTGTGCTCTAAACCTTCCCATATAGTCTCTGTCAGTCACACACAGCATGATACACACACACACACACACACACACGTATATAAATATATATTGTATACGTATATATGATCATTAGAATATCATTAAAAAGTTGATTTATTTCAGTAATTAAATTCATTTAAGTAATGAAAACCCAAAATTCGGTATCTCAAAAAATTAGAATATTGTGAAATAGTTCACTATTGGAGACTCATGGTGTCTCACTCTAATCAGCTAATTAACTCAAAACACCTGCAAAGGTTTCCTGAGCCTTTAAATGGTCTCGGTTCAGTGGGCCACAAAAGGTCACTGCTAAAGTAGCTGGTTGCTGTATCCAAGCCCATTCATGTAAAAGTGGAATGGAAGGGGGAAAAAAAAAAGCCTTAAATGGATTGTGAAATGAAGCCCATTCAAGAATTTGCAAGAATTAGCAGCTGGAGTCAGCGCTTCAAGAGCCACCACACACAGACATATCAGGACTCCTGTCATCTGCTGCTGTTGGTTTTATCAGTTCGAAGGTCAGCGCTGCCATCTACAGTACCAGGAGGTTTTAGAGCACTTCATGATTCCCTCTGCTGACCAGCTTTATGGAGATTCTGATTTCATTTTCCATCAGGACTCTCGAAAATGCCAAAAGTATTAACACCTGGTTCAAGGACCACGGCCTCCCTGTGCTTGTCTGGCCAGCAAACTCACCCGACCTAAACCCCATAACGAAATTATGGAGTACTGTGAAGAGGTAAGACACGAGACCCAACAACACTGAAGGCCGATAAGGCTGTTATCAGAGCAACCTGGGCTTCCATAACACCTCAAGACCGATGGCTTCCATGCCACGGCACATTGCTGCAGGAATTTATGCAAAGGGAGCCACAAAGGGAGTTCTATACATGTTCATACTTTTCAGTAGTCCAACATTTCTGTGTAAAAAATACTGAAATAAATCACGTTTCGATAATATTACAATTTTTGAGATGCACCTGTATATACTGTATAGTGGCACAGTGTCTAGCACTGTCGCCTTCGCACCTCAATGGTGTCAAGAGTCAAGGGTTTGATTCCCACCTTGGGTCTGTTTGCATGTTCTCCTCATGTTTGATAGGTTCCCTCTGGGTTCCTCTCACAGTCAAAAGACATGCAGATAAGACTCAGTAATCATCAGGTTTTTCATTTGGAACTTTTTTTTCCATTTTTTTCCTTTAGCACCACTTGGTCCTGAGTTCAGTTCCCATTCAACAGGGTTTGATGCACAAAAATGTAAAGATGTGCTACTTGCATTTTATTTTGGTCTTAAAATACATTTAAATTTACTGTATGTTGACTTAGATAATCCTAACTCACTCACTCATCATCTATACCACCTTTAATCCTACCTATTAATGCCTATGCCATTCATTTCTTTATTTAAAGCTATTTATTAAGACATGAATATATTTTTTGTCATTTATTAATGATTGTAAAAAAAAAAAAAAAAAAAAAAAGTAACACTCTTCCAGTATAAAGCACCCTGAGCTCCAACATTAATGTCTGGAAATAAATGAATAATTCAGTTCATGGCCTGATAATCTTATTACGATCTCGATGCCTCATGACGTCGCCGGTGCTCTTCCCTCCAGTATTTACAGAATTCAATGACCTCCTGAACAGGGTGACTGAACATGAAGGTCACGCTGATTAAACTCTGACACTGACACAACATTCAGGTATGAAACAGCGAATCTAAATTTTTTGAGAATAAAAAGTGCAACTGGAGTGTTACCATGACAACAGACAACTGACTCATTATTAATAATAATAACAATAATAATAATAATGTTCACAACTAATCCGGGTAAAGCTCTCAGTGGATCTGTAATTGTTTTATAGCAGTCCAGTTCATAAGTATTTGGACACGTATTTGGAACTCTCCGGAATGGAGTTGAATATGAAGCAATCAGAATCTGACTAAAGTGTGGACTTTCAGCTTTAATTCAAGGTCTTTACCCAAAATAATAATAATTTAAAATTTTTTTATTAAATTGTTGCTCAGGAATGACATCCGTTTGTCCTCTTAATTTTCACAGATTCAAAAATGATTGGACAGCTGACTGGTTGAAGTTCTTAAAAAGGAGGAATACACTATCGAGGGTAGCAACACAGGGGTAATTAAAGTGAAGGATCAAAGGACCTGTTCTTGGTGAAGAAATAACCTTTCACAATGTCTAGCCATTTCAAAAACACTCTAGAGGAGGTAAGAGGGTCATCGTCAAAGTCTAAAATTAAAAGATGACTCTTGATACAAAAGTAACATTTACCAAAAGACTGTAAGAGGAGAATATGGCAGAGGAAAGAGGCGACTCATGAGCTAAAGCGTACCTCATCATCTACCAAACATGTTGGAGGTAGTGTTGTGGCACGGCCGTGTACGGGACCGTCTCTCTGCTGTTTAGTGATGACGTGACCGCTTCTATCAGCAGGATGAATTCTGAAGCGTACAGTATGCAGCTCTACTTTCTGCTCATGTTCAGTCAAATGCTGCAAACCGTGGAAGATAGTTCTTCACAGTACTGACCGAAAACGACACAAACCTTACCATGGAAGCAACCAAAAGAAAAAAAAAAATGGAATGTTCTTATAGGACACCGACAGACACCTGACCTCAACCCAACCGGTCTGTTTTAAAATTCCTGAAGATGTAACCGAATGCAGAGAAACCCACAAACAGGCAGCTGCAGTAAAGCAAAGGCAAAGGAGAAAACCCAGCATGTGGTCACGTCCATGGCTTCCAGATTTTCATCTCAGTAATTGAAATAATCTTAATAGGAATGTAAAAATGTATGAGAATGGACATTTTGTCCGATTACTTTTGAGCCTAGAATGAACATTGAACATAGAATGACTTTTTAAAAAGTAGTTTCTAAAAGGTTATTGTGATGTTTTGTTGAACTTTTGGAATTAAGCTAGAAGTCTTAAAAGTGCTCGCAAATCGGTTTTGGTTGTGGAAAAAGGCAAAAATTCAAAAATTTTCACTGTCCAAATATTTATAGACCTGACAATAAATTAATGATTAAATGAAAAATAATTTTTTTGTCATTTTCATTTGCTAGTTTGGTTTTAATACAAATGATTAATACTTGTACAGTATAAATATAATCAATATTTCTTAAATGATCATATTGTACCATTTATTATTATTACTGTGATTTAAATGATTTTTTGTTTGTCCAAATATATTTTACTTTTTAAACCTAAATGTGTGTTTAATCTTGATAATAGCATATTAGCATATTGATAGTCCACATAGCATCAAGGGCAAAAGTTCACACACCACTGAGAAACTAAGCTTAAAAAGTTGTTCAGTGTCTCACAACCGGTGACGTATAACAAACATTAAATAAATAAATTAGTGAAATACATGGGGGGAAATTAGGGGCAAAATGCACAAATTTTTAAGTGAACTTTTAGTGTAGGGAAATTGTTCATTAAAAAAGGTGCTTGATGAAATAAAAAAAAAAAAAAAAGAGGTATGAATTCAAGAATTAAAACAAAAGGACCAGTTTTACTTAACTGTTTATTTATTTAGAAAAAAAAACAGTACAATGTAATTGAGTACAAATACCCAACAACAACAAAAAACAACTGAAGTGTTTAATAGCATTGCTAGCACGTCCTCTTATAGTGAGTCTACTGAAAGTCTCAATAAAGTAAAATCTTTATTTCATGAACAGAAAGAAATATCTGTAAGTGAAGTGTAAGTTCTCTGTTCACAGCAGTTGTAATGAAATGCTCGGAATTTTTTCCACCTTGTCCTTTTATCTCGCTAAGTATCTCTGACAGTTAATTTGTGTTTGACCTGCAAACATTTCATGTGAGGAATTTTTAATCTGGCCGACAGAAAACATGACGTTACAGCGGGTCGAGGTATTCGGCGCATCGGATGAAAGACACGAGGACATCCCCGTAACCGTGACCTGGAGCGAACTTTTCTTCAGGAAGGGCAGTGTATGTCGAGAAAAAAGTTCAATCATCAGCTTCGGCTAAATCTTTTTTTCTAGTCCTATTAACCATCCAGGTCCTTTGCGATGTCATTTATTCGTGTTTAATTAACAAGTGAGGACTTGAGAGCTAGGAAACTAATACAGCGCAAATCAGCCATGCTGCTATTGCAAGACAATCTCGAACCTTTAGCATTCCCCTGAGCATTTTCTCTTCTTTACATATCCCCGCTCCATCCACGTGTTTGACTGAAGAGGGTTTTCCTCCTGAGTTATCATAAAGCCTTTTCTTCTCAGACACCAACCATTTAAAGGGATGATTAAAGGAAAGGTTTGTCATTCTTTTGCATAATTCATTTCATCAGAGATGAGAGAGCAACGTAATACGGATATGTTGAAATCTGGAAAAACTGAGAATCGTACAATTGCAATCATGGAAATCAGGACGCCGCTCCTAAACCCGGGTCCGATTCAATTCCTCGTACATTTTTGTCAAAACACAAACGCCACTTTATACGAATGCACTGAAATGCCTTTAGTGCCCAAATTCTTTAACAACCATTAAGAGAGAAATAACGACACTGTATAACGATAAAACAACAACAAAAATGAGGTAGAACTTTCGAACAAGTAAACCAGATAAATATACACAAACTGAAAAGCAAATCTTGTAGGAAGATCGCTCTGAATATACATGAGCTCAGAAATGATGAACAGAAAATAGTGTAACTGGAAGGGTGTGTGGCGTGTTTCAGGGGAGTTCACCTAGTACAATAAACCAAATCCCCTCAAGTTTGATCCCTTTTCACATCATACAGCTCACAAGTTAATACACTATATGGCCAAAAGTATGTGGACACCTCGTCATCTCGCTCCAGATTTATTTCCCCGTGTCATAATACACGTTACTTTTCTAGTTGAAGGGTTTACAAACAGATTGTGGCGTGGTGTCTGCCGAACAAAACTGAATTTAACATAAACAAAACTGAATTAAATTAGAGAACTTGGATTAATTTCCTGGATAATGAACGTATAATTACCACAGGCATATTTTACCGAATGCAAATTCTGATCCATATAAAAAAAATTAAAAAAAAACTAACAAAAAAAAAAAACTAACAAAATAAAAATATAAATGTCCTTACGTTTTGAAATCTGGCTCCCTTTTTTTCTTCGGTTTGTCTTTTGCATGCGAGTGCGCATAGTGATGGAAGATTCAGATCAGAACATCAGATTCATAAATCTGTCAAATAAAAAAAGCGTTTTAAATAAGGCACAAAGCGGAGTTTGTAAACCAGGAAGTTGTTGCTCAACCACGCGCGCGCGCGCACACACACACTGGATTGAGTGTTCACATTACTTCTTTCACAGGTCATCTTTCAATACTCCTCGACATCCTAAAGAACATTCCAGAACATCTTGGAATCTGGACCGTCATCATCTGCCGACACTGTAAGCTTGTGAGGAGTGCAGAGGTGATCAGAACAAAGTGCAACATGTTGTCGTTTCTCCTGTCTGTGGTTCCGAACAACAGCACGGTCGATACGACAGAGAAACAAAACGTAAAACCCTAGGAAGAGTGCTGAGAAGAAGGGAAAACCCAGGAAATAACTCAAGGCCAGACACGCAGAAGCCAGACTCGTCAGGCACGATTGTTCTGAAGAGTTTAATTTCCTGTTCTTACGTACGCATATGCTTCACAGTCCAGAAATTCCGAGTTTCTCTTCTCTGTCCTCCTGAGCGATCGGACGCTCGTTCGACTCTCAAACCTGAGGAGACACAAAACAACAGTGATGTTAAAAATGTTAGGCTGAAAATCATCGAAAATAATATGAATCTACCATTAACAGTAGTAATAATAATAATAATAATAATAATAATAAGTTATACTATGACCAGTACATTCAGTCATAACACACTTTAATATGAGATTAAGAGTGTTAACCAGTTCCTGCAAATTTTAAATGATTATATTCTTAAGATCTGTTAACAGGTTACTTGTTTTGCGTAGTAATTCTCCGTATCTCGCATAGCTATTAACTTGCACAGTACACGAGGGCATACACTCGAAAATGTGTCTTGGGCTGGGAAGCAGCATTTTCAGCGTGATCTGGAAACCGCTGACGAGCACAGAGTGCAGAGAATTTGTGCGCATGCGGAAAACAGGCCGAAATACAGTTTTAATTCTGCTGTACACGGTTATACTTGGCGTTCATTTCTTAGTAAAAACTATGATGAGGAAATGTTGCCATTTATCAATGGTTCACCTCCGGGCCAAACCGCCAAGAGAGGCTCGAAAGAAAACAGATTTTTATTATGGAATACGAACCATTACAGCGGTGAAGATGTTTATATATTATTTGTTTATTTAATTATTACTTTGTATAACTAATTTGTTGGGATTGTACTTATATAATTTGTTATTGTATTTTACCATTAATAATTAGTGATTAATTGATTTCTGGTTGTCAACGTAATAACTGTCGGTTAGGAAAAAAAGTGTGAAATTTTTACTCTGTAAAAGATCATAGTGTAGATCATCCGAATCAAAGATGGAATCAAAGTCAGAATCATGCGGTCCGAAACCAGAACCAGAGTCAGGAACAGAGGCTTTAAATTAAAATCAGAATCAAAAACTGGAATCTGAATCATTTAATCAGTCGAGTATGTTGTTGTTTATTTATATGCGAGTTTTTATGCTGAGTTTAAGAACCATAACAAATAACCAATAATTAATTAATTAATAACATAGCAAATAATTAGCTTATTCCTACCACACATGAGCACACCACCTAAATGGAGGAAACATATTGTAATTTAAAGTAATTTTTAAAAAAAAATCAGTGTGGTGAGACATTTTGAACGTATTTTTCTCCTGTACTGTATATACACTCAACCTCATTTTAAATATTTCATAGTTTACTAAAAATATTAATAACATTAGTATTAATAACAATAATAATCCAAAACACTGCAGTGAGACAGAAAATAAAACCGCTATAAAGATAAAATAAATAAAGAATTTAATACATATTAATATTTTTAATACCATCTATGCATTTTTATAGCTTCATAAAAAAAAAAAAAAAAAAAAAAAAAAAAATCTACAATAAATAACGTGACCATAACTGTATGAAAATAATGTATACATATTGAAATATAATCTAACACTATGCACAGGATTTACATTACTGCATGCTTTTTAACACAGCCCAGAGCTGGGTGTGTGGCGCGACCTATACGTAACAAACATTGCTGCGCGAGGACAAAATGTTCCTGGCGTGAGCGCTCGGTGCTCTGTGGTGTCTCACGGAGAAAAGGGGGAGGGGTTTTCTATAGGCTACTGCAGTTCCCCTTCTTTCACTTTTCCAGAGTGGAAAAGCCATCGTCAACGTGTTACCGATGACAAATACAAGCCAATATCTCTTAGATATTTCCAGGAATTGACACTGGAGGTATTAAAGCACGCAGGATGTCAAGTACTCGCGTGTTATTAGAGGATGATTCAGTGCCACTAAAAAAAAAATAAAGACGCAAAGGTCTAATTGCTCTGACGATCACTTGAACAATTCACTAATAGGCAGAATGCAAACACGTGCACGGCTACACACAGCTGAAGAGATACTGAAACTAACAAAAGAAATGTAAATGTCTACTGTGAGAACACTTATCATGTAACAGTTTGTCACTGGGATCTTGTACAGTTGTAGTAACCTTAAAAAATAAATAAACAGGACTGTAACGGGTTTAAAGCGGCAGTAAGCAGTTTGTTTGTTAAAAATCTTTAGGTTTTTTACTCTCCGACACCATCCATGCCTATATAAGTTAGTAGGTCAGATGGAACTGCTGGAATGGTTGGAGTTTTTGAATGAAAATCCGAAAAATAGCTTCCACATTGGATCTCTGGTCTACAAGATGTTATGCAATAAAATTTTCAATTGGATCTTTGACATAGCAATGGAGATTTCCCCTCAGGCAAGCAGCAAGGGAACGTTGGGAAAAAAAAAAAAATCAATGTATGTGGTAAATGTAAAGCTTATTAGGTCCAGCTAGCATTTGAAGCAACAGATAATAAACAACAACAACAAAAAATCTGTATGGCTTCATATTAATTGAAATAGAAGCTGATTTATATTTCTGGCTAGTTGAAGCCTACGCAAGTGGCCTATGACACATGAGCATTTATACTTTCAGTTTTTGCGAGCTAAATCACCCTGACGTGTAGGCAAGTGCATTTCAGGGTGCGGCGCGCGTCAGGCAATGTCGTAGGTTAGCCTAACACGCGTTTAGTAAACTTCCTCTATCACGGAAACAATTTCTTTTTCAGTATCAGGTACATCTGAAAACTAGTCTGGGCTTTCCATCTTTTCCTGAAGGTTATCTGCAATACTTAAAATGTCACGACTTCTTCCTGGTGTTCAAGTTGCGACACATGCCAAACACTTGTCAATCCTGATCAAGCGGGAAATTATTATTTGAAACGGCAGCATACTATGAGTGATGAACTCAAACTACATGACGTCACGCTGGAAAAACAACTACAACAACAAAACATGCGACGGTTTCCTGTTTCACATGTAGGATCTTCGTGATAAGTTAGCTGGGAGCCTGTTCATGTGTGCAAAAGGTGTCTGATCCTGTTTGTCTAATTACATGTGAAATGTCGTGAGGTTCAAACACCCGAGAGAAAGAAAGAGAGAGACGGGTAAAAGCTTTGTAAACACACTCGTTCCCTGCAGCCATGAGCGTTCTAGATTTATAATTGAGGCGACGCATAATGGAGGGCGGCACCAGAAATTCCTGAACCGCAAAAGAATAGAAGATGTACAATGCACGTGTCAAGATGAAGTCAGGCAGCATACCTCGGACGGACATGTGCAGCCTGGCGCGGATTAAAGTTAACCGTGACTCATCGAACGGCAGCCATGCCCTCGGACGGATAAACTGACAGGGACGTTAAACGCTAAAACGTTAGCGAAGACCTGATCTTTTGAGAAGACTTTTCACTGGGTAAACAGAATTGAGTCCAAGCACAGCTTGGAGGTCTAATCTTGGTCATGCTATGAATCCAACAGAATGTACTCGGCTTCGATATCTGAGGTGGCTTTGAGTAGATCTGGATATCTAATAATCAACTTGAGGTATCTAACTGAGGTTCCAGGAAACTGTGCAGCACTAGGTCTGAAATCTGACCAAGCTTGCTTGAACAGAACTTTTAGAAACTGTATCCCACCCATGAAACACCTCAAATATTGTAAGATGATGAAACCTTCAGAAGTCTATCCACTACTCAAGATTCACATGCCATGTGAAGTTTTGAAAAACCCACCAAGCTTGAAACTCCGCCTGCTCTGGTTCATGTGGCACATGTGACCCTGTGCTCGAGTTGGAAAGCGTCCGGTCGATCTTCTGGATTAACGGACAACATGTCGTGTAAAAGCGTCCGGACGTCGTTGGACATCGAGCTTCGTGGTTTCTGTGGGATGTGCAGGACCATCCTGGGGTTCTCGAGCAGCGCCTCGCCCACCGGCACGATCTCGCTGCCTTGACGGATGTACGTGCCCAGGAGCTCGCGCTTCGACTCGCCGTCGATAAATGTGATCCGCTCGAGCATGGCCCAGATGATGATGCCGAGTGCGAAGATGTCCGCCTTGGCCGTGTAGTGGCCCTCCCATACCTCTGGCGCCATGTAGAAGTCCGAACCGCACGCCGACGACAACCAGAACTTGTTGACGTTGACGTTCTTTTCGACGTGTCCTTCAGACTCGGGTTCGACGCATCCCCCGAGCCCGGCGCACACCTTGCTCAGGCCGAAGTCGGCCACCTTGATGACGGGCGTCCCGAACTTCTGCGAGATCAGGATGTTGTCGGGTTTGAGGTCACGGTGGACGATGTTGTTCTTGTGCAGGAAGGCCACGGCGCTGGTCAGCTGCTTCATGAAGCTCCTGTTGGTCCGGGAATCGGGCCGTCGAGACAGGATGTACTGGTTGAGGTCGCCGCCTTCACAGAACTCCATGACGAACCAGAGGTAGCATGGTTCCTCAAGGTAACCAGGGATACGCTCACCTGCAAATGGCAAAAAAAAAACAACAACAACATAATGGCACAGTTTAGACAGCAGGTAATTGATGAGATGAATACATTCTTTGCATCATGATAGTGTTGTCTTTGAAATCTATATCTAAACTCCTTCAGAATTTTTCCGAATTGCTAGATTAATTGCTAGATTAGTTACCGTAACACAATGACTACAACTGGTAGGTCAGGTCGAACTGCTGGACTGGTTGGAGTTTTAGAATTAAAATCAGAAAGATTTTAAGGTTTATTTTAAATGAAAATAGGAAATTGCGCCAGATCCGGCTTCCACATCGGATCTCTGGTCGATAAGATGTCATGCAATAAAATTTCACTTGAACAAACAGAGGTATACACTAGAGTGGGTCTTTGACATGGCAATGGAGATTTACCCTCGGGGAAGTACTGTAGCAAGGGAACGTTGGGAAGGGTGAAGGAACACTTTGGGCTTAACCAACAAGTTTTGGTAAGCAATCCAGTTGTATCTACTTGGCCTGTGTGTGTGTGTGTGTGTGTGTGTGTGTGTGTGTGTGTGTGTGTCTTTTGTCAAGTCAGAGAAAGCTTCGAGCTTTCTTCTGAGGAATTCAGAGCTGGTGTCAAACTGATAAGCCTGTATGTCACGTGAATGAACCTGAAGAGCACTGAACATGCTTTGAACCATCATCGCACGTCGTTTAATCTTTAATGGACGCTTCAGCAATGAGACGGGTTTTAGGGTCCTTTTTTTTTTTTTTTTTTTATTTTAACTATAAACTAAGATGGTCCAGTCTGACGTCTCTGGAGAGAGCGACCGTAGTCTTTCTTTGATGTGCAGCTGTGTGTTTATTCATAGCCCGGTCTTTACTACTATTACGTCAGTACTACAGCGTCGAGCTGACAGAACGCTACAGAAAGCAACGACCACGAACAGGAATGTTTGGACATCTTTTAAAACATACAGTACTGACAACGGTTTGTCTTGATGTGTTGTAATTAGCTTAATTAACTTAAAAGTGGAACAACAGCAGTTAGGGCTGCACGATTTGATCAGAAATTTATTTTTATAAATTGAGATCGGTATCTAAACTGCGATAGGTAATTTTTCATTGTCCGCGTGCTGATCCTGATGCCAGTGTGCTACCTTAACCTGCGAACGAAGCCGCTCAAATGTTTCGTCAGCTCTTAATTCTGCCTGTCGTATACGCTGCCTACTGTTACATTCTGTAAGGAACACTGGTTATAACGCCCAAACAGTATTTCTGTGTTATACTGTATATATAACATCAAATAACGGTACAAATAATTCATTAACAAGAGAATGCTTGCCAATATTTATCATCACACTATTATTTTTTTATAAAAATGCTTACATTATTGACAAATTCGCTCAATACGTATAAATTGGCACAGGTCCGTATCACAATTATTTATTTATTTAATATATATTTCTGTTTTGCAGATCATGAAATACTGAAGTTATTTAAGCTGTTGTTTAGGTTGTCACAGGTTGACTTTTTCCTTTTTGTAGACCAGTGCTGGAATAAATCTGATGCTTACACAATCTGAAATATAAATAGCGTCAATGAATACTACTGCAAAAACCACACACCTAACCAAACAAAGAATATATATTAAAAAAAAAAATAGATAGAGAAAGAGAAATAGGAGAGGAAAACGGGACAAATGCAAATAAATCTTCCTAGACAATTTCGACAAAAAGACCTAAAACTTAACTCATCCAATAATAATAAATTATTCTGACCAACATTACGATCATTGTTGTCGCCCTTTATTTTGATGGCAGAGTGGAGGGAGTGAACATCCATCAAAACAACCCCCTGCTGTAGGAGAAAAGTAGGGCCGGTGGGGGGGACAGGAGGTTTAACGGGGTCCGAGCCAGGGAGGAAAGGGTTAAAGTGAGAAAGCTTGGAACATCATGTTCCTTTACAGGCTGCTAGCTGGGGTTATAGGAAGCTTACACAACACTACATTACAAAAAAAATAAAAAAAAACATTCCATGACAATGCAAGACAAGAAGTATGAATGAACTACTGTGCAAAAATATTTACCCCCATATGGGTAAATACAGGGTTAGAGGAGAGAAACATGATGCAGGTTATTTGCATGGAGTCATTTCATCATAAACAGGAAGTAATAATAATTATAATAAAAAAACAGGAAGCTGGATTTAAATAGATCAAATGATAATAACTAATAAGATATCCATGCATGCAGTGATGTAGGTGATTTTGTAGGCATGCATTATGGCTGGTGGTCTACAGACAGAGTGTTTAGAGGTGTTTTGTACAGGGAAGCTGGATCTAAACAGATCAAATATAATAATAATAATAACTGAAGAAGATATTCATCCATGCACGGAGAAAGTGTGTTTGAGTGTTTTGCGCAGGGAAGCTGAGATTAGAGAATGAGAGAGAGAGAGAGAGAGAGAGAGAGAGAGAGAGAGAGAGCTTGCCTTTTAATGAAGTTTCCACTAATCGTAAGTACTGCTTGGAGCTCTTGTTGCCGTGGCTCATTTTCTGCGCCATGCCGTTCCTCTGCAGCACGCACTCCTCCAGCTGGACGATGTTCTCGTGTTTCTTCTCCAAGCTCGCCAAGGCCCAGAACTCAGCCAGGGCCAGCTCGACCCTCTCCGGAGCGTCGCAGCGGAGCTTCTTGACCGCCACTCGCGCGCCGGTTTTCCGGGCCACCGCCTCGTAGACGACGCCGTAGCTTCCCCGCCCCACCTCCCGGAGCAGGCTGTACCGCGGCGCCGTCAGCGCGCTTGAGTCGCCGCACCAGCCCAAGGTGAAACAGGCGTCTTGAGCGTGCGCGTCCCCGGGGTCGTCGTTACCCTGCAGCGGGAGCGAGCGCAGAACTTTGCCCGCGTCCCGCTTCATCACGCCTCGCCTCGCGCTTCTTAACACTGACCGCCGCCGAGTCGCGTTGCGTAGCTCCATGAGATTTTATTTATAACAATGTTTATGTACCATTTTTCATCACTTTTTCGACTTCCTCCTTCCTTTCACGCCTCTCAAACGTAAACAACCACAGGTTCATTCTAAATCTCAATCCTAGCATTAGCAACCGAAAGTGGGCGTGGTTCCACCGGAGCGTACCATCTGATCACTAAACAAGGGGACGCTGATTCAATATTTTAAATCTCCTTTTCACACACACATTCAAATACGCGATTACTGTCATTAAGAGAATCAAAATTCTAATATTTTAATACCAATACATACCAAAAACAAAAACTTTATGTATTCAAAATTGTCATATCTACGTAACCCCCCCCCTCAAACACACAACAATACAGCTATTCGTCCATCTGTGATTCGGAAGAGTCTATTTTTTTTTTTTCGCAGAGGGTAGTCCAGCGCTGATTTTAAAACGGGATCCGCGAAAGTGTAGTGTAGTTACGTGAAATTACAATACAAGTAATTTAAAGCCATGTTATAAGGCAGGAGTTTACGTTTAAATTTTATATGAATCAGGTTTAACCGAGGCTCACGCGCATGCGCGAGCAAGAAACATCCAGAATGGTCCGGATTTTTCTGCAACTTGGAAGCGCACGTGACGGATGCGCACGTGCGGTTCAGCATGAAACCCCTCACCACCACGTGGTCATGTGTACTGTATACACACGCGCGCACACAGCATTGAGAGCTGAACTTTATACAATAGTGTTTTTTCTTCCTCTTTTGGAATGTTTGTGAAATGCAAACTATTAAATATTAAGTTTAGAAATTCTTTGTTGTTCTTTTGGATTATTTACGAATTCGAAGGTCTTAAGATAAAATGCACCAATTACAGATAGTGTTGAAAATACTTATTGGAACAAAAACCTATAAATAGGGAAAGGCTTTTCATTTTCCATCAGTTTCTCATTTTACATTAAGGTAGAAACTGTGCAGGCCTTAAGAAAAATAGATAGATAGTGGCACAGTGGCTTCATTTGATTCATAGCACTGTCACCTTTTACCTCTAGGGTCTGGGTTCGATTCCCGCCGCGGGTCTGTGTGTGCATAGAGTTTGCATTTTCCAAAAATGGAAATAAATCAAATGGTAACCACCTTTGGCCTCCACGGTATCTAGTTGGACCTTGGTTCCTAGATGGATGGATGGAGATAGATAGTTAGATAGATAGATTACTTTATTAATCACAAGGGGAATTTGTTCCCGCTCGTTCACAAATTGTACAAGCAACAAGGTGAAGAAGTATATTAAGGCGAAAACGTTAAAATAAGAGATCATAGTAAGGGTAAGAAAAGGGGAAAAATGCCATCTGGTTCATTGGGTGAGAGATACTCTCCACCCTGGAGATATATCTGTAATTTCGTTGGCATGTATATATATATATATATATATATATATATATATCCACCATACTGTATACCAGCAGACATTGTTATACTTACCATTAAAACCAATACAATTCCCATTATAACCATTAAATCCATTACATCTTCTATTATTTTTGGGCAGGGTTCTATTGTTTTTTCAGCAGTGTATACAACATGAGATCTAATTAAATTTAACCACTAAATAATGCTTTACAACAAAGCTGTTGCAAGTACAGTTATTTATTTCCATTGTTTATGTTAATGTTGGCTATAGCCAATATATTTACAGTGTACTGTAAATAGCCAGTGTAATTTACATATGTGTAGATAGTTTAAAAGATATTTTCCATTCGCTATAACCAGAGGTGGAAAGTAATGAATTACATTTACTCGCATTACTGTAATTGAGTAGATTTTTTGTGTACTTCTACTTTTTAAAGTAGTTTTTAAAATATGTAATTTTACTTTTACTTTAGTATGTTTTGTTTAAAGTATTGTACTTCTCTACATTTTAAATCATATTTGCTACTGATTAAAAAATAAATGAATGAAAATGAAAAATAATAAAAATAATACAACGGCGAAGGAAATAAATTGCCCCCCGGAAACCACTGCACTGACTGATTGATGGAGAACAAACGCGCTAAATTCACAAGAACGATGGAGACGGACAAAACAGATGACAAAATCACTGAAAGAGAAATGCCAACAAATTCTTATGAAGCAAACCCCTAGTCATATTTAAGCGACCACTTTGATTTCAAGCACAACAAAGGGAACAGATTTATTATGCAAGTATGTTCCATCCCCCATCCCACCCCTGCTGTTAAAAAAAACGTTATTCTTTTACTTTGAGTAAATTTTTAATGAGCTACTTTTTACTTTTACTTGAGTAGATTTTTATAAGGGTAACTTTACTTGTACTCCAGTTCCAAGTTCACTAAAGTAACAGTACTTTTACTTAAGTACAAAATTTTTATTACTCTTTCCAACCCTGGCTATAACTCTGTTCTTAAATAATATTTGTTTGTACAGAGTATATTTATTTAAGTTATGAGTATTTTATTTATTTATTTTTTGGCGGGGGGTGGGGGGTCGCTTGGGGCGCCGGGAGGGAGTGTCGCCCGGGGAGCAATTCAGTGTAGAACCACCACTGCCTTCAATGCCCTCAGTGACGGCATTATATTTCATAATAAAAATATTCTTGTGACTTTAATGATTGTATTTTGAGGGTGAGTCAAACGTGATCTGTACTCCAGTTATGCAAAAATGAATCTAAGGGTGTACTTATTTACTAAGTATGTAGTAGCGCAGTATATGGAGAAAGTGTTTGGATATCTGCAAACAAAATTTGAAGCCATACTGTAAGGAAGGTGTACGTTTCCTAAAGAGAATCATTACTGGTGACGAGACACGGATTCATCACTGCGATCCTGAGAGAATGAAGAAGTGAAAACAGCAGTGCATTCGTGGCTCACAAACCTTAGTCTAAAGAATTTTTTGATGGAGGACTACGAAAGCTTGTTGACAGACAGACAAATTTTATTGAAAAGCATGGAAATTATGTTGAAAAATTATATATTTGTCTTTTCTAAAAGTGAATTTCAATAAATCCTACAGCCAGACTGCAGATCATTTGACTCATCCTTGTACAAACATTTCATTCCTACAAACCTTTATTCAAAGCAAAGTACAGTATGTGTCATTAGTGAGCAAGGAAATATTTAGGCAATCAGATTTTTTTTCTCTGTTGAGGCGTTCTTAGATGTGTCCTGAATTTCAACCTACAGCTCTTGAAATACAGCAATGTCACTGATGATGGGATAAATTCAGATTGATTAATTGCATAACCTGTCAGAATTTATTTATATTTACTTATAGTACTACAATCGGCTTTCACTAGATTGGCATTTCACTTTGCCTGCATGAGAAACATCCAGCATATTTAGTCTCTAAAAAGTTAATTTTGTGTCTATGTAGAGTTATCATGATCATTTCACATAAAAAAAAAAAATTATAAAATGAGTAAAAAGTAATTAATAAAACAAAGACAACTGGTTTGTTTAAAACATAGTCTCAGGTACAATTTATGATGAAATGAGCTGTTAATTAATTATAATAATAATAATAATCATCATCATCATAATAATAATATACTTATTCATGTATTTATTTTAGCTAGAAAACTAATGTTTGGAAATCAGATTTTTTTTCGGGACTGACTTGATAGTGATGTCATGAAATAGACATTCAACAAAGTTTGAACCAAAAAAATAATTCAAGTTCATGGTTAGTTTTATTTATTTATTTGTTTCTGGAGTGGAGCTCACTGTTTCGGAGCATACTGAAGGCTCAAAGGCACAGTTCACTACTTGGATTTCTTATCTATTCATTTCATTTATTTCTCATTCCTAAATTGATTTTTTCCATGGGCTTCATGTGCCATATTGGAAAATGTTCTCATGTCTAAACAAAGTTCAGGAAAGGTTTAACTTTCATCTTATTTTCCCCAGTGTCTCATAAGGGGTAATTCATGTAAACTCTGCTATTTATTTAATCATATCTTGTTAACTGATTAAAATCTTCTTTTTATCTCAGCATAATCTAATTGTGTATTAAACATTTTCTAGAGCATCAGCTTCCTGCGACTCTACAAATGTACATGTACAATAAATAAATAATTGGAAAATAATCAAATAATCAAACCCAAGAATCCTTAATACCAGATTGTGTTAAGACAGACAGGTGGACATTGTTGCCTAAGAAGAACACTTCCATAACATAAACTTTTCAATAGATAGACTTTCATTCCTTGCTATAATTGTGCCGCAGCATTGTTGAATTCCTGATTGCAATTGGTCAGACAATATTGATTTATTTTCTATAACAGCAGCTACAAATCACAAGTCCATGTAAGTGCACTATGGGTGGTAAATGTCATTTATTAGAAGGAAGCTGGATCGTGGGAAGGATTTAATTTAATCAAAACCAAATTATGAAAAAACAAAGAGAAAAAGTATGTTACCCCAGGGTGCATATATATATATTTTTTTTTTTTTTTTTTTTTTTTCCACCTGAAGCATTGCTTTGCTATTGCAATTTATCTTGCTGTATAGGAAGATGATAAAACATACACTGACACTGTTTTCATTGTGTATTGGATAACAGTTATACACTTTATTATGTAAGTATGTCTTACGCACTCTCATTGATCAATCAGGTTTGGTGATGGTCGAGTGACTTATTGCTTTACATGCCAGTTCCCCCTCATATCTGTGTTTCCGTCTGGCTCTCCCTTTTAGTTATGTCATAGTTAGTCCTGCTGGAGTCCCTGCTTGCACTAAATATACATTCACCTTCTACATTATGTGACTGTGACCATACATAACTGTTATCTCTTCTCTCTCTCTCTTTTCCGCTCACTGTCAAACTACTATTACTCCTGAGCTGCCTGTGATCCAGACCCCCTCTACCCTCTGGACCTGTCTGACTCGTCCTTGTGCTCCGCTTTTGGTTGGAGGTCTCGTCGGAGATGAGACCCAGATAGCACACACACGTCGCGGAGACGTCTATGCGACGTCGTCTTTTTCATCTGGCAGATGTCTTGCAGAAGTCTGGCAGAGGGCGTTTGCTCATCTGGCAGACGTCGCCGAGACGTCCGTGCCGATGTTAGAACGACGCTTAGCCTATGTATTAAAGACGTAAATGAATGAAAACTACCCTGATCCGCTCTTTAGACGATGTTAATCAGATGTTTATACTGTACAGCTGCCAGATGTCGGATAGACGTCGTTTTATTAAAACACCTCCCTCCCATTATTTTAATTAAATACCCTCGGCACGTCTATAATGCTCCCTAATGCATCTCCAAGAACGAACTGGACTCCATATTAACTTAACCACACCTTCTGTTATATGAATATTCAGCCTCCTGCTATCTGTTTTCACTCAGATGAGTCTGGTTCCCTGTTGTTTCTTCCTATTTTCCATCTCAGGGAGGTATTCCTTGCCACCGTCGTCCTCAGCTTGCTCTCATTTTCTTACACATTTCATGCACATTTCCATCATTTTCTTTCGAGTCTGTAAATCTGCGTTGCTACAATGACCATTGTGCTATACAAATACAATTGAATTTGATTACATTTAATTATTTTGTACTGATGCAGTTACTAATAAACTGGCTATTTAGTATCCATCATTAATTCTTTTCTTTCTGTTAAAATCATGACCTCCTGTTTGACGGATCCAATACCTTGGAGCATCAGCATCTCGAAACTCATCGATATGCAGGCTGGATAAGTGGAAGGTCATTACATGGAGCCTCAGGGAAGATAAAATGATGTGCTCTTCTTTTTCAGCCCGACTTTCACACGGACTTCCGCCTCAACGTATTGTTTTTTTCCCTCATGGGTCGATCTGAGTGCAAGGACTGTTTATACCCCTTACATTTTCATACCCCCCCTCTCCCCTGTCTGTCTCTATGCAGGCAGAATGTTTTAAGTTTCAGGGCCACAGCACAACATCCTCTCACACACTGTTTTATTAGATTTTTTTTTCTTCTCTCTTGTCCTCCCTTTCTCCCATGCATACTTCCTTCTGACTTGTTCCGAATGTCATTTCCGTCACCACGGTAACCTGAAGGACATCACATTCATGTTGTTCAAATTTCATAATAGCAAGTTTGTGCCTTTATCTCGTGAGGCTCTTCAGAAGAGATACGGTCATTTTTTCATTATAGTAAGTAGGTGTAATAAAATAATACCTTACCAAGCCAGGGTCTGCGTCAATTTCCGCACAAGGGGGTCCGAGGATGATTTTCAGAAAGGTACACGGATGAAATAGCTAAATATTAGAAAAGTCTAACAGGCAGGGAGAAAAAAAGAAATACACGGAACCCGAATGCACTGTATGTGTTACGCCACGGCAACAGATATATGATAAAATATAAAGCTTGGAGGAAAAATGGCCTTTCTTTTTTTATTTATTTTTTTTATAATAATGACATGAAAGGAAAATATCAAACAAATAGGAAAACTAGCTCAATATGGCTACGTCAATGACATCAATAGTAACAGATATAAAGTTGGAAACTGCGTATTTTATCTGCAGCTGAAGTGTAAAAAGAGTTTATTGATTCATATGATGCTTTTATCGAACGTAGCTCCAGCACACCACTCACGCAAGCTCTCTGGCTCTCCAGCTCTCCTGGGATTTCACCGCTTTAATGTGCACGTGATCATTATTTACATTCGGATTTCAGAAGCAGTGAACGATGCAGTGCAAACTTATAGTTTTTCTTAGTAAGATAAGCACAATGTTGGTGTAGAATACAAGATGTTCTGGAAAATCATGCTGAAGTTGAGGCGTGAAAGCAACGAAGGGATGAATGCTGCCCCCTACTGTTCATAAAAAGAAACCAGCAACCAGGGACAAAAAGGGAGAGTCGAAGAGAGAAGTATAAGTAAAAACATCTAGGTTTATTTTCTTTTCTGTCTGTTACCTCCTTTTGTCCAACGAAAAAACTCACTCGATCATCGTCTACACCGCTTAATCCTACTGTATATACAGGGTCATGGGAGGGGCTTGGAGACTATCCTGGGAGACTTAGGGCATGAGGTGGGGTCCTAGGCATCCTGGACAGGTGCCAATCCACTGCAGACACACATATACTGTATACACATGCTCATTCACACACAACGGGCAATTCGCCAACGCCAGTTAGCCTAATCCGCGTGCCTTTGGACTGTGGGAGGAAACCGGAGAACATGGAGGAAACCCACCAAGAGAACATGCGTCGAACCCAGACCCAGGACAGTGTTAACCACTCAGCCGCTGAATTCACACCCTATAGTCGTTATATATCTACAGGTGGACTCAAAAGAGCTCCGAAAGTGTTAGATCAGCAGATGGGATTTTACTGTGTGGTGAAGAAGGTGAGGCTTTATTTCTTTCTATCTTTTTTTATCCTTCCTTTCCTTTTGTCTGTCTGTTTCACTGCCAACTCCATTGCCCAATGAATGAAGAATGGCTTGATAATTTTTTTACTCAAAGTAAAATCCCCAGTGTCATATGAACATGCCAGTGTTTATACAGGTCCCCCAAATGAACACATGAAATGTTAAATCTACATTAAGGTTACAAATCAAGTACATACTTGTTCCTCTCAGTGTCGGTATAAGAGGTATGGCGTCTGTACCTTTCCTTGTGTCAGTTGCAATGAAGGAAGCGTGATCTATGTACGTTGCAGTTCTAGTGAAGAAGGTGTGGCCTCTGTATGTGTCAGGCCCACCTAAAGAGGTGTGGCCTCTGTGCCTGTCAGTCCCACCGAAGGAGGCGTGGCCACATTATGCCACAGTTGCAATGATGGTTCACGGTTCTGATAAGAACAGATACTACACTTGATCTAAGGCAAAAAAATAAAATAAAAAAATTCTGTACCTACCTTCTTTGTTGTTTAATGGTGATTGGATTCCAGTAGGTCACTTTACCGCCAACTGTAGGTCTCATTCTCTCTCATCCTCTTAAAGCCCATTTTCCAATCCAGCCTTAATTAAAACGTCTAATGCTTTCTTCCCTGGTCTTGTCTTTCCGAACTCTCCATCTGTTCCACATGCACTTTCTTCTCAGTACCGCTTACCTTTTAGTTGAAGTTCTGTAAGCTGCCTCACCACCACCACATATAGATCTCCTTCTCCTCAGCTTCCCTGTCCTTTAAAGCCGACTTTTCAGTCCATTCATTCATTCATTCATTTTCTATACCGCTTTATCCTTCTATTCAGGGTCGCGGGGGACCTGGAGCCTATCCCAGGAGACTTCGGGCACTAGGCGGGGTACACCCTGGACAGGGTGCCAATCCATCGCAGGGCACACACTCATACACACACTCACACACTCATTCACACACTGTGGTCAATTTGGGAACACCAATTAGCCTAACCTGCATGTCTTTGGACTGTGGGAGGAAACCGGAGTACCCGGAGGAAACCCACCAAGCACGGGGAGAACATGCAAACTCACACAGCAACATGCACACAGAGACGGGAATCGAGCCTGGCCGGGGAATCGAACCCGGACCCTGGAGGTGCAAGGCGACAGTGCTAACCACTACACCACCGTGCCGCCATCTTTTCAGTCCAGTCTTCCTCAAAAACAACATTAAATGCCTCCTTCCTGGATCAATGCCTCCTCATTCTGAAAGACCGTCAACATTGCTTTTTACTCTCCTTTCTTGGAGTTCTTGGAGCTGTGACACCATATCTAGTCTCTCCTGCATATATTTCCTGCATGAGAGCAGAACATGCTCGACAGTCTCTCTTTCATGTCATACCCTATAGGGTCCCGTCAGGTGATTACCTACTATAAACAAAGTGCTATTAAGGTTGCCGTTTCTAATTCGTAGTTTGCTAATTAATACTTTCTCTTTCTGATTTTCCCCTCCTTATACATGGATGTTGTTCTGTATTGAATGCAAATGTCTCACTTTTGGTTCATTATCCCACTTCTGTTGCTGTTGTTGTTCTGTCCTTCTCCACACTATACTGTATACCTTTCCACTCTGACTTTGAGTATTTGATATTGACCTCAACATCTAGTTTTTTAGTTGCTTTTTTGCCGACTCGTCTGTTCTGATACCCGAATGGACTGGAATCCATAGGAAAGAGACATTTCTCCTTTTCCAACTATTTGTAATTTAGCTAATCTTAAAAATATCTTCTGGCTGTACCTGTACTAATGATTATAGGTGCTGCAATATTCATTCATTCATTTTCTATACCGCTTAATCCTGTGTTCAGGGTCGTGGGGGACCTGGAGCCTATCCCAGGAGACTTCGGGCACTAGGCGGGGTGCACCCTGGACAGGGTCCCAATCCATCGCAGGGCACACACACATACACACACTCACACACCCAATGGTCAATTTAGGAACGCCAATTAGCCTAACCTGCATATCTTTGGACTGTGGGAGGAAACTGGAGTACCCGGAGGAAACCCACCAAGCACGGGGAGAACATGCAAATTCCATGCACACAGAGACGGGAATCGAGCCTGGCCGGGGAATCGAACCCAGACCCCGGAGATGCAAGGCGACAGTGCTAACCCCTACACCGCAATATATATAAATATCATATAAATGGACTCTATATATAGCAATTCTATGAAAGGAGGTGTGGCCTTAGTACCTGTCGGTGACATCGAAGTAGGTGTGGTCTCAATAAAATGGCTCGTTTTCAAGGCTCAAGTTATTCATTGGAAGGTCGATGGTTCAAGCCCCAGCTCTGCCAGGTTGCTGCTGTCGGGCCCTTGAGCACGGCCCTTAACCATGTCCGCTAAATGGGTGTGGTATAATGGCGAACTCTGCGCTCTGACCCCAGCCTACTAGACAAGAAGCTGGGATATGTGAAGAATAAAGACTTTTACTGTGTAGTAATATATAAGTTGATTATAAATGAGTAAGTAATTTCAGTTTTAATGTAAATTGTTGGTTTTATATTATAACTGTGATTTAGCCTCGCAATGCCAAGGAATGAACTAGTTTTTTTCTTTTACACTTATGCTGTTAATCCAAATCCATAAAACTACTCAAGACTGTTGAATGACAGCGGCATCGTGAGAGAGAAACTGGAGTTTAATCAACAGCTTTTGATTCACAGAAGAAAAACGACCTTGCTCTGCAACGATGCAAAAAAGAAATCTGCAACTCCAAGGCTTCTCAACATAACGCTAACTGAATGAGCGTTTGATTTTTTATATATATATATATATATATATATATATATATATATATATACAGTATATATATATATATTTTTTTTTTTTTTTTGTGGCAGAATCTGTTAAGCATTTCTCATCATGAAAAAAAAACAAAAACAAGAGTTTTGCTTACACATGTCTTACTCAAACCCCCCTCTGAAATCATTGTGCTGCGAGGCAAATTAACATGAGCTTACATGATTCATTATGTTTTCCTCACACTTCAGATGTCACCGTAATGACGAGGACCCCTCCCCCAAATATGAACCAGATGATTCATGTACATAAGTGATGCACAAACATGTGCAGATGAGGAACCAGGATCATTGACCAAAATAATAGGTAAGGAGCCATTAAGCATTTGAAAGCCTGAGAGCCAAAATAGATCTGAAGAATGAAGAAGAAGTAACAAATAAACAAAAGTGTGCGTCATGTTTCATTCCGGTTAGAGAGTAAAACGCGTCAACGATCTGCTTTAACTTAACACAAAGGACTCGTGAGAAGAAGAAAAAAAAAAAGAAGTAGAAGTAAGGAAAATATGAGAAATTAAAAGTCGCAACACCCACCGTAATTATTTATGGCAACAACATAATCTCCTCGGCTGCTATGGTTACCTTCGCACCCTGTACACAGGACTCTTCAGGTACTTGGCTCTAAGGCTAAATGTATCTCTCTCTCTCTCCACGTCACGGAGTCACTGATCATATAAAAGCATCCACACATGAAGAACTAAAGCTGACTGAAGGTACGGCACATTTTAGTTCAAAATCCAATGCTTGTGGTATAGTAGTGTGAAAAAGTAAGTACAACCCTTTGTAAGGTTTGTCTTTTTTTGTTGGACAAAGATATTTTGTCCAGGGTCTGGGTTCGATTCCTGCCTCCGGTCTGTGTGTATGGAGTTTGCAAGTTCTCCTCATGCTTGGTGGGTTTCCTCCTGGTACTCCGGTTTCCTTCCACAGTCCAAAGACCTGCAAATTAGGCTAATTGTTGGAAAGTATCTGTTGCCCGATGTCCCAGATGTCCCATATACAGATTATATACGTACATTGAGGTTTGGTACTTTAAAGGGGACCTTGTATATAAAATTCCATATTAAACATTCTGATGGGATTCCAGTGAGTATGCACAAATAAATGCGAGAAAAAACACATTTGTTTATCTTTTCTCTTATTTTTGTCTTGACCAAGCCAGTTAGATTTCCCGCCTAATGTGACATCATATGCAGGTGGGCTGTGGTTAAGCAGTGTGTCATGGTCATAAATACTTTTTAGATACAGACGAAGAATAAAAGGGATGGAGATTGTATAAAGTATAAATTATACTGTACATTATTTGAAGGCTATTTCAGCTGGAGCATTAACACACACACTTTGTGGGAGCTCTGAGACCTGCGTTAACTTGTGACAAAACAGTCAAATATGGGACCTTTAAACCTACTGCCTAAAAGCACAGGAAATGACAATAACCTCTATGAAATCTATAATAAAAAAAGAAGATAGAGGAAATGAACAACTTTTTAAATGTCTATTAAGGAGGAAATTTAAAAAAAAAAGAGGTTAGCTCTCAAAATAAAATAAATCCACAATATGAAATAAAAACAGAAATTATTTAAAAAAATTAAATGATCATTAAAAAGATCATTGTTGTGATGTCAGGCATCTTTATGCCAGATATTAATATCCATCTTGCCTGAATTCCTGACCTGGTATTCCAAGAAGACTCCATGCTGCCTTTAAATACCAGGTTTTAAAAAAAAGGAAGTTGAAGCCATTTCCAAACAGATTCATACTGAATAAAGACACTGTTGCACAAGTCAACTACAAACGGAAAATGAAGAGTTAAAATCAGTAGCATCTCTTATGAAAACAAGGTTCAAGTGCTCTGATCTGGTCACAGAGAGGATATGGATCCTTACTGTATATCTCACTATGTAGGAGTCTGAAGAACTATTCTTCCAGAGGCCATGAGGGGAGAAATTTAAGCAGCAAAGAAGGCATGAGTCAACCATTTGTATGTGACTAAACTCTCCTGCCTTACAGTCAAGGTCAAAAAGGATGAAGAACCAGCTCTCACAAAAATATCTGCCAAACAAGGTGAAGATCATGACTAACTGCCCAGTGCAGTCACGAGAAAAGTCGAGCAGTTACATATGATGTTATTAAACCAAAATAATAAATAAGACCTTGGCAAAAAATTATGATTTCACTGAATGAACACAAATCCCTACAGCTCTGCTTCAAAATCTAGTGGAAAGCTTTTCCCAGAAAAGTGGAGATTATTATAAAAGCAAATTGGGAATCCCTCTTTCACACTGGCGAATTGGCCACAGAAACAGAACCCCTGACCCCAAAGTCTGGTATGTTTAAGAAGTGCAAATGCTCTGTACATACATTGCCCAGGGACACATTGGTGTACCGTGCTCATGTCCACTTTAAAAGATGATCTTGAACAGGTGCATCCAAATCTGTGTCCTGCACAGCCAGAGCTGATAATGTAGGAAGGTATGTGAAAGAGTCATCCTTAAGCTTAATAAAAAATATCACAATATTAAGCACAGCATGAAGATTAGCTTCCTTATACAGTGTAGATTTGGAGTTTTTTTCTCACTTAATAACGTAAACCTTCATTTAAAAACATTTTGTGTTCAGTTATGTTATCTTTGACTAATAGTGAACGGTTTTTGATGATCAGAAACATTTTGTGTGACAAACATGCAAAAGAATAAGAAATCAGGAGGGGGCGAATAGTTTTTCACACCACTGTACTCCTCTACATTTTTATTGGAGAAGATCAGAAAGAAATTAGGTGCATGAAACCACCTGCTGCACTAGAGAGCGTAAATACACAAGTGTACTCGGGTACGGAACATATCACTAAGGTAAAAGCTGGAATGTTGGAGGACTGATGAGGGCAGTTAGGAATCATACTCAGGCAGGTTATGGAGCAAGAATGTCTAATGTGAAAGCACCCTAAGTTTCATTTATATATATATTGATAGGGTCAAAAAAAATCGAGACCTGTTTTGTAACACGCCAACAGATGGCAGCACAAGGCTGAACGCACAGTAACAGGAAGCACCAACCTTCATAAGTCAGTGTGCCAAAAGACATCGGGAGCTGTGCACCTGATGCTATTCTGACCACATACTATTTCAACATTTACATCAAGTCAGAATTAAAAGCCAACCTGAAATTCTGTGTGACACTGGGAAAATCTAACACAGAGATATTTGATATGATTCGGCAAGTTTTACGGCGATACTGCAAAGAGAGGAAGAACATCACTGGAAGACGAGGAAAGATCAGAAAGACCTTCACTGAGCTCAACCCCGAAAATGTCAAAACCATTCGCCAGCTTGTGCTTGATGATCGTCGGAGAACTTCCGCACCCACCCTATTTTCCAGATAATATTAAATATTAATAAACAAATAATTAGTAATAAAGTACTTTTTTTGTAAACAGAGCTATACTCAAAACTTTTTGATACCACCTCATATATAAACTCTATGCATCCCTCTAGGAACCTTTGTAGTTCAACTAGGTGATGGTTCACCAATGGTGATGAATATTGTATTTACCCCATTTTACAACTATGGTAGGACCTCACACGGTCATTTCCACATTTCCACATTTTGGGAAATTTGGGAACGCCAATTATCCTAATCTGCATGTCTTTGGACTTTGTGA
Source organism: Channallabes apus (assembly GCA_030522415.1). NCBI lineage: Eukaryota > Metazoa > Chordata > Actinopteri > Siluriformes > Clariidae > Channallabes > Channallabes apus. Next base: position 26,943,195 of record CM060117.1, read on the forward strand.
GTCACACTTTTATGAGTTTAGCCAGGGTGCAAAAAAAATAAAAGTTAAAATTATCCTAAAAACGATCCTAGTTAAAGTGGAAAATCTCCAATCTGGCAACAAGCGTGCATTTCTGAGGAGTTCAGGAATGGGAAAATGAGGAGGAGTACTGAGGGGGCGTGTGCTGATGATTTGTGATTGGTTAAAAAAAAAAAACTCTCTTCCTGGGACACCAAATGGATGATGATTCCAGAAATGTGATTTCCGGGTACAGTAATTGGGTGGAGTGATTTATATGTACTGTATATGTTGTTGTTGGTCTTTCGGCTGCTCCCAGCAAGGGGTCGCCACAGCGGAATATCCAGTCCGCACTACAACTTGGCACAGGTTTTACGCCGGATGCCCTTCCTGACGCAACCCTCCCATTTTTTATCCGGGCTTGGGACCGGCACTGTATCCAGTGGCTGGGGTGTGGGCACTGGCTGGGAATCGAACCCGGGCCTTCCGCATGGCAGGCGAAACACCTACCACTGAGCCACCAGTGCCCTATATGTACTGTATATATTTACATCAATTCTTGTAAACTCCTCAAAGTGGTGTATAAATTATTCTAATCCTCACTGCTGTCCTCACTGTGAGTCTTTTTGCGATGAGTGTGAAGACAGAGAGAAGGGCGGTGCAGAACCAGTGGCACCGCATGTAAGTGCATGAGGATGGGATGCCACTGTAGCTAAGAGGCGGAGGATTGTAAACACAAGCGGTGGGACAGCAGACCACATAACCCTCCTGGCTTCCAAGAAGTGACCACGTCAACAACTGGGATTATGTTTGGACAAGGGATTAATGATTTATACCGACCTAAACAGAGAGGAGGTGAATCTCATAATATCCGCAACACGTGGAAGAATGTTTCTGTTTCACAGGACTTCCTGTCTTCCCGTTTTATATTGCAGGTTACTCAAAGCTTCCTGTGCGACACTCATTCACTCCAATTATGAGGAAACATGAGTGACGCTGGCATCACACATTTGGTCATTCATGTATCTCTCCCTTCAAGCGTGCACTAATTATGAGTGATTTTTTTAAGTGTAAACTGTTGCATTAATATAAGATTAGTTTTTTGGGGATACTGGAATTAGGAGGCTTTGGCTTATTAGGTGCAAAATACAGCAACTAATATTATTTAACAAAGAAAGTATTAAAAAAAGCAGGTAAACACAATGGCTTTGGGAAGACATAAGACATACGCATGGACGAGGGGTGTGAGACTCTTAGCCGATCCTGGCCGAAGTGGCTCGGAGGCAACTGCAGTCTTTCTGTGGAAACTGTACATACAGTACAATCGTTCACCAACACTACCTACACATTACAAGAGCTCGGCTGCAAGTTATTGCCACATCCCCAGTGCATACCTAAACTCACTCTAAGACATTTATCATGTTTGAGCCATTAAAGGAGTTCCTGGAAGGCCAGCGTTTCAGATGTTCTGCCTCCAAGCTGTGATAAATGCATTAGTGTAGCAGGGGACTATATATAGAAATAACGGTAGTTTAACTCTCAGACTGTGTTCTCTTATTCTGCCAAGGGAATGCCATGATATTGCAGCCCAAACCATCACTGATCCACCCCTGGGCATGCAGTCTGGGTGGTACGCTTCGTTGGGGCTTCTCCACGCCGTAACTCTCCGGATGTGGGAAAGACAGTGAAGATGGACTCATCAGAGACCAATACATGTTTCACATTCCTTAGCAAGACTTTCTCTGCTGGCACCATTGAAACCGACGTTTGGCATTGGCAGTGACCAAAGGTTTGGCTATAGCAGCCCAGCCATGTACATTGACCCTGTGGAGCTCCAGATGAACAATTTTGGTGGAAACAGGAGAGTTGAGGTGCACATTTTAATTTTGCAGTGAGTTTAGCAGCTGTGGTTTTTGGGGTACAATCCGTGCACCCGGACAACCCTTTCAGACAGCTTCCTCTTGCGTCCACAGTTACTCCTGTTGGATGTGGTTCGTCCTCCTTGGTCGTATGCTGACATTACCCTGGATACTGTGGCTCTTGATACATCACAAAGACTTGCTGTCTTGGTCACAGATGCGCCAGCGAGACGTTCACCAACATTTTGTCCTCTTTTGACCTTGAATATGTCACCCATAATATTGTGTGCATTGCAATATTTTAAGCAAAACTTTGCTATTACTCGGCTAATTAAACCTTCACATTCTGCTCTTACTGCTGGAATGTGCAATCAATGAAGATCGGCCACCAGGCTGGTCAAATTTAGCTATGAAACCTCCAACACTAAATTGGCCAGCGTTTCGGTTTCATTGTACAATCCCTGTGTGTACACACACACACACACACACACACACACATATATACAGTACAGGCCGAAAGTTTGGACACACCTTCACTCATTCAATGTGTTTTCTTTATTTTCATGACCATTTACATGGTAGATTCTCAACGAAGGCAGCAAAACTATGAATGAACACATGTGGAGTTACGTACTTAACAAAACAAGGTGAAATAACTGAAAACATGTTTTATATTCTAGTTTCTTCAAAATAGCCTCCCTTTGCTCTGATTACTGCTTTGCACACTCTTGGCATTCTCTCGATGATCTTCAAGAGGTCGTCACCTGAAATGGTTTCCAACAGTCTTGAAGGAGTTCCCAGAGGTGTTTAGCACTTGTTGGCCCCTTTGCCTTCACTCTGCGGTCCAGCTCACCCCAAACCATCTCGATTGGGTTCAGGTCCGGTGACTGTGGAGACCTTTTTTTTGTTAAGTACATAACTCCACATGTGTTCATTCATAGTTTAGATGCCTTCAGTGAGAATCTATCAACGTAAATGGTCATGAAATTAAAGAAAACACATTGACAGATAGATGAGAAGGTGTGTCCACACTTTTGGCCTGTACAGTATATATATTAAACAGAACATATGGGATTGTTATCCTCCCTTTCTCATTTCCCTAAAATAAAACCTGTCTGTGCTTTCGTTACGCATGAGTCAGTGTGTTTTCTTCGCACTTTAAATCTCACCATAATGACGAGGAGACTGTGACTACTGGTGTCTGTCTCTTACTTTCTGAAATGATAATATCAATATTTTCCAAAGCTGTCCAAAGTTCAATATAATATGAGTCACTGAGATGTTTCAGTTCGATATGATGGGTTTCATTTGGGTGAAAACAGTTCAATAAGTAGTCTACCATTATTTTGGTTTATAAAGAACAAAAGAGATAGAGAGAGAGCGAGAGAGAGAGAGAGAGAGATGGAAATTGCACAAAGTTTATTGAAGCAGGTGTCAAGATGGACTAACCTGAGGTGACCAGAAGACGTAGCTTTAGCGGTTAGCCCAATGTAGCGTGGAGGATAAACCCAAACGGGGAAAGAAGCGAGCAGGCAGGATAACCACGCGATTTAGTTTAAGGACTCTCACAAAAGCGGAGCAAGGGAAAAACACAAATTTAACCCGCGTCCTAAAAATACACACACAATAGCAAAGACAAACGGAACCAACATGTGAGTACTCACGGTTTGCTGAAACGACAGCTGGAGCTGACATGGGCCGAACTCAATGACTGAGCAGTAAGCCATCGTTTGTTTACCTCTTTTATACTTCCTGGTTTTGCGCCCGTCTTACTTCCGGGTCCTAGTGCCGGGCGCAGATTGAGTGTGTATGACAGTACCCCCCTGTCCAGGACTGGCTCCTGACGGTCCTGGGATGGAGGATACCCTGTGACGGTAGTCCCGAATTAGCTGGGGGTCGAGAATGAACCGGGCCGGGATCCAAGATCGCTCCTCGGGGCCATAGCCCTCCCAGTCCACCAGGTATTGCGTACCTTTGCCCCGAGGGCGCGAGTCAAGGATTCGGCGCACGGTGTAGGCGGGACCGCCGTCGATGATCCGGGGAGGAGGAGCTGGGGGGGTGGGTGGAATCATGGGTGATGTGATGAAAGGCTTGAATTGGGATAGGTGAAATACTGGGTGAATCCGGAGCGCCGCAGGCAGCTGGAGCCGGTAGGTGACAGGGTTAATTCTGTGAGTGATGTGGTATGGTCCGATGAATCTGGGGGAAAGCTTCTTTGACTCGGTGTGGAGGTGGAGGTTTTTTGTGGACAGCCATACCTTGTCACTTACGTGGTATAGTCGTCCCGGAGGATGTCGGCGGCGATGTTGGTGGGTGTAGCGGGCATTGGCACGTTGGATGGCCTGGTTGGTCGTAATCCAGAGCCGCCGACATCTGCGGACCAACTGTTGGGCTGATGGTACATCAACCTCCGGCTCTGGGTGGTTGAACACGGAGGGTTGGAAACCGTGGCATACCTCAAATGGGCTTAGGTTAGTGGCAGAGGAGATGTGGAGGTTGTGTGCTAGTTCCGCCCAAATGAGGTAGCGTGCCCAGGAGCGCTGGCGGTCCGCTACGAAACATCTCAGGTAGCGCTCCAGTTGTTGGTTGGTCCGCTCCGTCTGACCGTTAGTCTGTGGGTGGTATCCGGAGGACAGACTGCAGGTGGAGTCGATCAGACGGCAGAAGGCCTTCCAGAACCGGGCTGTGAACTGGGGCCCTCTGTCCGAGACGATATCCTTGGGGAACCCATGCAGACGGACTACGTGCTCTAAAATCAGCTCTGCTGTTTCCTTTGCTGACGGGAGTCCGGCGAGAGCCACCAGATGCACGGTCTTAGAGAACCGATCCACGATCGTGAGGATGGTGTCTTTTCCTTCGGAGGCCGGCAGGCCCGTGATGAAGTCCACGGCAATGTGCGTCCAGGGCCGTCGAGGGACTGGAAGGGGTTGCAGTTCTCCTGGAGAGGGTTGGTTGGTGTTCTTTGCCCTGGCGCACACTGGGCATGCCTGAACGAACTCTTGGACGTCCCTCGTCATGGACGGCCACCAGAAGTCTCGCTGGATAAATTGGAGGGATCGTCGGGTGCCTGGATGGCCCGAAATTGGGGAGGAGTGTCCCCAGTGGAGAACCTCTGGTCTCATCCCTTCAGGCACGAAGAGTCGTCCAGGTGGCACACCTGCCGGTTCGGTCTCTGTACCTCGTGCCTGGCTCACTCTCGTTTCCAGGTCCAGTTGCAGGGGTGCGATGATCTTGGAAGAGGGGAGGATAGGCGCGGGGCCCGCCCGGGGGGGGTCCACCTCTAGTTGTCGGGAGAGGGCGTCCGCTTTGGTGTTCTTGGACCCCGGGCGGTATGAGAGGTGAAAGTTGTAATTCTCAAAGAATAATGCCCACCGCGCCTGTCGTGGATTTAACTGTTTGATGTTTCTGATGGTGATTAGATTTTGATGGTCCGTCCAGACTATGAATGGCTCACTGACGCCCTGGAGCCAGTGACGCCACTCCTCCAGAGCCCACTTTATGGCCAGCAGTTCGCGGTCCCCTACCCCGTATCGCTGCTGAGTGGAGTCAAATTTTCTGGAGAAAAAACCACAGGGGTGTAGTTTTTGGTCTGGACCTTGCTGTAAGAGGATAGCTCCAGCGCCCACATCTGAAGCATCCACCTCCACAACAAATGATTTATTGACATCTGGGTGGTGGAGAATCGGTGCAGTGGTGACAAAGTGATCGAAAAGCGGAGACAGCTGCCGGGTTGAGGTGAAAAGGGAGAGAGGAGGAACGGGTCAGAGCGGTTAGGGGGGCGGCAACTGTACTGTAGTCCCGGATAAAGCGACGATAGAAGTTCGCAAACCCGAGAAACCGTTGAAGCTGTTTGAGGGTCTTGGGTAGGGGCCAATGACGCACAACCTCTAGCTTCTGCGGGTCCATGGCCACACCCTGGGGCGAGATGACAAAACCCAGGAACGTGGTGGAGCGCTCGTGAAAAGCGCACTTTTCCAACTTACAGTACAGTTGGTGGGCGAGTAATCTCTTTAGAACCCCCCTGACGTGCTGGGTGTGTTCTTCCATGGTGTGTGAATAAATTAAAATATCGTCCAGGTAGACGAATGCCCACCGACCGAGCATGTCCCGGAGGACGTCATTAATGAAGTGTTGGAATGCGGCGGGGGCATTGCACAGTCCGAATGGGATGACGAAGGTTTCATAATGTCCGGTGGGGGTGATGAACGCCGTCTTCCACTCATCGCCCTCTCTGATGCGCACCAAGTTGTAGGCGCTCCGGAGGTCCAACTTCGTAAAGACGGTGGCGCCAGAGAGGCCGTCCAGGGCTGAGTTGGTAAGAGGCAGAGGATGTCGGTTTTTGATGGTGAGATGGTTGAGCCCCCGATAGTCGACACAAGGGCGAAGTTCACCGCCTCTCTTCTTCACGAAGAAGAACCCCGCGGCGGCAGGTGAGGAGGAGGGCCTGATGGTGCCTTGGCGCAGGGCGTTGTTTACATATTCCTCCATCACCTGGGTCTCGGTGGGTGTGAGTGAGTAGAGATGGCCGCGGGGGGGGATCGTACCGGGTTGGAGGTCTATGGCGAGGTCGTATGGGCGATGAGGAGGAAGATGGGTGGCTCGTCGCCTGCAGAAAACCTCCGATAGGTCTCGATACGGCTCGGGGATGGAGTTGGTGTCGACGTCGGGGGCCTCGGACTCCCTAGAGCACGTCCCAGCCGCTGCCCGTAGGCATAGTTCGTTGCAGGTCGCGCCCCACTGAAGGATCCGGTTCTGGGTCCAGGAGATTAGAGGGTCATGTTGGAGTAGCCAGGGATGACCAAGGATGATGGGTGGTGACGAGATGGAGGTGACGAAGAATTTTAACTGTTCATGGTGTTGGTTGATGGAGACGGTGATGGGTTCGGTTCGGGTGCTGATTGGGCTGGTGGAGAGGGGGCGACCGTCGACAGAGGTGATGCGAACGGGCTGGGATAACGCCTCGAGTTTTACCCCCAGGGTTTTGGCATATGCAGAGTCAATGAAGTTACCTGCTGCCCCAGAGTCGATGAATGCAGCACTTCGGACCCGTTTGTGGCCAACCTGGAGGTGTACCTGAACCGTGAGACGGGAGGAGTTGGTGGTGATGGCGGAGAGACGAAGGTGACCTGGCGAGTATCTCTCTCCTCTCACCGGGCCTGGGCGTTTCCCGGTCTGAGGGGACAGGTTGCCCTGTGATGTGTAGCTGACCCGCAATAGGCACAGAGCCCTTCACGGAAGCGTCTCTCCTGTTCTGCAGCGGTCAAGGAGGCGCGTCCTAGTTGCATGGGTTCCCCGGCTCCGGTGTCAACCACGGCAGGAGGTGGAGAACCGACATGTCCCGGGGTGGCGTAGGTGGCGGAGTCTGCGGGACGTGGAGTGGTGATGGTGAAGGCGGGTGCGGGTCGTGAAGTGGTGACGGCGAAGGTGGGTGCAGGTGGCAGGGTGCGAGGGGCTGGCCTCGGGCGAGAGAGGAGGCGCTGGTCGATCCGGAGAGCGAGTTGGATCAGGCCCTCTAGGGTCGCAGGAAGCTCTCGCCCGGCTAGTTCGTCCTTAATTCGAGAAGCCAGTCCCTCGTAGTAGGATGTCCGGAGTGCTGCATCGCCCCACGTTGTTTGGACAGCGAGAGTGCGAAACTCGGCCGTATAGCGGCTCACGGGCAATCCTCCCTGCCTCAGGTGATAAAGTCTGGTGTCGGTCTCCACCTCGCCCGCTGGATGTTCAAAAGTGAGTTTGAGTTGGTGGGTGAACTCATTGTAAGAGTGGGCGGTGTCTGTACAGTATCTGCCTGTAAAACTGCCGTGGCCAACTCTGCTGCCTGCCCTTTTAGCAACGAGACGAGAAGAGCAATGCGAAGGCAATCGGTGGAGTACTTGGTGGCATTAAACTCGAACACCAGATCGAGAGCTGTCAGAAAAATGCTGCACTTCCCGTCCGTGCCGTTCCACTTCTCTGGTAGAGAAAGAAAAACATCAGAAGGAGGGGGGGGGGGGGGGATGCGGCGCCGCGGCCTCCGCGGCGTGCGATCGAGCAGCGACGCCATCAACAGCTGCGCGGAGATCCGTATTCTCCCGCCGGAGCTCAGCGACCTCGCGGCGGAGAGAAGCAAGATCCCCGGTTAGCTGATTGATTAGCGCCGCATGCCGATCTACAACGTCGCAGAGACTCGCATAATCCGCTGGGTTTACCGCGGAGGGCTCAGTCATTCTGTCAAGATGGACTAACCTGAGGTGACCAGAAGACGTAGCTTTAGCGGTTAGCCCAATGTAGCGTGGAGGATAAACCCAAACGCGGAAAGAAGCGAGCAGGCAGGATAACCACGCGATTTAGTTTAAGGACTCTCACAAAAGCGGAGCAAGGGAAAAACACAAATTTAACCCGCGTCCTAAAAATACACACACAATAGCAAAGACAAACGGAACCAACATGTGAGTACTCACGGTTTGCTGAAACGACAGCTGGAGCTGACATGGGCCGAACTCAATGACTGAGCGGTAAGCCATCGTTTGTTTACCTCTTTTATACTTCCTGGTTTTGCGCCCGTCTTACTTCCGGGTCCTAGTGCCGGGTGCAGATTGAGTGTGTATGACAGCAGGGAATTGATCCAGTTCAAAAATTCTTAACTACACAGTAATTGTGTTGTTTTATAGCAAATAGTCAAAATTCAATCGTACATATTTCTGCAAACAAAGTGTGAAGCATACTTTTTGATGTATACAATCCTTTCTAAGTTAAATGGTAAACAGTAGGTGTGAGAAAGGTAGATTAACAAGAGGATAAATCCTGTCCATCAGAAATGCGTGCGCACTAAAAGTGACCTTGTTTCTGATGTATTTATTGATGTATTTCTTTGAATGGATGTTGTGATGGAACTGGGCTGAGAACTGTACAAGAGTGTTTCTTATCAAAAAGCATGCCAAGTAGAGTCTTTCAAAAACTCTTCAAAACTGTGGAATGTTGATTTCTGACAGGAAGCTTGGCATCTAAACTTTTATCACAGTGGAAGGTTTTTGGTCATGTCTCACAAGACGCATCTGTTTTTCCAATCAGGAAAGATCTAATAACCACGCGGCCCCCATAAGAGGTGGCCTTGAAACTCCTCACAAATTCAGATTGAATCAATGTGAAAGCTTGTGGGCAGGTTATTAACAGAACAGAGCAATTATCATGAACCTTGTTATTTTCTATAACTAAAATATGGAGAGATGACGCTCCTGAAATAATTTTCATTTCCGACTCTTTCAAGCAAAACAAAATAGAGATAGGACTTTCTAAAAATGCAAGTGGACCACCAGGATGCCATTTCAATTAGATGATACAAACCGAACTCCTGTTGTGTGTGCAGATATGTGCCGATGTCATTGCTGGTTCTTACTTCTGACTGGTTGTTTTTATTTTTAAGAACTCTCTGACTTTTCCCTTCCTTACAGTATGTGTCACATTGCTACAGTATATACAGTACTGTATTATAGTACAGAAACATATTGTAACGTATACACTCACACACAAACAATATGTTTCTTATTGTACTGTAGATACTCAATTTAACACAGACACCAGTTGTTGTATAATAAATACTGAATAATCGGCATATCCCTTTATGAAAAATAATGATTTATAATTTGTATTTCTATGTAGAGAAAAAAGTCTTCTTGTGCTGTGGGAACATTTGAAACTCTTTTTTATCAACACTTAACATCCATTTTCCAGCCCACACATCATAGAACTATATAATATAAAGTTGGATAAAACCAAATTTTAATAATTATTACAGCAATGTGTAAGGACCTGTGTTGCAGAATAACAGTGCATATGTAAAGAATACATTGGAAAAGCTATTGTAGAAAAATAAACAACAGTGCTCTGAAAGAATGAAGTGAAGTTATTGTTAAAAGATTGAAGTTGGTTCTTTTCTAATAACAGCAAAAAGCGAAAAACAACCTCAACAACAAACCAACCAAACAATAAACCAGCTAACCAATGAACTAACCAAACGAATGAATAAAAAGCCAACAAATCAACTTAACAACCAAACAAACCAACTCATAAATCAACCAACCAAACATCCACTCAAACAAACAACTAAACAACCAACCAACCATTATATCAACCAACCCACCAACCAAACAACCAAAAATTTTTACTAACCAACTAACTCTTCAACCAAGCAACTCACCAACCAACCAACCAACCAATTCATCAATCAACCAACTAACTCACCAACCAACCAACCAACCAATTCATCAATCAACCAACTAACTCACCAACCAACCAACCAACCAATTCATCAATCAACCAACTAACTCACCAACCAACCAACCAACCAATTCATCAACCAACTAACTCATCAACCAACCAACCAACAATATGATGGTGCTTTGCCTTGTGTCATTGGAACTTGCCTCATAAAAAACTGATTCAAACGTGTAATGATTAATATGGTTACTTACTGCATGAGATTAAACCGTATGAGGGTCAATTTGTAGGGTTTAATGTTCCTCCTGTCAAGGATGAATCGTTTCAAGATGAATCAGTTCCAAAGAATCGACTCGGTAAATTGCACCGAATCTTCCATTATAACATTGAGGCAGAGACATCTAAAAGTATAATTACTAATCACTGACCGCAGTGTGACCTGCAACATGCTTTGCGTCATGAACACACGTCTCTACGCGCGCGCTGGCACTGTTCTGATTGAACCCCATGGACAGAAGTGTTCATTTCTCCCAGAACAACTGAGTTACACCCTGCAGGGGCAAATTTTATTCTGCAGCCAAGACGTCTTTAAGAGTGGACACTTTACCTATTAGAACAGTGTGTGTGTGTGTGTGTTGATGAGCACCAGGTTTTTGTGCGATTGGTCAGATGAAGGCGGGTCCTGCGTTACCAGTGGGTGAAAGGAAGGTGGGCAGCGGGCACAGGGAGGAATAAAGAGGAGAGCACGAGAGAGACGCGCCTTCAGAAGGGAGGAACAGAGAGGAACAGGGGGGAACACTACTCACCAACAGGTTCATTCTCTAGGATTTGCATCAGCACTTGGAGGGAAAAAAACTAAACACGGCAGCACAAAGCCAGGTAATGCTCCTTATCCTTTTTTTGTAATACCATTGCTTGTTTTTTTTATTAATTTTATTTCTAATTATAGATTAATGTGCATTTAATCTACACCTTATTTATTATTATTATTATTATTATTATTAGCAGTAGTAGTAGTAGTTTTATAATAATTTTTTTGTTTCAATCAGTAATCTAATAAACTATAAAGTAACGCTGAATTAAGTCCAGCTGCACTGGTGTACGGATTACACTGCAAGAGGTACATTTTAATTAGCGGCGGGATTTTAGATACAGACGCAAATCAGCTTCTCACGCACGCGCTCCTTACAGTTCGACTGTGTTATTTTCTATATATATGTATATTGTAGTTCGTGAAATCTTAAGATCTGCAAATGTAGCGTTGGAGATGAAACATTTAAAGGTCTGGTTATAGTGAAGGTCTCGCCACATGGACAACATCAGCGCCGCGTCTTTGGGGAACGTGTGGCGACTGCGCAGTGAAGTGTAGCACCCTGCGCGGGAAGATGCACAAATACTGCTTTCTGTGTAAAAGTCATAGTTAAAAATTGATGGAACCAACCCGGAGAGATGAAAATAAGCAGTTTTAACTGAATAAACCCGCCCCCAGTCCGACAGTGGAGTGTGTATTGTGTGCGTTAATTAAACATTGGCAACGTGCGTGGATTCGTTGCTGTTACCTTTACGCACGTTGTGTTGATTGTGCTCGGATTTATTATTTTTTTTCACGATTGTTCCTTAATTCACAAATTAAAATGTAAAGAGATTTAAAAGCTAAAAGTAAGTCGTTTTTGTATTGATTTTTATCCTTATTACAGAATATTATTAAAGATCAAAAGTCGATTCTTTAGAGCAGAAGTATTCTGTTTAACCTTGTTTCCCCAAATCTTCTGCTCTTCTTTACAGGACCCTCAAGACAAATAAAGATGGCGTGGTATTTGTTGGTGCTGATGCTCAGTTTCCCCTGTCTATCCTGGGCTGATTGCTCAGAACAGTGTCTCAAATGCGCTCTGCAGATCTCCGACTCACCTCTCAACCTGCTGGTAAGATCCTTCTGCTGAAGGAGCCACCTGTAGAGAAGGGGGAAAAAATCAGGACTTAAAAAAAAATTATGAACATTTTCGCAGCAAAGAAAAGAAAGCACCTGTACAAAGAGGGGAAAACCTGGACTTTAACAAAATACAAATGTCAGCAGCTTGGACGGACATAGACAAATTGACCAAAATCAGACACCTGATTCAGTAACCCTCCCTCTACCCTCCAACCCACCCCTTAAAAACATGCAAAATCTAATCTTCTAATCTTTCCAATCTTAAGATAAAACTACCTTTCCTTACAAACCGTACCTTTGACTTGTTGCAAAGGTTCTCAGTTGTACCTTTCGAAAATATTATTTAAGTAAATATGTTGTTACTATCAGTGTACTCGTTTAAAATAACCATAACCATAACTGCACAATAATTATATTTTAGTCTAAACTGTACAAAGAAATTAAAGCTATAAAAGGCATATGCTTACCACCAAAGTGACCAAGAGTTTTCTGATTTACTACGCTTGTTTTCTCTCTCTTGTCATTTCTTCCTCTAAGATCTTTTCTAAAATAGGTACGAAAGAAATACTGAGCTCTGTGAAATGAAAAAGAATATTTCTAAGAATGTTGACTTTTCAATAAGAGTTAAAAGCATTTATATTGTCCGCATTTGTGTTGCAAACCATTTATTATTATTATTATTATTATTATTATTAATTAACTGCTATAAATATTCTAGTTGGAGAAAACTTTACCAATGCTGATGTAGTATTTCTTGAAACTAATTGATCAGACGGTGGTAACAGCAGGTCTATGCGTAGGTTATACTTACTGTACATTATCGTTTCCATGGTAACCAGCTCATTCACAGGGACTTGTATGGCAGGTGTTCTGTATAATCTAATGCTAATAAATCTAAAGAGACTCAAGAAGATACATTGTATATGGTGAATATTTATTTCATTTGATGTTCATGTGGAAGGAGTCGCCGATGTCAGTAGGTTTTCGTCATGTTTCATCTTCAGGGATGACATGTTTGCGAATTCTGGTTTTTGCTGTAACATAAAAAGCTTCTTGGCATGACATCTTGTAGACCATAAACAAAACTCTAGATGGATAAAAAGTCTGATGTGTAGTCCAGTAATAGAAAAACAAAACAAAACACTGACCAACGTTTGTGGTATAAGAGGAAAAAAACATCATATTTGGCTTTTAAAAGAAAATAATAAACTTTGGAAATGTTTTATTATCATTATCAAATCTTATCCTTTTCAATGTTTGTTCCCCTCCCCCCACCCCCCCCCTTCATCAGACTTGTACTTTAGAGTGCGAAGGGACGCTCACATCCAGCACTGAACTTGATCGATGTGAGAAGATTTTATGGGAACGACCCGAAGACGACCTGCAGGAGCTGACGGTGTCGAACCCAGTGAAGCGTTATGGCGGATTCATAAAAAGGATAGACAAAAACAAAAAAACCCTGCTGACTTCGCCCTGGAGGGAGAACGCTGTGGACAAAGGGTCACTGGCAAAGAAATATGGCGACGCCATGTTAAAACTGATCGAGAGAAATGCGCCCGAGTTGACCGAGGACGTCGAAGGCGAAGATGTCACCTCGGAGAACGAAATGGGACTTTATGACAGTTCGTTTCCTCGGAACGAGGTGAAACGTTACGGAGGCTTCCGGCGAAAGTTCTTTCCCAAAAGAAGTGAGTCTGAAGAAGAAGAAACCGGCCAGCAGGAGCTGCAGAAAAGATACGGAGGCTTCATGAGAAGAAACCGCCCTAAATTAAATTGGGACAACCAGAAGAGATACGGCGGGTTTTTACGACGCCATTTTAAAATTTCAGTGCGTTCAGACGAGGAGCCTTCATCGTACGATGATTTTGGTCTTTAGAGTGTTTTGCTAAGAAAGAAAAGTAGCTGAACTTATACAGGCTCATGAAGTCTCATGACTTTCTGTTGTTTTAGCCACACATATGCTGCTAAACGTTTGGATCCCGTATTCACTGTACAACGTGCTGTTTACGGCATTCGTGTATTAACGCACCGCCGCCATCTTTGCTGTTCGATGTAAACAAATACGATGCGTGCTGTATTTTAATGCTTGTTTTAAAATGACAATAAAGGGCGAAACCTTGATTTGCCAGACTTTTTGTCACTTAAGAGGAAATTGAAAAAATATATATGTAAATTTAAGGTAAATAAATAAATCAAAAAGAAAATGCTGTCTTCTCAGTCAGGATGGTACATGATTACAGGTGAGTTTGTTTGTCTCCACCTGCTGGTCATCAGCAGAAGTGCTAAATGTGTAAACGTAGGTGTGGATTACCACACTCTTGTAGGTTTCATAGAAAATGCTTAAGGAACACAACAACAGATAAAACTCCCAAAAATATTTAGATTCTCAAAAATAAAAAGTGAGTTAGATGCTCTTCAGAGTTAGCAAATTCTGAGGTAAAAAAATATTTAAAGTTCTGTTTAAGACCTTTAAGTTCTGCTCTAGATGTGATCAATAAACAACATGGGCTAATGTTGACAGTCATAACTGATTAACTTTTAACTTTCTTATATTAAAAGTTCCCTTTGATAGTTAAAGATCCATCAGTTCCAAAATGTGCACGCCCACAGTCCTACTTTTTCCTGTAGGGGTGTACATAGAGTTCCCCAAAACCAAAGACCACTTAAGGGGCCTAAGAGATTTAAAAAGTACAAACTTCATGAACCAAGTTTATTCATGAATAAGATTTAAAAGCTTCGTGAATTTCTATAGGAAATCATTTTTATCATAGTGCTCTCCATAGACACACCCAAAGATCCTTTACGAGTTCTAGATTTACCCATTCATTTTTCTACAAGTCAAGAGAATCTTTTATCAACTGACCACATTAGGGGTCACCACAGTGGACCATTAGTCTCCATCTAACTCTACCACATCTTTCCTTGTCCCTCCAACCTCCTGCATGTTCTCCTTCACCACATCCATAAACCTCCTCTTGGGCCTTCGTCTTCTCCTCCCTATATATCCCTCATCCCTCCTCTGCACATGTCCAAACCATCTTAATCTGGCCGGTCTAACATTGTTCCCAAACATCCGCATCAGCACACATGCACACACACACACAAGCAAAAACATGAACACGTAAATTATGTAAAGGAATCTGTAGTAGTCTAGTGTGAGAGAAATGTGGACCAATATTCTGAAGTCCTCATATAGACCTTTTCTTATTAATTATAGCTAGAATATGTGGGAGAAAATATAATGTACTCCATAATGTCTGAGCCTCGGGATGTGTAAAGCACCAGCGATTCTTTTCTAATCCTGCGTCTTGTGTGTTTTTAATCATGTATGACAGCAGCAAATCTCCCTCCCGGCTTTTAGCTGAAATAACGCTATAACTCACCTCACACACTTCATAAAGCTCTAGCGCGCAACATGGAGTGCTAACACGCTACAGAAAGAAAGACAAACCAGATACAGTCCTGCCTGTTTGAGGAAAATGTACACGTTTGTACTTTGTTTTAAAAGATGTGTGTGTCCTGAGATGCTTTTCTGCTCATCATGGTTGCAGAGTGTGTGTGTGGTCATTGGTGTTATGGTTGTGTTAGCCTTGATAATGGTGTGGCTAAGAATTACAGAGGATCAGCAAATTCTGAATAACGTCAAGATCAAAAACAGCACAATCACATTTTGTTCTTCATTCTGATGATTTAACATGAAGATTATCCTATGACCTTTATTCTGTATAATTATATCTGATGCGCTGCTGCCACTAGGCTGATTGAATAACTGCTAGACCGAGCAAATGGCAGCATCGCTATTAAAGGAACCTCCAACGACTCAGTGGCACGGTGGCTGTTACCTTCACTGTAAAAAATTTATCATGAGGCTTGTAATTTTCATTCAAAAAAAAATTTATCATTAAAAATAATATGCATATTTCATTTAAAAAATAGTTTTTCTGTATTTCTTATAATATATTGAGAACATTTCACTAATAAAATTAAGAAGTAAATTTTACCTTTTTTTTTTTTTAAGGAAATGAGTGCAATTTTTAGGCTTAATTTGAGGAACAATTTATGCTAAAATATTGAGGATTTCATATTTATTTTAAGAGAATTGGTCCAATTATCCGGGTTTGATTAAGTCACCTTCATTTGAATCTCGACAGCAGCGGCATATAAACTGTCACTTACAAACTGTTTTACAAATCTTAAAACTGCTGTAAATGTTATATACACTATTTTACACAGTGTTTAATATTTTGATACCAGTGAACCATGAAATTAAAGTATGTTTAACACCAAAATGCAAATGTAATTATGTATTCATTTCATTATAAAATGTTTTTTATTAAAAAAAAAAAAAAAAACATTTGTACATTTTGTCTGGTTAAATAATTTAGGATGTTTTTCATGATATATTTAAGTAGATTCTGCTGGGGGGGGGGGGGGGAAATCAAGTCGTAAATACTACTTAAAAATAATATGCGTCTGGCTAAATAATTGAGGATTTTTTTACTTGATTTATTCAAGTAAATTCTTCTAAAAAAAAATCAAGCCTTAAAAACTGCTTAAAATAATATGTGCAATATTATCATATTTTTTTAAAGTAGATAGCACATAAGATTTTTTACAGTGTTGCACCTTCAGGGTTCAGGTTCGATTCCAGCCTCAGGGTCTGTTTGCATGTTCTCCCCGTGCTTGGTGGGTTTCCTCCGTAAACTCCAGTTTCCTCCGACGGTCCAAAGGTATGCAGATTACTGGGGTTCCCACATTGCCTGTAGTGTGTGAATGTGAGTGTGTGTGTGCTTTGTGATGGATTGGCACCACATCCAGGGTGTGTCCTGCCTGGTGCTCTAATTCCCTGGGATAGGCTCCAGGCCCCCAGTGACCGCGTACACAGGATAAAACGTCACAGACGATGAGTAAGTGAATGAGTAATCATGTGACAGTAATGTCCTCGCCCAGTTTTTATTAGCAGCCTGACGCCCCGTGCAGACAGAGCCATCGCCATGCCGACCGGACTAAACCACACCCCCTCCACTCACACACACTCACTGGACTCCCAGACTGTGAAAGTGCTTAAAGAACCATGTGACTAAGGACGAGCTGTTTTTACCGTTTTGTGAGTGTGTGTATGTATGTATGTGTGTGTGTGTGCCCTGGATTGGCACCCTGTTCAGGGTGTACCCTGTCTCGTGCCCTCCTGGGATAGACTCCACGTCCCCGTGACCCTGAATACAGGATAAAGCGGTATAGAAGATGAGTGAGTTATTCATTCATTCATTCATTTTCTATACCGCTTAATCCTGTGTTCAGGGTCGCGGGGGACCTGGAGCCTATCCCAGGAGACTTCGGGCACTAGGCGGGGTACACCCTGGACAGGGTGCCAATCCATCGCAGGGCACACACACATACACACACTCACACACCCAATCACACACTACGGGCAATTTAGGAACGCCAATTAGCCTAACCTGCATATCTTTGGACTGTGGGAGGAAACCGGAGTACCCGGAGGAAACCCACCAAGCACGGGGAGAACATGCAAACTCCATGCACACAGAGACGGGAATCGAGCCTGGCCGGGGAATCGAACCCAGACCCTGGAGGTGCAAGGCGACAGTGCTAACCACTACACCACCGCGCCGCCATGAGTGAGTTAGTTAGTTAGTAGTAATAGTAGTAGTATTCCTCAGTAAAATGGCTGGATATTCTTCCTTAATTCCAAAAACATGTCTTTCCCACACAAACACACACCTTGAATAACAAAAACATGGTGCGAGTGCTGCTCTGTGGTCGTTTCTGTTATAAACCGGAATAAACGAAAAATCAAGCTCAGACATTTTAGCCAAGAGGTGAAGAGCAACACACACACACACACACACACACACACACACACACACACACACTGGAGCCACATCCCAGAAAATAAACACATCCCAGAACACAACACGTTTTCTTGAAATCCTTTTATCAGCGTATAAAATAACCCTGATTAGTAACTCAAAATCTAGTAACATTACAGCAAGATATTTACACGTGAACACCATAAACACCACAAACACACCAAACTACCCCGGGGGTTTTGTAGTGGTGTTTTTTCCCCTACTCATATAAACCAACAATGTGAAATTTGTGGATTCTGTCGCTTGTAGCTTGTTTAGTTAAAGCACACCAACTAATTTAA
Organism: Channallabes apus; assembly: GCA_030522415.1. Taxonomy (NCBI): domain Eukaryota; kingdom Metazoa; phylum Chordata; class Actinopteri; order Siluriformes; family Clariidae; genus Channallabes; species Channallabes apus. The sequence continues at coordinate 26,961,346 of CM060117.1, forward strand.
ACAATAGTTTCAGCACTCCAATCTAATACCCAACGAATCCTGTACAAATCCTGAAAAATGCCCCACTTTTAGTCTTTTAATTAAACTGAAAACCTTCTTACAGTTTCTTATTTGACAGGGGAAAAAAAAAAAACTAATTTCCATCCAGGTAGATCTTATGGCGTCTACTGCTTGTCTTTGCTTTGCTGCTCGGCGATCCCCTCGGCTGTCTCTTCTGGCTGAGCTCCCATCGTCTCCACCGTAGAGGTTCCTATAGGCACTGCAACGACAGTGCTGCCCCCTGCTGGTGCTGCCAGGCTCTGCAGCGTGGCTCCAGGTCCCAGAGTGGGCAGCGTGACCAACTGAAAGGGACTGATCACTTTAACGATGGCAGAGCCCCCTGCTACGTCCGAGCTCAGCACGGTGAGGTTGGACGCGTCGGGCTGCAGTTCTGCTCCTCCTGGAGAGGTCAGGACTGTGTAGCTCCCTATAAAGGGTGCCTGGTTAGGGGCGGAGCCTCCCACGGCTGACAGGATTTTGTCCAGCGGGATGCCTGTAAGCTGGGTGACGGGCAGGGTGATCTGAGTGGGCTGAGCGGGTGGAGCCATCATTGAGGCGGGACCGGAGATGGCGCGGGTGAGGCGGGGACGTTTTGGAGGCGTGGGTGTGGCTGCGGGCGTCAGGTTCATCAGGACGTTGTTGAGGTGCTGAGATTTGCTTTTCAGTTCCTTGGCACGCTTGCGGTGCTCGTCACACTGGCGCTCCAGAGCTACAGCAGCAACACGAATAAAATACAGTTAGAAATCACAGATTCCACGGTTAGATCTTAAATATTGGCACCTCAAAATTTATCCAATGACCTACTGTGATTATTTTGTGTGGCAAGGCATCAAAAAGCAACTTTTTTGCTTGTTAGTTTGTAGTTGTAATCACGTTATCCTACGCTCAAATCATACGAGCAAATGATTTGCTAAGCTTATTTAAAACTGCATCGGGATATTTCCAAAAATCGTGATGCTTATAGAATCGCGATGCTCCCTGGTGATTCCCATCCTGACTCTGCACCTTGACCAGCTTGAAGAATTGTGGGCCATTGAACTTGTCTTTTAGAAACTTACAGCCTCGCTCTGGCTTCACTGCTTGGGGACGTCAGCTACAAATTACAACCACAGACAGGCTGCAGGTCATCAACTGTTAAATCGTACATCACTCACCCGCTAAGCTCTGAGTGTACTGTTCCCTGCAGCGATCCATCTCGCTCTTGTGGCTGGCCAGCACTTTCTTCACCAGGTCCAGCATCCCAAAGTTCTGAACGATGTTGTTGAGCAGAACTGCGTCTATACAAACAAGAACCACGACTCTTCATTGGGACATAAACATGTAGAGATCTCAGGAAAGCATGTCAGATGCGACTGTGGATCATTTCTGGCGAAACAGCAAGTAGTTTCTACCCACATGGTCTGACACCTCGGCTTTAATAAACCATGCCAATGGGTCCTTCTTTAAGAAAAATAAATAAATAAATGAATGCAGTAGCAAAAAGAGCAGAGAATATCAAGTATTCAAGAGGCAGAAACTTTAAAACAACACATCATAGCTCTCATTTAATCTCTGAATCTTCGAACAAGTTTACAGTTGCGATGTGAAATCCCACGGCTGTGTGTGTGTGTGCGATGAACTACTCCGAGGCTTTATTTGCAAAACAATATTTAACACCACACCTGTACAAATACAACACCGTACTGTACGTGTTTACAGTCACACGCTTATACAAATTTAAAGTACAGCTGTGCAAGTTCTTCCTTTATCTCAATCCCCAACACAGGCAGGCTGCAGGCTAAGAATGTCCGACTTACTGACAACTCTTACTTAGAAACGGACTGTTATAAAGATTGTTATATTCGAATTTGTTCTTGGTGATGTATTAAAGAAAAGAAATCACGTTTAAATGCCACAAGCCATTTGTAAAGTTTTTGCAAGAGGTGTTCAAGTTGAAATTTACGGCATAGAATCGATTGACCATTAGAGCAGAATTAAAGCAGCGTTTCAGACAGACAGTACTGAGGAAACCTTCTACCTTGATGGTGTCCAAGTGCTAGTGAAACACTGGGATAAGTGTATTAGTGTAGCAGGGGATTATATAGAGAAATAAAGACACTCAGAGCTGTTTTCTGTCTACACAATCAAACGTGTCCTCTGTTATGTTTTAGTCGGTTTATAAGTGTTTTATATGTACATAAAAGTAAAACAAGACAATAAAATACTGAGACAAAGGTTTGACTTGATGCTAAATAAGAACCACATGCACCCGTTCCAACTCCAAATCTGGATGATTACTGGAAAAGTACCTACAGTATGTAAATAAAATGTATTATTATTATTATTATTAAAAGAAATGGATCACGTTTATAACCCGGAGACTGGCTGTACCTCTACTTACCTTTGACCTGTAGAGGAGGTTCTTGGACACGTTCCTCCAGGCCTTTGAGGATCTCCTCGATCTCTTTCTGCACGTTCTCCACGATGTCCTCCAGCAGTCCGGCATCCTTCAGACCTTTCCAAAATGTCATGGTGTCCTCTGAAAACCAACAGAAAAAAAGGTTCATTTCCAGAGTTTTTGATTTAATAAACATGTTCATGCTTTCTCCTCTTTGTATTTGTATAACATGGGTAGCGTATGCACTACTGGTGTATCTTGTCCAAATCTGGCATGTTTTTACAGATTGCATGATCACACTAGTAATCTTTTCGGTTTTTATCATCACCCTTTGGAACTACACAGAACTGTTAAAATGCAGAACAAAAAAAACAAAAAACAGTTAAAAAGTATTTGCCCCTTTCTGATTCCCCCCCCCCCCATATTAAGTCCGGACTTAAATCCGATAAATCTGAGATGACCTTAAACAGGCCATTCATGTTCAAAAAACCCTCCAATATGGCTGAAAAAAAAAAAAACTACAAAGAAGAGTGGGCCAAAATTCAAGTAACATGAAAGACTCATTGCCAGCTGTCGCAAACACTTGATTGCAGTCGTTGCCGCCAAGGATGGAACAACCAGTTACTAAGTTTAGAGGGAAATGACTTTTTCACATAGAGCCAGACAGGTTTGGACAGAATATGAAAATATCTGAGCGGCGCGGTGGTGTAGTGGTTAGCACTGTCGCCTTGCACCTCCAGGGTCCGGGTTCGATTCCCGTCTCTGTGTGCATGGAGTTTGCATGTTCTCCCCGTGCTTGGTGGGTTTCCTCCGGGTACTCCGGTTTCCTCCCACAGTCCAAAGACATGCAGATTAGGCTAATTGGCGTTCCTAAATTGCCTGTAGTGTGTGAATGAGTGTGTGTGTGTGTGTGTGTGCTCTGCGATGGATTGGCACGCTGTCCAGGGTGTACCCCGCCTAGTGCCGAGAGTCTCCTGGGATAGGCTCCAGGTCCCTAAATACAGGATAAAGCGGTATAGAAGATGAATGAAAATATCTTTGATGATATCAAACATTTGTGTGTGACAAATATGCAACAAAAAACAAAAACAATCAGGGAGGAGCAAATACTTTTCTATGATCATGTGACCTACTGATAATGATCTGCATTAAAGGTATTTAATGAATGAAATAATCAGTTAAGATATAAGAACATGTGAATAAATGCAGTATTTTATTCATTTATGTTCTGCTCACCTCCTATAGCCGTGACCCACTCGGTGCTGTCTTCTGAGCTTTCTGTTGTAAATGTGGCTGAGGATCCATTCACTGTTTGGACTACAAATATACACGACTAGCAATAACTGACCAAAACAATGGCACACTAAACATAATGTGACGTGTGTTTGTGTATATATATATATATATATATATATATATATATATATATATATATATATATAGAGAGAGAGAGAGAGAGAGAGAGAGAGAGAGAACTGGAAAAACATGCAGTTGCACTGATTTCTTTTGTTACATACTGTACATCTGTTGTATATAACAGTTTAGTGTTATTTATCTGTGTGACTCCTGAAACTTTACGACATGTGCATGTACAGCGGTCCGTACCTTCAGTGGAAGACGGAGTCGGTGCGGTCTCCGTGGACACCTGGCTGCTGAGAGACGCTCGTGTCCCCACCAGGTCGATCTTGGTGCTGCGGCACGTGTTGGAGCACAGCTTCGAGTGCTGGTAGAAATCCAGCTCACCAGAGTCCATGATCTTCCTACAGGACAGGAAACATCACCACGGAAAAGCGAAATAAATAAAATAAATGAATGAATGAATAAATGAATAAATAAATAGCACGAGTCAGACGGGGTACGAGTTTATTTAGGACAACTAGGAAAAAGTAGAAAATTCACCATTTAAACTGTTCACCGTCAAAAAGCTGTGAAGTCACTTCCTATAACATCAATTCTAACAATAGAGCAACTACACATGCCAAGTTTAAATGGGATTATTAAGTGTTGGTGAAAGAATGATCATTTCTAGCTTCTCTTACATAAGTGAGAGCGAAAGCTAACAAGTTTTGTTTAATGCAACTCTAAAAGGATTCAAGTATTATTTACTATTCCTAAATAAGTAAACTCTTGGAGACGGAGAGTGTGTAAAGGAGGTGAGGAGGCGAGTGTCAGGTGTGTTGTGTGACTAAAGAGTATCAGTGAGGGTGAAAGAAACATCGCTGGTCTCACCACTGTTGCTCTACGGCTTAGAGACAGTGGCACTGAAAAGACTGAAAAGACAGGACGTAGAGCTAGAGGTAGCAGAGCTGAAGATGGTGAGGTTCTCTTTGGAGTGACAAGGATGGATAGGATCAAGAATGAGTTCATCAGAGGGACAACCCATGTGAGATGTTTTGGAGATAAAGTCAGAGAGGCCAGATTGAGGTGGTTTGGACATGTTCAGAGGAGAGAGTGTGAATATATCGGTAGAAGGATGCTGAGGTTGGAACTGCCAGGCAGGAGGTCTAGAGGAAGACCAAAGAGGAGATTTATGGATGCAGTGAGAGAGGACATGATGTTAGTTGGTGTGAGAGAAGAAGATGCAGAGGATAGGGTTAGATGGAGATGGATTGGGTTAGATGGAGATGGATTGGGTTAGATGATTTGCTGTGGTGACCCCTGAAAGGGAACAGCCGAAAGACAAAGGAAAAGTAAACTCTTGGTCTTTACTGGCCAATTGTTGTGGTATAAGTAGAATAAAATGCTGATATATTGTTATTGGAAGATAACTTTGATGTAGCAACAGCAGCTCAGCATTGATCAATTTCCTACAACATCACGTCCTAAAGTGTTCCACTGCTTATTCATGAAACTGGTTGGGTTTTACTTTTTGTACTGTACTACTAGTTAAAAGGTTTGTGTAAGGTCCTCACTGTGACCAACAAACAAACAAATCTAAAACAAACAAAAGTCTATTTAATATGCAGATCTGTAATTTGGTTATGGTCATAACTAAAACAATTCTCTTAAATTTGTTTTTGAAATGAATTTCTATAACAACCTTCAGAAAGTCTTAAAACATATGTATAAAAATATACATTTAATCCAGCATAACTAACCATTTAACGTAGTTCTGCATATGTGATAAACACAAGCAGATGATCATATGTCTAATGTAAAAACATTAGTTTTAAATATAAGTTTATGAATCTATTTTCAGCACAAGGTGAATCTATACCTTAGTTTCAAAGCAGCATGATCACATGACCATGGTACATCAAACACAGAGCACCAGATGCCCATACGCCTCTCACTAAGGAGACAAAACGAGTCAGTTTTTGCGTCGCTCCTGCTCAGAGTAACACACACACACACACACACACACACACACACACCTTAACATTGTCCCGTTCAGCCGGATCGCTCTCTTCCAGTCTTTCAGCGTGGATTTTCCAGCCAGGTACACAAACTCTTTTGGACTAATCAGGTGATTGTTGAACTGGAGGATAAAACATTAGAAATGATGAAATCAGTTTATCAGAGTTTCAGGAACACTGAAAGATTCCATCATGCTGCTATAGGAAAATAATCAACGTCAAGGTTTTAAGGTTATAAAAGCAACTTGAGAAACCTCACACCACTCGCTTATTATTATTATCATCATCATCATCATCATCATCGTAACAACAATAATAATGAACATTATATGAAAATAATGAACCAATTAGAAGTGTGCCATTATCAGAAAATAATCAATCAAATTGATTATTGACGAAAAGTGACGACGCTTGGCCTCGCCGGCACCGACATGCGTCTCTGGTAAATACACTGAACCTGCGCGGATACATACGTGTGGTCAAGCTCAGCCCACAAGGTGGCGATTTAAGCTACTGAACGGCTCAGACTTTCCAAATTTAATCTAAAAAGAATTTCAGCGTTCTCATGTTGTTTCATGCTCTAGCGCCCCATAGCGTGTGACTCATTCACCTGCACACACTTGACGTTGATGCCGGGGCAGACGAATTTTTTCCACACCAGGTCGGCCTTGCTGTCTCCGCAGGTGATCTGATAAAGGATGTCTGTCTCCATATCCATGTCTGCCGAGAGCTTCACTGTGTGTTCGTGTGGGGGGAGAGAGAGAAATGATGTCGTATTTCGAATTACGCACCATCTGCATGTACGAGTCACAAACTGCAATGACGTGCTCTGCTTTAGACAAATAACAAACATCATAAAGACCATTGGAATGTTTCTGAGCACCATGTACAGTACGCTATCTAACTGTTTTTGCTTAATGTACTCGTGTTTAATGTGTTTTATGTATCTAAGAATCCAGCCATGGATAGATATACCGTATGTGAATAGAGATTTTGTTTATTATTATTATGAAAGCAAAAACACTAAAAAAAAAAAGAAACTTAGAGATGACTTTATTTTATAGCAAGAACCCCAATCCAATCTAGGTAGAAAACATCAAAATCTTAATAGATCTAACTGCGCACTTTTAGCATGTATTTAAAAATGACAGACAATCTGTCTAGACGCTCAGTGAAAGGTTTTACAAAACAGACAAGAGCTTTTGCGATTGAGCATTACTACTTTCAGGTGTAAGGACCTGAACCTTAAATTGTCTCAGGAACATCTTGTACTGAACAGAATATTTTTCTTTACATCTTACATTCTCCCTACTCATTGTCTTTCGCACCCTTTGCCACCACAATACCTAGCACTGCTTCTTTAGGCAGAGAGATGGTGGGACGGGATTCCGACTCTAAACTCTGCTCCATGTTATCCACCCTGTAAAACAAAACCCGAACATGAGACAAGATTCAAACAACACTACAGACTTCACATGACTACTAGTGGCTACTAAAGACATCAAAAATCTGCATTCCTTTTTTTTCTTCCCTCAAATGAATATAAAGAGACTTTATTCGATTATTAATCAGTAAGAGAAGAACTAAACACGATCCAAGTCATGCTGGAAAAGAATAAACTGTGACAAACTCACTCGGCCTGCTGCAGGTCCGCGGTCTCCAGCATGTTCTTCATGTCCTCCACCGACGGACTCTGAGCCGTGCTGTCCGGCGTCGTCACCACCACCACCTCCTCTACATGGACGGTCTCCTCAGATGCGGAGGCCATGATGGAAAAGACCAGCACGGTCTTCCCTTTCAAAGGCGGCTCTTCTTACGTCCTCAGGAACGAGCTGAAAGAGATGTACTGTAAAGATCAGAGCTCGAAAAGAAAGCAAGCAAAAAGCTATGATTTATTGTACGCATGTGCAACCAAGCCAGAGCGCTGGAACAACTAGGTGGTGTCAAAAAGTTTCGAGTTTTAGTTTTGTAACACACCAACCGAATTTCAGCACAAGGCTGTGCACACAGTCACAGGCAGCACCGACCTCCATCAGTCAGCGCGCCAAAAGACATCGGGAGCTGTGCGCCGACAGCAAGTTAGAGCGTAGAGCTAACGTGAAATTCTGTGCGAAACTGGGCAAATCTGCCACAGAGATGTTTTCAGCAAGTTTTACGGCGATGCTGAAACGAATGGTCCGAGGTGTTTTGAGTGCCGTGCACGCTGCGAGACATTCCTGGAAGATGACGAGAGATCAGGAAGACCTTCAACAAGCTCAACCCACGAAAATGTCGAAACCATTCACCAACTTGTGCGTCGGAGAACAATCCACAGAACAGTCCATGCGATCTCACATGGGATATGAACATGCGCCGTGTCGCTGCCGAGTTCATCCCCAGGCTGCTGCTCCAGGAGCAGAAGTGTCGAAATCTGCCAAGAACCCCGTCAGCGTGCCAAGGACGACCCGTCGAGGACCATCACCGGTGACAAAACTTGCGTGATTTTGGGAACGACCCTGAGACGAAGCAACAGTGGAAGAACCCGTCGTCTCCACAATCGGGAAGGAGAGGCAGGTCCGCAGCTGCATACTCATCGTCTTTTTCGCCATTTGCTGCATCGTACAGGTTTTTGAGGCGTCTGAGGGACGACATACGACGAAAGCGACCGTGCCAATCTTGGAACCTTTTGAAACCACCTCGTATAATAATATAACAGGGTATTAAAAAAAAACAACACCACATCATTCTTTAAGAAAGAAATAGGGGTGTTCTGTAAGAGGAACTACTATTATAGGAAATTATTAGCTCATTATTATTATTATTATTAATGATGGTGTAGAAGCTGGTATTATTTTGATGAAAATAATTTTGATTTTTCAGATTAAACTACAACCAGAACATGTTCATCAGTAGTTAAATATCTGAGTAACACTGTGTAGATCTGAATCCTGCAGTTTTATAAACACATCCATCTGATATTTATATTTTCTGCTTCTGAGCTTCATGTAAACATATTATGAGTCTCTAACCTGCAACGTTAATAGCAACATGCTAACCTCGTGCTAACAGCTAACTCATCTGACTAAACTAAGGATAAAGCATAATAATAATAATAAGAATAATAATGTACTTCTATTAAATGTAGGTATAAAGACATTAAGGACTTTACCTTCCAGTTTTGTGTTTAGGAAGTGCTGTTACCCGGAGGACAGCAGTGCGCATGCGCAAAACCTCTGACGTAGGCTGTTCGCCTCGTAAACCATGCCGCGTTCAAGCGCGACTCGGATTCATACCGTTTCCCAGTTTGGCCAGCTTTATGTTAAGTCCGAGTTTGTTTTTCCTAACATCTTTTCCGTGTCGTAATTGATATATGAGAGGGAGCGAGAGAAATCACAATAATACTTTTCAAAATAATTTCCAAGCCTCCTACATTAATTTGGAATGGATGTCAGGAACTTTATTTGATGGCACTTGAATACACCATTTGTATGACTTGTATCATTGTAATTTTATAAATGTTACATTTACATGTACACTAGGCCGCACGGTGGTGTAGTGGTTAGCACTGTCGCCTTGCACCTCCAGGGTCTGGGTTCGATTCCCCGGCCAGGCTTGATTCCCGTCTCTGTGTGCATGGAGTTTGCATGTTCTCCCCGTGCTTGGTGGGTTTCCTCCGGGTACTCCGGTTTCCTCCCACAGTCCAAAGACATGCAGGTTAGGCGTTCCCAAATTGACCGTAGTGTGTGTGTGCCCTGCGATGGATTGGCAACCTGTCCAGGGTGTACCCTGCCTTGTGCCCCAAGCCTCCTGGGATAGGCTCCAGGTCCCCGCGACCCTGAATAGAGGATAAAGCGGTATAGAAGATGAATGAAAGGATGAATGAACATGTACGCTACCGTTCAAAAGTTTTAGATCACTTTCTAACTCCATGATGGTTCCTGATGTTTATTTCTTTCTACATCTACATTGTTTTGCTGAAGGCGTCCAAAAAATGCATGAATCTCCTTTGAACAGTTGATATTGAGATGTTTCTGCTACTTCTGCTCTGTAAAGACTTCATAACGCCTCTAATCTGAGCTGCTGTTAATTGGTGATTTTTCAGGCTGATAACTCTAAATGAACTTCTCGTCTGCAGCAGAGGTAGGTTTTGGTCTCGTCCTCCTGGGACGGCCTTCACGAGACACAGTTTCATTATGGTGCTGGACGGATTTTGCAAATGCACTTGACACAATACTGTTCTTGCAGGAACTATTACAGAAAGGCCGACCTCTGTGTCTTAAAATAACAACTAACTGGTGTTTTTCTTCTTGTTACGTAATTACCTAATTCCATATGTGTTATTTTATAGTTTTGAAATCCGGAGTATTGTTGTAGAATGTAGAAAATAAATCACTAAACAAAAACAGACATTTGCAAGTGTTCTAAAACTTTTGAACAGTAGTGTATATGCACACAAAGCACCGCAGTATATAAAAAATAGAATTAGTATATAATAAGTTTCTACCAGTATATTTCAGTTATTACAGATGTACAGCAAATGTGCGATTATTAAAAGGTAGAAAAGTTAAAAGTTCATGGTCTGGGCTCATGAATAATATTCTTATTTATCATTTTTATTCCAATTAAAAGAATACGTGTGATGCAAAAAGAGAAAGAATGAATATTAGGCTTGTGTCTGTAATGAAAAAAAAAAAAAAAAAACAGAGTAAAAATTTGTTTTACAATCACCCATTATTAAGTTTGAACTGACTCTTTCTTTCAGAAACTTCAATTGATGTTCATTTGTCTCACTTTACTTGCAGAGCATCTACAATTTTATTGCTTTTACATTTATATTTAGTTCACATTTGCACTCATTCACACAAAACACAAGCACTGCAGTAATATTTTGTTTTACATTATTTATTTGTAAAGATCAACAAGTACAAAAGTGTTTTTCATCCAGGCGACAGAAGAATGATTGCTAAACTTTCTGTCCCATGTTTAACCTAAAGAATAACAAAATCATCAAGGTTTTTCTGTTTATGGAGGGACTGTAGCACTGGGTAATTAAGATAAGTGACATGATGCGTTACTAATCAAGGAACACCACGTGTTGCGTTTCATTCTTCATTACGGTTCATCGAAGGTGAAATGTGACTTCTGGTTTTGGTCACGTCTCAGTTAATCTGGAATTAGAAAGAGGAATTCATTATTTAATCGTCAACAACAAACCTGGAAAAAACAGCGTCCTCCAACCTGACACTGGAGACTCCTTACATTAACCTGTCCATCCAGTGATGTAGAGATGATGTAAATCTTACCCTGTAATTCAGGGGGCCGTTTCTTCACCCGACAAAGTTGATGACGACCAGGTGGAGCACGGTGTGAGCAAACAGGAAGTCGGCGAAGGCTCTTTCCGGCGAGATGGATAAGAACTCTGATTTGTTCTGAGGATTAATCTGGATACGCAGGCAAACTGAAAGAGAGCAAGACGAGATGGAAAAAGTACAAACCTGAACTTTCATGCTCATGACAAGAGTTTAACATATGATTGGCCTCATTTAGCAAAAGTCCACAGGAAACTATTAATTCAGCTTGGCTTAAACACACATGCAACTCATTTGCATGCAGCGACACCTGACATAAAAGGTAACGTACACCGACAGTCGAGAACAAGAAATGATTGTTCAGGGTAAATGCAGAAGCTACCATTCCTCGGTGGGACCGTATACAATATTGTCCCATATATTGTTGGGACTCCCCAGTATATTCCTGCAGTAATCTGTGGCACGTAAACGATCTAGGGTTGCGACAATTAATCGGCGATCAAATTAGTTGCCAACGAATTTAATCGTCGAATCGTTCATGACTCTCACGTGAACTGTGACGGCTCTGACATCATGTAGGTGTTTGGCGACGGTCAACTTCTTCGCGAGCAGAATGTAAAAGCTAAATAAGAACGATCGAGTAATCGCGCCCTTTGTAATCCGATTAATCGTTTAAATAATCGAGATTAGTCGAGCATCAAAATAGTCCTTAGTCTCAGCCCTAATGACCTGAAGTCGATCGAGTCGAAGTTTACATCTCCGAGTACAAGTAAGGTAAACATTTTATTTATTTTTATTATTCTGACAATTAGATGATTGTCAGTTTTGGAAATTAATCACCACCCTCATGTCACCTTTCTACCTCAAATGAACATTATATATTACCCACTGATCCACCAGTTTATGAGTCCAGACCCTCTCCCTGGTGTCTCAGTCCCTGTGCTTGGACCCAGCCTTCACTAACTCTCACCTGCCAGGATGAAGGACCCGACACACGAGATGAAGCCGGACAGGAAGCTGTTGAACGGAAACGTTCCGACCAGCAGGCAGTAAAGGAACTGGAAGGCGCCTGTGAGCAGGATGTACAGCAAATACGCGTCTACTAGCTTGAGCTTGGCCGACGTGCTGTTGGCGTACTCCTCTATAAACCTGGAGATCACAGAAATCACCGAATTCGCCATTTTGGTTGATTTTTTTTTTTTAATTATTTGTTTTACTGAACTCCTGCAGCTCGCGCACCCTGCAACTCCAGAACCTGACGTGTCCCGTTAGGCCAAGCGCATGCGCACTTTGCTCACTGAAATAACGGGTGTCACCGCTTTAGACCGCCCCCCTCAGGCTACGGAGAGATGAGGTCGGATAAATAGTTCCGCTCACCTACATTGGTATACTTTTATTACTATGTTTAAAATAATAGCATTAATAATAATAATAAGAAGAAGAAGACGAAGAAGAAGAAGAAGAAAATCATAAGCTATTTAGTATTATAAAATGCCACGTAATGCAAATATAGTGTGGCATTTAACCTTTGTGAAGAACAGCACCACCAAGGGGAGGATGAAAAAAACAGTTTATTTTAGACAATTATTTATTTTTAAAAGTAATTATTATTATTTTACAATGTTTGCATCTGTTTAAAAAAAAGATTCAAATGCGTCTCCCCCCACCCCCCAGAGAATACACTAAATACAGTTAATCATAGACCTTTTTTTCTTTTTATAAACATCTATTCCCGAAACACCGCGTCGCCATGATACGTGAACGCCTCCGCCATATTGGTCCTGGCAAAACAGGCCTGTAGTAATAAATGAAAGAGCAGAGTTGGAAAGTAATGAATTACATTTACTCGCATTACTCATTACTGTAATTGAGTAGATTTTTTTGTGTACTTCTACTTTTTAAAATAGTTTAAAAAAGTACATCTAACTAATCATTATGAGTTTGTTTTTTAAGAAAGAAGTAGGCACAACTACTTTACGTTGCCTACTACCTGGCCAGGAGTAGCTCAGTGGTTAAGGCCTAGAACTCCAGTTCAGAAGATCCCAGGTTCAAACCCCACAACCACCAAGTTGCTACTATTGGGCCCTTGAGCAAGGCCCTCAACCCTCAACTGCTCAGTTGTATAATGAGATAAAAATGTAAGTCACTCTGGATAAAAGCGTCTGCTGACTGAAACTACTAATTTCTTAAAATTCACTCAACCCCTTTTTCGGCTTAAAACAAACTCATAATGGTTAGTTAGATGTACTTTTTTAGGAAGGTATAACTAACTTAAAACAGCAGTTTCAATTAACTTTTTAAAATGATTTGGCACAACTTCGACCACTGAAGTTGAGTGACCTCAAAATTGCTTTGAAGCCAGTTGCCTTAACTTTTTAAGTTAAGTTAACTTTTTATTTTTTACAGTGTGAGCTTGCTGGAAAATCTGAGTTTTTCTGGTAACTTTGTCAAACTCGCTCCTTTATTATCCTTTCATTCATTAATTTTTTATACCGCTTAATCCTGTGTTCAGGGTCGCGGGGGACCTGGAGCCTATCCCAGGAGACTTCGGGCACTAGGCGGGGTACACCCTGGACAGGGTGCCAATCCATCCACACACACATACACACTCTCACACACCCAATCACACACTTTGGGCAATTTGGGAACGCCAATTAGCCTAACCTGCATATCTTTGGACTGTGGGAGGTAACCGGAGTACCCGGAGGAAACCCACCAAGCACGGGGAGAACATGCAAACTCCATGCACACAGAGACGGGAATCGAGCCTGGCCGGGGAATCGAACCCAGACCCTGGAGGTGCAAGGCGACAGTGCTAACCACTACACCGCAATATATATAAACCACTACACCACCACGCCGCCCTCCTTTATTATTTTAATGCAAATCCCAGGAGCGTACATTAGGTTTTTTAGTTTCCATCTGAAAACTGGTCTGTCTTGTACTATATATATATTTTTTTCTTTACAGCCATGCATATATTCTCCTGTAATGTTATTTATTTATTTATTTTTAAGTTATGTATGGAAATACTGAATGATTTTGTACATACTTATGCAAGACACGATAAACATGTATACACACATCACTAAAAGAAAAACGGTGTGATTTGTATTATATTAATATAATATAAATGATATTATCAGTATATTTCCTTGCACTTGTTTCCAGGACCAATATGGCGTCTCGCTAGCAGTTAACCGTTTAGTGACGTCATAAACTGCAGTGTGGTGAGGAAGTTCCTGCGCTAAACCGTCAGCTGACCGAGTGACTGACTGACTGACTGACTGTAGAAAACAAAGTCCCTCCTGACAGGCAGCATGCGAGTTCCAGCGCGCGCTCGGGGCTCCGTCACCATCGGCGTGTTGTGTTCATGCTGAATAAACAACAACATTCAGCTCATCTGTAAACACAATGCATGACGAAACAGAAACTGAGGAGAAGTAAGTTTTTTGGTGGGAGAGAGGGAGTTTTACTGAGCGCTAATAACGGCATTATACACTTTGTGTCCGTTCTGTTTCTAATTAATCTTTGCTGTCTTTGGCATCACACACACACACACACACACACACAGATTGTCCCGCTGGACCTGGTGGCCCTCCTGGCGTCCGACCTCCCGCTCCCTCCTGAGGAACACCGAGACTAAGATCCTGGACCGTAAGTGCGAACAAGTTCTATATGAACTCAGACTCGGCTGTCGGCTCACCTGGAGGAGTCGACTCCCATGTGTCGATTCCCAGATGAATCAGTTTTTTTGTTTGTTTCCTTCCTCTACTGTGTGATTGTGTGTTTATTTAAAAAAAAAAATCATGCAAATGTTTGCATAGTGTTTGTTATAAACTATATTTATATAAACAACAGTGGTTTAGTGGTTAGCACTGTCGCCTCGGACCTCCAGGGTCTGGGTTCGATTCCCGCCTAGGGTCCGTGTGCATGGATTTTTCATGTTCTACCTGTGGTTGGTGGGTTTCCTCCAACAGTCCAAAGACACGCAGATTAGGTGTTGCCAAATGCCTGTAGTGAGTGAATGCGAGTGTGACCACGACTGCCACCATTGTAGAAAACAAACAAAGAAAAAAAAGAATTAAGTACAGCGGTACCTCGGCATACAATCCGGCATGGAATAATTTCCGGAGGCGAGTTTTTAAGGTTAAATTTTATATTGTGAAACAAATTTTCCCATAGGATATAATGTAAGTGCTGATAATCCGATCCAGCCGCCCAAAATATAACCAATATTACCAATCTCCAACACTATGATCATATGATCATATTTCTTGCATATAAACAATCAACACATTTAGAAAAGACATATAAATGAAATAAAATATCAAATAAATAGACATTATTTATTTTACATAAACTAAACTTAACTTTAGTTTATGACTTCTCTTGGCACCGGCTGCTTTAAAAAACAAACGTGAAAGTGGATGCATTTTCTTCTTGCTACCGTCCTTGATAATATTCTTGGGATCCCTGATGCCATGTCTTCACTAAATTCATTCATTCATCTTCTATACCGCTTAATCCTGTGTTCAGGGTCGTGGGGGGCTGGAGCCTATCCCAGGAGACTTCGGGCACTAGGCGGGGTACACCCTGGACAGGGTGCCAATCCATCGCAGGGCACACACACATACACACACTACGGGCAATTTAGGAACGCCAATTAGCCTAACCTGCATATCTTTGGACTGTGGGAGGAAACCGGAGTACCCGGAGGAAACCCACCAAGCACGGGGAGAACATGCAAACTCCATGCACACAGAGACGGGAATCGAGCCTGGCCGGGGAATCGAACCCAGACCCTGGAGGTGCAAGGCGACAGTGCTAACCACTACACCACCGCGCCGCCTCTTCACTAAATCTTGCAACAAAAAAAAAATCCACAAAAAATAATAAAGTAAACTCGCTTCGCTTGGCTTTCCACTGACAAAGTTTTGAACGGCTCCCGGACCTACGGACATACACACGTACGCACATACGCACGACTTAGCCGACATTTAGTTCACCTTTGTTTGTTCATTCGTATCCCAACAATGTGTTGTAGGCCAATGTAACTTCCATGCTAAATTGCAGTCCTTAAAGTGAAAATTTGCGAATCACATGCCAAGGTACCACAGTACAACAATCACAACTGGCCTCCAAGGTCCCAGTTGGACTACAGAGGTTCCTAGATGGGGATAAATGTATATTTAAACAACATGATTAATTAGTGAACACATTTCAGCAAAAAACAAAAAAAATTTAAATGATACCCTAGTAATCTTGTACGCATTTAAAAAAATAAATACGTTTTATGTAAATAAATTTTAATGTAAAAAGAAAGAAAAAAAAACATTTTGTATACAGAGTTGACTCCAAATTGCTCACATGAAAGATTCAGATTACAAGACAAACAATGACATTTATATATATATATAGACATTTATTTATTTATTTGTTTACATAATACATGATCTCACAATATGTGGGCTTTTTAAAATACAGCATTTTTAAGATCATATTTAATACCAAAATTGAGAGAACTTTTTAAATATTTGGTACAAGAATAATGTCTATTATGTTTTGTCTGACAAACATTCCACGATAATAATATTTTAGTATAATTTATTACAATATGAATATTATACAGTATTAACCATATCATTCCATCTGTACACATTTCTCTCCCAGGTGTCCAGAATGACCTGTGGGCTCGTTTTGTCTCTCTTCCGACTCAGGACAGGATCTGGACGCTCACGGTTAATCATAAAAGTCGCAGAGACGCTCCAAAGCCATGTGGGTTCTGGTTGAGAGGATGTTAAGGATTTAAAATACAAATTTCTTTCAATTTGTTTAACACTGTTCTCAGTTGCTGCATAATTTGATACAGTCTACAGAGCAGGGGTGCACAAACATTTGACTGGCAGTGTGTATCGTAAAGAGATTATCTTTTCAAGAGAGAATAAAAGCCTTTTATTAGAATTACGTAAAAGATTTTCAAGCTCAATTATCCATAAATGTAGCTTTTTTTAAAATAGTGAAAGATATGAAATAAATTTAGGAGTTATTTAAGAACTATATATTCATTTAAGATGACCTGGAGTGACAGTAGAAAACATCTTATGGGTAATACAAATAGAAAAAGAAATGCGCTTCATCTATAACTTGATCTAAGTTGAGCTCTGTGTTTGCAGGCTCGCGGACGCCCCTGGTGATGGTACACGGCTTCGGAGGTGGTGTGGGTCTGTGGATCAGGAACCTCGACCCTTTGTGCCGCTCGCGTCCCATCTTCGCGTTTGACGTGCTGGGATTCGGACGGAGCTCTCGTCCACGTTTTCCGCTAGACCCCGCCCAGGCCGAGCAGCAGTCCGTCACCTCTATAGAACACTGGAGGCAGGCGCTGGGCCTGGAAAAAATGATCCTATTAGGCCACAGCTTAGGGGGTTACCTGGCAACATCTTATGCCATACAGTATCCCGAGAGGTGAGAGGACAGAGTGTTGTGTATATGACACACACTGTACTATATAATGCCCCTTGAACTTTGACGCCATCCCTATTTACCTCTCTGGGTAATCCAAGCTTTACGTTGGTGGACAGCTTTTTTGTGTTCAGCTTTCCACAGTTTAGTGCCATGTTCATCTTTATTTTCATAACTGTGCTTTATTGACTTCACTGTTTGGTATATTTTTTAATAACTGAACCCTGACCAGCACTTTTCCTCTTAAATTTTCTCTTAATTTGGAGACAAGACACCAGAGATCTGAAAGATCATGTGTTTACTTTGTTTAAGTCGAGTTCAAAGTACTTAAATTTCACTACTGTTTTTATTTTTCTTCTTTCTGCCATTTTTCTGTGGCACCTGTCCATTTTGAGTTCCCGATTTTCACCACAAGCACCTGCTCTTATATGGTGTTTAAGTGATAATCCTATGCTAACTCTACACGCCTTCAATTTTAAGATCAAGTGGATTGATGATTCAGCTCACCTGGGTAAGAGCAGATCAGAACAGTTAAGAACGTCTGCCATCTTGCATTTTGAGCGCAGACAATGGGCTTTAAACACCATATAAACCGGTGCATGTGATGCAAATTGAGAACAACAATTGGACAGATGCCACAGAATGACGTTAGGAAGAAAAAAGACTACAAACGTAGTGAAATACAGTGAAACCTTGGATTGCGAGTAACGTGGTTTATGAGTGTTCCGCAAGACGAGCAAATATGTTTAATCATTTTTGACGTGGAAAACGAACTAGTCTTGGTTTACGAGTACAGAGTATCACGCATGCGCTTCTTGTTTTGACGCCGAGCGTCACGTGATCACAACTGAGCCAACGTTTTTTCTCTCTCTTGCGCTGCGGAATTGTGGGTAATCGTCTCCTCTGCTGATTCTTAGTGCTCGTCTCTTACTGGTATAATCAACATCCGTGCACGCGTGTACTGTTTACTATAACACTGTGACCACGTGTGTGTGTGTAAAACATATTTTATTTTGTGTCTGTATGCGTGTTTGTACAGCGCGCATGTAAAGCAAAAGCAAGTCTCATTAGAGAGGTTAAAGATCCATTTTCTCTCTCTCTCTCTCTCTCTCTCTCTCTCTCTCTCTCTCTCTCTCTCTGTATCAGCCTGCACTTCACACACACACACACACACACACACACACACACACACACACACACACACACCTCCTCTCGCCTTCACGCACACACCCCTCCTTCCCTCCACCCCTCCTCCCCTCGCTTTCACACAGACATATACACACAAAAAACTCAAATAAGAGAGGGAGAGGGGTTACTGTGTAAGATGAGAAGAGGGAGAGAGGAGGGTCTGATTCCTCCTTTCCTCTTACTTTAGCTTCACACACACACACAAATACACACACACACACACACACACACACACACACACAAGCGGAAACACTTATCTGTCGTGATTTATTTGATGTATTAATTTTTTAAGGGCTGTGGAACGAATAATTAGAGTTTTCGTTTTTTATTATGAGAAGATTCGATTTGGTTTATGAGTGTTTAGAAATAGGAACCGCGTTCTGGAACAAATTATGCTCGTAATCCAAGGTTCCACTGTACATTGAAATCGACTTCTTGTTGTCTGATTTCCGCCTGCTTCTGTCGAGGGGTCGCCACAACAGACCATCCAATCCGCACAACAGACCATCCGATCCGTTTTACTCTGGATACACTTTCTGACTCAGTCCTCTCATTTTATTCGGGCTTGGAAATGGCACTGCGTCCAGTTTGAGCACTGGGTGGGAATTCAACCCTGGCCTTCCACATAGCAGGCAAGAAACCTACCACTGAGCCACCAAAGCCCAGTACTTTTAAAATCGACGTAAACAAAGTAAACATGTGATCTTCCAGAACACTGGGATTACAGGTAAATGAAAAAATCAGCAAAGGCAAGACGGTGACGGTGTGAATTTTTGCAACATTTCACCACCTCAAATAGAAACGTTTAACATATACAAAATTAAAAATCCGTTTTGGAATCAGTGTGATGAGATATGAATTACTACACAAAAGAATCACACTGCACCACTGAACTGATTTTCACACCGAGTATGGGATATTTTGTGTAGATTGATGATAAATAACCTTAAATAAATAAATTTTAATTCCAGGTTTAATGCTACAAAATGTGGATAAGTATTTGTGTAAGTCATTTGTATATGTTTGTCTTATGAGGTGTACTACTTCAGCGCCACGCGGTCTTGTGGCTTATGGGCAAAAGCAAAAGGGGAAAGGAAAAAACAGAAGTTTGTGGTTCTGCTGTGAAAAAAAAGTGAGATAAAGTTTAACTGTAACTGTAAATGCTAAACATAATTCTGCAAACGAACTCCTGAGATAGATCAAAGAGCACAGTGTTAGCATTAACAATTTCAGCTCTAAATATGTCAATACACAACGCAACAGTAACTTTTACTTTTGGAAACATGATTTTGTTTTTTTATTCTGATTGAGAGTTTTGTTAGAAAGATAAAATAATGAGGAAAAAATTTACTATACAATTTAATGTAATGTGGTATGTGATGTGGATGTTGTGTTACATTTAGGGGTCACGTCCTCTAAATACATAGACTAATACTAGTGCAGAAGCCACACCCCTTTTCACTGAGACTGACAGCAACAAAGACACATTAGGGATGACCATCATACATCGTCCATAAATCCTTGTTTCTCTTCATCTCCATCTCGTTCACCCTGTCAGAGTTCGCCACCTGATCCTGGTGGACCCCTGGGGTTTTGAGCCCATGCCTCCAGACGGCATGTCGAGTCTGGGATGCCCACGCTGGCTAGAGATGATCATAACCTTCGCATCGTACTTCAACCCTTTGGCTGTCGTCCGGGCCTGCGGGCCACTGGGTAAGCGGCTATAGAAGACCGGGAAAGTCACAAACAGAAAAACACAAGCGGAGCACTGCGATATCTAACTCTTCCTTTATCTCGTCTTTTTATATTTCGCAGGTCCAAAGTTAATCAGTCGAGTTCGGCCAGACTTTAAGAGGAACTTCGAGGAGCTTTTTCAGGATGATACGATTATGGAATACATTTATCACTGTAACGCTCAGACTCCCAGGTAGGCTTTAATACCAACAGAACAACATTAACTGCAGTGTTTCATACGGAATATTGTGTAGACCTCTGACCCTAAGGGGTGTCTGGGGTCATACCCATGTGCATTTTAAACTTAAATAAAAAAATAATCTGGTGTACTTTGAGAACATCTCTCTCTCTCTCTTTCTCTCTCTCACTCCAGTGGTGAGGTCGGATTCAGAGCCATGTGTGCCTCCTTGCTCTGGGCAAAGAGACCCATGCTGGAGCGGGTTCACCTTTTGCCTTCTGACCTCCCGGTGACCCTGGTGTATGGAGGCCAGTCGTGGATGGACAGTTCGACAGGAGCGCGAGTCGCCCGGCTCAGGCCGAACAGTTACACACATACAGTGGTAAAGAACATAAAAGCTCTCTGTCTAACTTATTAATAGACAGAAATGACATTCTGTAAGGTCGAGTATCTGACGCCTTGTTTACACTAAGTTGTCCTTCTTTGGTGCTCAGACAAATACACTCCCTGTTCGGTAATCGGAGAGAGAATCACAGATGAGAAATGGAAAAAGTCGATCAGATAAAGATGAAGTTTTGTCTTAAAACGACTCCAGCGTGTTAAAATTCACTTATACCACTTCAGCGCTGTTATTTCAGACAAAGTGAAAATATCAAGTAATCCCAGTCAAAATATTCACTTTATCTTTTCTAATTAATATCTATTGCTGCAGGTGTTTGTTTACATTGAGACAGTAGCGCATTAGTAGATTATTATACAGTAGATTATTCAATCCGACACATAACAGTTCATACTGTAACATCACTTTTACTCAACATTTAGATTTCAATTATGGTGCAGATTAAACTACAGGTAGAGATCACAGTATGATGCAGATCATTTCCTGCTATCTGTTTCACCCAGATGAGGATGGGTTCCCTGTTGAGTCTGGTTCCTCTCAAGGTTTCTTCCTATTAACATCTCAGGGAGTTTTTCCTTTCCATCGTCGCCGTCGTCCTCGGCTTGCTCATCAGGGACTATCTGCTCATTTTGATTGATTGTGGAAAGCGGCTTTGCGACAATGTCAAATGTTAGATATAAATAAAATGGAATTTTAATGAATTGAAATTGAATATCTAAGTACTGCAAAAGATGCATTAAATCCTGTGAAATTCTGAAACCTTTCTGTTATTTGTATAGATTTATACATGGTGTATATACTGTATCTCTCTCTTTTTCTTCAGGTTATTGAAGGAGCTCCTCATCATGTTTACGCTGATAAGCCTGAAGCTTTCAATGCAGTGGTGCAGAGCATCTGTGATACTGTAGATTAACCTGTGTGTGTGTGTGTGTGTGTGTGTGTGTGCTTGTACAGTTTATTTGTTTGCTCTTCAATGTCACATTTCCCTTTTTAAATAAATGTTCATCACATGGGTCCACTGATGCCTGATTTGATTTGGTAACACGTGCTCGGGGAAATTCCTGACGTGTGACATACAGTATAGACAACTAAGAAGTGACTTAGGTCGGTAAAGCCGTGAAAATAAACAACACTGCTCCTGTAATGAAAATAGATTAAACGTGCACTGTCACACACGAAGTTCTGCTGAATGATCAGATGTGTTTTATGTACGTACAGTTATGTACACTCAATATAGCTTTTAAACATGTAGAACAACTGGGTATTAGTTCAACTTCAGTTTGGTTAACTGTTACAGTTCTGTCATAATTAGACAATGCAAACAATCTAAAAACATAATTAAGGAGAATAAATATACGTTATTAAACAACAAATATTACATGATGATAATAAGTTACATAACACACTCGGTGGAAAAACTCTTTGATTCACAACACCTGCATGTGTCAAAAATACAGCAATAGAAAAAGAAAAAAAAAAGCCAGAAGTGGAACTTGAAATGAAAGCATCATACAATGACAGCTAAAGCTACTAATACTACTAATAATAATCGCTGTACATAAATCAATAAAATAATAATACAAAAGTCAGTTTGCATAGCAGCTACTTATTGTAAGTAAACGCCCAACGAAGGCATGTGAGGTATGACTGAGCATGTGCTGCTCTCGTGTAGGACATATCTGTAGAAGAGGCTAGACATGATGTCACAGTTCCAAGAACCAGGGACTCGAAAGTATTTTAGAAAGGAGAGTCATTGATCAGAGAAAGAAGCATGTAATGTTTGAGGGAGAGGTAGATCTATAGGTGGCATTGATGCAACTTACAAACTCCAGCCAAGTGTGCTGAGAGGGAATATGTAGAGAAGGAAGAGTGTGTGGAAGAGGCGAATGAAATCAGATGAAGAGTTCGAGATGCAGAGCTAGACAAGACAAGATCAGGGAAGGAAGCATTAGACGTTTTTAAGGAAGGCAAGGCTGGAAAATCAGCTTTAAGAGTGTAACCTACTCGATTCCAACCGCCGTTAAACAACAAGGAAGAAGAAGATGTAGATTTGGCTTTAGTAATGTAAACATTCAGGCTTGCTAGCGTGTATATTTCTGAATAAGTTGCTGTCTTACAGCCACCAGGGGGCGCTTTAAGATTGCAAGATTATTATTATTATTCATTCATTCATTCATTTTCTATACCGATTAATCCTGTGTTCAGGGTCGCGGGGGACCTGGAGCCTATCCCAGGAGACTTCGGGCACTAGGCGGGGTACACCCTGGACAGGGTGCCAATCCATCGCAGGGCACACACACATACACACACTCACACACCCAATCACACACTACGGGCAATTTAGGAACACCAATTAGCCTAACCTGTATATCTTTGGACTGTGGGAGGAAACCGGAGTACCCGGAGGAAACCCACCAAGCACGGGGAGAACATGCAAACTCCATGCACACAGAGACGGGAATCGAGCCTGGCCGGGGAATCAAACCCAGACCCTGGAGGTGCAAGGCGACAGTGCTAACCACTACACCACTGCGCCGCCATTATTATTATTATTATTATTTTTTTAAATAATGACAATATTGTAAACATAGAACCATTTTCTGAAAGGGAATTATTGTGAGTTGTTAAATGCAAAAAAAATAAAAAGTTGAAAGTCTTTTATTTCAAGTGTTTTTTTCAAGGGTTCTTCGGATAAGCTAAGGATTTCTGTTTCCTAACAAAGGTTCATCTTGGAATCCTCTCTGGAAAAATCCGTATAAATCCACAACCTTAAGGTCACCGTGGCTCCAGATTTATATTTTTCTTCTAAAAATCTTAGGATATTGTGCTGCTGCTTATCAGAATCAGCTCTCTCATTTGACTACAGCGTTACGGTTTACAGTTTACCCCGAGTTCATTTTCTTATCATTGCTCTTAGGCGTATAGGAGAGTGCGTGGTGCTTGTCAGTTTGCAATCCCCCATGTTTTCACTTCTCCTTCACCAGGATGTCGGCGACGCCGTGAACCTGCGTGAGCTGCTTACAGTCCAGAGACGCGAGCAGCTTCCTAGGGCCAGGTAAGTTTGGAACAAACTTCTCCGTCAGGGTGATGCTCGCCAGACTGGGCACATCACTGGGTAGGAAAGAACAGATCCGTGCCAATGTCAAATGCAAATCTGAATGATTTGTGCTTCAAACGTTAAAAACAAAAAAAAGTGAAATCATTGGTTTAAAGAGGCATTATGTAGATAAAAAGTTAAATTTACCCGTAGGAGATCTCTCTGATGTTCTGCAATCCCAAACCCTCGATGCGGAACTTCACCTTTTTCAGGACTTGTGGAAGTGGATTTTTGAAGGTGAGTTTAGCTGCCATCTCTTTACCAACCACAGCGTCCCCTACAGGCTATATAGCACAATTAACAGTGTGAGTACATTCCCCATCTATCTGGGAACCTTTGTAGTCCAACTAGTGACCATGGAGGCCAATGGTGATCATGGTCTGGTCAACATTCAGACACACACTCAAACACTACAGACAATTTGGGAACGCCAATTAGCATAATCTGCATGTCTTTGGACGGTGGGAAGAAACAGGAGTACCCGGAGGAACCCCACCAAGCACAAGAACATGCAAACTCCATGCACACAGAACCCAACGTGGGAATTGATCCCCAAGGTGGTACAAGGTGATAATGCTAACCACTAAGCCACTGTGCCGACCAACAATACATTACACTAAAATCTTGTGTACAAACCGGATTCCAAAAAGGTTGGGACACTAAACAAATTGTGAATAAAAACTGAATGCAATGATGTGGAGATGGCAAATGTCAATATTTTATTCAGAATAGAACATAGATGAGAGATCAAAAGTTTAATCCGAGAAAATGTATCATTTTAAAGGAAAAAAATGTTGATTCCAAATTTCACGGTGTCAACAAATCCCAAAAAAGTTGGGACAAGTAGCAATAAGAGGCTGGAAAAAGTAAATTTGAGCATAACGAAGAGCTGGAAGACCAATTAACAGTAATTAGGTTAATTGGCAACATGATTGGGTATAAAAAGAGCTTCTCAGAGTGGCAGTGTCTCTCAGAAGCCAAGATGGGTAGAGGATCACCAATTCCCCCAATGTTGCGCAGAAAGATAGTGGAGCAATATCAGAAAGGTGTTACCCAGCGAAAAATTGCAAAGACTTTGCAGTTATCATCATCAACTGTGCATAATATCATCCGAAGATTCAGAGAATCTGGAACAATCTCTGTGCGTAAGGGTCAAGGGCGTAAAACCATACTGGATGCCCGTGATCTCCGGGCCCTTAAACGACACTGCACCACAAACAGGAATGCTACTGTAAAGGAAATCACAGAATGGGCTCAGGAATACTTCCAGAAACCATCGTCAGTGAACACAATCCACCGTGCCATCCGCCGTCGCCAGCTGAAACTCTACAGTGCAAAGAAGAAGCCATTTCTAAGCAAGATCCACAAGCACAGGCGTTTTCATTGGGCCAGGGATCATTTCAAATGGAGTGTGGCAAAATGGAAGACTGTTCTGTGGTCAGACGAGTCACGATTCGAAGTTCTTGTTGGAAATGTGGGACGCCATGTCATCCGGACCAAAGAGGACAAGGACAACCCAAGTTGTTATCAACGCTCAGTTCAGAAGCCTGCATCTCTGATGGTATGGGGTTGCATGAGTGCGTGTGGCATGGGCAGCTTGCATGTCTGGAAAGGCACCATCAGAACAACATATGCTCCCATCCAGACGTCATCTCTTTCAGGGAAGACCCTGCATTTTTCAACAAGATAATGCCAGACCACATTCTGCATCAATCATAACATCATGGCTGCGTAGGAGAAGGATCCGGGTACTGAAATGGCCAGTCTGCAGTCCAGATCTTTCCCCTATAGAGAACATTTGGCGCATCATAAAGAGGAAGGTGCGACAAAGAAGGCCCAAGACGATTGAACAGTTAGAGGCCTGTATTAGACAAGAATGGGAGAGCATTCCTATTTCTATAACGTGAGAAACTGGTCTCCTCGGTCCCCAGACGTCTGTTGAGTGTTGTAAGAAGAAGGGGAGATGCCACACAGTGGTGAAAATGGCCTTGTCCCAACTTTTTGGGGATTTGTTGACACCATGACATTTTGATTCACCATATTTTTCCCTTAAAATGATACATTTTCTCAGTTTAAACTTTTGTTCCGTGATTTATGTTCTATTCGGAATAAAATATTGACATTTGCCATCTCCACATCATTGCATTCAGTTTTTATTCACAATTTATTTAGTGTCCCAACTTTTTTGGAATCCGGTTTGTAAATGGAATGTGATAAAAAAGAATCTTTCCTGCTGTTGGAAGAACTTGAGGACTTACTGTGATTATGATGTCAGGTGTGCGCAGGCGGAAGTTGAACTGGGTGGCCAGAACCTGCTTGGTCTCACTGACCCGTCCAGACAGGGTGAGCATCAAGGCCGAATGGTCCACCAGCTCATTCTTATACAGGTCATAGGGAAGGGTCCATTCCAGTGTTTGGACTAAAGAAGAATTAAAAGATAAAACAGAGCGCAGAGGCCCAATCTGTAGTAAAATTGAGACTAGCATTAGCATTATGTTTTTCTTAGCCATTTTCTGTGTGTAGAAGGAACCACTGGATGTTAGGGCTTGTTATAGCTGGCATATCTTCTTAGCACAATATTTCATTGACATTTTGAACTTTGTCTCTCTGGCAAGACAACATGGTGGTGCCAGTTCTTATGGTATTCCAAGGTATTTGGAAATATGCTGCTGGAAGTATCTATGGGAAATTGTGTTGTCTCATTGGCTGTCTGAGGCTACGGGGTTCTTACAGACAGTAAAAGCAAGATGCTCAGAAGTAAAGCAGAATAACCTACTCCCAGTGAACTAGGTTGGACCAAATGGGCCTATGATCCATTCTGCCAGACAATAAGAGATAAAGTAACACTGCCAAAGCGGTTCAGGTGACCTGATTCACTCTCTCTGACAGTGTAAGCTCCTTGGCGCCTCCTGCTGGAGGGATACCATGCTTGATCAAAGGGAAGAGGCAATTCAGAGGCAATTTCCAAAATTTGAAATGATAACTTCATATTTTACATCCAAGTTGTATCACTTGAGCTATGTGACCTAGATAGTGTCAAAACCTCACAATGTGGTATATATGTGGATACTCTTTGTCACAACAATGCAATATGTTCTTAAGGAGTACCGCTTTGTTACAGTAGTCTGTCAGATGTCATTCCAATGTAGTATGAATCTTTACGCCTCATGTAAAACCTCGTATAAAAAAAAAATAGCGAAAGCTTGCAATGCTTCCAATCTCTCACCTTCATTGGGTTTGAGCTCCACCACGATATCATCCTTTCTCATCATAGCCTTTTGGACTCCGGTGTAGTACATGACTGCCACTTGGCTGTGGAGCATGGTGCTGCGCTTCTCAGAGCTGCTGTTCTTCAGGTTGATGGTCAGCTCTGCATCATCTCCCATCCGAGGCCCTTCTCCTTTCATAGTGACCTCTAATGTGACATCCGTGGCCTCAGGAGGGGGGTAGATGCTGGACTTTGACCCGTAGCGAACGGCAGTTTCCACCGCGATTCGCTCCTCTTCGGAACCTACAGTGGAAATTCAGAAGCAAAAACCCTTGAATATTATACGACACGCTGTTTTTATTCATTTATTTAGTTTTGACTTTAATAAAGATGATGACCAAGCGACTTTTGACACATAGAAAGTAACTTCATCGTAGTGCTGGGAGTGTTTTCACCTTCTGGGTTTTTGTAGAGGTGTGTGATGTCCTCTCTTTTGTCAGAGCCAACTGCTTTGGTGCTGATGCAGTGGCCCACAACGTTCTTCTCGCAGTAGATCTGAGAGAAGGTGCCATCAGCGTTCTTCTGCCAGTAGATCTTATCACTGTTCACCTACAAAACACACACAATCATCATTCGTCATATACCATGAATAAATATTCATCATGTAGCGCATAATAATTTCCTTGTCAATTTAATGCTGCTGTAGATGTTGGATTTGTGCTTTAATACCTAACAGATAACAACAGCTCCAGAGTTTACAAACCTCGGCAAAGACGAAGGGTGCATCGTATTTAAGGTAGACCTGGCCGTCATGTATGGCTGACACAGAAGTAGGCCCACAGCAGTACCTGCCCTGACTGGTCTCCTGAGGCGTGGCATCTACCACTTGCCAACCTCCCATGCCAACTGGTAGATCCGGCCGGGCCATCCAGCATTCGTTCCACACGTGGAAATTCCTGCACATGACAATATGGAGAGAGTGAGTGAACATAATTATGGAGAAAAGTGCTTATCCCATCCTTAGCCCATGTTCAGGCTTTTCCTTTAATATTTTTTGGGAAGAGTGGCAGGTTCTTACTTGTTAAACAGTTAAGCAGGTATGACTTAAGCAGGAGACCAAGGATTAGTAGTTACTAGGGTTACATAATATAGTTCGTCCTAATATTTACCAACAACCTGTTGCCCCGTACTCATGATTAGTGGAAAATACAACATGATATTGAAGACGTTCTGAGAAGAACCTTAGGCATATCTCATATTGTCTGTGGGTTTGAAAGCAAAATAAAAGTGGGCGTGGAATGGACCGGTACCAGGAACTTCAACCTGAATGTTTCCGTTCCAGATTAGAAATTAAACTGAACTGTAACAAAAAAGTTTACATCACTACCAAATTCATAGCCAAGATTCAAAGCTTGCATAAAGATTTAACACTGATATTTTTGATATTCTAGTAGACAGGTTTCACAGTCCAGTGACCAGAATGCCATTCATAATCGAAATATGAAACTTAAAGTGAAAAACGGTTCATAAATACGTCATCGTAATTTAGTACATCCCATAACTGCTGTGGAATGTAGACAGTCGGTAAGGTGTGTGTGAGTGTGTGTGTGTGTGTCTGCATATTTTGTACCAGATAGAATCAGCGTTGAACTCAGAAATGGGCTCCATGTTTTCATCCAAATACACATCATTCGTCAAGGAGACGTCAGTGTCATGTGCGGAGCTGAAGTTTGTGACGCTGCGGGCGGGGATACCTAAACACCTGAGAACTGAAGGAGCGAGCTGGTGAAACCAAGGGAAGATAATATAGTACAAAACATAATGAATACGAATACACACACCCTTTACCTGTGGTGGTGACCCCCGAGAAGACCCAGCACTGCCCGTATTTGACTGGCATGCCTCCGCTTTTGTGGTACTGCTTCAGAATGTCCACACTGCCACTCCAGGCTGTCGGGGCCGTCCCGTCTGCATACTCACCTGACCAGTTACCTTCCAGTACACCTTGGTCATCAGGAGAGTTGATCTGGTACCCAGAAAAAAACAAGTAGAGGGTTATACCGTCAGATACACTCAAGCATTGGTATAAATTGGTACAGAGTTGGGGAAGGGGTAGCTCTTGACTTCTGATCGGAGGGTCTCAGGTTCAAGCCCCTCCCGGCCCCTTGCCCCATCCTTAAGCAAAGCCCTTCAACCCTCAACTACTCAGACGCATAATGAGACGTAACGCACTCTGGATAGGGGCTTCCAAATGTAAATTTACAATTAAGTCCAGAATTTTGTTACATTTAAGTTGTCATGAAGTATTTTAATACAATTTTAGGAACTGAAATTCTGCTAAATTATTTCCCGACCTTCAGACATGACCTTTACTGCTCAAAAATAACTTATGTAAGATATTTCAGTTCCTCTTATTTATCTTCGGTTAACGCAGTGTGCATCGAGGAAGGTAAAAACATAACTCTGCTATCTAATAAAAGCAATTTTCTAAATAAAAAAAATGCTTCTTAAAAGATAACATAAGCAGCTTTATCTCTGACTTGTACCAATCTTTAACACCCGAGACTTTTTGTTTTTACAAAATAAATTCTAAATAAATATCTCAATACACTAAATGTCACTGTATTAATGTTTGAGTAAATGATAATAAACACTACCAGTCAATTTGGACGCCCCTTCTAACTCCATGGTGTTTCCTGATTTTTATTTCTTTTATTCTTTCTACACTGTAAAACAATGCGAATGGTGTCCAAAGTATGCAATAATTAAATCAAAAATTTGGACAGTTGACATTGAGATGTGTCTGCTACTCATGATCTGTAAAGCCTTTATAACGGCTCTAGGTGCTGTTTGTTAATTCGTGATTTCTGAGGCTGGAAATGAACTTCACCTCTGCAGCAAAGGTACATTTTGGTCTTCATAAGAGTCAGTTTCATCATGGTGCTTAATAGGTTTTGCAAATGCACTTGACAGTGTAATGCCAAACGAAGCGAGGTTAAATTTCTCTCTTTTTTTTTTTTTTTTGCATTTTGTGCAAGAATAAGTTGATATGCAGAGGTACCGCTGCGTTGTTCTTGCAAGAACGGTTCCAGAACAGCTTTACTTTATGATTTAAAATAACAACAGTTTTTTTGTTTGCTTTTTTTGTTGGTTTAATCACATAATTTCATGTGTCATTTCATAGTTTTGAAATCACTAGTATTGTTCTAGAATGTTGACAACAAATCACTGATTTAGAAGGTGTGTCCAAAGTTTTGATTGGTACTATATAGTCAAAAACAATAATGATGACGATGGAGACAAGAATGTTTGGCACATTAACATACGCCTGTTACTGCAGATGCACAACAGATCATTTACAAACAGGTTCTGAGTGTGTATTTACAGTACGAAGTCGCCCGTGCACTTTACTGTACTTGGTGTCAGGGTCGCCCCCTAGAGGCACACGGCTGCGCCTGCTGTTGACCTCTTTTTTTTTTTTTTTTTGTGAGTGTTTTTGAACTTTGTGTTTTGGAATCTTGAGCATTTTCACTGCTTTAGTTCCACATGTGTGTCGTGCTTAGTTTCCTGATTAGCATTTTTTTGAGTCATGCATCACTCATCGTTATGGTTTCCATTAGTGTTCAGTGCTTGTAACTCATCTTTTGATTCTTGTGCATATTCTGTCAGATTTAGGTTTGTTTTTATTTGTTTACATCAAATCGTCTATGTTTTCATTTACGCCCTCATAGTACGCTATCCAGGTTTGTTCTGTAAATATGCTCAACTATTAAAATTGTGATGCTTTTTCTAATGACAGAGTTGACATGTTGCAGACTAGGCGCGGTAGATACACATGCGGCATTATGTTTTTAAGAAGGCATGAACGTTGGTTTCCAAGAATTTTTAATTGAACCCCAGACACTGGATGCAGTGCTGGTCCCAAGCCTGGGTAAAAAAAAATACCCACTTTGCACCTCCAGGGTCGGGGTTCGATTCCCCGGCCAGGCTCGATTCCCGTCTCTGTGTGTATGGAGTTTGCATGTTCTCCCCGTGCTTGGTGGGTTTCCTCCGGGTACTCCGGTTTCCTCCCACAGTCCAAAAATATGCAGGTTAGGCTAATTGGCATTCCTAAATTGCCCGTAGTGTGTGATTGGGTGTGTGAGTGTGTGTATGTGTGTGTGCCCTGTGATGGATTGGCACCCTGTCCAGGGTGTACCCCGCCTAGTGCCCGAAGTCTCCTGGGATAGGCTCCAGGTCCCCCGCGACCCTGAACACAGGATTAAGCGGTATAGAAAATGAATGAATGAATAAATAAACCTGTGGCAGGTTGTCGTGTGGATCAGATGGTCGGCTGATCCCCCGGCGAGAGCAGCCAAAAGACCAACAACTCAACAATAACTTGGAAGTTAATTTTTTACTTTGTTATTTTTTTATTTACTTTAGTATGTGTGTTTTATCGTACTAGACACTTACCATGGCTGATACCAGTCTGACAATAGTAACAGGGTTTCCCCACCCAGAAGCAGACGTCTCGCTCTTCTCCAGTACAAACAGACATGCTGCCAGAACCCCATCAGCAAACTGCACATAAGGAGGTACACAGTTAGAGTCGCATTCCGGGAGAGATGTTTGTCCTTAGTGCAATAATTATTACAATATAACCAACAATAAAATGGCTACCAAAAAAAATGCATAAAAATTAACAATGAACAAATGACAAGTGACAATTATTTGAAGTGTTTGCAAGTACTTTACTGCTACACGATTGATAAATTCTACTACAACATGAACTTTTCTACACTGTGATGCTGAACTCAAGGACATGGAAGGCCTCCAAAAACAACAGCCAAGATACATTTCCATTGTTGGTGCATCCTATTTCCAAAGTGCAACCTTTAAAAAATAAAAAAAAACATACTGGAAGCCAAATAACTGCACCATTACCATGAAGCCACCAGCTACCCTGGGGTAGTAACTAACAACCTAAAAAAAAAAAAAACACTCTTCTTGTTCTTCTCATTTAGGTCTCCATTGAGTTGTTCTTTCCCTCAAGCTGTTGATTTAAGGAGATTCCCAATGATACTTGAGTACACCAACTTCTCCCTGGAGCCTCCCATCCCCTCCCCTAGTTTATCTCTGTAATGTCTACAAGAGATTTCCAATTTGATACAAATCAAGTCATGAGTCATGAGTAGGTCCTGTCCCCAGGCTCTCGATGAGTTCATCAAGTCAGACACATTGATTGGTTCTTGTAGTCATTACAGAGATTCATGTTACCATTAGGTTTCCGCACTATTAATACCCAGATTAAACCTTACGGAAGCCCAAGTCTCTGTAATGACTACAAGAGACTTAACGGTGTGTACGATTTGATAAATCTCCCGAAGTCATTACCGAAACTTAGGGTTCCATCAGGTTTTATTTGGATGTTATTGGTGCTGAAAACGAATGCCAGCATGAATCTCTGTAATTACTACAAGAAACAATCAATATGTCTGACTTGATGAACTCATCAAGAGCCTGGGGCTAAGAGCTACTGGATCTTTCCTGTTTCAGGTTGTATACCTCCAGATGAATTAATGAGTAATGTGTGGGTCAGGTCTGAGTGAGCCAACCAGCACATCCGGAGATCTGATGACTAGACATCATAGCTACAGTAAGAGGTTTCGACACAAGTTCTCAGAACTCTTCTAGCTCTTGAGTAAAAAAAAAAAACCCTTTCTTAAGCTCTTTGGACATGAACATGACCGTGCAGGTGGGAATGATATTTAATACCTGTCCAAAGTTCCAGGTTCTTTCTCCAATCTGAGATTCAGTGCCATAGTAGATCCGCCCAACATCATTCAGGACATACTCATTCCTCTCCTCCTCATTATCCATATACACCAAATCATCTATGATTGAGAGAGAGAGAGAGAGAGAATTCATAATTACATCATATTCCTTGAATATTTGATTGGAATGAGTCCTTTTCTCTCTCAGTGCTCACCTGTACACCAGGGGTTAAACAGCACATAGATATCATTTTCAGCATTGGAAGTTGAAGTGCTGTTCCCATTGGGTGTCTGCGTTGCTACAGTGAGATTGTATTGGCCAATAGGAGCAGTCGGCAAGGAGTTGACAGAGAGTTTGATTTTACTGCCTTTCTTTTCGACCATCTTGGCTTCCCAGCCGTCATTGTGGAAGTCTTCAACTAAAGGAACGATCACTAGAGTCCCCTTTGACACCACTGGGTTAGAACCTGTAAGATACACACCAGGATTTACAACATAGTTACTCCGATTATCCAATCTAAACCGGTATCACACCCTTGCTTGTTTTTCTGAGATGACAGGAATAAAAGTTGTCTATGTGTTCATTAAATAAAAAAATAAAAAAATGAGACAATCCAGATAGATCACATAATTGCAAGACCTGAAATGACACACCCTACAATCCTGTCTGAGCAAGAAGGGCTTTAAAAAAAACAGTCACAGTCAGGTCGCTTCTCCAGACGTGTGGACTCCTGCAGGCTATATTCATTCATTCATTCATCTTCTATACCGCTTAATCCTGTGTTCAGGGTCGCGGGGGACCTGGAGCCTATCCCAGGAGACTTCGGGCACTAGGCGGGGTACACCCTGGACAGGGTGCCAATCCATCGCAGGGCACACACACATACACACACTCACACACCCAATCACACACTACGGGCAATTTAGGAACGCCAATTAGCCTAACCTGCATATCTTTGGACTGTGGGAGGAAACCGGAGTACCCGGAGGAAACCCACCAAGCACGGGGAGAACATGCAAACTCCATGCACAGTCGAGCCTGGCCAGGGAATCGAACCCAGACCCTGGAGGTGCAAGGTGACAGTGCTAACCACTACACCACCGCGCCGCCGCTATATTCATTGATTATAGATTTCTTTTGAAGATGATCAGTATTGTTGGCTGTGATCTATTGAGACTTTCACATTTGCCATTTTGACCATTAAAAAAATTGTTATCATTTAAAAATAATTTCAAATCTGTTTGCATTGTGGCCACCAGCCAAATGTACCTGCTAAATTAAAACAGTTTTTGGGAAAATGTTGCTTCCACAATCATACAGTTGATTTCTGATTAAAGAAGTAACATTCCCTGTGGCTTATCTGTGTTTAGAAAGAAGATTTTTCTGTCATTTGTTAAATCAGACTGTCCCTCAATATATTCTTTGATTATACAGTACCCCTATCTCACCTGTGAGGTTTGACGCGGAGTTGCCGCGATTGCCCGCCGACGTTCCGCGAAGTGTGCCGAGGTCCGCAAACTTCCGCGAGGCCAGCCAAAAAAATTAAACATGTTTAATTTTTCGCGCGGAAAGGTGGAAACGTACTCACAACGGCAAAAACTCGCGGTGAATCATATGGCGCTTTTCCACTGCATAGTGCAGCACGACACGGTTCAGTTCAACTCACTTTTGGGGGGTTTTCCACTGGGAACAGTACCTGGTACCTGGTCCTTTTTTTAGTACCACCTCAGCCGAGGTTCCAAGCGCGCCGAACCGTTACCAAAACGTGACGTGTAAACTCCGCTGGTCACTGATTGGCCGGAGAGAAAATCGTCATTACTGCGTCACCGAACTTGCGACACAAGACACAACAGAACCGCTATATTTAGAACAGCCAGAGAAGGATCAGACGCACCTTTTTGTATTAACCAAAAAATTTCTTTTTTGCTGCCGTCAGCCTCTTTTGAGACAAACTCCTTCGTCTCGCTGTTAAAAACATCCACATGCCGAGAATGAAGAACACCATGCCGTCGATGTGCTCCATTGTTGTGTGTTTGTTTGTGGCGCGTTTACGATGATGTCACGGCAGTAGCGGCGCCGCGCGCGTGAGTAATCCCGCCCACTCTAAAGTGTTACTAAACTGCAGTGGAAGCGCAAACCAAGCCGAACTGCGCCGAACCGAAGTGAGCTGTACTGAACCGTGTCGTGCCGTACTATGCAGTGGAAAAGAGGTAATAATGAACCGTATTTACGGCCACCGCGCGAAACCGCATAGGTGAGATAGGGGTATTAGAATATTGCAAGATTATATATTTGATTACAAATATAGTGAGTGAATAAAAACCTAAAAACATAATAAACCTGGGCATGAATAAGGGGAACATTTGGAGACTTGTATCTCTAATTCATTAACCACATGCATATAATGTTCTTAATCAGTACAGGGCCAAATTCTTGACTCATGTCATTTATCTTCCAGAGAGACTTTCTTGCAGGCTTCCTGAAGGACTTTTCTGCTCTCATTTTTGACTCTTTTGACTCAGAGGATTGTTCTTATGTTAAGGCACACCCATAAATGATTCAAGCTTAAAAACAACATCTAACCTAAGGCTTAAAGGCAGATGATCAGGCCAGTGATTAGTACTGGATTACTGCTGATGCTGAATGCTGAGCGATTGGAACAGACAAGAGGGGAAATGTGGTTGCTGCTTAAGTTGGAATGTAAGCTATTGATTGTATCTTTAGGCTCTTTGGAGTCTGTCGCAGTAAAATATTTATTCCTATTTCTTTTATTACTTTCATTTCATTCGTTTTCATTTCCTAGTTTAAACTTCTCATATAATTATTACATTTACATTAATAAGACTTGTATGTTCACATCAGATTGTTAGAAAGTGATTGTTTCACACCACAGGTCTAATCAGAGCCGTTCCCATATCGGCCAGGACACACTTCACTTGAAAACCATCTATAATCAATAAATAAATTAAAATGTGCTTTTTTTTTTTTTAGCAGTCTGTAAAACATAACTTCTGACTCATTAAAGCCGGAATGCCGACTAATAAAACTCACCAAGTTTGAGCTCGAGGTGTAGTTTGTCGGTTTGGGGGTTGAAAGCTCGTGAGAGCTCGATCCACATCTGAAACGCCTGCCCTCTGCGGATGATGAGGTTATCGCTATGGTAATGCTCCGTGTGATGCTCCAGGCGGTTCTCGCCTTTTTTGGACTTGATGAGATCTATGGAGCGCACTGTTAACAGATTTTCTGGAAGAGAGACAAAAAAAAGAGGGAGAGGAAAAAAGAGAAAGAAAGTGAGAAATTTGCATCCAAGAATACGTATTATTTAATATAGTATTATAAACTAAGTATCCCACGGTGCACTGCATTCACCGCCTCACCATTTGTCTCGACAGGTTCCGCTGGTGGCTTTTTTCCGGGATCGTCTGGCTCTGCTTTGTGCTCAAGGACGATGGCTTCTGGTTCTTTGCTGGCTTGACGGCAGCAGCATGGGCAGATTTTGCGAAACCACGATCGGCAGCCCCCTTCCCCTTTCCCCTTGTTCTTATTATTCTCTTGCACTGGATCTTCCTTCATCAATTCGTCATTGGATAGCGTAACACCCGGCTGTCGACCGACCCGATTCCTTACACTTTCCCCAGGCATGCTGAAACAGAGGAGCCAAAGTTGAAAATCATAAACACGTGACACTCGTCCAGCGAGTCGTTCACTGACTGTCCTGAGCCTGGAGCTCAAAAGCTTTCCGTCACTAAACCATGTCCTTACTTGCTGATCTCGCTCTGCTTTAATCTGCAAAGGCACTAGGAGCTGCTAAGCAGCAAGATTCAAGTATTTATTGCATGTCAGATTTATACACCTGTCTTTATTTAATGTCAAAACACCATGAGGGTTGAGCAACATTTCGCTATGGAGAAGTGCAAACACTGAACTTTATGTGTTGTAACAAGAACAAGAAGGTACAAGTTTCTTGCTGACGGCAAAAATGTGTTGTACACCACGATGTGTGTCGTGTGCATGGGGAGAGAACGAGAGCTTTGCAGGCAACAAGTCCGATTAAATACTGCATTCAAGGATTTGTCACATGTTCATACTTGGACACAGGAATGCTGATCTTATGACTGTGAAGAGCCAGAAGGTCAAAGAAGAATGGAGTTGTTGGGCCACATTACACAAATTTCTTCACCTCCTTATCAGTTTTAAGTGAAACTCCTATAGCCGAGCGCGGTTCCTCAATAAGATGCTGCAAGAAATGCCTCTGAAATACCTGAGATTCCAGACTGTTACTGCTTTGTCTTCATCACAAAGTCTAGCTCTTCTGTTTAACTGCTGATTTTACTGATTATGAATATGTTGCCCTGGGTAGAAGAGAGAGTTATTGGTATAGTATTTAAAATAGTTCCCATACTCAGCTGACACACCTTTTTTTTTTTAAAGACACTATATAATGTTTTAACTTGTATGGAAAACAGGGTTTCAGAAATTTCTTTATTTTAATATTCGGACACTTTGCTTCTATCTATGCAATAATATTTCCTAGAATTGCTTGCATTGGATTGCCAAGAAGTGTGAATGTGTGTGCAAGGTGCTGCAGTCTACAGTTTAATCCCTCGTATACTGTGACTAAAATTAAATGCTTCCTTATTGAGCATCTCTGACAGAATCCCATATGGTTTCAAATCATGGGTTTATATTATAATACGCTAATTCATGTGAACTTTAAAAACGTTCTTGAAATAAAATGTATTTCTCATTTCTAGCAGCAAGTTTTTAAAATATCTCATTCACTCATCATCTATACAGCTTTATCCTGTATACAGGGTCATGGGGAGGCCTGGAGTCTATACCAGGAGACTTACAGTATAGGGCATGAGGCGGGGTATAGCCTGGACTCTCTCATTCACACACTATGGCCAATTTGGGAAGACCAAATACATAACCTGACTATCTTTGGACTGTGGAAGAAAACCGGAGTACCTGGAGGAAACACACCAAGCAAGCATCATGCACACAGACGGCAAGGTGGGAATCGAACCTGGACCCCGGAGGTGCAAGGCAACAGTGCTAACCACTACTCCACCTTACTGCCTATTCAAAATATTAGTAATATAATTTTTTTTTTTTTGAGGGTTGAACTTTTCAGCTATACTTAAAGAACTTCATAAGATAAAAAAAATAAATAGCAATAATGTACCCCTATCAGTGGGGTAAATTTGACCCCCCCCCCCCCCCCCCCCAACATCACAATTTACAATAAATTCATAGACACTTGACAAAACAGAAGTTCTTTGATGGCACATGCAAAATACCAAACATCAAGTAACAAGCCTAATAAAGTGTGTACGCAAATACTAAAAAGTCTTGTGACTGGCACTACTTCCAGTGCCGGGGTGGTATGAGGTGTGGCAACCCACCAACAGCAGGGCTTATACCTGGATTTTTCGATCACATGAAGTATCCATATAAACAGTTATCTGTATATAAAGTTAAGCAGTTGACTCATTGATTAATAAATGTCTCAATTTGTCTGAGATTTGCGCTTCTATAATGTAAAATACATTTCAACATCATTAACAAAATGAAATTACAGTTAAAATAAAAGTGAAATATTAAATATCGAGGGAAGGAGTCTCCAGTATCAGTGCCTGCTGTGTAAAGTCTCCCAAAAGAGACGGGTTACACTTTGCTTTTTATTATAAGCTGCTTTTTATTCTTATGAATTTCAAATAACTGTGTCTCTTCTCAATCGAATATATACTCTATCAATCTTTAATCACAAGACAAATGATTTAACATGACCTAATAGCCTGTAAAAGTTTGACGAATTCACAGCCGGGATTACAAACTTCAGAAAGTTTTTCTTTGCAGCTTTTCCTGTTCATTTATTGATTATTAATAGTATTGGGAAAAACCTTAGTTTTACCCACTTTTCTACTTAAAAACAAAAAAAAAGTATTCACAGCACTAGCTTGATTTTTGCTGAAATCCTTTTATATTGAATTAGTCAAGAATTTAGAATTTTAAAACCAGTGGTGTTTTAGCAGTTAGAGTTCATCTAAGTTCAAGTCGATTCAACTTGAATTCAACCTACAAGCTAATCAAAGTCATCATTTCTATTCTAAACCTTTCCTTTCTGTATGAATCCAGTAAACCTGAAACAGGTGGGAACATCAGCACTTACCTGACAGTTGTAGCGTCTGACTGGGAGATCAGTCTGATAATAGCAGCTCTAGTCACCGTCCTCTACTGCTGCCTGCGTTGATCTTTTCCTCATGAACACATGCCTGGAAATATTTAAAGTCACACACGCCCATGCACAACCCCATTCATTCCTTCTGTACCTCCCAACCAGTTGTCCTACGGCTGTGAGAAAATAATGGGTGTGACCTTTAAAAAGAAAATAATTATTGCAGAATTTTAAAAAATTATAATTGCATACAAATTGCATTATGAAATTTCTTGTTGAAAAGCAGAGACAAGATTTAACTTCATTATGAAGTAAAAGTAAATAAGTAATTAAGTGCATTCTGCAACACTACAAAAATATTCCAGTGTTTGAACATTTTTGAGAAATTTATTCTATAAATACTCTGAAAGTAATTCTAAATAATTCATTAGAATTTTCATTCATTCATTCATTCATTCATTTTCTATACCGCTTAATCCTGTGTTCAGGGTCGCGGGGGCCTGGAGCCTATCCCAGGAGACTTCGGGCACTAGGCGGGGTACACCCTGGACAGGGTGCCAATCCATCGCAGGGCACACACACATACACACACTCACACACCCAATCACACACTACGGGCAATTTAGGAACGCCAATTAGCCTAACCTGCATATCTTTGGACTGTGGGAGGAAACCGGAGTACCCGGAGGAAACCCACCAAGCACGGGGAGAACATGCAAACTCCATGCACACAGAGACGGGAATCGAGCCTGGCCGGGGAATCGAACCCAGACCCTGGAGGTGCAAGGCGACAGTGCTAACACACTACACCACCGCGCCGCCTAATTAGAATTTTATTAATTCGAAGTTTGTTCTCGAAATGTTTTCTCAGTTTTAAAATTGTTGCATATGTCTGATGTAAATCTATATTTTTGTATTACATTAATCTCCTTAAGACTTCTTTTTAAACTAATATCCTATTTTGTATCTTATATAGTAGTAAGTATAGATCACTTGCAAATGTCTTTGTGTTTGTTTAGTGATTTATTTTCTACATTCTACAACAATACTGCTGATTTCAAAACTATAAAATAACACATATGGAATTACATAACGACATATATATATATATATATATATATATATATATATATATATATATATATATATATATATATATATGGAAATAAGTATTTGATCCCCTTCAGATGTTCTAAGTTTGCCCACTTATAGAGAAATGAAGGGTCTATAATTCATAGGTTTATGGCAGATTGAGACAGAATATCCACTAAACATCCAGAAAAAGCACATGATACAAATGTTATGAATTTAGTTGCATGTTCAATGAAAGAAATAAGTATTTGATCCCCAACCAACCAACAATAATTCTGCCTCTCACAGACTGGTTATGTGCTCTTGTGGTACACATATTAATTTAAGAAGGTGCTCAACAATATATATATATATTGAGAGAGAGAGAGAGAAATAGATAAAGATACAATCAAGTGAATAAGTCCAGAATTTTAAACTAACACACATACAGTATGAGAACATGCGCTACACACAACTTTATTGTTATAATTATTATGATTATGATTTTAGCTCCTCTTATAGACTTTCTTCCTGTAAGTCTTTTTGTGTCCATATTTAACTTGGTTTGTTGTTTATGACTTTGCAGTTGTCTATTCCACAAGTATATCCTGAAATGACGCACAAACAACTTTAACTGTTGACAACATTTACTGTAGACATCCTGTGAAGAGGAGATGAGGACATCTTTATTTCAGCATTCAGCAGGTTTCCGGTGCTGCTACTGAGTTTTAAGAACACAAAACTCAAATGTGTGAATACAAGCTATATAGCTTTGGATTTTAGGGTAATTTTTATAAGGAGTACAGAATTAGATGTTGTCTCCAGATATGACATAAGATAGAACGCACGCTCATGTGTTTTAATTTTTTTTATATCACTATGAATTATCACGTTTTTTTTTTTGTTGTTTGTTTGTTTCAACAGTTATCCCTGAAATAACTAGAACACATGGGGTCTCTAGTCTCTTGTCTCTAGTAAGAGACAAAAATTCAAACAACGAGGTTAATTAAGAAGCGTTGCACTAGTTATTTGAAACCACAGTGTCTAATTAACGGTTATAATCAGCAAATGTGTCATTTCTAGTGGGAGGCTGTAAAACTGAATCTAAAAATAAAAATAAAGAGAGGATTAAACTATAAAAATAAGTTTTAGATACAGTACAAGTCGTGAACTCACACACATGCCATAGTGTTTCAGCCTTTTTTTTTGGTCAAATATTTAGTCATCCTTGTAATATTTTCAGGTGAGACTTTGAAAATGTGAGCAAAGAATAAAATAAAGTTGTTATGTACGTCGGTATATAGAACTTTATTTTTATTGCATAGGACATGTACAGTACTCAGCGATGAATCTACTCGATGTTAAAATAGTAGTGATTATGAGAAATATTGTCATTGTGCAAATTATAAGGTTCAGGACTGATTAACTTTCTTTACTCTTCTCAGGAAGTAAAGACGCTGTTGTGCTTTTCTGACTAGAACAGAGGTGTTATTGTACCAGACATGTGGACACGTAGAAACTTGAAGCCGGCGACACGTTCCATTTCAATTCCACTGATGTAGATGGGGGAGTGTCTGCTGATTTTTAATTTCCAGACACGCACAATGAGCTGTTTTTTTAAGCGTGAGGTTGTTGGAAGAACACCATGCTGATAGGCTGCCAGTCTCCCCCCCTATAGGCCACCTCATCTTTGTTAATGTGACCTATCTCAGTGGCATTATCTGCATCCCTGATGATCATGGTGGAGTTATGCAAGAAGCAAACAGTCATGGGTAAACAGGGAGTTGAGTAATGGATTCAGCACACAAGCTTGTGGAATGCCAGTGTTCATAAGGAGTGTAGTGGATATGACTGTATTAAAAGCAGAGCTGAAATTAATGAGCTACATAAGATTCTAAAATCAAAAATACTTTTTTTATTAAAAGCACAAATCCAGTACATACAAAAGCACACTGTATACATCAATCATCCATAAAATGTAAAACTTTAATATTATAATCACCAAAGATTTGGGTAATGTGGGTTGCGTTGTGGGGCCGCCATGGATTGGACCGGACCGGATGTATGGCGTATCCCAATTTGAAGGGGTTTGTGGCCTTGGGCTCCCTGTCTGATGGTTCCCATGCTGGATTGGTTGTTCTAGTGGCTTTTCATGATGGGCCAGGCTGGTGTTTGGTCTCTGGGGGAATGGGAGAGCCTACATCGGTCTTATCACCAGTAGACTGAAATATACAGCAACTGATAATTATTGTTAATGTTAATGTTATAGCTGATCTGTGTATGTTGAGGTAGATGGGAAGCCAGCTGTTTGTGTCATATTCAACATCTTTCTTCCTTTTTTCTATTTTTCATATCCTTGGTTCTCTTAAAATATATAAACGTTTACCCTATTCATCCAATCAATAATTATTAATAAATTATTATTTTATTATTTATTATTAATAATTAATTATTAATAAATGTAAGTTTTTAATCATTTTAATTTGACATTCGTACTGTAAACGAATGTACATTTTATCAAAATGTAGCTACTCCATCATGACTCGGAGACTCTTTCACTAACCTGGCATTAATTGTGAGTAACACATGTTAAACCAGCACATGACATCACTCAAGTACTCATCAACCAGCACATGACGTCACTCAGGTACAGTGGAAAAAACGTCTAAGAGTAAATGTGTAGAAATGTCACAATGCAATGAAGTGTAGGTTCTTATTTCAAATTATATGACTCAAATGAATGATGAAACGAAATAAACTTCCACTAAAGATGTGAAATTCTCACTTCATGCACAGGCTTGTCCACAAACCACTCCGTTATTCTCTTTTGAAGTGTAGTGTAAAGGTAAAAAAAAAAATGCAAGATCAAAATTCAAATATAATAGTGAGAAGTTCATATTATTGTTTTTATTACTTTGTCATTACAGGACAAAAAAAAGACAGTTTAACTGAAATTTGAAACCATTATAATGTTTTTGCTCCATTTCAATGAAAAAAAAAAAAAAGTAATCACCGATACAACTTCACTTATTCGCAAAGCTCATACTGTATGTCAGGTCATGAATGAAATATGAAGAAACATGCAGAGATTGTTGTCGGAGCGCAGCAACTGGTTGCCACGGAAACATGTCTTGGGTGAAGTATTTGATGTGATTATGTTCAGCTTTATTGACGTCAGCCGTGATAAAAGGGAACGACGAGTACTGTGTTGCGGAAACATGCCAGGAACATGACTTAATGTCTGCAGTGAAATGTCGATTTATTTTTTTTCTCTCTCTATGAAATGTGATTGTTACGAAACAATTACAGCATGAATTACTTTGTCTGGAATATTAAGTGTATGTAGTCTACAATTGTTTGTTTTATTGTTATATTCTGAAAGGCATGGTCTTTTAGATTGAGTCACAGAATATAGTTAGTCTCCAAATTATGAACAAGTTACAAATTTCCACAGGTAAAAAATAGACACTGCAGTGCACCAGATAGATA
This sequence comes from Channallabes apus, assembly GCA_030522415.1. NCBI lineage: Eukaryota > Metazoa > Chordata > Actinopteri > Siluriformes > Clariidae > Channallabes > Channallabes apus. The sequence goes on from CM060117.1 coordinate 27,005,171, forward strand.
TATATTTACAATTATATACAATATTGTCAGTGAGTAAGTGAATGTATAAAATGTCCGGTATGTACAGTACAGTATGTGTGTGCATACAAGAACAAATCTGACTTACGAACATGCTCCTAGAATAGAACTCATTTGTAAATGGAGGACTTACTGTAAATCATTTAAATTGTGACCATGAATGACAATTACTATAAAAATAACTTGATTACTAATTATCAAAGATTCCTTTTACGATCTGTTCCGTGTGATAATTAGATAATGTTACCCCACTGTGATTTTCAAAAATATTGTAGAATCTGGTTCTTGTAAAAAAAAAAAAAAAGGGAAACACTAATATTACCACCAAAGATTTGGGTAATGTGGGTTGCGTCGTGGGACCACCATAGATTGGACCGGATCGAACGTATGGCGTATCCCAATTTGAAGGCAGAGTTAATAGCCTTGGGCTCCTTGCCTGATTTGCCCCATGTATGGTGGGATGTGGTGCACTGGTTGTTCTGGTCCCTTTCTATGACATTTTTTTCATTGTTGTGCTGCATTTCTGTGAGATCAGACCGGACGGGCAGGTGTTTTGGTTTCAGGGGGAATGAGTGAGCCTTACTTATTAACATTTTACTTATATACAAAGAAACATAAGAGATCTACAGGGCTGTCCACCACCTCCATGGTGTATTAAGTTTTTTAAACTACTGTTAATTAGTTAATACACTAACTGTTGGTCACCAGCTCTGCCAGTCGCAGTTAATTATTTCCTCCAGTTGCACAAGGATAGGTGTTGGTGGGGCACAATAACTGGGTTAATAAAGAAAGAATTCTCTTGCTGGTGGCGGCACGGTTCACCAGATCATGAGCAGGATGAGTGTCATCAGTGTAGCATGTTTTTGACTTCAGAAAACTGTCGCCAGTCTCTCCAATACAGTATGTATAGAAAAAGCTAGTTTAACCAGTTTGTCTGTTGCTAAACTGCTGAGTGATACGGATTATTATCATCATTAGTCCATACCAAGAAAAAGCAAATTTAAAATGACATTTTAAAGAAATACCATGTAGGATAAGCTTAATATTAATGTAAAATACATGCTATAATAATAATGCAGTTCTATTATACTATAAGAAGTTTGCCCGTGCTTGGTGGGTTTCCTCCGGGTACTCCGGTTTCCTCCCACAGTCCAAAGATATGCAGGTTAGGCTAATTGCCGTTTCCAAAATTGCCTGTAGTATGTGATTGGGTGTGAGAGTGTGTGTGTGCCCTGCGATGGATTGGCACTCTGTCCAGGGTGTATCCTGCCTCGTGCCCTAAGCCTCCTGGGATAGGCTCCAGGCCCCCAGCGACTCTGAATACAGAATAAAGCGGTCTAGACGATGAGTGATGGAGTGAGTAATATACTATAAGTACTATGAGTATGATGCAGTTCTTCTTGTTGCTGGGCCACTTAATAAAACACCTACTCAAATTCAAAAGTACCACCCGAACTGGAAACAGCGCCTTCGTTCTACAACAGCAACTGCACAGAATGTGATATACAGTACAATAGTATATCTGGTTAGAATCCTTCTCATAGAGCTTTGGTCCCATCTAGAGGACAGAACTGACAGCAGGAACAAAAATACCATCATTCTGGGAAAAACTATCTCAGTATTGTATGGACGTGAATTAGGGACACCATAAGGAATGTATTTGAGTTCTGACTTTTTTTTTTTTTCAGAAGTCTGACTTTTTAAACAAAAATTCTGTCTTCAAGCTTTTATCTCGTGTTATCTGAGATTGTATTCAGTATTCTGAATTTAAAGTCAGTATTCTGAAAAGAAAAGTCAGAAGTCTAGCCAGATGTTCAATTAAATTCTATTGGGAAATTCTATTGATGAGCAAGCCGAGGGCGACGGTGGCAAGGAAAAAAGTCCCTGAAATAGCAATATGAAGAAAGTTTGTTGAGAGGACTGAACAGGGAACACCTCCTCATTTGGGTGAATACAGATACAGTGTGCATAGTGGTTGCATAATATGTGCATAAATGTTAGATTTACCACAAATAACAAATTTAATAAAATAAGGGTATGGAGGTCATATGTGCATGGGTGTGAGTGTTTCATGCAGGTGTAATAGACATTATAAATAGAATATACAGTACATCTATGCATAGGATTGTGCAGTGAGGAAGACATGTCACGAGGAAGACATGTCCATATACTGTATGGCTGTTTGTATAATACTGTAACATCAGGGCGGGGCTGTGTCATAAGGGCGGGGCTGTGTCTGTACTGTGGGAGGGACGGGCACAAAATCAGCGCCTGCCCGTTGTTGAATGTAACTGATAACACCCCACTCCGCACTCCTACACCTTTTTGTTTACCTGCCACCTTAACGTTTGATAACACTACCTTGTCTGTTTCTCTTTTAATAGATTCGGGATCGGCCGGCAATCTCATCTCTGCATCTCTGCTTTCCGCGCTGCGAGCTCCCGTGTCGAAGCTTCCGCACCCGATAACAGTCAAAGCACTGGATGGCAACAAGTTAAAACACTCGCCGTTGAAAGCAATGTCCGCGCCCCTTCGATTAACTTTCCCCGGTCACTCTGAAGAAATAAAATTTTTTGTAATTTCTCAGGCTGATCCTTCCGTCGTGCTGGGTCTCCCCTGGCTCAGCCTGCACAATCCGAATTTCGATTGGGCCAACCCTCGTATCATCTCATGGTCTCGAAGATGCGCGCACACATGTACACCACCCACGTTGGTGGTCCAAACCACGACCATTGAAAGCCCGATCGGTAAGGTGTCCACTAGTGTGCCCCCAGTGTATGCGAAGTTTCAGGATGTGTTTAGCGTTAGGGCAGCAGCAAGACTTCCTCCCCATCGTCCGTGGGATTGTGCCATTGAGCTCCTGCCGGGGAAAGCACTGCCTTATGCACGTATTTATCCATTGTCACTGGACGAAACCAGGGCAATGGAGGAGTACGTGGACGAGGCTCTCAGGCAGGGGCTCATTAGCAGATCCACGTCACCCGCATCGGCTGGCTTCTTTTTTATTGAAAAAAAAGGCGGGGGCCTTCGCCCGTGCATTGATTATAGAGGACTCAATGCCGTGACAGTAAAGTACAAGCACCCACTGCCACTGGTCCCGGCCGCTATCGACCAGCTCCGCGGCGCCTCCATCTTCACAAAACTCGATCTCCGCAGCGCATATAATCTCATTCGTGTGCGTAAGGGTGACGAGTGGAAGACCGCGTTTAGCACCTCATCTGGTCATTATCAGTACAATGTCATGTCATATGCGCTGGTAAACGCGCCTGCGGTGTTTCAGGGGTTCATGAACGACGTGTTTCGGGATATGTTGAACCGACATTTGATAGTATATTTGGATGATATTCTAATATACTCGCGGTCATATTCAGAGCACGTCGCTCAAGTAATCGCCGTCCTTCGTCGGCTGCGCGCACACGGGCTCTATGCAAAGGCGGAGAAGTGCGAGTTCCATAAAAAGGAGATCGCATTTCTCGGCTACCGTATAGGACCACGGGGGGTCGAGATGGAGACAGCCAAGGTAAAGGCGGTAACACAATGGCCGGTGCCACGGTCAGTAAAGGCGCTACAGAGCTTTCTCGGGTTTGCCAACTTCTATAGGCGCTTTATTCGTAACTTTAGCTCCATAGCCACGCCCCTCACCACCATGCTGAAGGGGAAACCCACGAAGTTGAAGGTGCTCTCCGCGGAAGCGGAGAACGCTTTCAACACCTTAAAACGGGCGTTTACAACTGCACCGGTTTTACGGCTTCCGGATCCCGAGAAGCCATTCATCGTCGAAGTAGACGCCTCCGAGGTGGGGTTAGGGGCGGTCCTGTCTCAGCGCTATGGGAAACCCGAGAAACTTCATCCCTGTGCTTTTTTTTCGAGGAAACTGACGTCAGCCGAGCAAAATTATGATATCGGCAATCGAGAACTGCTCGCGGTGAAAGCGGCGTTAGAGGAATGGCGACACTGGCTAGAGGGAGCTAAATACCCATTTATTGTGTACACCGATCACCGCAATCTTGAATACATCCAACAAGCTAAAAGGCTAAACCCACGACAAGCCCGGTGGGCGTTGTTCTTCACATGGTTTCACTTCCATATCACCTACCGGCCCGGATCAAAAAACAAAAAGGCCGATGCATTGTCACGCCGCTACTCAGCGATCTCCCCCTCCTTCGAACCTGAGCCGATTCTCCCCGCACCTCTCGTGGTCGCCCCGGTGACGTGGGAGTGGGACGCGGAGATCGCCCGGCGGGTGCAGACAGACCCTGTGCCCCCCGGGTGCCCTCCGAGCAGAGTCTATGTCCCCGAGGCGCTACAGGAGGATGTCGTGGGTACCGCTCACACGAGTGTGGCATCCGGACACCCCGGAATAACACGCACTCTTCAAAACATCGCTCATAAATACTGGTGGCCGGGAATGAGGGAAACCGTGCGAAGAGTGGTTTCGTCTTGCGCGGTATGCGCCACATCGAAAACACCTCGTAGCCTACCCGTTGGAAAACTAATGCCCCTACCGACACCGAATCGGCCGTGGTCACACATTGCGGTCGACTTCGTCACGGACCTGCCGGTGTCCCAAGGGTACACGACGGTTTTGGTGATTGTAGACAGGTTTTCTAAGGGGTGTCGGTTTGTACCATTTGGTTCTCTCCCCTCTGCTACCCAAGTGACAGAAGCCCTATTTTCAGCAGTGTTTCGCCACTACGGCATGCCCGAGGATATTGTGTCCGATCGTGGTCCCCAATTTATCGCCAAAGTCTGGAAAGCTTTTTTCCAGAAGTTGGGGACCACAGTTAGTCTAACGTCAGGCTATCATCCCGAGTCTAATGGGCAGGCAGAGCGGACTGTCCAAGAACTGGGGAGGTATCTGCGGGCATACTGTAGCAGTCGACAACACGAATGGGCCAGCTGGCTGCTTTGGGCAGAGTATGCACAAAACTCATTAACCCATTCCACTACCGGTCTAACGCCTTTTCAGTGCGTGCTAGGCTACCAACCCCCGCTCTGTCCCTGGGACACCACGCCCACCGAAGTACCCACGGTGGATACGTGGTTCAAAACAGCGGAAAAAGTCTGGGAAGATGCGCACACTCACATCTCCCAGGCAATTATTCGATTTAAAAAATATGCCGATAGACAAAGGAAGGAAGGACCTCCGCTCAAGGTAGGCGATCGGGTGTGGCTCTCGACACGGGACCTCAACCTTCACCTCCCATGCCGTAAGCTCACACCCCGTTACATAGGCCCCTTTGTCATTATGTCACAAATCAACTCTGTCTCTTATAAGTTAAAATTACCCTCTCATATGCGTATCAACCCTGTCTTTCATGTCTCCCTTCTAAGGCCGGTGGTCCGGGGACCCCTGGACGAGGGTAGGGCTGCGCCCTCGCTCCCTGGGGCCGTGGAGATCGAGGGCACCCCGGCCTTCAAGGTAACCAAACTCTTAGACTCACGGAGGAGGAAAGGGGCTCTTCAGTACCTCGTGGACTGGGAGGGGTACGGCCCGGAGGAGAGGAGCTGGGTTCCGGCCAAAGACATCCTAACCCGTGAGTTAATCACCACATTCCACCAAGAACGGCCGGATCGCCCGGCTCCTCGACCCCCGGGACGCCCTTCGGGTCAGTCGGCTCCGGCCACACAGGAGCCCCGACCTCCTCAAAGAAGACGTCGGGGTCGCCCTCACCCCTCCCGAGAGGCCGGTTCTGGGGAGGGGGGTACTGTAACATCGGTGCCTCCGCGGCCCAGGGAAATAAGATCTGGGTCTCCGGATTACTGAGCCGACACTTTGTCCCCACCTAGTGTGTCAACGTTGGTATGTCTCCCTAATCACAAGAACACCTACACCTGTGTCCTATCCTAATGTGTCTCTATTTAAGCCGGTCGAGCCCATAGCGTCTCGTCCGTTCACAGTTGTGTGTCTGTGTGTGTTTGTCACGGTCTGTGTCTCTTTCCTCGCTAAAAGTGCTGTCGTCTCTCCCTCACAGCGCTAAGTCAGCCCGATCACCGGACTCCAGGAAGCGCACCTGTCGCGCTCAGCAACGTGTGCCTGGAAACCGCATCAGGCAGTTTTTGGACCTGACGCGTGTCCGAGGGACAAGTGGGACTTCGGGGGGCTACCCACACAGGGAGTGTGTGGTAGGCTTGGGGTTTGTTTTGTGTGCGTTTGGTTTTGTTTATTTGTTTGAACTGAATTACAAAAGAGAAAGAGACTTTGAGTTGAACGAGGAGTTCATAAAACGATTAAGTTAATAAAAGAACGAGTTCATTACATTCTCCTGCGTCTGCGTCCACCTTTCTGCACACAGCTAATCATGACAAATACAGTATATACAGAATAAACATGGGTGGAACATACAGTAGGTCAATGACATTATAAATTATCTATGGTGCAAAGATGCCCAGACAATAAATCAGTAAATATACAGTAAAGTAAAAAAGACACTAGACACTATACTTTAAGTGCAGTAATGTAGTGGTTGACATGCCATGTCAGCTGTTCAGTACAGTCTGTTTCTGTGGATGCCAAGGCACCTGTAGCTCCGGCTACATTATCTCTGATTAGGCTTATCACCGTGATGTCATCTGCAAACTTGATAATGCTGTTGGAGGCAGAGGCGGGTTCTCAGTCATGAGTGAAAACAAGTATAAGAAAGGAGGACAATGTGCACTCCGGATGAACTACAGTGCTGATGGTGAGGTTGAAGGTCAGAATAGAGACTGTATTCTGTTTGTAAGGAAGTCCAGGCTTCAAGGCTAGCTGATTTTGTCCATAAGTCTTTACAAAGTTCATTGTTGCATGCACACACACACACACACACATAGAGCTCTGTGCTGCTCAGCTCAGCTTTCTTCTTTCCATCTTTTATTTATTTAGAGGTTCATTGCATCACAGAACAATTATCAGACAAATTCCCCCAAGGTGTTACCGCTTCACCAATTACTGTATCTCCTTTTGTCCTCCTCCTCTCTCCCCTCCCAGCCACATGCTCCTGCCACAGGTTCATATATTGTACGGCATCAGCTAGTGAAAATCTTTCACACCAAATCAGATTTACAAAATTTGGAGTAATGTTGATTAGCACTTTTTCTGACAAGTGGTAATTACTTGTAATGTGCCTATACCTCATTTGAATTTTGTGACATAATAAACTGTACAGCTCACAGAGAGCTAAAAGAATAGGGCAAATAAAGACAAATTAGCAAAAGAAAAGTCTCCAATATCTCCACGTATTGTCCTTATACTGTTGTCTATGTAACATTTGTCCTTTGTATTGTAAATGACTGCTTCAGCTGGAATAAAGTTACATAGATGGCTGAGTGATTTTGAGTGACGTTCCAATGAGCTGCATTGGGATTGGTCAGAGGCGTTCCTGTCACTAGCGGAAATTCGGTTAAAAAGAACACACCCACAAATGCTATTTTTTGGACAGTAAAATTCCGTCATTGATGTGAAATGTTCTATTGAACATGTAAATGGAATTGAAATTAATTGATCAAGAATAAATTGGTCAAGAGCAATGGCAGAAGAAAATTTGCTAAGGTTAAGCCGGACAGTGTGTCCCTCAAGGAAAGGCAACTTTTATGACATATTATTATGAATAACATATGAGAGATACCGATATACAGTATAAAAAAAAATACAATGACTGCAGTCATATATAGAAATTATTCAATATAATGAAATTATTAATGTGTATATATTTCAAGTATACATTCATGTAAATTTTATGATCAAATATTTTTTTTATTATTATTTAATTATAAATGAAAATAGTTGAACAATAAATCTTTAAATAAGAAAATTAAATAAAAATGGTTTATATCATAACAATAGAAACTTGTTGAGGTTGATGGTGAAAATTAAAATATGTTGCGTGTTTCATCAGGGATTCCTTATGACTGATTACGGTAATCATGATCTAAGATATTTGGAATATTTGGGTGGAGCTCCTGTGCTCCCGTTTTTTTCTGAAGACAGACAGAAATAAACGTCATTATTATGGAAAATTATTATTACCATGGTTGTATTATTATGGTATTATTATTATTACAAAATTATTATGGTCTGTATGTACTGTATCCATATTGATTATACAGTGCCACAACACAAATAATCATAAAGAACAAAATACACAACCTTTACCCTACTGGTGTGGAATGGTTTTCACCTGTTAGAGATGGAATGTCAGATTTGGCTGAAAATAGGGGCACTTTGTTTTCTTCAAGATTGTTATATGTTTTATTAACATGAATAAAAAAGATGGTTTGTGGATGAATCTACTGTAAGTACTACTGTGTAAAATTCCACAAATGCAACATTGATTTTTTTCACATGGCTTGTGCAAATACATATAAATACTGTAAAATCTGCATGCTCAGTTTATATACCCTATAAACAAAGGGAAAATGAGAAAACTCATTGTCTTATGGTGGTATTTAGGTCAATGACTGGGAATATGGACAGGGGAATTAACAATGAATCTATCTGACGAGGATAAATCGTTCCAGAAGCGGGCTCGTATTTCAAAACACTCGTAAAAACAATCGGAGAATTCCCATAAGAAATTATGGAAACTCAAATTATTTGTTCCACAGCACAAAAAAAATAAATGCATTAAAAGAATTAACAAAATATTTTTAAAAAGTAAAAATAAAGTAAAAATAAAACAAATTAATCTGCACTTTACCTTAAAAAAGTACAAATAAATCCAAACAGATAAGTGTTTCCGTTTGTAAGGCCTTGTGTGTGTGTGAAGGTAAAGTAAGAAGCCCCTCCACTCTCGCCCTTCTCGTCTTACACAGTTACCCTTCCTCCACTCTTTACACACACATGCGCACACACAACAGAAACACTGTTTTACTCGAAAAAGAAGAAGTGTGTGTGTGGCACAGTATCCAATGATGCACGCACACACATACACAAAGAGCAGGCTGATACAGAGAGAGAAAATTAATCTTTAACCTCTCTAATAAGACTTGCTTTTGCTTTACACGCGTGCGCACACGTGTTATAATAAACAGTACACGCACGTTGTACATACACCCATACAGACACAAAATAAAAGATGTTTTACATACGCACACATGGTCACACAGAGTAAACAGTACACGCATGCACGGATGTTGACTATACCTGAGAGAGATGCGCACTAAGACCCAGCAGGGGAGACGATTGCTAACAATTCTGCAGCGCAAGAGAGAGAAAAACTGTTGGCTCAGTTGTGATCACATGACATTCGGCATCAAAACAAGAAGCGCATGCGTGATACATGATACTCGGTACTCGTAAACCAAGACTTGTTCATTTTCCAAGTCAAAATGCATTAAAAAATTTTGCTCATCTTGCGGATCACTCGCAAACCGCGTTACTCGCAATCCAAGGTTCCACTCTATAGATATCAAAAGCATGAGTCAAGTCATTTCAACTCATTTCAGCCATTTACAGATGGTATAATTGGCAGTGAAATGTTGCTCCAGGTCCACAATGCTGGTTCAAGGTGAGGTGTTAATGTTTGTGATGGAAAGAAAAAAGACCCTGATGAGGGGGCATCAGGATCTTGGGGTACCTCATGACAAGCCTCTTAAAGTAGGTATGAAAGAACAGTAGTCTTGAGACAGGACACTGGAGACTTCTTGATCTATGGACAGTTTTGATGGCCCTGAAGCAAACTGGTACGACTGCATTGTTTAGAGAGATATTGTCTGGTCCAGCAGCCTTCTGTGAGTTGACTGCATAGAGCTTTCATAATAGTTGTGATAAAAACAGCACTTGGTCAGTGTGAGGAGGGTTGGTTTTCCTTACTGCTACATGATTCTGCTTCTCAAACCAAAAATAGAACTCGTTTAGCACTTTGCTGAACATGTGCTAGCCATCTTGGTGCACCATGTTTTAACCAATTTTCACATATACAGTATAATTTTACATTATTCATAAATGGTAAATTCATCATTTAGCATTTATTTGAGTGTCAGTAAGGAAGTATTTTACAATGTAAAATAGTAATTGTTGAATGATTCATTAATTAATTTTACAACCCAGAGGCAGTTTCTGTGTAAGAGTTACTGTGCAGTTAACAGAGGTGTCAAGTAATGAAGTATAAATACTTCATTACATTACTTAAGTAGAAATTTTGGGTATCTATACAGTACTTTACTGGAGTAATTATTTTTCAGCCATCTTTTTACTTCTACTCCTTACATTTTCACGCAATTATCTGTACTTTCTACTCCTTACATTTTAAAAATAGCCTCATTACTCCTATTTTATTTCAGCATTTAAAAAATAAATAAATAAAAATCGCGCCATCCGGATGGAGCGAATTTGATTGTGGTTGGATGAGAAGTATAAACATACCATTCTGACACCCTATTGGTTGGTATGCGATCCATCGCACCTGCACATGACGTTACGTCACACACTCCAGCAAGGAGGACGTTTGAATTAAATAGCATTTTCGGTTGATAACGTTGTGATAAGTAGACGAAGCTGTCCGTGATAGAGACTCAAGATTCGAGCGAAATGTCACAACCAAGCACCAGCGAGGAAGGTAACAGCACCAGGAAGGTAACAGGAATGATGTATATATATATATATATGTATGTATGTATATATATATATGTATATGTATGTATGTGTATATATATATATATATATATATATATATATATATATATATATATATATATATAATTTTTATAATAATTTTTTATTAATTACTTGGATGAATCATTCATTCTGACAGTTTATTGTAGACAACCATTCATTCATTCATTCATTCATTTTCTATACCGCTTAATCCTGTGTTAAGGGTCGCGGGGGACCTGGAGCCTATCCCAGGAGACTACGGGCACTAGGCGGGGTACACCCTGGACAGGGTGCCAATCCATCGCAGGGCACACACACACTCACACACTACGGGCAATTTAGGAACGCCAATTAGCCTAACCTGCATATCTTTGGACTGTGGGAGGAAACCGGAGTACCCGGAGGAAACCCACCAAGCACGGGGAGAACATGCAAACTCCATGCACACAGAGACGGGAATCGAGCCTGGCCGGGAATCGAACCCGGACCCTGGAGGTGCAAGGCGAAAGTGCTAAGTGTCTGCCAATTGCTATAAATGGAATTCAAAACATGAAACCTATGAAACTATAGACTCAACAATTAAAGGATTTTATTAATGGATACTTTCCATTATGCGGCCAAACAGATTAGAAGGTTGTAGCATGATAAGTAAAGCACACCAGCACATTAATAATCCTTTTAATCCCTTTAAGCCATATAAATCTGAGCTTGTTCAAGGATACAGTGATTTCATGGGAAAATCAGGATGGCAAATCTGGGCTAAATCTCTATCCTCATATATATATATTTCCCCCCTCTGGCATACCTGTAGCATCAGCTGTTTTTTTTTTTTACTGTTTTTTTTTTTGCGCATTCAAGTTTTCATTCTTTAAACTTTTCACTTCTCCTTGATGAGGATGTCGGCCACACCATAAACGTGTGTGAGCTGCTTGCAATCCAGAGAGGCGAGAAGCTTCTGTCGACCAGCTAAGGTGGGAGTGAACTTCTCGTTCAGGGTGACGGTCGCCAGACTGGCCACGTCACTGCAATGGAAGGAAAAATTGCATCAAAGTCAAAGGAATATCTTTGCATTTTGGATATGAACTGAATTTAAATTATTCTTTAGTCATTTCTTTGGCACAGTCAGAAAGCTGTCAATATACAGTATTTTTTACTTAAGAAACAGGCCATTAAAAATTAAGTTAAACCTGGATTGCATAATTCCTTCCTGTAAGCGTGCTTGTATATCAAAACACTCCTATATAAAAGCAATAATGGCAACTCAGATTATTCATTCCACAACCCAAAACCTGCACTTTACCTTTAAAACGAATAGTAGACACACACACACACACACACGAACAGAATCACTGCTTTCTGATAGAGAATCAGAATACAGTACTACAGCACTCGAATTTCAAGACCTCGCTCCTTTATTAAGTTAAAATTTATTTAAACATTTTGCTCACCTTGCAAAACACTCGCAGACCAAGTTTACATTTAAATTTAGTCACTTGGCAGATGCTCTTATCCAGAGACTTAGAAAAAGTTTTTTGAAGTTTCAATCATTGGACAAATACGTTCACTGGATTAGTAGGTTACTAATTAAGTGCCATCAGTCAAACCCAGGTTACTTGCAATCCAAGGTTTTACTTTACTCACCCGTAGCAAACATTTTTTGCCTTTAGCAAGCCCAAGCCCTCTATGTGGAACTTGACATTCTTCAGGACACATGGCAGTAGATTCTTAAAGGTGATATTAGCCGCCATCTCTTTCCCCAGCACAGCATCTCCTATAGGCTGTAAAGCAGAATCACAATTAAAACATCACTTGTAAATCAGCAGGAAGTCAGTTCAATCTTCTGAAACGCAAGTAAAATAGTGTTTCATTGGAAATCAAGAAAGAAACTAAATTAAGTTAGATATTTCTTTGGTTTGAACCAATGCAAGGCAGGGGGGAGCTCATTGGTTAAGGCCTGGGACTACTTATCAGAAGGTCCCAGGTTCAAACGCCACCACAACCAAACTGGCACTGTTGCGCCCTTGAGGAAGTCCCTCAACTGCTTGGGTGTATATAATTTGTGCTGGTTATGGGTCATAGTACAGTGCTGTTAATATTACTCAGTGATACTCCTACAGTATGCCTCACTGTGTTTTTTCTTAAACAAGCAATATAGTATATACAAAATGCTGTTTAGAATTTCTGAAGTCTGTAATTTGGAAACACGAATGGGAGTCACTTGAGGACTTACGGTGATTGTAATGTCAGGCGAGCGCAGGTGGAAGTTGAACCGAGTTGCCAAAACCTGTTGAGTCTCACCGACCCGTCCAGTCACTGTGAGCAGCATTGCTGCATGGTCCACAAGGAGGTCCTTGTATTTGGCATATGGAATTGTCCAATCTAGTGTCTTGACTATAAAAGGATAGAGAGAGAGAGAGAGAGAGAGAGAGAGAGAGAGAGAGAGAGAGAGAGAGAGAGACTTTGCTCAAATAGGATATAGTTAAAGATTACAGTTACAGACCAAGAACATAACATATCAGTCTGTTGTGGCAGTGCTGAGATTTAAACATGCCAGCTTCCTGTAACTCAGGCAGAAGCAAAGAGCAAAGCAAGCAGACCTAAATGGTTTCCCACCTTCGGTAGGTTTGAGCTTCACCGCTATTTCCTCCTCCTTCACCTTGCCCTTTATCACTCCAGTATAGTACATGACTGCCACATGGCAGAACAAGCTGCCACTGCGATTCTCAGAGCTGCTGTTCTTCACAGTGAAGGCCAGACAAGCATCTTGACCAATCAAAGGCTCCTCCCCTTTAATGGCAACCTCTACTGTGACATCATTGATCATAGCAGAGGAGTAGACGTTAGGCTTGGAGCCATAATGGCAAGCGGTTTCAAGGGCGATTCGCACACTTTCAGACCCTAATGATAGAAAACAGAAGGATGAGCCAAAAAAAAAAAAAAAAAAAAGTTAACCTCAAAAATAACCCACAGATGGAAACATTATGCGTTGAGTGTTTTCACCTTCTGGGTATTTGTAGAGTTGTGTGATGTCCTCTCTTTTGTCACAGCCAACTGCCTTGGTGCTGATGCAGTGCCCCACTATATTCTTATCGATGCCTATCAGCCTGAACTTGCCACTAGCTTGTTTCTGCCAGTAGATCCTGTCACTGTTTACCTACAGTACAAACGCACTACAGTAAATGCAGTCATTGTGATGTGTGGGTTGTGATGATATTCAGCACAACAGCATGAAATTGAGTAAATAAACCGTGCAGGTGGTAGAAGATTTTGTATGTTTCTCTTTATATTTCCACTCATTCTGCTTTAGAAAATCAACTGTATTAACTTTTGGATCTGTGATTAAATCCCAAATAGCTTTAAATGAAAAGTTAGTATGCTTTTGTACAATCCTTTGTCCCACACATCAAGTAGTGCCCTTGGGAGGGATCGGGGATTTAGCCCAGCATTACAAGCTAGTTACAGTTAAACCTTAGATTGCGGGCATAATTCATTCCAGAAGCGTGCTTGTACATCAAATATACACTTGAATATCAAAGTGAACTACCTGCATAAGAAATAATGGAAACTCTGATGATTCATTCTATGACCCAAAAGTATTAATATAAAAATAATTAATACAAAATAAGAAGTAAAAAAAATTTATTGACATTTAGAACTCTTGTCTTACACAGTAGCTCAAATAAGAGAGGAGGGTGGGGGCTACTGTTTAGGATGACTTACACACACACACATACACACACACACACACACACACACACACACATACTAACAGAAACACTTCTCTGTCAGGAAACTTCTTTAAGTTCTTTAAGTAACCTCTGTAATGACCTTTGATTTCGCTTTACGCACATTCTCACAATGTTAGAATCAATGGTACAGGCATGGATTTTGAATATATGAGTGACGCACGCGTACTGAGACCGAGTGTGTGAGACGATTACCCATAATCTCTTAGCACGTGAGAGAGAAGAACCATTTTCTCATATGTCTCGTATGATATTTCTCTCATTTATTGTTCAAATTTACAAGAAATTTTTGCTAGTCTTGCAAAACTCGCACACCAAGTTACACGCAATCCACGGTATCTTTATAGCTCACCTAGAAAAATTTGATAGAATGACTATATTAAGCAATTTTGTTTAAGAAGACAATGTTAACAGATGTGCTTTCTTGCTGAAAGTACTTCAGTGACAGACCTATTGTAGTAGTGTAGACCAGAGCCAGTCTAATTAATGTTTATTAGAAAACCTGGGACATGGAGTGATACATATAGTTAAACGTCCCAGTGGTGTTACTGTCTATTATCAGTATTTTGTCCAATCAGTGCTGTGTGTGTGTGTGTGTGTGTGTGTGTGTGTGTGTGTGTGTGTGTGTGTGTTTGTGCGACACCCTCTCCCTCTTCTTCGACCGTGCGAGACACGGTGTCCAATGACTGATGCACACACACATAACGGAATCAGTGCAGGCTGAGATTGAGGGAGAAAATGAATCTTTAACCTCTCTAATGAGACTTCCTAATGCTTTATACGTGTGCGCACACACCTGCGTTATAACAAACAGTACATGCACGCTGTACACACATGCATACAAACACAAAATAAATGAGGTTTTACACACGTGGTCATAGTAAACAGTACTGGCGTGCATTAATGTTGATTATACCAGTAAGAGACGAGCACTAAGACCCAGCAGGGGAGACGATTACTCACAATTGCGCAACGCAAGAGAGAGAAAAAAACGGCTCAGTTGTGATCACGTGATGCTTGGCGTCAAAAAGAAGCGCATGCGTGATACATGATACTCGGTGCTTGTAAACCAAAACAATGCTCGTTTTTCAAGTCAAAATTTATTTAAAAATTTTGTCATCTTGTGGAACGCTTGCAAACCGCATTACTCGCAATCCGAGGGTCCACTGTAATTAGTTAGAACTAAATTTTGTATAATAAACGTAAAAAAATATATTGGTAAGCAGCAATGCTTTTTGACTCATGTTGAAATATTTTTTTTCTAAAAACGTTCCAAGGCACTTTAAGTGTGTGGTATGTTTTTGATATTAAGACAATAAGCCTCCGAGTGGCGCAGTGGTAAAGCCCTATCATCCGGAGATGGCTGGTTCGAACCCTGGGTGATGCTGTTGTCCTCTCACAGCCGGAGGCATAAGGAGAGCTGATTGGCCGAGCTCTCTCAGGGGGGAGGGATTAGAGGTACTTGCGCTCCCACATTAATCACGGCTCTACAGCCAATCAGGGGCGTCTGTGAGCTCGCACACACGAAAGGAGTGGCTAGCATTTTCCTCCGAGTGTGTTACTCCGCCCCTAATGGTGCGTGAACAAGCAGTTCGAAAAGATGCTGACGTTACATGGTTCGGAGGAAAAACATGATAGTCTTCGTCCTCCCGACTGAGTGGTAGTGGCAGCGTTAATGTGGGAGCCCCCCCTAGCGACGGGGAGGAATTGGCCACGACTAAATTGGGGAGAAAATTGGAAATATTAAAGATATTAAGACAATAATTATGAATAATTTAAAGTCTGTACCACAGAGGCTCCTCTTTAATACATACTAAGTAAATAGTTCTAGGTAGGTTTTTTTCAAGCTAAAGCTTGATGAAAATCTATTTAAAAATTAAATATAAAAGACTTGCCCTTACCTCTGGGAAAACAAAGTGAGTATCGAATCTGGTATAAACCAGTCCATCAAGGACAGCCGCCACAGGTGTAGGGCCACAGCGGAACATACCCTGACTCGTTTCTTGAGGAGTTGCATCCACCACCTGCCAACCGCCCATGCCAACTGGTAAGTCAGGCCGTGCCATCCAGCATTCGTTCCACACATGAAAGTTCCTGCACATAGAGACTTAGAGATAAACAAACAGCTGATCCCATACTGGCCAGGCTTTTATGTTCATTCTTAGACTTCACTCACTCACTCACTCACTCACTCCTCACTGATTATCCTGTAACGGGGTGTGGGAGGCCTGGAGTCTATCCCAACAACCTCAGAGCACGTGGCAGGGTACACCCTGGACAGGGTACCAATCCATCGCAGGCCAAACAAGCACACCCTCAGTCACACACTATGAGCAACTTGGAAATGCCAATTAGCCTACTCTGCATGTCTTTCTATATTTAAAAAAAAAGCTGCATGAAGGGAATTTACTTTGTGTTTGTTGTGCATGGAGGTCTGTAAAGCTTGGTTTATGTCTGTCACGGCTAAATGGCTAAATTAACAAGAAATGGGGGATAGTGGGTCTTGGTTGAAATTGGGGAAATGGATTTAAAAAATACTACATCATCACAGCTTTATGGAACTATAAGGTGTTTGAACAAAACATTTTTTTTTTCCTTTTTATGATTTTCATAGAGTAAAAACAGTCCGTCTGCTTATTCATGGCATTAACCAAGCTTCTCTATCAGGATCGATTTGAATTGAGTTTCCACTCTTGAGAAAAGCATTAAAATGCTAGAACTTTACTTGATGTGGAGAAACATGGAAAAGAGATCCATACTGCAGTTCAAGAAAAAGTATAGTTTTCAGAACAAGATTTAGTAGAAAAATGTCCAAATTTTATCATCTGGAGGGTTTAAATGTCACCACAAACAGTACAGAGAATCTTGCAAGATTATTTACGTAGATATGATTTCTTCCTCTCTTTTTGCTTAGGACAAGATCAAGTTGAAATACACTTGTGCAGATAAGAGCAGTGAAATATGAATGGTGTGCTTGTACCAAATTGAGTCATTGTTGAGGTTCTCAATCGGCCTCATCTTCTCATCAAAATACACATCGATTGTCATGGAAACGTCTGTGTCGTGGGCAGAGTCGAAGTTTGTGACGCTGCGAGTCGGAATCCCCAAACACCTGAGAACTGAGATAGGGGTGCAGAGAGAGCGGACAGGGAGAAGGCGAGCGGAAAATTTGGAAAAACATTAGAGTAATAGGTGGTCGGTGAGAATTCCTACAAAACTGCTAAATGGATCTAGTAACTAATTCTACAGGACAACTTTGAGTAAAAAAAAAAAAAAGAAAAAAAGAACAAGATCTCACTTGTGGTGGTGACTCCTGAAAAAACCCAGCACTGGCCATATTTAACAGGCATTCCTCCGCTTGTGTAGTACTGCCTGAGAATTTCCACACTGCCATGCCACAGCGTTGGAGCAGTCCCATTCTCATAGTCTGATGACCAATTCCCCACCAGCACACCTTGATCATTAAGAGCGTCGGCCTGGCACCAAGAAAGCAGATGCACTTGTTAAAAAAAGTTGTTTCTAATATAATTTAGAAAATATAAGTATGTATGCAATAGTTAAATAATATTGCGAATACAACAGCAATACAATAGACAAGGTTTCTACCATAAGGTTGAATCCCACCCCCTGACAAAGGGCACTCCATGGTTTGTTTTTCTCAACATTCGACTACATACAGAATTTAAAACAATTTTCAACCCATTACAATAACTTTCAGTTACTATCGGTCGGTCACCATCTCCGCCAGTCACAGTTTGGGCGGAGCAAAATAACTGGTTAAATATAGGAACAAATGATAATATTTAGCTAATAAATGGCAGCTATTGTGCAAAAAATATCACACTCAATATCATGTTGTTATATTGTTCAGCACAACAGCACTCCTTCTCGTGTGACATTGGATGGTGCCATCATTTTTAGCTCATTTGTCTGTTTTACTTTTGTGGCTGTAAAAGGCACTCACCATGGCTGACACAAGTCTGCTAATAGTAGCAGGATCTCCCCAACCTGAAGCAAGTGCTTGACTCTTCTCCAATATGAACATACATGCTGCGAGAACCCCATCAGCAAACTGCACATTGGATGATGTGAGACCGATTGAGACAGATTGAGAGATCTTTGAATATACTTAAACATATTTTGGAATGGGACTTCTCAAAAACACAAACATTGTACATAAACACTGCTTAAGAAGGTACAGTAGCTTGCTAAAACCTAGCAAGGTTCATAGACCTGTCCAAAGATCCAAGGCCTGGAACTAATCTGATTCTTTGTTCCACAATAAAGTGTTCCATATTCATTTAGGATATACTCCATCCTCTGATCCTCATTTTCCAAAAACACTGTGTCATCTGAAATAGACAGGCAAGACGAAACAGTGTGGCATTGGAATTGTGGCATTCACAATTTTCCTGCTCGCATTATACTGTACATTTGTCCTCCACACTTACCTTCACACCATGGGTTAAACAGCAAGTAGATATCATTTTCAGACTTGCAACTGAAAGTGGTGCTCCCTTCTGGGGTGCATGTTATCACACTAAGCCCATAGCGACCAATGGGAGCAGTCGGTGGGGTGTTGATGCAAAGATTTATAATTTTATCCTTTTGGTTGATAATCGTGGCCTCCCAGCAATTGTTCTGCAACTTCTCAACCAGAGAAACAGACACTAAGGTGCCTTTTGATATTGATGGCTTAGGGCCTGTAAAACACAGTCAGAAATGATGGGAATCATCAAAGTGTAATATTGTATGTATTAGACAATATTGTCATGCTGACTCAGGAAGCCAATGCGCTTACTTCCCAAAGAGACATCATGAGTGCACAATATCATCTCTGCATTGAAATCAGGCATAATGGCAACCCAGCGGTGGTGGGGCTCAAACCCTCTAGCCACCAGTACCCCTAAACCTAAACATATAAAGAGATACTTCAAAATAGCCATGACTGTTGACTTATATACCTTACCTAGATTGAGTTGAAGGTGTAGTTTGTCAGATTTGGGGTCAAACACTCGTGATAACTCTAACTTAATTTGAAACCCCTGCCCTCGACGGATGACAAGGTTATTGCTTTGGTAACGGTCCGTGTGATGCTCCTGACGGTTTTGGCCAGTTTTGGACTTGAGGAGGTCTATGGAGTGCACTGATAACTGACCAACTGATGGGGCAGGGACTGAAAGCGAGATAAAGAGAGTGAGTTATTCAGTTCATTTGAATAAAAGTGAATCAACCATACAAATTATCTCTGAGTTCTTAGCAGCTTACCGGTACTCCCAGGAGGTAAGCCGGTGGCAGTGCCCCTGGTGTCCGGGAGGCAAAGTAAATGATGTGGGTTAGAAGAAAACTCATACTTTTAGATCCAAAGCAGGAATTTCACTGCACATTATTAATTAGTTTATTATCATTATGAATTAGTTTATTATGATTATGAATAAGCATTGAGCATAAAGTTTCTTACCCACGTGAAAGTGGGAGAGTAGTGCGGCCAGTCATGGGATTAATGCTGCTGGTTCCTGAAGACATACTAAGGGAAAGAAAAAAAGGAATCATTCACTTGTTTGGGTGGTAGGACCAAAGTAAATTTCTCATGGGATTATCAATAAGAACCTAAAATTAAAATGAGTAGCAGAATGAAATCAAGGCATTACAGGAAGTTCAAGGAGTCCCAGACTTAACCCCCCCCCCCAACCCCCCACCAAATTGACGCTATTCAGCCCTTAAGCAAATACTTTCTCAACTGCTCAGATGTACAGTATAAAGAGATAAAAAATGCAAGTGTCTGCCATAATGTAAATGTAGCCATGGTACTAGAGCTCAGAACCATCTGGTCCTTTGCAAACTCCTAAATCTCTGAACTACCACTGATTTTGAAGTAATATAATATATAATATATATAATATATAATATATATAATATAATGCATATATATATATATATATATATATATATATATATATATATATATATATATATATATATATATATATATACACAAGTGGAGCACTCTGCAAAGGGGACCTGGCCAAAATGTTGGCAATAACAATCCTAAACTGATAAAAGTACATTATAAGTAATTTATAAACATAATTGAATTACAGGTTGTTGTTTTTTTAGTACCAAACCAGTCGTACAAGTAAGACGAAAAAAGGTGTGTCTGCAGAAAAGGGTTTTGGCACAACATACTTAAAACTAACCATCAGGTTATAATAATACAGTATTTAATTACTAGGACATACAGCAGGAAAATTACTCATCATGAGTTTTATGGTTTACCGAGGATTTGAACATAGACAATAATACAAGACTCTATAATAGCTATTCAAAGTGATGAAGAAAAACGATGGTGAAAAAAATCGCCCTGAGATGGCATGAGGAAGAAACCCGACTCAAAAGTAAACTTCTTTTCTCTCCTGGGTAACACTTTATGTTTATTAAGAGGCTCTGTTTAATTTGGTACAACTGCAGCTTTTAATTTTAGATATTATAGTCTGTAAAAATAACTGTATTAAAAATGAATTCTCTCCATATAATGTATACTTGTACATTCATACATTTTATACTTTTTACATTATAAATGTATACATTTATATAAAAAAATTATTTTATTATAACTGTGTATTTGTTGATATTATATATTATACATTCTTTTTATAGTGCAATTTGCCTCTTCTTACTCTATTTTACAGTATCTTTCCTTTTTAAGGTCACAAACAGTCATATGAGCATTTCACTGCATATCATACTGTGTGTGGTTGTGTATGTGCCAAATAAAAATAGAATTTGAATAAATATAATCTATAAACTATAACTATATAATAAACATTATATACCAGAATGTCTCTTACCTGACTCTATTCTTCACGTTAGACGGTATTTCAGAGTATGTTTGCACAGTTTACCTTTCACCAACTGCTTTTGTTTACTCTCTCACTGCCACTTCTTTATATACTGTATATCTTCACTACATGGGAGGAGATCTCAACACCCTAGTATTAAGTATTCAAGTTACACCCTTTGTGGTCACTTTGTACTTTAATAAATGTAAATTATAATTTGGTTGTTTGTTTGTTTGTTTTTTAGATTTTTTTATATATACTTAGTAATAAAAATAGTACTATTAAATAATAATTAAATTGAACAATCTTAATGTGTACCCCTAACTTGAGTAACTAAAATAAATCAGTTTAAGTGTCCACCTCACTTTGATATGTTTATATTTTCTGTCTGTTACCATTACAGTACTGTATATGCAATAATCTGCCTTAGGTTAGTAACCAATCAGTATTATACACTTTAGTTTTAAGCTTTTTTTGTTGTAAATAAATTAGTGAATATTTGACACTCCATTGTCTATGTGTCTCAGGTATAAGTTATTGTGTGATTTGTGTATCCAAATGCCTCATGTCAAATCACAATATTTGATTTTTATAATTGTGTCGATTCTTAACTTGGTATAGTGATACGTGGATTAGTGTGTCGCACTGATCCATTTCCTGACAGTGTCTCAGGTACAAGCATAATTTCCATTACGGACACCCATTACACCCCCCCCCCCACCCACCCCAAATAATCACAACCGGCCAATAGCCCAATACATCCCACCCAAAATATTATGCCAACATTTTAAATTCACATAATTGTTATAATACATGATAAAGTCTTGAATGACAATACAACTACCTTCGCCCATGTGTCAGACTTGATTATATTAATCTTATCCTCTACATCTTTAGAAGCATGCTCTAGTAACTGCAGCTGTGAGAATTTGCACGTGCATAACGAAAAGAGAAAGATTTAAAAATCAAGCATCATTTAAGTTGTTGGTTTGTCAACAAAAAAATAGAAAAATCTCTTCCCAACAGGATATATGCCATTTTTTAATACTGGAACAAGAAGTTGATAAACTTTGAATGGTTTTATGCTGTTCACCTGCAAAAGGAAAGGTGTACAGGACAGTGGTGAGACCAGCGATGCTCTACGGCTTAGAGACAGTGGGCAGAGTTGGCAGAGGCAGAGTTGGAGGTAGCAGAGCTGAAGATGTTGAGGTTCTCCTTGGGAGTGACAAGGATGGATAGGATCAAGAATGAGTTCATCAGAGGGACAACCCATGTGAGATGTTTTGGAGATAAAGTCAGAGAGGCCAGATTGAGGTGGTTTGGACATGTTCAGAGGAGAGATTGTGAATATATCGGTAGAAGGATGCTGAGGTTGGAACTGCCAGGCAGGAGGTCTAGAGGAAGACCAAAGAGGAGATTTATGGATGCAGTGAGAGAGGACATGAAGTTAGTTGGTGTGAGAGAAGAGGATGCAGAGGATAGGGTTAGATGGAGGCAGATGATTCGCTGTGGCGACCCCTGAAAGGGAACAGCGGAAAGACAAAGAGGACCTGCACTAGATGGTATTTGCAGAGCATGTTGTTTTGGTCTGTTAATTGCTCTTAAAATTAATGTGAAACAGGCTATTTCCAAAATAACATCGGTAGAGATCTCACCTCCCCCAGGACCAACTTACAGCACATACTCGTGGTACAGTAACACATTTTAACAAACCAAGTGTAACTTACAGTATTTTCTTTTTGACACATTTATATGGAAGTAATTAATATACAGTATATCAAGGTACAGGAACTTAAATTGTCTGTTAAGCTTTAACATGCTTGTTTATTCATTCTACAATGGTTTGTTTATATTTTATCATTACACATAACCAGAGGTGGAAAGAAACGAATTACATTTACTCGCGTTACTGTAATTGAGTAGTTTTTTTTGTGTATTTCTACTTTTTAAAGTAGTTTTTAAAATCTGTAATTTTACTTTTACTTAAGTACGTTTTGTTTGAAGTATTGTAATTCGCTACATTTTAAATCATATTCGCTACTGAGTAAAAAATAAATGAATGAAAATGCTAAAATAATACAAATATTATGCTTTTGCGCTTGCGTGTGTGTATCATGTCCCGGTCGCGCGCCGCTCCAGACTCCACTCCAGGTTTTCTGACTGTCCCCACATCTCCCTGACCTTCCACACGGTCGCTTCCGCCCTGAGAGTGACGTCATCGACTAGCGCGACCATATATAAACCGGAGAGAGACGCAGGAAAGAGGTTGTGATTTTGGCGTTTTGATATTTGGTTGTGTATTCCGGTTTTGACTTTTTGCCTCCAATTGACTTTGATTATTGCTTTGTCCCTTTGGTTTGGTTGGTCTTTGTATATATTTGTAGATAATTTCACTGTTTTTGGTTTAGGGAGTCCGGGAAGGTACCTGTATTTTTGTTTGTGTTTTTTTTGTGTTTTTTTTGCAGGTAATCTAGCTACTAAATATAAATACCATTTTGTTTATTATTTTGGCCTGGGTCCATCCTGAATCTGATCCTCCTCCTGTTGTGTGTGTGTGTGTGTGTGTGTGTGTGTATACAAACCTCATTATTTCATCAGTTAATGATTGGATCTAGTTCTTTCTGCCATATACCACCATTTCCATACAGTTTAAAATAGAACCCTGAACCATTCTTTTGCTGTATGACCCTAGACTGGGACGTAACACCATATTTAAGTGACCACTTTGATTTTCAAGCACAACAAAGACAACAGCTTTATTATGCAAAGGTGTTCCTTCAATTAAAAACAACTAGTTCGAGATTTATATCTGCTCATCTTTTTTGAACTACGCTAGAATGCCTCACCCCCCCCCCCTCACCCCCCGCTGTTAAAAAAAAAAAAAAAAAACCTAACTCGGTAACTTTTACTCTTTTAATGAGCTATTTTTTACTTTTATTTGAGTAGATTATTATAAGGGTAACTTTACTTGTACTTAAGTAAAATTTCACTGAAGTAACAGTACTTGTACTTGAGTACAAAATTTTATTACTCTTTCCACCTCTGCACATAACAACCTACTGTACTTTCGCCTATTAACCAATCAGTATTATTCTCTACCGATGTTATTTTGGAAATAGCCTCTTTCAAAATTCCAAAAAAAAATTGTGTGATAGCATACATGAAAATGTATATTATTTATTTGGACAACACCCCTACAGTAGGTGTAGCAGTTGTATTTACTAATACTACTTACAGATGTGTTTCTAAACATGAGTAATATTTTAGTCACTGTCTGTTTTGAAGATATACCTGTACTTGTACTTTCACCACTTAGCATTAATTACACCACTTAATGAATTAAAATCGAATGCGTCATTTAATTAACAGACTCGACAGAACTTAAATCTCCATGAGAAGGAACGCTGACCAGAATCAGATGCAGAACAGTCTCATGCTCTGAGATGATTGTGAAAACTGTAGGGCCTGTTCAAAACCAAATCAGTTTTACAATGTCCATACAGAGGATACAAAACATTTATTTCCAATGTGGTCCTAACCCAAAGTATTAATTCTGTCTTTCTTGTTTATCCTGAATTAAAAATGAATATAATGCAGTACATCACACCCAGAATCCACAATCCCCTACAAAAAAAACCCTGACACACCTTTGCTAAATATTTCGTTTTTTCATACTTCATTTTAACTGGCAGTTAATGAAGCCCAGTGTGTGAAGATAAATGAGCATGTTTATCAGGATGGCACTAGAAGGGTGGAGAAGAAAACTAGACCACAATTAGCATATAAACATAATTCTTCACCAGGACACTCTAATGAACCTAATGTGAATATTAGATGAATATTAGACATTAGTGTTGAGATTGACATCAGACTGAATTTCTTTTGTTTCTTTTGCGACTAATGAGAGTCTTCAGACTAATTAATTAATAAATAAATAAATAAATATAATAATAAAGCCCCAAGACAAAATAAATGTATGACACCTGCAACTGCTAGCAGACTGCGTCTAGACATATTTGGGTAAATTTCCATAATCCTCTGACCACACCTGAAATGAATGAACAAAATGATATTTAGTCACAGCTTTAGACAAGAAGTGCCAACAGTGAGGAGCGATTTCAAATGAGCAGTAAACAAGTAACTTGGTAATCCGACATGGTCTAATGTCGTCCCCTTTGCCAAAACTTTGAACACCCTTGCCTTATCTTTAATCTTTTCAGCAAAGTGTAGGAGGTAATTGTAATTGTTGATAAGAGATAAGAGTATACAAAGTATACAAGTTCTGTACTTGAGTAAAAATAGCAATATCCCAGGTAAAAGTAAAAGTCTTCCATTAAATTTTTACTTGAGCCAAAGTACAAAATTCATTCATTCATTCATCTTCTATACCGCTTAATCCTGTGTTCAGGGTCGCGGGGGACCTGGAGCCTATCCCAGGAGACTTCGGGCACTAGGCGGGGTACACCCTGGACAGCGTGCCAATCCATCGCAGGGCACACACACATACACACACTCACACACCCAATCACACACTACGGGCAATTTTAGGAACACCAATTAGCCTAATCTGCATGTCTTTGGACTGTGGGAGGAAACCGGAGTACCCGGAGGAAACCCACCAAGCACGGGGAGAACATGCAAACTCCATGCACACAGAGACGGGAATCGAGCCCGGCCGGGGAATCGAACCCAGACCCTGGAGGTGCAAGGCGACAGTGCTAACCACTACACCACCGCGCCAGGTACAAAATTATTTTCCTTTAAATTTACTTAGGTATCAAACGAATTAAGCTTCTGCTAGCTTACAGTAGTTGTAAAGTTGTGATAAAAGTCTCTCTTTCTCCTTGTTTTTAAACAGCTGCTACATGATAAAAGCAAATCATGTAATTATGCGTAATAGCCAGCAGTTGGCGATATTCACATTTCAAACACTACACACCACTGGGTATGTAATGCAACGCCATGCAGAAACACAGTGAAGTAGAAGATGCAGATATTTGCTGTATTATGTAGTGGAGTAAAAGTAAAAAGCGTACAGTACATACAAAGATATGCAAAAGCGGTATTTACCTAAAGTAATAAATAATATGTACTTCGCTACTAGTGTTAATTTCATCAACGAAAATAATGACGGAAAATATTCATTGACGATCTTTTTTTCTGTGACTAAGATGAGACGATGACGAGACGTCACGGATATCAATGAACAGTGACAGTGACGAAATCAGCATGCAACATCACTGATGATAAAAGACGAGACTAAAATGTAGTTTGTGTGTGTACGAGCATCTCATAGGTGTGTGAGCAAGCGCATTTCATATATATTTGTTTCAGCACTTAATAGTGTATATGCATGTGTGACTGTTTCATATATGTATATATAAGTGTTCCATGTGTGTGCGTGAATGAAGTGCATAGATTCTCTTTATATTGAACCGGAGGGAAAAAGAGCAGGTGTGTAGTAATATTGGAGGGGAAACAGTGTCGGCACAATTGCTGGAAAAAAAATACCTGAAGAGATTCATCAATGTATAACATAAAAATCTCACGTTAGTTTTACAGTCTTTTTATCCCGGAACTAAGACTAAAATTAAAAATGATGACAAAATTAACACTATTCGCACCCTTCCACCTCTGTAGGAGACTAATATGAACCGATAAAACAAGCGTGTGTCTCTTGGTTGGGTGAGATGAAAACCTGAAGCAGCAGTTGACGGTGTGGTTCAGCAAATACCTGTATTTTCTACTTCACTGTAGTATTTGAACTGTGAATATCACCAACTGCTGGATATTACACATAATTGCATGATTTGCTTTCCCTGATCATGTAGCAGGTGTTTGAAATCAGAAGTGCAGCCGGTTGCAGATAGCAGTGAAATGGCACGTTCACAGTTGAGAAGGAGAGACACAGAGAGAGAGACCAATTAATTTATTTAAAAATGTACATGTCATCAATAAATTGACTTGCTGTATCAGGACTTGTCTTTGTAAAATGAAAATATTGACATGACCCAGATTAATGAGAGTCACTTTATTTCTGGATTTTACATGTACAATTGAGGGCGTGCACGCACACACAGTACTTACAGTAAGTGGTTCATGTATTCTTGTACAGTATTCTCGTGGCTCAGACGAGTAACTCAGTCAAACTCCATTGAGAACACTTTCTTGATCATTAGAGGGAAAACAACCTCCGTTTATTTTTCAAACACAGAAAGGATGAGGAATGTCACTGAACACGCGCACACACCCACACACACACTCACCTCAGCATGCAGGATCTGAAACACAAGGAACAGACAGCACTTGACAGCACTGTAATCCCATTACAGGAAAATAAACCATGCAGCCTCATGTGAATTAGATTTATTACCACCTGAATAGGTAGATTATTTTTCTATAACTTTACACCATGAGGTGTTTTATTTCTTTTTATACTACAGTAACTTGACACTGGTTACTTTATACCCCTTCTCACACTTTTTATTCATTTAATGTTACATTGTGAAACATCTGACCAGTTTAGTACCAACATTCACTCATTCATCAGCGTATATTTGTTCATAAAATTAATAAGATAAAACATTTATAAAGCGCAGACGCTGAAGACTCCTGACAGAAACTTCCACCATGTCTGTGATGACACGTTTTAACCAGTTAATAAGGAGCATCTGCTCTTCATTACATCTGCTGTTACCGTAGAAACTATTACATATATGAATAGTAACCTGGTGTTAATGAAAATGATTTAGGAACCGAACAACGCTGTGGTATAAATTAATGTTTTGCGCACACGCAACCGAATAATCTGAAGGTTTTTAGAGGCCAGTGCGAGTTTTACAGTACAATAACGAGTGTTCACTTTAGACGAGGCTCCGTGGAGAAATAAATAGGCAAGGTGACGCACGAAACATCCTCACACGCATCCTATTCAGAGTAAAAGATCAGTAATGGATGGTAGCAGCTCGGCCAGCTCCACATGGATATCGGCGGTCTTGGTGACCGGGTTGTCACGGAGATCCAGCCTGGTGAGCTTCGGGCACGTCGCCAGCGGCGACAAGTCAGAGACTTTTGAGATTTCTGTCACATGGGTTGAGAAAAAACTTTATCTCGTATTAAAAATAAAACAACTCATTATCAGTTTTTACATACAGTGGTGTGAAAAACTATTTGCCCCCTTCCTGATTTCTTATTCTTTTGCATGTTTGTCACACTTAAATGTTTCTGCTCATCAAAAACCGTTAACTATTAGTCAAAGATAACATAACTGAACACAAAATGCAGTTTTTAAATGAAGGTTTACGTTATTAAGGGAGAAAAAAAACTCCAAATCTACATGGCCCTGTGTGAAAAAGTGATTGCCCCCCTTGTTAAAAAAATAACTTAACTGTGGTTTATCACACCTGAGTTCAATTTCTGTAGTCACCCCCAGGCCTGATTACTGCCACACCTGTTTCAATCAAGAAATCACTTAAATAGGAGCTACCTGACACAGAGAAGTAGACCAAAAGCACCTCAAAAGCTAGACATCATGCCAAGATCCAAAGAAATTCAGGAACAAATGAGAACAAAAGTAATTGAGATCTATCAGTCTGGTAAAGGTTATAAAGCCATTTCTAAAGCTTTGGGACTCCAGCGAACCACAGTGAGAGCCATTATCCACAAATGGCAAAAACATGGAACAGTGGTGAACCTTCCCAGGAGTGGCCGGCCGACCAAAATTACCCCAAGAGCGCAGAGACGACTCATCCGAGAGGCCACAAAAGACCCCAGGACAACATCTAAAGAACTGCAGGCCTCACTTGCCTCAATTAAGGTCAGTGTTCACGACTCCACCATAAAAAGAGACTGGGCAAAAACGGCCTGCATGGCAGATTTCCAAGGCGCAAACCACTTTTAAGCAAAAAGAACATTAAGGCTCGTCTCAATTTTGCTAAAAAACAGTTCAATGATTGCCAAGACTTTTGGGAAAATACCTTGTGGACCGACGAGACAAAAGTTGAACTTTTTGGAAGGTGCATGTCCCGTTACATCTGGCGTTAAAAGTAACACAGCATTTCAGAAAAAGAACATCATACCAACAGTAAAATATGGTGGTGGTAGTGTGATGGTCTGGGGTTGTTTTGCTGCTTCAGGACCTGGAAGGCTTGCTGTGATAGATGGAACCATGAATTCTAATGTCTACCAAAAAATCCTGAAGGAGAATGTCCGGCCATCTGTTCGTCAACTCAAGCTGAAGCGATCTTGGGTGCTGCAGCAGGACAATGACCCAAAACACACCAGCAAATCCACCTCTGAATGGCTGAAGAAAAACAAAATGAAGACTTTGGAGTGGCCTAGTCAAAGTCCTGACCTGAATCCTATTGAGATGTTGTGGCATGACCTTAAAAAGGCGGTTCATGCTAGAAAACCCTCAAATAAAGCTGAATTACAACAATTCTGCAAAGATGAGTGGGCCAAAATTCCTCCAGAGCGCTGTAAAAGACTCGTTGCAAGTTATCGCAAACGCTTGATTGCAGTTATTGCTGCTAAGGGTGGCCCAACCAGTTATTAGGTTCAGGGGGCAATTACTTTTTCACACAGGGCCATGTAGGTTTGGATTTTTTTTTCTCCCTAAATAATAAAACCCCTCATTTAAAAACTGCATTTTGTGTTTACTTGTGTTATCTTTGACTAATAGTTAAATGTGTTTGATGATCAGAAACATTTTGTGTGACAAACATGCAAAAGAATAAGAAATCAGGAGGGGGGCAAATAGTTTTTCACACCACTGTATCTGTCCAAAATAATCCTCATAAATGAACTATAAAAACAAACAGATTGCATAATATTGTGTGTGTGTGCGCGTGTTGATTAGCCCCGCCCTTTGACACGGAGACACTTTCTCATGTCAGGCTCTCAGGAATCACGTATAACCTCCATCACCGGTTTGTCCTAAAAGGATACTATTGTTTTTCAAAGACACCTCCTCCAGATTGGGCAGATGGTACAGACCTTCCAGATTCTCTATAGCGTTATTGTCCGCCTCCAGAACCTAAGGAACAGTCAGGGAAATAAATAAGTAACAAACAAAGCCAGTCACAAATTACTTAGACACAATTACTTTAGTCCAATTTTTACCTCGAGGCAGTGCAACATGGCGAACTGCGGCGGCAGCGTCACGAGCTGATTGGAGCACAGGTTGATATGCGTGACCAGTAGGAGCTGGTCCAGGTGGCAAAGCGTGCTCAGGTTCTTCAGTGTGTGAGAAAGAGAGACAGAAACGTCAACTCGCAACGCAGTACGCACTGAGCGAGTTTATTCAGGGAGAATTTCTTCTTTTTCAGAACCCCGTTGGCGGCGCGACACTGACCTTATCCGTCAGGCTGACGACCCGCACCTCGGCGTACTCCATTTTCAGAATAGTGTTCTCGATCATGAACTTACTGCAGAGGTCGCTGTAGTAGGTGCTGCGCATGGGGTCGACTTCCTGTTCGAAGGTTTATAAACTTGCATTATACAGACATGACGTATATGACGGTACATGTTCCATGTTTCAGAAAACTTTACCACGAAGCACGAAAACAGCGTACTGTTAACTGGTTGTCATGCTATTACATCATCTACGTATGGTTAAGGACCGGATTTGATATTTCAGGGTAAAATAAAATGAAACCTTCAGCGTCTGGAAGTGAACGAGCGTCTCTTTCTCGTGCCCTAAAGGATCCAGAGCTCTCATCAGGAGGATTATCGTTAACAGGCACCCTGAGGGAGACGGAAAGTGTAAAAGACAAAGACAGGTTTATATGTACAAAATATGAAACACAAAATAATAATAATAATAATATCAAGCACATCAGAGACTCACACTTATTCTGAGGCTCAAGTTCCAGGAGCTGAGTACAGGACTGAAGCTCAGACTGGAGAACTGACGTCTTCTCTACGGACAGCTCGCTCCTGTAACACACAACAGAAAAGTCCCTGTTTAACTTGAACTCCCATTTTTAAATGACAATAAACATAAACAGACATGTAGATGTTGCATTTCTTTAAAATAAAATAGATTGTTAAACTGCTGCCCTATGTGAAGTCAGAGGAAAGTGTTTGATGCCACCTTTACGTCTCGCACTGTCGGCTTGTGACGTACGTTTAACCTCTGCCATGTTTATTACGGACAAACAAGCCCTAGTCATTTGACTACACACACCTTTCAGAAACATTCATGTCACCTTAAACAACTAAACAAACGGGCATTAAACTCATGATGATGAGGAATTTACTCTAACTGTTAGAGATAACTTTTAAATTGAGTGTGTGTATTAAAGACGTGCCTCAATATTTAACAATTATATATTTTTATACATTATTAATTAATATAAGAAATTAACGTATTTAAACACTGACACTAAACACCATTCGTTTTGTTTTTTATTCAGAACTACACGATAGCATTTTTATATCGTCTAGACTCCAATATGTCCTCACACATACAGTACACGCGCGTGTGTAAATGTTTGTGCAGGTGTGTGTGTGTGTTTGCGGACCTGAAGAGCTCCTGATCCGTGGCCGATTCCCTGCACCAACTTTCCTTCCGACCTGCAAAACAAAGAGTAAATATTCGCCAGAGGTCCGAACCTGGGTCTACAGGAAACCTGAAATACAGCCACTCCTTGTTTTGGCTCAACTTACACAACATTCCTGTTAATCAAATAATGCGATCTTCTCTAACACCCACACACACACACACACACACACCTGTGTAGAGAGCGCAGTCTCGGTGTGTGTGTTTCTCCATCCAGTGCACCGTCAGGTTGTGTTCATAGCTGATGTCGCTGATGGAGCCGGGGGGAAGCTCGCAAAACTGGGAGGGGGGGATGGGGGGGAGGGAGGGGGGTTATACAGTGCTGTGAAAAAGTATTTGCCCCCTCCCCTTTAATGATTCAGATAAAAAAAATTTTTATATTACACAAAAATAACCGGAGTAAATACCAAAAAATAAATAAATAAATAATAAAATCTGTCCAAATCTGCCTGGTGAAAAAGTCATTCACCCCCCCCCCCCCCTTTCCCAATGCTTTGTCTCACTATGTCTGTCTGTCTCTTATCCCCCCAACCCCCCCCCCCCCCCCCCCCCCCCCGATGAAATCATCAGCATTTTGAAGTTACTCGGGTTGTTTTCGTGTGATATTAAAATCTGTTTGATGATTTAGAATCTTTTAAGTGTTATATGCAACAAAAACAAATCAAACTAAATACAAAAAACATGAAGAGAGCAATTTATTTTACAGCGCTGCATGTTGGAATGTGTTTTTATGTTTTGTGTGACAATTACAAGCAAACAATGACCTCATCCGCTACTGACTGAATTTAACAATCTCGTGACTTTAATTCATCAATTTCATTACGCTTGTTTTGTCGCATGCTACACTTGTGTTTCGGAACTTTAGAGAATCTTTTCATTTTTAATTGAAGATGAACTACCCAGACGGGGCTGTGGCGAAATCGAGGATGGACACTCCTCCACTCGACCTGCTGAGGCTGACCGTCCAACACCAACAACAAACTCACAACCTGAGAGAGAGAGAGAGAGAGAGAGAGAGAGAGAGAGTTTCTAGTTGTGTTGAAGTGGCATTTGAACACTACATCTCTTTTAAACATGTGATAAACGTCTCACGTTAACAGGTTTGGAGAACGCCACAGCGACTCGCTCTCCCTCTCGGCTCACGTACACACAGCTGATCAGCTCCTCGCGCTCGGCTGGCAGGAAAAACAACTGTCTAGTCATCATCTTGGACAATAAGACAAAATTCTTCAACATAAATCACACACACGCCTACACACACACACCCACACCCAATCCTTCCACACACACCCACACACACCTCTCCCCAGGAGCCAGCGGTAGTAGAACCAGGCGCTCTGGTCGTTCGGGTCCGTGAAGACGGCATTCTGCACCAGTTCATATTCTAAACAAAAAAAATTATTAACTAAACAAATGAATAAATGTATATCTGTGCGATATAAATATATCCAATCATTAGGTTTTTATTATAAATAAGAGCTCACGACTGCCCTCTTCTGGACATGATATGAAACTGACCCTGTGTTTTTAGATACTGTGTAGGCGTGTGTGTGTGGGGATGGATTGGGTGTGTAGGCGTGTGTGTGTGTGGGCACTCCAACCTTTGAGCAGCTGCTCCTCGCATACTCTGTGTGAGGCCGTGGCCGGTGTGTGAGCGTGCGTGTGCTTTTGGCAGGCCGACCCCGGCTCAGGCGCAGGCTGCGGGTGCAGAAGGGGCAGCAGCGTGCTCCGGTAGTGCCAGCTTGAGTAGTTGGAAAAGTTCGAGCCGATCAGACGGTCCGTAAACCGGAGCTCCTGCTCCACGGAAACTCCGGAGTGTTTTACTACCAAGCGGCGGTAATCCCAACAGTGAACTGAGAGAGAGAGAGAGAGAGAGACATTAGAATAATAATGACCAACAGGTACAGACACTGGATATTAAAACATCTGTATTAATGCTAATCTGTTCTCTAAGGCTCATTGACAGAAGAAATCTGCAACTGAAAGAGAAATTAGTTTAAAGATGCAATCTATACATTTTCAGCATGCTTCTCATCCTTTAATGACACACACACATCTTTCAATACCGCTGAACATTAAATGATCTCAGCAAGTTTTCGGTTTTAAATGTAAAGTACGTATATACATTTTTTTCTGTCTCTGAAATAAGCTCCACCCCCTGAACAGTACGTTTCAGCACTGCAGCGTTTCTGTAAAATGCATCCCATGTTTTGTGAATTTTTCACTCAATACCCGAGTGTTGTAATTACGTTCCCAGCCGACAGGGGGCAGCATGTTTAATTTCACACCATCATCGATGAACGCAAAGTGAAAAAGTGATTTTAAGGTGATAAAAACTTAACATAAACGCAGTCACGTGACATATAAAATTTGACAATTGTTCTAGTTTAGAAAAAAGTAAATGATAAAATGCTAGTTATGATGCCAGAGTGTCTAGTTTTTTATTTAGCGTTAATTATATGGTGTGTTTAAAAATGTTGTTAAACCTGTGAATTACGCTCATCTTTGATTTAAACACGATGACATTAAATATTCCTCCGTCATGTATTTCCTCCCTCTATCCACCTTCTTGCTTCTAACCCGGATCACTCCATCACTCCCTCATCCCTCTCTCTCTCTTACAGTTGCGGTCGTCCAGGTTGAGGCAGCGGTCACACAGGCCGAGCTCCCGTTCCCAGTCGGGTTTCGGGAGCCGGGACGACACCCAGCTGCGGTGATGCCAGCTCCCGTATGACTTGGGGTTCATCTTCAGGCACGACTCGATGAACAGCAGCTCGGCTTCGTACAGCTTCTGCATTTCCTCCTCCTCTCTAGAAAGAAAGTGACAACATGGATTGAAAACTGCTCTCTCTCTCTCTCTCAGATGAAGAAAGCACGCTGGGAGCTGTAGTTCTCTCACTTGACAGTCTCCAGGTGCTGCAGGATCTCTCTCCTGTAGTTCCACAATGTGGCGAAGTCCGGGTTAGAAGCAAGAAGCTGCTGCGTGAGCTGGAGAGCCTCTTCGTCCAGCTCGCTATCGCTCCTCTGTGTGAGAGAAAGACACGGAGCAGGGTGAGAACCGTTCCTGCTGCAGCTGTTGTACCAATGATCAGTAATACAACACACGCTTATCACTTATTATTATTATCATCATTATTATTGCTATTATTTTTAGAGCAGTAGTTCGGTTTCTCTGCTTCGTGACCGACCTTCTTGAAGATAGCATCTCGAACTGTTATGTACACCTTCAGCTTCTTCTCTCGCTCTTTCCTCTTCTCCTCTTCCTGCTGAGCGGTGGACTTTACCTTTACTCGACCGTGCTGTACAAGTACCAGAGAGTCCATATGAGAAAATGGATGGAAAAGAACGAGGGGAAAAAAGGAGGGATAGAAAGAGAGAATGGGGGGGGGGAATCAGGAGACAGACAGTGAAAGACATTCAGAGTGGGAGAGAAGACACACAAAGAGAAAAAGAGTGAGACACAGGAACAGACAGGAATGGACGAGAGAGAGAGAGAGAGAGAGAGGAACAGACAGACAGACAGAGCAGGAGACAGACGAAGAGATAAACAGACAGTCAGAAAGAGAGAGGGCGAAAGAAAAGAGAAAGACAGACATAGTGAGACAAAGCATGGGAAAGCAGACAGAGTGAAATAAAAATAGTGGGACAGACAGAAACAAAGTAAGAGACACAGACATATTTAGGGAGAGAGAGGCCAAAACAGAAAAAGAGAGACAGCAACAGGATACGACAGAGAGATGCGGAGAGACAGATAGATTGACAGACAGATAAAGAAAGTTTAGAAAGAGACAGAAAGGGACAGAGAGATGCAGAGACAGACAGAGAGACAGAGAGAACACTCACCATGGCTCAACACGAGTTTCAAATCTGAAAAGACCAACAAAAAAAATGAATCAACAAAAAAATTGATCAACAAAAAATAAATCACCATCCATGTACACAACTACTCAGTGTTGCGCATGCGCGACTACACCCAACTGACAGGGCTCGTGCTGTGCAGGGAAAGCATCTTTTAACACTGTTATACATGTATTTTAAAAATGTATATTTTAAATGTATAATCGGTAAATGAAATGAAACAGGATTTCTGCCAGCATGTCAACACTGTTACTCAGCAAACTGTCACCACTGCTTTAGCTGAGCAGCTCAGAAATCAGGAAACAACCAAAAAGAGACAAGAAATAAAGGTTAAACTTACTGAGACCGGAGCTTCACTAACCCGCTGTCTGACAAACTCTAACCCAGAGCAGAGAAATAAACTCTTCAGCTCTTTATTTGTATTATTATTGTTGTTTAATGTCTCACTCTGTACTGCTGTTTGCTCTGTGAGTGATGGTCACTGACGTCGCAGCCCGGGAGACTACAAGTGTCATCGACTTCCGTCTCATTGTAATGGCGTCACTTCCGCTTTATGAAACGGAAACGTATACATATTATTTTTTTAATTAATGGTATAACATTCGGTTAGTATTTAAAAAAAAATATATATATATATATGTTCGGCGATTATTTTCCCTTATATTTCCTTACTTATTTGTATGACTTTCATTTTATTTATTATTTTTTTACTTTTGGACGCCATTTTCTAAATTGTATAAAATTTGTCAAATTTGTTTGTAAAATGAATAATTTCTAACAATTTTCTAATAAATTTCTAATCTAATTTCTAATAATTTTTGTTTGTAAATAATAATTTCTAACCTTACAGTTAAGTTACATTAAGCACAAACAACATCTGTGGAATATATGAAGAAGAAAAAAGTTATATGGGAGATTTATATTTCAGCTTTCAGACATCACACAGATGAGAAATGGAAAAAGTCGATCAGATAAAGATGAAGTTTTGCCTTAAAACGACTCCAGCGTGTTAAAATTCACTTATATCCACTTCAGCGCTGTTATTTCAGACAAAGTGAAAATATGAACTAATCCCAGTCAAAATATTCACTTTATCTTTTCTAATTAATATCTATTGGTGCCGGTGTTTGTTTACATTGAGACAGTAGCGCATTATTAGATTATTTTATAGTAGATTATTAAATACCACACACACGTAACTGTTCATAACTTCACTTTTACTCCACATTTAGATTCACTGATGGTGCAGATTAAACTACAGACAGAGATCTAAGGACTGAGGAAGTCTCATTACATTCTGTCCAGTGGTTGATTTAAGACGCGTCCACAGTTTGACGCTGTCAAAACTTGTGATTTATTATCTGGTACAAAACTGCTCATAACCTTTTTTTATATATACAGGTCCTTCTCAAACAATTAGCATATTGTGATAAAGTTCATTATTTTCTGTAATGTACTGATAAACATTAGACTTTCAGATATTTTAGATTCATTACACACAAACTGAAGTAGTTCAAGCCTTTTATTGTTTTAATATTGATGATTGTGGCATACAGCTCATGAAAACCCAAAATCCCTATCTCAAAAAATTAGCATATCATGAAAAGGTTCCATAAACGAGCTATTAACCTAATCATCTGAATCAACTAATTAACTCTAAACACCTGCAAAAGATTCCTGAGGCTTTTAAAAACTCCCAGCCTGGTTCATTACTCAAAACCGCAATCATGGGTAAGACTGCCGACCTGACTGCTGTCCAGAAGGCCATCATTGACACCCTCAAGCAAGAGGGTAAGACACAGAAAGACATTTCTGAACGAATAGGCTGTTCCCAGAGTGCTGTATCAAGGCACCTCAGTGGGAAGTCTGTGGGAAGGAAAAAGTGTGGCAGAAAACGCTGCACAACGAGAAGAGGTGACCGGGTCCTGAGGAAGATTGTGGAGAAGGACCGATTCCAGACCTTGGGGGACCTGCGGAAGCAGTGGACTGAGTCTGGAGTAGAAACATCCAGAGCCACCGTGTACAGGCGTGTGCAGGAAATGGGCTACAGGTTGCAAATTTTGCATGTCATTCGGAAATCAAGGTGCCAGAGTCTGGAGGAAGACTGGGGAGAGGGAAATGCCAAAATGCCTGAAGTCCAGTGTCAAGTACCCACAGTCAGTGATGGTCTGGGGTGCCATGTCAGCTGCTGGTGTTGGTCCACTGTGTTTTATCAAGGGCAGGGTCAATGCAGCTAGCTATCAGGAGATTTTGGAGCACTTCATGCTTCCATCTGCTGAAAAGCTTTATGGAGATGAAGATTTCATTTTACAGCACGACCTGGCACCTGCTCACAGTGCCAAAACCACTGGTAAATGGTTTACTGACCATGGTATTACTGTGCTCAATTGGCCTGCCAACTCTCCTGACCTGAACCCCATAGAGAATCTGTGGGATATTGTGAAGAGAAAGTTGAGAGACACAAGACACAAGAATCTGCAAAAGGATTCCCGACCAAGTATTGAGTGCAGAACTGAACATAATTATTTGAAGGTTGACTTTTTTTTGTATTAAAAACACTTTTCTTTTATTGGTCGGATGAAATATGCTAATTTTTTGAGATAGGGATTTTGGGTTTTCATGAGCTGTATGCCACAATCATCAATATTAAAACAATAAAAGGCTTGAACTACTTCAGTTGTGTGTAATGAATCTAAAATATATGAAAGTCTAATGTTTATCAGTACATTACAGAAAATAATGAACTTTATCACAATATGCTAATTTTTTTAGAAGGACCTGTAGATTATGGGCAGCATGGTGGCTTAGTGATCAGCACAGTGGCCTTGTACATCAAGGGTTTCTGTCTGCATTTCCTTTTAGATAAAGTTTACCCAAAGTTAAACCAAAAATGCCAAGATTGAGACAAAAATGCTTTAAATACAGGGTGGGTGAAAAGTACTGTAACTAGGCCCTCTGACTGGTAATAAAGTCCATATTTCTAATACAAACTTACTGAAACAAATTGTACATGTAATAATGAAAGCAAATCTCTAAATTTCAACAAAGGCACCAGTTGGGTCTACCAGATTCCTCAAACGGCCAGGGATGAAATGGCTGAGAATCTCCTGAATTCAAGCCTCCACGTCCTCCAGTGTGCGAGGTTTTGTCCTGTACACCTTCTTCTTCACATAGCCCCACTGGAAAAATCAGAGTGAGCTCTGGACTTCGTGGAGGCCATTCATGAGGTCCGCGTCATGCTGGTCTAACCATGCACACGGTAAGAGCAAAACGGGGAGAGACTGTTCTCATCATGACTCCAGTGATACCACAAGCTCTATAGCCATTGATTATTGCCTTGACTACGGCATTAGTGTGGCAGTAACCATTCAGGACTTACAGCCATTTTCATACACACACAGAACCATTATGCGGGGCTCATAAATTATGAAACAATCTAACAAATACAAACATAAGGATTGCCTTTAATACTTGGACGAAAACCCTTTCAAATTCAATGTGGTGATGAAATGCCACAAAAACTTCTTTGTTCCAAAATTTATGGACCTGTCTGTGGGTGTTAAAAGTTCAACAGAGGGTCCTGAGGGTACAGAAAATTTCACCCTATCAGCAATTGCACACTTTTTTCTTTTCTAACCATATTCTAAAATCTACAGTATTCATTCTAAGGTTTATTTATTGTAAGGTTTAATTCCCTGCGTGTGAACTGTTACTACAGAAACTATATCACATTACAGTCGGCTGCTGAGGAAGTAAAAGAATCAACCAAAAAAAAAAAAAAAAGAAGAAAAACACTGTGGTATAATTAAACATTTAAATCACAACACCATGAGACAATTGAACCATGTCATTCATTTACTTGTCAGTTGTTCAAAAAAAAAAAAAGTTGTTAATTACATATGTTTACAAAACAAAAACAAAAAAAAGTATTATAAAGCTTTAACATGCATAACAAACTGCAGCACACGAACACGGTTATTTCTAACAGACACAGGAACAGATATAGTATATATTATATACACAGTTACGCAATTCAAACAAGACACACAAGTGACAGTTCCAGAGCTGGTGTGGCATACAATCCTGCCCTTAATATTTGAAATATATTAAGACATTGAGAACTTCAACACCTACTGAAAATAGTTCAATGTAAATCTAAATGTAGTCAATCAACTGAAACTTCTATACTAAAAAGAAAGGTCTCATCAGAGCTCACTCGCTCATCTTCTATACTGCATCTATACACGGGTGGCCTGGAGTCTATACCAGGAGACTTAGGGCACGAGACGGGGTACATCCTGGACAGGGTGCCAATCCATCGCAGGGCACACACACGTACGCATACACTCACACTCTCAGTCACACTACAGGCCATTTCGGAACGCCAATTAGCCTAACCTGCATTAAAAAAAAAAAAGTTTAAGCACCTCATGTGAAAAAAAACAATGATTTAACACATGGTCTTAGTTACAATCAGCAAACTAACCCATGTTACTGCCTAGGTAGACTAGAATTATCATAAGAAGTAAAAAAAAAAAACAACAACAACAAAAACAACAAACGTCTTATAGGACTGTGTATAATGTGTGCTGGTTATTGGTCCAGAGAGGGAAAAAGTAAAGGCAAGATAT
Source organism: Channallabes apus (assembly GCA_030522415.1). Lineage (NCBI taxonomy): Eukaryota > Metazoa > Chordata > Actinopteri > Siluriformes > Clariidae > Channallabes > Channallabes apus. Next base: position 27,045,400 of record CM060117.1, read on the forward strand.
ATTGGCCTTTTCACTTCAATTGATTATATATATATATAACCATCTCATCTGACTGACTATATTAAGAGTTGAGGTGTAATCCTGTGCTTCAACATCCAGCATTAATGTTTTTCAGTCTAATCACTCATTTTTAGTAATTCAAGGAGATTAAAAAAGAGAATTCAAGTGATTAGACTGAAGAAAAAAATGTATCTTGTATAATTTGAGGATCCGACTCTCTTTGCTCGTCTCTATAGTGCAGCCCTCGAACGATCTTACTCCGTATAACGTCACTTCAGATATCTTTAAACCAGACACTAACTTATACAGCAGATCATGTACAATTTCTGCGCCTATCCTGCTCCGCTAAACTCCACTCCTCAGAACTCAATCCTAATAGGGAGTAGATTTGTAAAAGCTGGACTCCGGGTCACACAGGGTCGTGACGCGACAGGCAGTGCAGGGATCATTACAGAACCAAAGACAGAAATGCAGCAGTGTGTACTCTTAACAACGATTTAGTGTAACGGATAAACACGTGAGGACGTTAAATAAGCAACAGATAGTGCGAGAGTTAGTACAGTTTATAATATTGAATACTTACAGGAATGATCAGCCTTATAAAGATGCTCTTTTGGATCATGACTCTTAAAGAGTGGCTTAACTGAGAAGTCGAATTTAACCTGTTCATGGTGTTCTGATTTGTTTCCTACAAAAGCTGATGCAGCCAAGAGGTGACAGAAATCGTTCTCACCCAAAAACTCTTTCAAACTTGAACACGCACTTGACTTTTTTGTCGAACATGAGCATAATTGTATGTATTAATGATTATTTTTATGGTTCTTACTGCACAAGCAAGTGCAAACATCGTCAAGCTTTTTAATAAATCTTTATCCTTTTATTTAAAAAAAATTGAGTGAGTTAGATCCTGTTATGTCATAGCTACAATAATGAGCGTCAACAACTTGTCATGTTAAACTTGCTCCTGTTGCAAATTGTTTACACTGGAGACTCCTTCCATAAACCTTAATGGTTACTATATTAGAAAAAGTGCATACTGACAGATTTGGAGAATTAATCAGCGCGTCTGACCAATCAGAATGGATGAAATGTTTTGTTAATGTTCATGATAACGATTGAAATAGATGAAGTTTTGCTCGAATTCAGTCTTTATAAAGGCATTTTGGGCGAGACAGACCTCTACACTCCCCTCGCAGGAAGCAAACCTCAGGCACTGAAAGTCGAGGAAAGCGGCGCACGCTGTCTTGGTCACTGAAGCATCCCTTTAACGGATACCTCAATCGAAGACCTGATGTTTCTCATACAAGTTCATCACATCTGGAATCATACAAACATTAGAACGTTTATTCAAGCTATATGAAGAGATCCGATACTTATGGACCTCTTTCCAGTGCACCCGTTTTTTTTCCATTAGAGCCTCGATACAGCTAGCTTTTAAAACTGATCACATTTGAGCTCCCTTCCGTCCTCCATAACAGTGATGCTGAGTGAAGAAAAAAAAAAAACTGGGATTAAGATGAAGGCAGAAGGAGGACGAGGTGAGGGGGGTGTGAGGGGGTTTTCCGATGTTGCCGCTCAACAGCTGGCTTTCTCGTCCACTATCGTGAAAGTCTCCATGGGTTTTTTGCTCAGGTCTCGAATGTCATCCAGCAGCTTGGATGGAGTCAGGACGTGAGTAGATCCTGCAGAGACGGAGGAAAATAGGGGGGGAAAAAAACGTTAATGCTTCTTATAACAGTCACTTTCCCATTAGTTGTACTAATAATGTGCTTTAACAATAATGCTTTAGCGCTTTAATAAGCCAAAACTTTCAAAGTTTACAACAAATACATACTTGAAATAAGAAATAATGCAGCGCTGTTTTAGTAAACAAATCAGTGACAGTGATGTGATGTGGCCTGACACGTACGACCATAACGTAAATTAGTTTCAGCCCTGACGTGTTTCATTTCTCTTATACTGTAGCAGCTTTCCTAAGGTTATTTTTACCCCTTCATGGTTACATTCATGGTTGTGTCCTTCATTTTAAAGTAGATGTAAACAGTTTCTCTTGTCTTATTCTTCCTCCAACCTAAAGACATTCCCTTGTCGCAAAACTTTACCTCTTACCTTAAAGTAAAGTGTACCAAACCCAAAACTACACGTCTGGTCAGACGCTCCATGACGTTGCTGTCACTCACCGATGATGACCTCGCAGGTTTTGTTGCCTTTGGTGACCTCATAGGCACAGCGCATCTCCGAGTAGCTGACTCCGCCCAGGATGAAGATGATGAGGCGGGTGCCGCTCCTGTAGTCGTCCGGGCCGGGCTTATGTTTCTGCTGCCTTGCGCTGAGGAGGGAAAAAAAAAAGGGGGATGATTTGATGGAGTTAGTTTATTAATAACGCAAGGGAGAGAATCTCTTTTACGGACCCTTAATATGCCATAAACGTTACAGGGTTTACAATAATTAGGGGAGTCACCAGGGACCGCTTGATAACACTATTATGATACATAGGTGCAAATTGTACATAGGTGCAGATTTTATAAATATCCTGATTCTGTATTAATTTTTTTTTTTACTTTGTTACAATGGGCTGATAAAACTGGATAGTATTACGGTTCCATACTAAAATTGTATCGATTAAAGAACATGAAATAAAAGCACTGCAGGGCACTAGGAGGTGCTGGTGCTCATCACTACAACCTAAAAGCTTTTACGATGCATTTGCTTCATTAAGATCTAATAATCTTAAATTATTTATATTTTCGTTGCTTGTACTGCTGTAGCCTGTTTGTATATGACATCATGTCTTGACATTGTCGTCTCACAAACCACATAAAGATCAGGAAGTGGTTTTCTACACAGGAAGCAGTACTGCAAACCCTCAATCTGTCTGTGATTTATGTCGATCGAAATAAGAAACCTTTTAACCACCTCGTTAAAGGTAATGTCACATAACAAAAGTTACTGTCAAAAGTTTAGACACCCTTCTAACTCCATGTATGGTCTTTTCAGATTTTTATTTCTTTCTACACCGTGAAAAAAAAGCTGAAGGCGTTTATCCAAAACTCGCAATTAGGGCTGAAACGATTTCTCGAGTCACTCTGCAAAAAATGATAGAGGCAAAATCTTTTGCCTCGAAGCTTCTTTTAATTAATTTTAAAAGCTTGCGTTATGTTTTTGTTCGGTGTGACACAGTGCGCTTCCGGATGCAGGCTGCCAGTAAACACCGATAAAGAAGAAGCGCTTACGTCACCCACAAAGCGGAAGGAGACGCAAACAGTTAGCTGTGTATTGATTCGAGGGAGCGTTCTGCTGCGGCTGCAAAATAGAACGGAGCGATAAAATTATCAGCGAGCCAAGAGATGAAGAAACCAGCGAGAGAAGACGACAGAAATGATCAGTAAAGGCTTATATGTTACGCCCGAGCTGTAGATTTGGAAACTTTTAGTTCTGAAAGTTTAGTTGCACAATGTAGTGTTTTTGTATAATTATTTATTTTAATGTGTGCATTAGTTTTTTTGATACTTAAAATCACTTGAAATACCTTTTTTTTTTTTTTTTTTGCATCTGAGAAAAGGCTTTAAAATAAGAATGTATGGCTCTGACTCAACTGTAAGTTCTGAATAATGACGATGTTTATTTTTGATAAAACACTGTATGCATTTAAAAAATAAAAGTTTATTTTTCTAAAAAGAAAACCAATTAATCTTTGTTTCTCTTTAAAAAAAGTACATTTTATCCGATTACTCGATTAAATTTTGGGTAGAATACTCGATTACTAAAATATTTGATAGCTACAGTCCTACTCGCAATGATCTTGTTTAAACAGTTGACACTGAGACGTATCTGCTGCTTATGCTCTGTAAATCCTTCATAACGTCTCTAATCTGAGGTAATGTTTGTTAATTTATCATTTCTGAGGTAAATTTTGGCCTTGCGTTCCTGGGAAGGTCTTCATGAGAGCCAGTTTCATCCTGGAGCTTAATGGGTTTTGTAAACACATTTGACACAATACTGTTTTTGTAAGAACGGTTCCAGAACTGCTGACCTTCGTGTTGTTGTTGATGAATCACCTAATGTTATACATGTTATCTCATAGTTAAAAAAAATAATAAAATCCAGTATTGTTCTAGAAATCCAAACTCTGGTATACGGATAGATAGAGTATATAAATGATGATTAAAATACAAACCTGTCAGCAAGCTTACCTCACGACTCTGTGAGCATGAGGGAGAGAACGAGACGGACATGACGACACCTACAGATTTCTTATAATAAATATACAACTAGTGGATTAAGATCAATATACGGTCCTGTCATAAATAAATCCAAATCCTACAGCACGGTTCCGACTTTATCTGACATATGACAAAAATAAATAAATAAAATTCTAAAACTGTGTGTGTGTGTGTGTGTGTGTAATCTGTATTTTACTTGGAGAGTGAAAACACAGATTGTGATGAATGATGATTGGTCGTTGGCGTACCTCACGGCTCGGGATCCGTTCCACGCGGCGGGACACTCGGACATATGCGGCCAATTACTCGTGTCCAATTTGTTCTCCACCACATCCTGCCACACACAAACACACACCAAAAAAATGCTATTAAATATGATCCAATTTCCTTGGTTGCTCGTATCGGTCCAATCTGCTAGGTTGCATGATGAATAAGCTGTTTTGTAATTGTGTTCGAACAAGCTTCTCATTTCCTGATGGACGGGAGATGTGTGATGAATCAGCGACACCACCACACCCTCGGTCTCGCTGGACCTGTGGCCTGGTTCTGAGCAGGAAACCAGCGCCAAGCATCACAGCACGCCATCTGTAGCCAATTGTTTGTGACACTGAGATTCAATAAGGCATGTGTTTCATTCACTTCCCTCAACACAGCAGCCTGCTGCGGTATACAGTACTGTGCAAAAGTCTTATTGTATGCTGTACCAATTTTGTCATATACACTACGTGTCATGTACACGTGTACACCACTTTGTATTGATCTTTCATGTGGAATTCCAATAAAATTGATTCATGTTTGTGGCTGTAATGTGACAAAATGTGGAAAAGTTCAAGGGGGCCGAATACTTTTGCAAGCCACTGTATAACAAAATTGGTACAGCATATAATATGGTGCCTAAGACTTTTGGACAGTACTGTAAAAGGAATACGCATCTTCAGAAAGTGCTAAATAATCAGCTCTGGTGCGATAACAATGCAAGCTCACACTGGTACTCACGTCTGTTCCTGATCTCCAATACTTGCAAGGTTTATAATTATTAAAATGGCCACAATGGTGCCGAGAATCATGTATAGCTCACCTCCATCACATCCTTGATGACTGGCGTCCATCTCGAGAGGTTGTATGTCTCCTCCTGCGAGCGATCTCTTCTGGATGCTTTACGGGAAGAGAACATGCTTGACTGCAGGAGAAAAAACAAACAAAAAAAAAAAAACACATCCGTGAAGTGAATCTTGCATTTGAGAAATTTTGAAGGTGTGTGTGCTAGAAAAAAAGCAGAGACTCTTACTGAGCTGATGATAGGCACCCCTAACTCTCTCCAGTTGGTGATGTACTCCGGCTCCGTCTCGATCTTCACGTGCTGAATTAACTTGCTCAGGTTCTCCTCGGTCGTCCCTGCTCTCGGAAAATAAAAAAATAAATCACACGCACGGGGATAACAAAGATACAGGTTAATTATAACAGCGCTGTATCAAGAAACATACACGATACACTTTATTATATTAAATCATACATTTTCCATGGCATAAAGACAATTTGATTAAAGCTCATGGTTAAAAAACGTAAAACAGGGCTTTTTAACATCTTCATATAATTCCCAATCAAAATGCATTTATAAAAACATAAACAATTCGGACAACACACCATTGAGGCTGAAGATGTAGAGCAACACGGCACGGATCTTATCGTTGGAGCTGTAGGGGTTCAGCAGGATGGGCAGCAGGGTCCTCATGGGGTCCTTCACCTTCTGACCTTCTACGTCAGCACCGACGGCGAGGTCCTACAGGCGCAGGAAGTTGTGTTAGGTTATAAAATGTTCATTAGTCTGGCTCATTACCATCCTCACAGGAAGAATGAACTGCATGATAACAGAACAAACTGGACCGCACTGATCCACCCGTCTACTCAGAAAAGAGCGGTACCTGCTCGGCTTTGCAAAGCTTCTCCACCGAGCTCTGGAACTTGTTCATGCAATCCTCAGCTAGAGTGAGATGAACTGTTTTCTGATGACAGGAACAAAGAGAGTCAGGATAACTTAAAAAAAATTTATAAGAAAACAGAAAACCGAGTTACAAACTGTGTCTCTACTACACACTAAACATTTTGTACTTGAGAATGAGGTGAGTGCTTTTTGTAAGGTACTTCACACCACTGGACTGCAGCAGATCTGAAGCAAAAGCAGCCATTTTCAATTTAAGTGGCCTTTACACAACTCATGTCCTGTTCACCCACGCAGTCCAGACGCCCACTCTTTTTTTACTCACACACACAGTGCGGTAGTTCAGACTGCGATATACTTTGCCATCATCATGGGTAGAAAACTCCGGTGAAATGGCTTGAGGTCGGGGTTTGGTGCTGACTCACATCGCAGGAGTGAATTCAATCCTTTAAGGGAGTGTACTGTGAAACCAGGAGTGTGTTGTGCTAGTATTAGGTCATCGGTTCCCAGAGGAAGCGCCAGGCATCAGGTGTTACGTACCTGAGCGACCTGCTTACGGAACGATGGCATCTGCTTCATGAGCTGAGATAACCCTCCTATCGACATCTGAAGTTGGGGGGGAAAAAAAACACAAACAAAAGTCTGAAATGGTTCACTGGGAAAATGTCACATGAAGCTGAATGAGGGATCATGAATGAGAACTTGTCCGCACCTTCACGTCAGACTGCTTCTTGCTGGCGGAGATCGCCTTCACCAGTTTGGGAATTTGCCTAAAATGAGACAACAAAACAAAAACAAAACAAAAAAAAATCAGAATGACTTGACAAAGTCAAGCTATTCCTCTTTTCAAAGCTAACATTATGTAATCCATGATTTCAACAGTGTAATAATAGTTACAGTATCAGGACTCGAAAAATAAGCTTTTGGTCAAAGAGGGGAAAAACTGTTTTCATCACTCGGGTATTTTCTGTTCAATTGAAAATTGTTCTATAATGTTTGTACGAGGTACATACAGTAATTCATGTGTTTGAAGTCAGGAATAAGCTGTTTTCAACACACACTACGGTTCAAAAGTTTTAGAACACTTGCAAATTTCTTTGTTTTTGTTTAGTGATTTATTTTCTACATTCTACAACAATACTGATGATTTCAAAACTATAAAATAACACATATGGAATTAGGTAATTACATAACAACAACGAAAACACCAGTTTGTTATTAAGACACAGAGGTCGGCCTTTCTGTAATAATTCTTGCAAGAACAGTATTGTCAAGTGCATTTGCAAGATCCGTCCAGCACCATAATGAAACCGTCTCTCATGAAGGCCGTCCCAGGAGGACGAGACCAAAACCTCCCTCTGCTGCAGACGAGAAGTTCATTTAGAGTTATCAGCCTGAAAAATGACCAATTAACAGCAGCTCAGATTAGAGGCGTTATGAAGTCTTTACAGAGCAGAAGTAGCAGAAACATCTCAATATCAACTGTTCAAAGGAGATTCATGCAGTTTTTTGGACGCCTTCAGCAAAACTTTACAATGTAGAAAGAAATAAACATCAGGAACCATCATGGAGTTAGAAAGTGTTCTAAAACTTTTGAACGGTAGTGTATCTACTGTACTTAGGATAAGAAACACCCATGAAAACGGCAAACGAACATGACTGGCTCAAACTTGGCTTCATCCTCAGATTTTGCATATGCAGTTCCCCACACACACACACACACACACTGAATACACTGTCTGAAATGCGCTTGGTTAGCACTGCTGACCCAAGAAAAGGAGAAGAAAAAAGGCCTTATAAGTTTGAATTGATTGTGGTGATCTGGTTTGGGTTGCTGGTGTTTCTTCATCGCCGCCTTATTTTCGAGCCCTTTGTTAGACGACTTCCAATAAAATCCCAACACTTCGGAAGAATTTTGAATTCTGCTGTATTACAGTCGTTTGAGTTTAGGAGCAGTTACTCACTCGGTGACCTCGGCGATGTGCATGTGTCGCAGATTTATCCATAGCTCGTCGTTTTCGTTCAGTATGGCTTCTTTCTCCGATCCGTCTTTCGCTTTGTACCTGTTATATATAGATACAGTTCAGTGATGCAACTGACTGACTGACTCGATGACTCAATAAATGACTGACCTACTGCCTGAATAACTGACTGGCAAACCAAGCGACATCTTCATCAGGCAACTGACTGATGCATCAAATTGCAGACAGATATTATGTGTGTGTGACTGACAGTCTGATTAATCGTCGGACTGGCTAAATGAATGACTGATGGACAGATTAATCAAATGATTGACAGATGAATTAAAAAGCTGACTGAATAAACGAGGGATTGACCCGATCACATGAACTGACTGATTAACTGAATGACTGACAGACTGACCAGCCTAATGATCGACCAATCCACTGACTGATTATCTAATTAAATGACTGACTGCCCAACATGCTAAATCACTAACTGACTGACTGACTAATTAAATTAAATGACTGGCAGACTGACCAATCAACTGTCTGTCTGTCTGACAGAATGAAGGCATATAAAACGAAGCAGACGGCTTTACTTGTAGATGTCATTGTTGATGGGTATGAGGTCATACGCCATGGCCTGGTACGTCAGCTCGTGTAGTATCGGGCTCACGGGGTCGAACCCACGGTCTACAATAATTAGCTGAGCTTGAGTCTTTTCCTGAAGTGCAAAAAAGGTTACAGACGATTAAATGATAAAGAGGCAGGAATAAAAAGTGTAACAGCGAGCAAGGATTCATTAGAAGAAACATAAAGGTCACCTTCTTCTTGCTGCTCTCGTCCAGCTCGTAATGTCGTGCTAGTTGTTTGTCCACGAGCTCGGCCAGCGATTTGGCATAACTCATCACCGAATCCCTGCACAGCAAAACCACACGTTATCATGGGTCGCCAAAACATGCATGGAAAAAAAAAAAAAAGAAATCCAGAAATGCATGTTCAGTGGCCGACGTCCATCACGGAGCTGCTGTACAAAACCGTCTGTTCCAGGGCTACTGGATGTTGGAAATTTTTTTGTGGATCAATAAAGTATATATCTATTCATCTATCAATCTATCTAATAAAGTTATTAATAAATACTGTATTTTAATGGCAGATAAACAGAAAACTATCCAAAAGTTAAACAAAAACATCTGCACTATTTACAGTGTATTCAGACAAACTTTTACAACAACTACAGTCGACCCGCTGAAATTGCCGGTGGTTATGTTTCCTAACGCACCCATGAATTGTGAAAAACCTCGAATTTTGGATGTAGTAGAAAAAGAAAAAAAAATAATATATGCCTGTTTGCTCCCAAAACACTTTAATTTAAATTCAAAACAACAACAACAGTGTAAAGGTAAACCCGTATACTGTAGAGTTCTGTACTGCTGTGTCTCCTGCAGCGCTAGAATGTAAGATACAGATGTTACGCCTCTATATGTACTGTAACTCATGTAAATGTGTTTTCTTTGGTATCAGTACTGTACGGTTAAATACGGTAATAATTCACCGTCACAAGCCGCGTTGTTTCCCTCCACGGTTGTTTTGTGTTCTCGCTACAATACTAACAAAAATGTATACAGTATGATATTTTACAGGGACGTTTTGCTAAATTTACGTTAATATTAATGTTAGAAAAATTAGTCAATTATATTGTTTCTTATATTTTAGTGTTAAAACGCATAAAAAAATGATACAAACCAGATTCGAAAACAGAATGCAATGAAGTGGAAGTTTCAAATTTCAATAATTTTATTCAGAATAGAATATAGATAACATATCAAATGTTTTAATGTGAGACATTTTGAAATGTCATGCCAAATTATTGGCTCGTTTTGGATTTCATGGCAGACTGACGATTTGGGAGCTACACATTCCAAAAAAGTTGGGACAGGCAGCAATAAGAGGCCGGAAAAGTTAAATGTACATATAAGAATCAGCTGGAGGACCAATTTGCAACTTATTAGGTCAACTGGCAACATGATTGGGTATAAAAAGAGGCTCTCGGAGTGACAGTGTCAGAGTGAGTGACCGAGGATCACCAATTCAAACCA